>OZ022389.1:16877982-18094318 GCA_963989295.1 Ametastegia equiseti | reverse complement strand
ATACTCAGATTTCGATCGTCACGATCTTACCCCGCGCGCTTCTTCTCTACACTTCATTATCCATTATTAGCATTATTATCATCATTATTATCATCATTATTATTATTGATATTATTTTTATTATTACATGGATTTTGGATTAGCGTTAATCTTCCGCAAGCTATATTTGTCATTCATGTATATAACATGTATGTACATATACACATATCGTTGCGGTTCGATAATCATTCATTCATATCGAAACAAACAAACACACGCGAACACGTGTCTGTACATTCGAACCATACAAAGATCATTTAATTATAGGTATATCTGCACGCGCGTCAATTTGTTACCTATCACACTTTATTGCCATGGTACACGATCAAATCTCAAACAGGTGTATACGTACATAGATGTTTAAATGAGAAAGCGAGAGAGAGAGATGATGACTATATGTTTTTGCCTGAATTTTTCCAAATTTTTCAAATTGCGTAAAAGTCCGCGGATGATATATTATGTGGTATATATATGCGTTAACAAATTTGAGAAATGTGTAAATTTCTATATGAATCATAAATTAAATGAGGAAATGATTTGAATTTCAGGTGAGCGGATCCGGCGTGTTCGAGTTGAGGCTAAAGTCCTTCATAAACGAATACGGTAAAGACAGCCTAGGGAAATGTTGTTCCGGAAGTACGTCACGGACGGGGGAATGCTCTGGCACGTGCAGGACGAGGTTCAGAGTTTGTCTGAAACATTATCAAGCCAAGATCGACACCACGACACCGTGCACATTCGGAGACGTGGTCACGCCCGTTCTTGGTGAGAACGTCGTGAACCTCAGTCCGACTGTCTCCTTGCCAAGTTTTTCAAACCCCATCAGATTCCCCTTCGATTTCAAGTGGCCGGTGAGTAAAAATAAAAAATTTAAGAAGACAAACTACAAATTAAGAGAAGAATAGGAGGAAAAGAGAAACGAGAAAACAGAAGAAGATCGCGAACTTTGTAACATATTGACAAAAAGTAATCAAATTCATTGACTCCCTGATATAGAAAAAAAAAAGAATGATAATTGTTTGCGTGAGACAATTAGAGGAAAGACGTACTCCTTCGCGCGTTTTAGAGACTGACAGATGGTGCACGTGTGAGAGTGAGAACCAAATCGTTGCAAAGCACTTGTCTCTCCCTAATGCTTGCCTGCCTGGCAGCCTGACTGGCATGCAACCGTGCAGGCACAAGCACAGCACACTCTTTGGTACAAGCAAACTCTGTTCGTTCGTTGCTTTGCTCTCCTGCAAGAGTTGAGCTCTGCTGGTGCTGGGCTGAGCACGGTGGCAGATGGCTTAGTCTCTTTTGTCAGGCCCCCGAGGCCCTCTCCCTCTTCACAGAGTTAAATTTACTAACCCATATGGCGCCCCTTGTACCTAGACCGTCCCGCCTCGCGATACTATGTGTGTTCGTTATTATAGCGGCGAGGCATATTAGCCAATATTGTGACAAAAAATTGCGACCCGCTGTCGATGATTGAACTTTTAGATATTTCTATTTTTTGTTCTTTGCCATCTTGAAAGAATATATATCTGAGTCAAAAAATATAAATACACATATGATGTGTAAAGAGTTGAGAAACTGCAGGAAATCGTAATATCATGTAAATACGTGATAAAAGAAACGTTTGATGTTTGAGAAGCGTAGTATTTGATGTATCTGTCTATGAGTAGTCGGGGTTTTTAAATTCCTCCTCGATATTGATAGAAATGTATGTAGAGCTGATGATGACTGTGTGAAAGACTGAAAATTGAGATAGGTATACCCAGAACTTTATATTATAGATTCCTATTTTATTCTAAAAACAATTATCGAATTTAAGAAATCAGGGTAGTCTTGTGAATGAAATAAAATCGTAGGTATAATGTCAATACACAAAATCCGAATTCAATTAGTGCGGGATCTTTGAATTTCGGCAATTTTTATGTTTTATTCCAATTTTGAATTATTTTTCATTGATCGTCATCGTGTGCGGATATAGGGAACTTTCCGAGTCTAAGAGAATCGAGCTAAGAAGAGAGTCGCGCACATAGAAGTTTGACTGTTATTTATTTGCGATTTATTCGTGCGCGAGGAGAGATATCTTCTAATATGTACCGTTTCTAACGTAAACTAATTAGTCAAGCTTTGGCCACGGTTATGATTACGCTGATCTTTTGCGACTTAATTAACTATATGCATATACTTAAATATATACACAGCAATACAGTGAATATGTTAATTGCGGTTCGTCTAGCGTAGTTTTATACACCAGATCACGTAGATTATACAAACCTGTACCGTCATAGGTACATATCCCAACGCTATATTATATAGATAAAATATCGGTTGATATAACCCGCATCGTCGTCAAACAACGAGTTATGTTCTCATACATCGTACGATGATTGATGGATAACATAATCGCGGCAAACTACTCAAGTGCTTCTTATAATAACTATTTTACGTTATACATGAATCGCGATGTTCAAACGGCTCTATCCGATGCATTATAATACATCGAAAGAAATTAAACGCGAATCACTTCGCAAATGGAACGAAAAAACAAGACAGAAAGAGAGAGAGAGAGAGAGGAGTAAACTCATTTTTTGCCGCAGGCACGTTCTTCCGTAGGATCGCGTGCCGGATTGTAGATAGGGTTGATAGAATTCGAGGCTACTAACCGTGTAGATCGACAGTAGAAAGAGAAAGAGAAAAGGCGAGAGAGAGAGAGAGAGAGAGAGAAAGAAAGAGAGAGAGAGAAAGAAAGGGAAGGACGTCGGACAACCTGGTCCCACGCCCGACGGCTGCGTGATTCGCGTCTCAAACGCGAGTTTGAAGAACAGATGAATGGCCGGCCAGGCAGGCAAGTCAGTCAGTCAGTCCGCGAAACGCTTAGCATAAATTACACCCGATCCCAATACGCTATACTATACCAAGTCAGCTAGGATCCTTCGCTGTATGCATATAATAGGCGAGCCTAGGGAATCGGGAGTGCTCGATTGTTTTTTTTTTTTTTTTTAATTTATTTGCGTTTTTTTCTTCTACACAGAAGTTTGAAGCTGAAAAATTAGGGACAATTTTTATAAACTAGGGAATAAAAAAACGTGTCTATTGAGAAAGAAAAAATAGGTGTTGTTTGATAGTGTATATATGTACGTATGTATAGGTGGGTTTATGTATAATTGTATAAACGCGGAAGGCGCGTTATAAGGGAGCCCCGCACATATAATAGGAAAGACCTAAAAATAGGTCGACTGCAAGTTTAGAATGAAACGGATGACGTAACGGATGAATGAATGAATGAATGAATGAACGAATGGTTATACATTTGTGTCTCGGGGCACGACACGTGGTCGCCCGGTCATCTGACAGGTATCAGCTGATACCTGCGCTCTGTCTGCCGTTGTATGCGTATACGTAGGTACCTTGTGGGGCGACTCTTCTTCGATCATTCTTCTTCTTCTTCTTCGGCTCAATCTCTCGCGGTTTACTACTACTACTACTACTACTACTACTGAAACTAGTACTACCATTACTACTATTTACTATGTTCGCTTATTAACGTGGGATATGGGGTTTTCGCTGTACGAATGATCAAAAATACAAAAGCACACGAGCATAATGTGGATATTTGATTGTTCATCATTTCGTGTATGAATGTATACGTATAGGTTATATATTATTTGCTTGTATAAATAGACTGTACGGAAATGGTCTAGCCAAAGGTGGGAGGGAGCGTGCCACGGGTCAGGAGTGCCGCGGGCTCAATCGGTCACTGACGTTTATACGCGATTGTTTGTTGCGTGTGATTTCGAAAAAATCTATCCATATACACGCATGTATTTAATAGCATTCAAAATAGTTATTTAGTCAATTTAGTTGAGTTAATTTTTCTTCCTTTTTTTTCTTCTTGAATTATTTGGTTGGAAGTTTTTTTCAATTTTTTCATATCTTCTTTTGAAATTTTCGTGTTGGTTTTTTTTTTTTTATTTTTATTTTTACAGTTCTATTTGGTTCTTTTTTCTTTACTTATACGTGCGTGGTATTTCGGTATGTAGGTACCTACCTAGTCTGCAGAAACGGGAATCATCGCTTTAGAATATACCACGTCGAATCGAAGCTGGGAGAAAGAGAAAGAATAATTGAAACAGAGAAAGAAAGAGAAACAGAGATCAGCTTCTCTACCTGCACGTCCTTATTTCTTCCTTTCTTTCTTTCTTTCTCTCTTTCTTTCGTTCTTGGATCTCTTCAGCGAGTGAACGATCCACAGACTATCAGCTCGTGTACTTATACGCGTGTATGCTTATGTGTGTGTGAATTTTCAACGCACACACACACAGACACACGCGTCTAGATCGGTGCTTTATACGTTTATACGTGTGCATAAAGAGCGTGCCAGCGCGACTGAACGAGAGAGAGAGATAGAGATAGAGATAGATACACGCGGCGAGAAAGAAAGAGAGAGACAGAAAAGGGAAGAGGCATGAGGCACGGCACTGAGCGCCGCGGCCAACGAGGAAAGGGAGGGAACAGGAGGAGGTATGCTGCGCAGCCGTGGGAACCGACTCCCGGCTCCCGACTGAGTCCTCTCGTCGTTCTGTCTCGCTTTCGATATTTCTCCCTCTCTTCATCCCTCTTCCTCACTCTCTCTCTCCATCTCCCGTCCGCGTACGGCTCTCTTTTCATTCTTCTTATTTCTTTCTTACCTTTTCGTCTCTCTTTCGTTTTCCTTTTATCGTCTATACGGCTCTCCTGTCTCTTTTCCTTCTCTCTCTTTCTCTGGGTCTCTTAGGTATAAAGCGCGGTGTGTTTCTCTCGCGAGCAATCCTGAACTTCCATGCGCATCGTAACGAAAACACGGACAACCAACATTGCTCTCAGGATTCCGGGGACCAGGTTTTCGAACGTTCCTTTTTTTTTTTTTTCTTTGACGTGTTTTTTTTTTCAAATTTTTATTTTCTCTTATTTTGAATACCTTTTTGTCGGCTTAATTCGATCCTCCTCAACGTATAATATAATAAATTAACTCGCGGTCGGAGCCACCGCTGTTTCATTTGTCTCCTGCAAATTTATATCCCACTATTATACATCTCAGATTCGCGCGCAAAACCATTACCTTTTATGTATTGTATGTATTATATGTAGACGCCCCTATATATAGTTGCCAATCCTTTTACCAACACCGTGAGATTTTATATCATGCGTCGTATATCGCAAGGCTCTTGAAGAGCTCGGATGCTCTTGACCACTATATGTATACATATATGTATATATGGTTCCTAGCGACTCGCGAGACAGATCTCTCTAAAAATAAATATACACACTTGGGTAGACTAGTGTCCACCGGACTGTACCTAACTACAGAACTACCTGTTCTCGTATCTCAACCTGTTCCGCGCCGAATCACCTGTTCAAATTCTCTAGCTCTTTTTTTTTTCTCTTTCTTTTTCTCTCTCAAGCGACTTACGATGGTATCGAGAGACGAGACGATCCTTTGCTGATCACGCGAGTGCGTATAATCGCATTTGCGGATGTCACGCGGTGATGTATGATACAATGATACATACACGTTTTGGTAAAATTTTGATTACCTATATATATATATATGTACGAGTACGGTGGACGGAAATCGTTATATATGGGTGTTGATGTATAATATTCACGTGTATAATGTAATTCATAGAGCAATTGTACATACATTTTTGTAAATATATGTTTTAGAGTGTCGTTCTAGTAATTCTGACCCTTAACCAGACGCGAGCGTACAATTAGCTCGGATTGGTCTTATCGCACGTTTCGCGTTTGTATATGTATATGAAGTACCGAGACACGTGCAACATGTCGCGTTACGTTATTTGTTTATTTATTCATTCTATTATATGAAACAGGATCTCTTGATTCCGGCTTCCGCAAATATAGTAGGTATATTTCATGACAAAAATTCGTTGAAAGAAAAAAAAAGAGAATTAAACGCTAGCAATAAACTTGCTCACAAATTCTTGATTATAATTTATACCAGAGACCCTCGTTAGGAGGCACGTGCCTTGCTAATACACCTACCTGCGATTGACATCCGGTGACAAGCCGCGTTATAGCCAAGCGGGTGGCTCATGGACAGCTCGCTTCGACTTCCGAGTTCCGAACCCCACGTGGGGTTGAATGTCGTTACAACTTTAGGGGGAGAAAAGGTTTTACTAGAACCAGGTGTGGATAGGAAAGGATAGGATAGGGTATAGGGTAGGGTAGGATAGCATAGGATAGGACAGGAGAGAGTCAGTCCGACTAACTATTGCACGCGTTGCTTATATATATATATATATATATACACGTACAGCTCACTCGCGAGGCTGTTCGTTTTGTCATTAATTACCACCGAGCGGCACGCCTACGGCGGACGTTTCCCCTTCGTAGTATATGCATACCTATGTACATATATGTAGGTATAGAAGCTAGATAATACAGCTGTATATTCCCCAAGTCAAGTAGCTCGAGCTCATCGTCAGTCTAATGTATGTATCATGTGCGCATGGTGCGTATATGCTACCGCTGCTTTTGCTGTTCATTTTCATGATGATCATGCTCGGCACGCTTTGTACGTCTCTCACAATTGGACCGTGGTGTATTATATATGCAATTATGCTTCTTGTCTAACATTTTGAACATAAAAATAAATAAAATAATGCAAAAAAATGAGAATTTTTAGCATTTTTCTCGTAAATATAAACCAATAGCAAAATTTGACAATTTTTGTCCCGATGTTTCTATGCGTAATTATGTATCGTGTAGTTTATAAAAAAAATACTCGAAGATTTGAGGAGAAGAAAAAATATATATATATATTCAAAAAATTTACCTCCCTTGATATATTTAATTAATTTGTTAATATGTTTTTTTCTCTCTTATTTTTCAGGGTACTTTCTCGCTTATAGTCGAGGCTTACCACGACACCAACTCGACGGAGCAAACCCCTGGTAAGTTTCACTTGAATTTCTGAGAAAAAAAATTTATGTTTATCACTTGTGACGTTGCTTCTTTTTTTTTCGTCTTCTTTTTTTTTTTGGAATTTGCCTCGTGACCTCGTTTTGTCGTTCGGGTTTAGATCGTTACAAAAATTAGGGCTTCGAGCCCGTGGGGCGCGTGCGCGTGCATAAGATCATGTGAGAAAGAGAAAGAGAGAAAGATATGTGGTATATGGTGCGGCAAGGGTACGGAAGAGGAGGTTGTGCAGCACAGGGGAGGCGGGATATATGTATACGCGCGCGGGTTTCACGAGAACGCGAACCGGGGCAGCATGTGTGGGCCAGCTGGCCCCGCGTAGCGAAGCGATGCGATGCGATGCGATGTGATGCGAGGTAAAGGCGAAGCGCGCGCGCCATGGACAGACGCTTGAGCCTTTGGTTCGACAGCCAAGACGCAACTTCCGGCCGTGTGCGCGACATTCGCCAGACGTCGCGCGAACAAACCGAACCCCTAGGCCTGCGGTGACCCCGCAGGGAGAACCTCTTCTCCTGGAAAACCGCTTCCTCTTAAACACCGAATAATTAAAACAGATTTTCGAAACGCCCCGTTGATTGAAAATATCAATTTTTACTCTTTATACTCGTATTATTCTCAACTCTTTATTTCTATAGTATCCCCGATTTCTGATGGAAAATCAAGGAAAATTAGGAAAGTTAGGAAAATTTGAAAAATCGCAGAAAAATGTCAAATGCTTGAATCGATAACTCTGATTGATCGTCTTAACGATTCATCCTTTTTTTTTCCTCAATGCAATATATTGAGAATGAAATATCATTGACAGAATCAGTTGTCTTTTTTTTTCACATTTATGTACAAAGAGATTTCGTTTCGAGGTGACAATCGACACCGTGAATACTATAAACGCCGATTCAGTTTTTGCAGCGTATAAACCAGGTAGAACAATATACGCGTGTTGAAAATTACCTGTAGGTACTACTTACCTACCTTATACTTTTATGCGACATTGTAATAGTACCTAACCAACACCGGTTGAACGAGCTTGGGTAAGGTACAGAGCTTTTCCCGTATAGAAAGAAGGAGAGACACGCGAGTTGCGAGTTATATGTAATATATGTATACGAGATATGTATATGCATACACACATGCGTGTATGGGGTGAGAGGGAAAGGTATAACGGCGTCGAGAGGACCCGGGGGTGCCTAGTGTTTCCTTCCTGTGTAACCATATAGTATCCCTCGCCACTGTATGTTACATATATATATATGTATATATTGGCGCAAAGGTCTGGTTAAGAAGGAGGAGGAGAAGTAAGGGGGTTGGTCGAGGTACCTTTGCTCTTATAGTGAAGAAACCCGACACCGGACCACAGTGGATACATCCTATACGGAACAAGGTTTACGGTTTATGCCTGACGCGCGGGTTTCGAGGGAGGATGGGGATGGAGTGATGGTTTGAGGGAGGAACCGAGGGCGGTTTATCCTGCTACCGATGATGGCCAAGGGCAGAATAACCAAGGGACGGATAACCCTCTTCCGTAGATCGCGAACCCTCAACGTAAACGACGGGCTTCCTCTGTTTGTCGAACCATTAACTTCCCCGGTGCGAACGCGATCGGTCAATCACTGCAACAAACGGCTATGAAGACTTTCAGGATACGAGGATGTGTTACAATATACACGTCATTTTTTTCTGATTTTTTCTTTTTTTTTTTACGTAATTCATAAGCAGATTCATTTATTCATAATTAGCGATGGATGATAATTAGCATATGAGTTGACGATGATAGATTTATAGAATTACGAAACGTTTTCGTTGGCAATTAGATCGAAGGAATACTTCGCGCATAGGTTTTCTCAAAAGTGGGTATTTCGAAATCGAAATCGATCATCTTTGAATTTAATTCTTTATAATCGATTACGTATAATGATAGATACTCAAAAATATATTTTGTTCGAAAATCCATGTACCTACTTACTTAAGTATCTATACGCACGTCATGCAATTGAAATTTTTCGTTTTCAATTCGTCCATCCGCAACGTTTCATTTTTACGATAAACATATATATAATATTATGTATGTACGCGTATGTATGACATGGCGAATATATATCCCTAATATAGGCACATACGTGTGTGCATATATACGGTCCAATTAACCGCGATCAGAATAAACCGCCGCGCGAGGAGCATTGCCTTTAGATAAAACGTTAAGCTTCTTAATTAATTAATTGGCTGGGCAGACGAGGAGGAAACCCGGTGGGCATACCTTCTACCTACCTACCTACCAACCTATGAGTTTCTCTCTACGCGCCCGGCGAAATAAATCTATAAAGGTAACGCATGGCGGCGCACATCCGCTTTTACACCGGCTCTTAATTACTGTACGAAGTATAGTATAATATGGCGTATGTGGTTGAAATTCCCGGAAACCGTCAGGTCAAAGGAGCTGGATGAATTTTATTTCAAATTTTTTTTTTTTTCTGTTTTTTTTTTTTTTTCACTCGAATCGTTGGTCCCACTGCAACGTCGAATCTCAATGTGTATATATATATACGCCCGTTACAAGGCATGCGACTACTCTATTACACCTGCTGAGCGTACAACACCATCAGGCTTGAATATACCGTTAACTTTTGCTCCGCAGCTTCAACTCGGACTAATTAATCCGAGATTCGTTAACGAACTGCGAGCCCGTCCTCTGTAGGTAAAATACGTATGTGTGCAGTATAACTATATGTAGGTCTGCATATTATATATCCCCCTTAACATCCGCCTTGAACACAAACCGCGTGTATATTTTTTTCATACCCTCTATATATATCATATGTGTTTCAACTCCCCGCATGAGAGTAAAATTGCAAATGGCAAAGAATGAATATAGGATTAATCGATACCAAAAACCTCAATATGCCTATACAACGCAAATCACAGCTGATCATTTTACGTCAGAGGTAGAGTGAAGGCTGTTTGTAGTACTACTACGAGTTGTGATGCTGAAAAAAAAACGAAAAATGAAAAAAAAAAAAGAAATAAGGAAAGAAAAATCGAGAGCTGGAGAAAACTGACTATACGCGGGAAGACGGCGATAGCGTGGCTGGCTGGCTGGCTGGCTTTGCTGACTTGTTGGTCGTTCGTAAGGACCGAAGACGCACCTGCCTCTCTGCTCGGCCCCGTAATAATAACAATAACAATAATTGGTCGACGGCTGGCCAGTCGGATCCCCTCTGCGCTCCTCCTTCTCTTGCTTCTCTCGCCCTTTATCTATCCCTCTTTATCTTACTCTTTCTCGTTCTGTTTCTTTTACTCCCTTTATAGCCCGTAACATGCGTCTTCTTCTATCTTTTTCTCTTTTTCTCTCTCGCGCGCGTACGTAGTGGCCGAGGCGGACTTCTACTCGCGGTGATACAGGTTCAGAGGCTGCGCCCGGTGAAATTATAACACACAACAGAGCAACGGTAGTATAACCACAAACTTACAACTCCGTATCTCACACAGTATAATATAACACTATAATACAGCGCGTACGTGTGGATGAGGGAATCGCGTGGTATAGTATTTTTCAACGAGATTATAAATAGAGAAGATCCGACATCGCGGTAGACGAATTTCAATTTACTTATATAGGTATACATTGACAAGGTGAAAAACAAATAACAGAAAAATAATATTAGGTCATTCTAACACATGCATATTATGATTATTCATTGATATTCAATGTACCGAACGAATTATTCATCCCGAATACGAAACAGAAAATGAAGTTCTTGTTCGTTGCGGGAAAGATAATATTTTGTTACACATCTTTCTTCCTTGAAAAATCAATCCAAACAATTTACACGTCGTTCATTTTGCTGGGAGATGAAGTTAACTCGGTTGCAAATTGTAGATTTGATTCAATCAAAGAAATCCTATAGCGAAACTGTATCGGATTTCTTATCAGAAATGAGTTCGATTTGAATCAGCGAATGTAAACTTTGCCTATATATTGATTATAGATCGTAAAATATTTTTAAAGAAAGCGCATGTGCAAACATGGATCAGCATCAGTTTAATTTGTGTATAAGTTTAAGTTTACCCTGTAAGATCTCTCAAGTATTGGGAGAATAATTACGGCGCCGCTTGAACGTATACCTTAATCCTATATACCGCGTGTATATGATGATAATCGGCGAACGTGCAATATGCGATCGAGACTGCAGGCGCCCGATGGAAGAAAGAAAGAAAGAAAGAAAAAAAAAAAGGAATAAAGAGGGTAGCGGGTACCGGGCTGATGGCCCCATGCGAGTTATTACGAAGGTTGCTGCAGTATGTATTATATAGGCGTGCTATACTGCAGCGCACGTTGGCTAATCGGTCCCGGTTTTTGGCTGCATCCAACAGCAGCATGGGAACTCCGGACGAAAATATTGCCCGAAGGGCCGTTTCGGGGGTTCGTGTCTATTTTCTTATTCCTTTCGGGGCGAAGAGAGAGGAGAGAGAAACCTGACTGCCGGCGAACGCCGTACCGCCACCGTACCACAACGTGTTTTAGACCGATTTAAAGACCGATATGTAACCCTACGGCGGTCAGGCGTACGGAAGCATCTTCCACTCTTACAGTGGAGCATCCGGTTTGCCCTCGGGCTGCAAAGTCGACGGGGATTGCCCATTGCCCAAGTTCATCTTTAACTGCCGCCAATCTTCTTCTCTCTCTTTCTTTCGACCTTGGCCCTTGTTATTGTTGTTGTTGTTGATATTTGTTATTTTCGTTGTTACTCACGATGGATATCGGTTTTCTTTATTTACAGAAAAAGTTCTCATAACGAGACTAACGACCCAGAGGTGGCTCGACGTTGGATCAAATTGGACTGTCGACGAACATCGAAGCTCTCATTCAAGAATGGTTTACGAATATCGAGTGACCTGCGATGCTCATTATTACGGAGAAGGTTGTACAAACCTTTGTCGATCTCGAAACGATAACTTCGGTCATTATAGCTGCAGTCCGACCGGCGAACGCGTATGCTTAGCCGGGTGGAAGGGCGACTACTGCACAGTTGGTGAGTTCAACTTTCGTTTTTCGACTTTTATTTTCATTGCGTTGAAAAGCTATCGTCAAGTTCTTTCATCTCTCAAAAATTGTTTTTTTTTTTTTTTTTTCGCTCATTGTTTTTGATGGTAATCTTGAATCGGTTAGGGGATCTAGAAGGGTCGCTCCCGCTCCGCGGTTCACGTTTACTTTTAAACGGTTCGCGTGTTCATTGACGACGTTATTGCTGGTGCGCTGCGGTCAAGGGAGGGATTCGTCGTTATGATTACACAGCCTGATTATGATTGTGATTAAATGGTTGCAGCGCGGGGAATCGGGCAGTTAAGGTCTTAGTCGAGCACGCTGACGTTGATCTTATGCCCGGTACTTCCCACGCCCGATGATATACCCCTCGCGTATCTACCTACCTTCCTACCTACCTACCTACCGTCCGCCGTCCGCCTGCCTTGCCTGCCTGCCTGCCTTCTTCTCCTCTTTCTTCTTCTTTTTACACCCGGGAATATAGCCGCTCTTTCTCGACTCACCTGAGAGCTCGAGACTCTCGGGTCTCTCGGCTTTGCCTACCTTACAGCTGCACTGTTCGACGGTATAGAGAAATAAGAGAGGGAGAGCGAGGGATGAGGGAGTCGGCGATCCTGGACCACATCCAGACGTGCCTCGGTCATCCGGGGGACCAAAAAACTAACTTCAAGTTTTCTTCTCGCACTTGGTTCTTGCTTTTCTTATATTCTACTCTGCGAGTTTCTGTTATGAGGTTGAAGTTCGTAAAGTTATCGCAATAAAATAATTCCATTACGCGGACGGTTGAACAATAGCGGAATATGATGCATTTTTTTCGAATTTGGTAAAACACTGCACCTATCTCTACTATAGTTGACAACCCTTAACAAGATTTGAGTCGTGAATTAGTGACTTTATTTTCCGCATATTCTGTTACAATAACGTTACGAACATAAACTTCATAAGTTTTTATACGACGATCTATTACTCTGATTATGTCTAGCACGATGATTTTCGTGCGAAAATTTGATGATCGTAGTGCGAGGAGGATTGTTACAGTTTATTGTTGCAAGGAGCTATTTGATTTCCGGAAGTTTGTGTAATCCGTACCCAGGAAGGAAGCACGCGGTGCAAGCCTTCGGGCAACTTATTCTTCTTCTTCTTCTTCTTGCGCTTCTTCGTGCGGTCACTTCTCTTCTTTGCCTCTCGAGTTACATGCAACTGCATCGTATATATACGCGATCGTTATGTCCTTCTCCGATATACTTACACGCGATGTGTTCACTTCGGGTCCTTCACCGTTTGCTTTCCTCTTCTTTTCTCTCTTCTTATGCTCATTTATATTAATATTATTATCCTGTACTTATCTTTTTCTTTTTCTTCTTCATGTTATGCAACACCACTTTGTTCGTCAACTCATCCACGCTCGATTCCATATACCGATCAAATTACTCAGATATGCGTACAGGTATTATCGCGTGTTACACGTTCTTTACCTGTAACGTAAATATCCGCGATACGTATATCTTAACGGGGTTATTTTTCTTTCTTTTTAACTTGGCTGATTGAAATTTGAATAAAAACTGCTTTCACGGTGAGTCATATATACGTACAATTATCAAAAGTCCCCCCCCCCCCCATCGTGTTTGGGGAAGGGTTGACGATAGAAATAGGGGGATATAGAGAAAGAAAAAGAGAAAGAAGAAACGGACTTTTTCGACTATCGCGAAAGAAGGGAGGGGGAGGGGTGTTGTTTTGGACTTTAGGGGTTCGGGGTTTAACGTTATGGGGTCGTTGCATAGGGGTTCAGCTATTGCATCGGACCGACCAGCTGCACTGTAGGCTAGCTATACTTTGGTAAAACGCGGCCAATCGAACGTACGTACCTACCTACCTACCTACCAACGAGAACGACTCGGAAACCGCCTCGATGGCACAGCTGTCGGTGCTTTAACAACAGCTGCAACGATCGGCCCAAAGGACGGGACTCACTACCTACTCTCTACGTTCCTTCTTGTCGTTATACCCACTATAACCATATATATACCCTAAACCATGTCGCCAAATTCTCGCCACCCTTAAATTTCTATTGCAAATCCCTCTGTTCAAGTGAGAATTGTTTCATTTTCCACCCTACATATCCCGGAGTCTCAGGTTCACCTTTATATTCATCTATATAGAATAGAATTTCGAATGTCACAGTAGCACTTGAAGTTCTATTATAATAGGTAGATTTTTCTGTCTTTCTTTTGAGAAAACAGGGACGAATAGAATAATCGTTTTGATTCCTTTTTTTTTTCAATTTCTTTACTGTTGCGTATCTGCGGTATTTGAAAGAAGAACCGCAAGAGAGGAGAGTAGATATAAAACGTCTATGTGTAATATGGGATTGTTTCGCATTTGTCTAAAACACCGTGAAATGCGAAATACTTTGAATACCTACTCGGGGTCTATACGTCGTCGAGAAGGTTAATTTATGTGATTTCGCTTCTCCATATATATCCGCGGTTAAAGTCGAGAAGAATGAGACGGCTGCTGCGGCAAAGAGGACGGGGGGCGTATGGGGAGAAGGACGGAGGGAACCACCGCGGTTTTGCCGAGGTATTCGCGTTGGCAGTAAGGAATTTTTGCGGATTCTGTCGGTCTTTTCGGAACCGTCGTTGCCTTCCCCTTGTCCTCTCTTTTCTCTCCTCTTCTCTTCTCGTTGTCGTTGTCGTTGTCGTTGTCGTCGACGACGACGTCGACGTCGTTCTCTGCCGCTACAAACTATAAATAAAATAGTCGAGCTGTATCGTGTACTCGGATCCAAGGTCGCTCCGAGGACCTCCTCCCTGTAACCGAACCGCCACGATCATCTGACTCGCCTTTGAATTTACCCATGTATTTATATTCCAACAATTACCTCATACACATCTACCTATGAGCTACAATCCTTTACATGCACTTACCTGGTATATACCTAGAATTTTTAGCTGCATTGATTTGAAAATTTCCTTATATTAACAGTGAGTGAGATTGTTAATTTTTTCTTTCAAATAATTCATTTAATTGAACGTTAAAAGGTTTGTCAATTTCGGCGATCGTTGTCGATAGTTGTATGAAAGATCGATGATTATGTGCAGTGCTTCGATAATTATGATGATATATTTATAGCAGAAATAAGATCTCGGTGTTCTAAATTCCAGTAAATTATATTTTGAACCAACTCGCAGAGTTTCTCGAAGATATTGTTATGGCATATTGCCAAAAATATTTAGCGGCGTTTATTTCGCGTCAACAGATATACGTATGTATGTATACTTGTATAGTTTTGACGTGACATAATTTTGTTTATATTATACCGATGAAACGAGAAAGAGAGAGAGAAAGAAAGAAAAAGATGGCTGGGTCAAGTGGAGGGGGTATAGTATACATATTGTACTGGGTCCGGGTTTCACCAGTCTTTGAATATTTCGGTTCGTGATTCATAAAGTATTATAGGCATGTGAATAGATTCTATGGCTGGGAAAAAGAATTTAAGATCCAAAGACCTAGGAGAAGCCAGCCGTGCCGCGATCTTGCAGACAAAAAGAAATATGGAGGGAAGGGAGGGAGGGAGGATTAGAAAAGATTTAAAGAAAGAAAGAAAGGAAGAAAGAAAGAGAGGAAGAGAGAGAACGAAGTGGCGTGAAAATTGAGCCACGTTCGTCAGCCTCCGAAATGTCACGTAGCGCTTGAATTAACCTTTGGGTCTCTTTTCTCTGTTACAGCCCGATGTCTGCCAGGATGCGACGACCAGCATGGCCACTGCACTCATCCTAACGAATGCATGTAAGTATAATAACAATATTTTTACATACACAACGTGTATAACATATACACGCTGGGGCGCCATTTCAAATTATCATCATCATCATTATTATTATTATTATTATTATACTATACATGCACACCCGCGCAAGAGCAACTGCAGCAGCAGCAGACTTATGCGAAAGACGCGTTTCGACCTGTTCCTCCTTCTCCTTCTTATTCTTCTTCTTCTTCTTCTTCTTCATCTTCTCTTAAATATATGTATGTATGTAATATACATATGTATTCTACCCGTTCTTGGTAGCGTACATGAGTTGGCCGTTCGCATTCAAGTTGAATCATCATCATCATCTGTCGTTTTTTTCATCCCTCTCGCATATTTTTTTGACGTCTACGAATTACGAAAATAATATATATCCAAATGGCAAGAAGATAAAATTGTGGGAAAAAGAGAAAAAATTGAAAAAATATGAAGAAAAATCTCAGCTTCGTTATGTTGTACATTGATTTTCGGCCATGTGTAAGCTGTTGTGCAAGCTGTTGGCTTGTTGAAGTTAAAATCTTGATCTCTGTACGATTTTTGCAAAGGACGAGAAATTGAAATTAAAGAAAAAATAGTGTTCTTCCCGGCGCTTGTACATTTATTACAAAATGTTCCTTTACATGCGCTTAGAATACTACAGCTACCCGTATATATATGATCTTTGGGAAGATAACCTATGTATCGTATACACGGAGTGGTAGACACCCCTTTAATTCTACACATTATCTACGTACAGTGGATAACCTGGTAGTATGCTTACTATACATCTTATAGCTTATAGACGGTCGTCGGGGAAGGAGATCCAACTTCTCGTAATGTAATAGTAGATACCTCTATAGTATGTATAATACACAAATACGTGAATGCGTCACTGAAAGTAGACGCGGATGCAGTCGCCGAGTTTATATGTATGTATAATGTACAGTACATACGGTATGAGCGTCTTGGTGCACTAACTCTCTATGTAGTACCTACGTTGATAATGGTGGGGGGCAAATAGGATTGGAAGGAAATAGAGAAATAGAGGGATAGAGAGAGAGAGAGAGAGAGAGAGAAATATAAGGAAAGAGAATAAGAAAGGGTATATACGTCGTCGACGTAGCATCGCGTCGCGATCCAGGCATGCTGCCACGGCGGGAGACATAAATCTCAGCTGCGCGCTAGAAGGTTCGGGCCAAGTTTGGAGTTAACTCAATCATCTAATTACTGCGCCCGGGTTAATTGTCCCGTTAGCTTCAGGCTCTCCGCGAGGATCTCCCCGTCAAAACGTCTGTCTGTCTGTTCCTCCGTCTGTCAGATTCTACGTTTTCAAACCCCCCATCTTCCGCGCGGGGCCCCCTCGATTATATATACTTATTTTAATTGTTCCATAAAACCCATTATATTCCTCATCTTTGAGATTTTTATTCTCGTTTTTTTTTTTTTTTCATTTTCTTTTTGCTCTTCTTACGCGCGTTTATTGTATATACGACGAATATACATACGTCTATGTATACGTAGGCTTATATATATATGCACGTGAATATAACTCGCGTGCTTTGGAAAAGGACGAGGGAACAGGTGGGGAGGGTTAATCGTATAACATGATAATAAATACTCGCAAGAATTTCATATAAAGCAATCTTTTTAGGATTGTAGAGATATTGTTGATATACTTATATACGGGGCATACAGCAGACATTCTACATACCTATACATGGTACAATATTCGTATCTATATATCTATATCCCCTGTTGGTTAGAGGAGGGTATAAATGGCAAACGGAAGAGAGGCTTTTTTCATCAACGAATTGTCGCGACGAATAACAAAACGATAATAAAATTCTATAAACGACCGGTTACACGTGTATATATGCCTAAGTAGTATACTATAGGTATATGTATATCCTACGGCACCTGTACCGTGGGATTTCGGAGAGTTGTGGGTTCGGTCCTATTCGAATTACGTCCGCGAGTAGATATTGGTATATATGTACATACGTATATACGTATATACAGATAGATATAGATAGTAGATATACAACGCAGGTAAACTAATTGAAATTTCGAACTCTATCGCGCCGGGGACCCCGGAATGAGAACTGAATACCGATGCGAGAACCATTGGCGTATAAACCGTTTATATATTAATTTACATTCGAAATCGTATGTAACCAACTGTACAACATTACCCATTTATGTCTACTATGTCTATAACGATATTCAACGACTACTACATGCATCGATAGATCGAATCGGTTTTACAAACGATCATTCCTTTCCCGCCCTTCGCGGTGTTTCTGGAACTACTTACAGGTACTTACGTTTATGTTACATACGTGTAGACGTATGTTAGTACTTGACCGAAAACTATATATCGTTACTAGTTTTCGTAACTATACGCGAATTGTCCGGCGCTCTTCTTCTTCTTCTTCTTCTTCTTCTTCTTCTTCGTCTTGTTCTTCTTCTCATTCCTCTAGTCATACCTATAATACCTACGTACGTACGCACACAGAGAGGGACACGTACGCGCGAGGTGGTGCCTGCGACTCTGTGTGTAGATGGTTCAGGCGGCATCGGCGGTCGAGCGAACATCGCCGACCGGCGGATGGTATTAGTGGGCTCGGCGAGCCACACAGAGGAGCATAACCTTTCCTTGACCCGCATACTGAACGGCTGCGCCAGGCTCGTACCGTGGGAACACCACTCCATGACCCCCCCACCCCATACCATCATCCTCCTCCTCCTCCTACTTCTCCTCCTTCTCTTCATCCTCTTTCTCGTTCTACCTCCCGGTCTATCCCTACTGCCAACATCCAACCATCGCCGTCGTCCACGGGTGGACTACGTACGGTCCTCTCAGTCCTCTTCTCCGTGTCCGTGTCTCCTCTCTCTCTCTCTTACTCTGTACTCTATAGTATCTGCAATGCCAGATATATAGGTATATATAACCATCTAACACGGTGATACTGTTCAGGTATAGTCTTCATACTTGCGATCGGTTAAACGCGATGTGCAGGAGAGATCCTCCTGGATGGACAATGTAATGGCCGACCACCATCGTCCTATCTCTTCTCTCTCTCTCTCTGTCTCTCTATCTCTCACTCTAGCTTACTCACTTTACCTCCCTTACTCTTCCCTCTATACACCAACCACTATGTGCCCTTCCGTCTTCATCTCCGCTCTACTGCTGCTGCTGATGTTGATGCTGATGCTGATGCTGATGCTTTTGCTGCTGTTGCTACCACCGTGGCTTTTATACCCTGAATCTATTGTGCTTTCGAGATCTCGTTCTTTTCTGACGGTGATAGGAGATATTTAGGACAAATTTGCCAACTATTGGCAGTTTTCTTCTTCTCCTTGAGTAGGAATTAAAAAAGATGAAAGACTGTTAGAAACGAAACTTTTTTTTAATGAGGAAATCTTTGAATTCTTGTTTCAGATGTAACAGCGGATGGAAAGGCGCTCTTTGCGATCAGTGCGAACGTTATCCAGGCTGTTTACACGGCAGCTGCCAAAAACCTTGGGAATGTTTATGCGACGAAGGTTGGGGAGGACTATTTTGCAACCAGGATCTGAACTACTGTACGAATCACAAGCCCTGTATGAACGGCGGCACCTGCTTCAACACCGGGCAAGGTAGCTACACCTGCTCATGCGCGCCT
Source organism: Ametastegia equiseti (assembly GCA_963989295.1). Classification (NCBI taxonomy): domain Eukaryota; kingdom Metazoa; phylum Arthropoda; class Insecta; order Hymenoptera; family Tenthredinidae; genus Ametastegia; species Ametastegia equiseti. The sequence goes on along the minus strand of OZ022389.1, from coordinate 18,074,820 downwards.
GGGTTCACCGGTACCGATTGCGAAGCTTCTCTACTAGACTGCGATTCTAAACCTTGTTTAAACGGTGGTAGTTGTGCCGAAAATTCAACACTCGGTATATCGAAAACTGGATATTTATGCACTTGCTCACCTGGATGGAGAGGAAGACACTGCGAAGTAACGTCCAAGTCTTGTAGAGACGCACCATGTCTTCACGGTGCTACTTGCGAGGATCATTCATTGAAAGGATACCTTTGCCACTGTCCTCCTGGTTACTCGGGTACCGATTGCGAGACACAAATCGACGATTGTTCACCAAACCCATGTCTCAATGGAGGGACTTGTAGCGATCGTTTAAACGGATATCAGTGCAGTTGTCAGTTCGGTTTCATCGGCGATCGGTGCGAGACTAATATCGACGATTGTCAAGGCGATCCTTGCCTAAACGGTGGTACTTGCATTGATCTCGTTAACCAGTTCAGGTGCCAATGCGTTCCTGGATTCGTTGGAAGACTGTGTCAGAACAAGGTCGACTACTGTCTTGCCAAGCCGTGCGCCAACGGTGGCAAATGTACTTCGGGTACAAACGACTACGCGTGTATATGCAAACCGGGTTTTTCCGGTAAAGATTGCAGCGTTGACGTTGACGAATGCAGAAGTGCACCTTGCCAGAATGGCGGATCTTGTCAAAACCGGGTTAACGGATTTTTATGCCTTTGCATTGACGGATGGCGAGGTGAAGCTTGTGCCGAAGAAGTTGGTGTTCCTATCGCCGTACCTTCTGGTCCTAGTTATTGGACGGGTAATATATCGAAACAAGTTGCACCATCGGCTGCTAGAGACGCTGGACTTACAACCGAACACGTTGTGGTTATTGCCACTTTGTCAACCGCCGTACCAGCCTTCGTACTCGTTGCAGCAGTCGCTGTTATGTGTATGAAGAGAAGACAGAAACGGGAACAAGCCAAAGCCGACGAAGAAGCGAGACTACAAAACGAAAGGAACGCCGTTCACAGCAGCATGAGCAAAAGAAGCGGTGGTAGTTGTTCCCTTGGTGGTGGTGATCCTCATATGATCAAAAACACGTGGGGGGCGGCTAATAAAAGTGTTAATAACGTAACAAGGGACGATTTAGACTCGTCATTTCAAAATGACAATTGTACTATCGACTCGTCATGCTCGGGTATCGGTGGTGGGGGTGGTGGTGGTGGTGTTGGTGGTTATAAACCGGAACCAGTACTTCAGGATCCTAGACAGACGAGGACTACCAAACAGTTAAATATCGATGCTGCTGCCGCCGCTCATAGAGCGTCACACCTTTTCAAAGAAAAGGATTTAATCGATGCTAAAAGAACTTCTATGTTCAACGAGTCATCGTCATGCTGCGATCGTACAAACGATCCTTCAATACTCAAGAGGCCACCGGCCATTCAGGACTCTACGGGGGTTGATCCTGGTGCCGGTGGCGTTTACGTTATCGACGATCATTACAGGCACGATGCCGCGTTAGCTGCCACGCTAGCGACGGAAGTGTAGCCAGAAAATTATCACTATTATTATCATTATTAATATTATTAATATTATTATTATTATTTTTCGAATATATATAGTTTCTGTGCGACTAGAATGATGAAGAAAAGAATAACAACAAACAAAAAAAAAAAACTACAAACTTTTCCTTGGTTTTTTAAAGTAATTATTATTATTATTATTATTATTAATATTATTATTATTCTATTTTTCTTGGTTGTTTATATAATTATTTTTATTTTTTTAATTTTTTTCCTTCTTTCTGTCTGTTTCATATTTCTCTTCTTTTTCTTTTTTTTATATATACATATTATTTTTCCTCTTCGTCTCTATGTATATGTATGTATAACTTTCTTTGACCACGAAACGGCGGCGAATGCTTCGGTGTGTCTGTGTAGGAGAGAAAAAAAAAAATAATAATAAAAATAAAAAATAAAAACGGTATCGGTCATTCCGTGCTGCAGTTGGCTGTGTGTGTTGCGCGTGAATGCAGCGAATTATTATTAATATTATCATTATTATTATTATCGATAACGTATTGTTTGTTTTTTTTTACGGTTTTTTTTTTATTTTATTTTTTTTCTTGTTTTCCTTCTCCTCAACGCGTAATATTGATAAATACGTATGAAAATTGTGGTACGTTCGATTAATTTACGCGAGAGTCGAGGGCGACGTATTAAACCCGTGGGGTGCATCGGAAGACGTTTCATATATACCATTTTGTAATTACAACTCTTTGTTTGTTGTTGTCTTTTTTTTGTGTTTTTTTTTTCGTTCAAATTCTCTAAAAGGAGGTGAAGTATGATTACATGAATATTCAAGTAAATATGTACTCTCGAGATGTATAGACAAGTTCGATGTCACGAATATACAATAAGTATTATGAATAATTTCTTCCCGCACGGAGATATACATAGATGCATATATGCGTGCGGGTTGGTATATTAACGTCTTTTTATGCACCGCGGCTCGATCTCTAGGTATTTAATATTATATATATAAATATATATATATATATATCATGCTTGAAGCACCCCTGTACAGAACTAATTTATTATTATTGTTATTTACTATTATTATCTTTGCTATTAATATTATTATTATTATTATTGTATTAATTTTTGATCGTAAATAGCTGACCTTTCGCGCTCCTGATGATATACATGTATGGTATACATTATATTATATGATATGTGTATATGGACACAGGTTAGCGCGAGAGTGATGGACTTGTATAATCGAGAGAGACCGAGAAAATGAGAGAGTGAGAGAAAGAGAGAGGGAGAGAGAAAAAAGAGAAGAAAAATTGACAAATCATGTTTTCGAATTTTTTTGCTTTTCTCTTTTTTTTGTTAATGTTGAAGTAACAGAAAGCCCATTTGTCCGTTGAAAAAAGGAACTTATAGGAGAAAGAAAAAACACATTTTTGTAATCTATACAAAATAAGCGAGTCATTTTTTGGCGATTGTTTCTTTATTCTATACTTCGATTTTGATTTGCTTTTTTTTTTATATAATATTTTTACAATCGTGTTCTTCGTGAGGGAGATGAATTACCGCCGCCCTCCCCGCTCCTCAGCTCGAATAAACGCAAGAGTAAAAGAAACTGACGAAGACAAGGCAAAAAAAAATCATGAAAAAAATAGAATGAAATCCAACAGAAAAAAAATCTGAAAAATCATTTAGAAAATTATATGTATAGATATATATACTACGATGTACAGATGTGAAAGTAGTCGAAAGTATCGTTGCCAGTAAATAGAATTAATAACCACTTACAAGCAGACTGCGCGGATATCTGCCATTTTTGAACCTTGCATTTCTTTTGTGAATTTTTTTTCTTGATAAAACTTACTAGTCGGGATCGGGGATGCCATTCGTCATTTCCAGTGGCAACTCCGAAACCCTATACGAAAAAAAAACAATAAAAAAAAAAAAAACAGATAATAGAAGAGAAAAAAATGGCTACGGAGAATGAGGGTGGAAAGAAAAGGAAAAAGAAGAAAAAAAAAAAAAAAATAGATCGTCGAAAACGCAACAGCAGGTCTTTCTCGCGGGTGAACGAAAGGGTGACCCAATCCGAAAGCCGGGATGTGTCACCCTTTCCTTTTTTCTCCCTGTTGGTATTCTTTAGGCTTTCAACCACCTCGACTCCACCCCTACACCGTGCAGCCACTATATAGCCTTTTTGACTTACTTTGGTTGGTTTCTCCCGGAAACGGTCGTAAAACCAGGCCGCAAACCCCTTAGCTCATGGGGGAGGGAGAGATACGAGATGATGATGATAGTTTCCGGTTTGGGGGGGAAAAAAAACGGATGTTCGGGTTGATGCAAGCGAAAAGAGATGGTAGCCATCGCCATCACCACCGCCGCAATGTCGTGCAGACACGCACATAACTTACGTTCATACATACAATATATACATATATATATATTTATCCATAGGTGAAGTAATAATGAGAAAAATTAAATACAAAAATCGGATTATTTGATGGTATTTTGGGAAAAGGGTGTCTCCTATGTATGCGTATATGTATATATAGATACGTATATCGTAATTACGTATATGCATATATAAACACCCGTCTACCTGCATTTATATATATATATAATAAGTATATGTGTATATGTATCTCTCGAATCCTCGCCAAAAGGTTAGTCGATAGGTGGATAGCCTCGAACTAATATTGTATATGTTGATTGAAGAACAAAAAATAAGCAAAGAAAAGAAAAATCATTTTTTTCGAACACCACAAGCTCCGGCTGTATTATCAAAAAAATTTCTCAATACGAATGAAAAAAATAAAAGTGTGATCTCTCCGCCCTGTAGAACTTTTCAAATGTAGAATATCGACGAGTTATTATTATTATTGTATGTAATAAAATTACGGTTCGTCGGGTTCGTTGTGTATGAAATTTTATCCATAATTAATATACGTCCAGTACTATATTAAGTATGTGCGTATATAGGGATCCGATGGGAGAATGAACGCGACGAACCGCAATCTTCCGTCTAATTTTACAGTTGGAAGAAAAAAGAAAAGAAAATATATAAATAATGAAGTAAAATTATACGAAATATGATATTTGTTGTAATCTATAGCGTCCAAGTCCAGTCCATATATAGTATGTATAATATTGATCATGAAATTCTTTTTTCTAACAATAATTGTTTTGCCATTTTTCTCAATTTTTCTTTTTCCCTATACGTGCCAACGCAAGGATCCCGGCTCACGTCCGATACAATATATTTACGAATCATGAAGAATTTACAACATTTTGGAAATTACGTACTTGGACGTGAGTCGGGTTCCTCCTGGGCACTGGGTGACGCGTGAATTTGTAATGATAATATGGTACGTCTCGTTGATTATACAATACACGATTTGTAAGAATTAATTGATATTTATTTGTAAAACTACGATGATGATGATGATGGTGATTATTATGATTATGATTATGATTATGATGATAAAGTTGAAAATTTGTATGATTATGATTATGATGATTATTATTGTAAACTATTATTATAAGACGAAGACGAAGAACAAAGATTCGCTAATGTTCCTGTTAAATAATATTTAAAAGAAAAATAAAATAAAGTAACAAAAATACATAAAAATGATAAATGAATGAATAAATAAATAAATAAATGAATAAATAATATTAGTAATTAATAAGTCATGTAAGTAGACTCGAACTATGCTCGATCGCGGCATGCCCATTACACGCGCGTGTTTGTCCTATTATTATGTATACACGCGTGGCGCACCTGACGAGCCAAATATAACATTTGGCGTAATATTATATACATATACATATATTACAATTTATACTTATCGTGAGAAGCGGGTTCATCCTATTTGATATGAAAAACAAAACAAAAAATTTAGGAAAAGAAAAAACAACCAAAACCAATACCAACAAACAAAAAAAAAAACGATCCGGCTAGTTCGCAGGTGCTACCCTACCTAACCACCCCCCCCCCCCCCTCTCCCCCCCCCCCCTACCACCTATTCGGTAAAGAAAAGCACGTAATCACGCATCTGATAACGATCCACGATTCTTAATGCATCGTATTATACATATACATATAGATATGATGTAATTAAGCCGTTGTCATTTTTTTGTACTTACTTTATATTCATGCATACGCACGCCTATACGTTTCTTATATTTGACGAATTTCGATACGTTGATAACACCCCGTATCTGTACCCTGCGATATCACCGCGGCATCTTCATTGTTCTTTATTTTGAAAAGAATTTTTTTCTCATCATCCTGCTGATCAAAATAATTTCATATAACGTGTATAGATATATTTATGTATAATGCGAAATGATAATATGAAATCGCGATCTTGGATATCGGTGAAATAAGAATCTATACACGGTTATGATGTTATCGTGGCAGAGCCATCCTCCATGTTATTCATCAAACCCCTTAAAAATCCCCTCGTGCTTCCCGCCCACCCTGAAACCCCGAAATCCTTGAAAGAAAAACAAACGAAAAAACCCCCACGATCCTCTCGTAATTATGATATAGATAACATTGTAAAGACTTCGAGTATACCTTTTTGTATAAAAAAAACAACATTAAAAAAAAAAATTCTGTATATTTGTAGTAGAAGTGTATAATTATGATTATCATTATTAACTATTATTATTAATTATTATTATTAATATTATTATTAATATTATTATTATTATCATGTAAATAGATGAATTGTCAATATTATGATGTCAAAAAAAACAAAAACCACATTGAATGATTAATAATGATGATATATTGAAAACTATACTGACTACTTTACTTATTCGATCTGTAAAACGATCGCAGCTAACCGTATTACACCATATTATATTCCTATTTAAACAAAAAACCTGGACCAAAAAACTACTTATACATGAAATAAAATATGGAAATTATTATTCGAGTCATAAATTGAATTTCAAGTTATTTTTGTGATTTTGTTTTGTAAAAAATAACAGTATATCAAGATTCTTGTGAAATATCGTCGACAGACTTTCGTTAAATAATAATTAAAAACTCAAAGTCAGACTTGAGTAATTTTTTTACATGGCGGATCGGTTTACTGTTTTTTGTTGTTGTTGTTTTTTGTATGACTAATTACCGTTAAACGATTTATAAAACAACAAAAAATCATTAAAATAGCAATCAAATCACGCGAGACATAATGGATTGATTTATTACATCAGGTTTCATCGCTCGAGAGAGAAACTTGGTATTATTTATGCATAATGTTGCATGAGTGTATATTTTAAGAAATCGGTACCGTAGGGAAAAAAAGAAACAAGTTTGGCGAACGATGAACCGAAACCGACTATTGTATACGTACCTACATATATACATATGTATAGGTATACCGAAATTTTTAAAAGCTTTTAGTTGAAAGATCGAAGATCCATAATTTGCATAACTTTGAAGATCGATCAAAAGCGTTTTTGGCACCTAGTATTGACCGTCAATTATCGATACACTTCCGGCATACAAAGAGTAAATAATCGGCTTTCGCGGTGTTACACGGAGATAATTGCACAGCCTATGGCGTTAAACGAGCCATCAGTTTGAAAGCGATCTCTACTTGAAGTCTGCAAGTCTTTAATTTGTTTACTTGAAAGAACAGCATGTCCATCATTAAATTGCATACAGATTATTTCACCGTGTGGGAACACGAGAGCCAGGAGTTTTTTTTTTTTTAGTTTTTCTTTCTTTTTTTCAATTTTTTTTTGCTTCTTTTTTTCTCTTCTTCAAAATAGGATAAAGGTTGATGACTTGAGCCATTTTAGTACTGAGCTACATACTAAATGAAATACATACAATTATGAAAAGTATAGTCGAGGCTGCCGTGTAGTGGCCGGGGTTCGTTCCGTTCCGTTCCGTTCGCCGGTTTCCGTGTCTGCAGGTCTGGATCTAATTCGACTCTCTTCGAGCCAGCAAAAGAGTTTGTTAAAAAACCGAACGTGCTATGGCAAGAAGTTAAACGTCTGGATGTATATCGCGAGGTATACGAGCAACAAAACCCAGCTACGGGTTCGTTAGTTCGGGGAAATCGGGTTGCCCAATTTTTCAGCAACTATTTGCGTGCATAGCTGATTCGGGACAGTTCTCACCACGTATAAGTTAGAATGGCTTTTATGAGAAAATAGAAATAACTTGGGGAATCGAACTTCTGGATTTTATAGAACCACGGAATTTCTAACGGGGCATCATTGTCATCAACTGCAGACTTCATGACCGACAACCTTCGATTGCGGCTAGTGTTCTAGAGATATAGAAAAACACTCGGGACAAACGGTCGAAGAAAAACTATTCAGTTCAAGACTCTCGTGGTTCGGTTGATGTACAGTCAACCGTTTCAATTCAATTGTTGGTGAAAAAAATTGTTCAGTCGTAATAATGGATGATTAATTATCGATTTTAAGAAACTCGAGTTCGTCGGCTCTCTGTCAGTTCCATTTGATACGATTTTACATATCATGTTCTTTGAATCAGTCGGTAATGCTTCATCATTATGAAATATTGCTCGTTGACACTTCTGCGATGGCTTCTGCAATTTGTACGAAATTTCTTTAGTTGATAATTTGTGAATTATTGGCTTACTTTTTTAACGTGGGTAACAACATATTTGGCGAGAGTTTTAGTTAATGATGGATAGTCACTCTACAAAAAGAAGTGAATGTAACTATCCGACACCGGGAATTTAGTATCATTTATTCGGCCGTTTAATCGAAACCCGTTTAGTAACGTCAACGATAATCAATTTCGACCATGGGAATTAGTGTTATATAGTATTAATATAAAGAATAGTATTAATCTGTGACTCCAAAGCGCAATAATAATTCCAACCGCAAAATCGAATCAATCAAAATAATCTCCGGAAATTAACCGAATAGCGGCTATTCGCTTGTACGATGCGAAAATTTGCAGATTTTTTACACGGGTTGGAAGAAATAGAGACCAGTTTTTCCGGAAAAGTTTTTTAGAGATTCGCAGTAAAGAAGAAAACGAGATCAAAAACGTATGTGTTTCGAATTTCTTCATTCGGGATAACACTAAATATCTTTTGACAAAATTTCCATTCTCCGAATCGTTTTTCTAATATCCGAAGGCTGAAAATTCGGACGGAAAATGATAAAATAATAGACGGAAAGGTCACCCCAAAATATCAACATTTCTCCCGCACAACTTTTAAGGATCATTTTACTATTCGGATCTGGAAAAGGTATCCATTGGAAAATGTCATTACTTTGATCAACCAGCAGCAGGATTTAAAAATTCCAATTTCCCATCACCAGCGTCCTATAGTTTGATCGGACAATTTCTAGTAATTGGGAAACTATCAAATTTTTTTGCACAAGAGGTTCTTGAATATTAGAAAAGAGATAGTCACGAGCTTTGAAATTTCATGCCGTATTTCGATAATCGGAATTCTTTCACTTCTACGAAAATTAGATATATAGAAATGTGCGGAATAAGATGTTTGAAAAAAATAATTGAACATCTCACGCGCGATTTTGTTGAAACTGCTGACGGTCGTCTCGCCACAATAAAACGAACTCGAAAACAGTAATGACTGTATCAATTACATGGTCTTACGGTCCGAGGGACCGTCTGGTCCGCACAGATGTCTTCCCGCTGGGCTTTGGAGAGTATCTGGTAGGTATAGGTAGGTATGTAGGTATTTACGACGGCACATCTGTGCGTCTAGGAACCAGAAGAGAATAGCTGACTATTCGCATTTCGATGCTTTTGCGGTTGCGAATCCCGGCGTCAGCCTGGAGGCCACACTTCAGACGAGCAAACTGTTCGAACTATGAAAAGCTGTCTTATCGATTCGATCGTTTCTGGCATCAAAAGACGATCTAGAGAATAAGTAGCGTCTAACGGCCCGAGGATGATTTCTTGCCAGTTACATTTTTTCCCTAATAAACAGAAAAACCCTTTTCTACCATATTTACGTTCTCCGCAGGTTCATGCGGAGCCTCGGTCTCTTGAAGTCTTTGAACGACCGTCTTTCCCCGAATAAAAGAGCGGTGATTCTACCCGTAACGCTGTGTTTCAAACTCGCCCATTTAGGTGCACGTAATTAAACGGCAGTTTCAGCTCGAAGCCGTAACAACAAGAGAGAAAACCAGCTTGAGAAAAAATCACGCTTCGGGCTAAGCCTACTTCGGGCTCTCCCTACTGGCACTTTGATGAGCAATAAGAAAAAAAAACAACAACAAAAACAACAAACCATCCACGTGGAATTATTGTTGTTTTTATTTTAGGCCATTTGGCGCCCTTTGGCTCACGCAGCCTCCGGCTACCGCCCAGTCAGTCAGCTGGTACCAGAAGTCGACCGACTATGAGGTACTCTGACCCCTGACATCCGTTCAATTTTTGAAACACGTCAAATTCGCCAGCGCTACTCGATATAGAGTTATGGAATAATTTGATACCTCCAAAACGGCAGGCTTTGAAAATGTAACAAAATTCATACGAGGTTTTCTCGAGGTTTTCCCTTGACTACCAACTGGCAGATTTTAAGCCAGTTGACCCGGAAAGCCAATAGAAATACGTAGCTTCGCAGGTCTGGCGCATTCTACAATAGGAAAAAAGGAAATTGGAGAATTGCACAGATGCCATTCAATTTCGAACCTTTAATGTCTTTTGAAATTGAGTCTTGTTGTTTACGACGAGAACTACTCGGACCTGCTTCTTCGCTGTTGAAGAAGAGGAACGGTTCGGTCCGGCTTCAGTCTTTCTTAGAGATCTGCTCGTCTGGGTCATTATTGTCTTCTCTAATAAAAAAGAAAAGAAAAAAAAAAAAATGCGGTGAATTTTTGCTACTTTTTACCTGTGGTTCACAATTACTTCGACCAACTGCTACCTTCTTGTGCCAGCGGGTAATGGACTCAACTTCTAATGGCTGGTAAATAGATTATTTAACGGAGAATAAGACGGAAATTTAATCATTATAGATATTTCTCTATTTTTATGGCTGCAAATCAAAGAAGTTGAGCAAAAATGCGTCGATCGATACCGATTTGCATGTTGGGAAAACAAGGGCTGCACGGATTCGACTTGTTGAATGAAAATAGTGGAAGAGACGTAATTTTTTGGAAGCTCGTGTTTTGTCCGTTTCTGTGGTTGGAGAGTTTTTCTACTTCACGACCTCTTGCGAATCGATTCGACTTGATCGATCTGAACGCTGGAGGCGATCGAAATCCGTTATTAGTCTTCCGTGCCGCGTCATCTATTTTCTATTTTCTAGCTTCTTGTGATTCGTGGTATCATCCTTTCTCTAAATTTCTTCATTTATATTTTCCTCGGCTGGTCAGATCGGATGATTTATCATTGCGTTTGCTTGCCCGAGAAATGAATAAATAGTATTTTATACCGTTGACCGACGACCCTATAGCCACGGAATGCATGATTAATTGTAGAAACTTGAATTTGCGGAAACGGATGAAACCCTGCAGACGAGTGAAAGTTTTCGAGATGAGTTCTGCTACCCACGAATAAATACAAGATTACCTACGCTTCTTACTTCTCTCCTTTCAACTGCCAATCACAAATGAAACTACGATATAATAAACTCAGTTATTGATCTAATTGATATTCTCACTCCCGAATCATTATCTCAGTTCTCGAAATATAAGGAATTTAGTCTTTTGAATAAAACACGTGTTCATGTTTCGATCTATTCCCCATAATCGATTCACTGTAATACTTACAATCTTCTAAAAAAAAAGCATTCATTGTTACCCAAACTCTAAACTGTTTGAATCTTTTTTCCCTTGACTTTCGATCCGTCGCCGGTCGTCAAGTGGCAGATATACGATTGCGTGCGATAGTAGTTCAGGGTATTTTTTTTTTTTATGAACCGACCGAAAAGATTTAATTTCACCGACCGCAAGGGCAACAGTAAGATGTTCAGAGTTCAGACTCTGCAGGCGGTACTTACGTCACTTCCGGTGATAGAAAACCGCGCACAGTCCGTGTTCCCTGGCAGCACCAAAACTGAACGGAGTATACCGTTAATTGCGCACAGAAATCGGGTGCAAGGTTCAAAAGTTGAAGCAATTAATCAGCCGGGGTTCCCTCCGGCAAATTCGACTCCTTAAAATCCCTCATTCCAGTTGAAACGAAAAGAGATACATGGAAGAAAAAAAAACTGGAAAAAGAAGTATAAAATCCACGTGCCACATGGTAAACTGCCGCGATTATCAACCCCCTCTAACTCCGATGCAAATACGAACGTCTTATCGATACATGGATCGAAGAAGACCGAGTCATCACCATAGTTCGCGGTGTACCCCGAGGGCAAGTGAAAGTCTGCTATTCCTGGCTAACGCTACTTATACGTGTTATACATATACATTTTATACGTGTGTATATGTTGGATATATACAAATACGTAACAAGAAATATAGACATACATCCATTCGCCTATGGGTTACAAGCTCCATGGGATTATAATGAATTACAGCGTAGGAGTTGGTGTGGATAAATGTCGTGTACTGCTCCTGCAGCCGGTATCTTCCAAGTTTTTTCTATATAGTTAAGGTTGATTCACGCGTTAATCTGGCGTAGGGCATGCAGGTTTGGATTATTCCTACGTATTTTCATGGATTTTATCAAGCGTGGGCTGTCGGGTATAAACCGGCGCAATAGTGAACCATGCAAGTTTAAGTGGAACTTCGTTCATCGTATACGAAGTGATTTAAGTAAACGAAACGCTGGCTGCAGTGAAAAATTACTCGGGCACTTAATTCTGGCACTTAACTCGTTTGTCCGTGTACACAATTTAGGGATGAGGTGTAATCCGCTAATCCTCCTTTGTCACGGATATTTTACAGCCCCGGCTCAGGCCCCACGCAGGCAGAAGCTGATGGCCCACTTCTGACTCTCAAGTGTCAAAACAGACAAGTTGCAGACCTGACATATCTATGAAATCATTGGGAAAATCTAGAAACTGTTCAACTGCCACTTGACTAATGCGCCTTGCAGCGAGGCTTTCCAAAAAGACTGCAGGATGATGCGGAAGTTTTTAGCTATTCGTTTTTTTAGATGCTACAGTGGAAAATGTTCCCGGAGCGAATTCTAGAAGGAAATTTATAGCCGAACGTAAAATGTTTGTGTCGTTAAACCGCATGCTTTTCAGGTACCTATTCCGCTACTGACGACGAACGTTGTATCAGTGCTTTATACAGGAATCCGGAGAGCAGCATCAAATGTTTCGAGTTGTTTCAGTGGAAATATCCCCTCGAACTCAGTGACCCGGGAAATCCCTAGTCCCAAGGGAGGCTCCAGGATTCGCGAACGCGCAAAGTGAGATGGGTTGATAAATTAACTACCTCAAACTCAGTTTACCGGTAAATTTATACAAGATACATTATTCAGCACTTGGCTTCAAAATATCCCCGTTTTTGCTTTGCTTTCCTTCCCTCTGAGTGTCTCCCTCGAAGTTTTTTCGCCTTTCATTTAGATAGAAAAAGTATTGTAATCGACTGGAAAATGACTAGATTCGATTTCAACGAATCCTCACGTTTCAGGAAACCCTTAGAATCCAAATATCCTGATTTTCTCAAAATTCTAGTCTGTCAGTGATCCGTTGAGTTAGTTGAAAAATCTCAGAATCGGCTGGATACAAGAAAGATTTAAATTTTGGTATGACATTTTGTGGTATTGGTAGGATCTATAAAAGACTGTAAAAAAGGGTTGCGATGCAAAATGTCCCAACAAGCTGGTCATCAATGATAATTGGACAAACTCGCTGTACGATACGAGATAAAAGGTAATCCGAAACCAATCATCTGATGAAAAATGTTCATCTTTCTTCACATAGAATCCCAGTAAAATCACATCGTCATATCGACGAAGGGATATCGGCTACACTGCATATACGCGCGAATGCTTGTTGAAGAAATATCCGGCTCTTTGACAAAAAAAAATACACAGTTTCACGATCAAGAAGCATTTTACTTCTCGCAAAGTCTCTCGCTTTTCGTATTCCCCCGTCCGATATCTCACATTATATTATTTCCGGTCTGGTTCGAAAGCTCGATAGAGGCGCCATGCGCTTGTAGGTATGGGTATAACTCGATTCGCACATCCTTGCAGCGTTTCGCTGGAGCAGATTATCGACGTCTTCCACTAGCGAATTAAAATTCGGCTCGGATGGGAGAGAAGTTCGCCGATAATATTGGCGGCCATGGGCCGTATAGACGAAAAAATTAATTACCGGATGCGGCTTAATCGCGTATCGGGTCGATGCCATTACACGCGAGTTTTCTGCCTCCTTATACCTTCCTACCTTCCTATACCACCTATATACTTACCACCATCTGAATTGATCGCGGAAGATTGCTGCAGTCGGCTCGGAAGGTGACCGCGTATCGTCGAACGCTTTGTTGAATTTAATTAGCCAGGAGTAATTGGATAGGCGGACGGTGAACGTTCAGGTATGCCTTGCCGATTGTTTCACACCAACGCCAACGCACCTCAATGCACCTCCGTACTGGGCAACACATATGTGAATAGTATACATACGTGTACATGCAACCTGGACACAATCATATGGGATACGATGTACGCCTGTAGGTGGAGGACATGAGGCAAATCTCAGAAGAAAAGTTGATTGTTTCTTTTTGCTTCTTCAGAGCCTTATTTTTTGAAGACTGCAATGCTACAGTGCGTTGGTCTCGCTCATGTGTAGGTATATATGTATGTACCTATGTCTGCAGGCACACCGTGTCCAGGATGACTGCAGAGCTGCCTTCCGGCCGTTAACTGCAGACGAGGAATAGCCCGGGAGGTACTACGTACAACTTCAGAAACTTCTCGTGAAAGAGAAAGAGAGATATAGAGAGGGGAAAAAGAGACGTCGAGTGCCTCCGTAGGTACCTGCGAAGCGGATTCTATACACGCTGCAAACTTTACGATATTTCTTTGTCGTTGTGTTCGTATACCTTGCGATGTAGTCGTTTTATACTTTACCGAGTGCAGCGAAATGTCACTAGACCATGGAGCCACTATGCTCCACGTTTTTCTTATTGCTGCTGCTGCTGCGAGGAGCTGGTTGATGGAAAATCATACGGATCGGGAATAGTATACGCAAGATGCACTTTACGAGGCCAAAAATGGGTGCAATTTAACGAGTAACTTATGTTAGAATGGCGAAACTTAATCGCGAGTGAAGCAATTCTAATAATTGTCCAATTTCGAAATGAAAACGAGTCGAAACAAACAAGGTATCGGTGACAAAATGCACATTTTTTAAAGAAGCACTCTTCGATAGGTCTGAACAGGTGAATAAGTTAAACACGAAAGAGGTTTCCTCCAAAGTTGCTAAATTGTCACTCACATATCCCTTTTTACTGCTCATCGCGTAGGGGACAGGAAAGTATTTTCTGGAATTCCAAAAGCGTATTCGATTTCTTAATCCTTGAGCTAACGTGGCGTATAATCCTGCACATATACGTTGGTCTAACTGCAGACAGTCCGAAATGAACAAGCTCAGTGTTTTCGAAAACGGATGCAGGAAAAAATTTGGAACCCTACAGGATTACAGCTTGTGCCCTGGCGATGAGAAATTGCCGTGTCAGATTGAGATCGACCGGCTGGTTCGGTCCAAAGAAGTTAAAACGTCTTTAAGTTCAATAGAAACGGATAATCGAAGGTGTTCATAATTCCAGGGTAACCATTAGCCGATGAATTTATTATTCTTCGACCATTGAAACTGCGAGCATCTCTATTTGTTGCAGCGAGGTAAATCAGTAGTCTGAATAATCGTTTTATTAGCAGAGATGACTTTCGAAGCGTCATAGCCACCACATTAGCACGGATTCAATGACGACCAAGAAATGCGAGGGTCGCAAATTGATCATAGACAATCAGTGCTAGCCTCGCAATAAACTTGACTGTTATTACGGCACGATATCTTCGTATTTCTACAATAAATTAATCGCCAAAGAGGCTTTCATCGTTGAAGGCTGTAGACTTTACAAAGCATACTCGTCACTATGCAGTGCCGCACTAGAACTTTGAGCAACGGTTGTACCACGGGTACCGTGAATCTACATTTCTCCGTACAATATACAAAGACCCCATAATACTCTAAGGATATTCTGGCTTCTTTTCTCTAACTCCTTAAATCAATCTTCGCCCGAGTTAATAGAAATCGAACGACGTTGATGCGAGATGGTGAGGTGAGCTTGGAGATGCGTCTAGCGTACGTAGGTATGTACCTACGCACACGTGGTCTATGTTATAGCGGTGAGCTACGGTATACGGTACATTCACCAATGACCGGGTGGCACAGATCCTTTACTTGCTGTAATCAGTATAGGCACGTCTGTTACCGCAGCTGATGTCTATGCAGGAGGCTGCGAGGAGTCCAGTAGATATAGTGGAATCGAGAGTTTCGTCTATCAGTGCATGATGATCCTGCGAGGTGAAGGCAATATCGCGGAATTTCTCTAAAATCGATTACCCGCGTATACCCCACTGCAGCCTTCTTACTTGGGATTTGTCCATTACGTTACGTAACCCTATGAGATTGATCCTAGATTTTATACCTGGTATATTAAACTTCCGGATTCAGTAATCGTCTACAGGTATATCGATTCGAGATGCATAAGCTGTAGCAACTGCAAGGACGTGAGAATCGACGATGTTACACGCGCTGGCTACGAATCGGTTTTCCTCGTCTCATATACTATTCTTCCCAGATCATAAAATGCGTGGGATTTTATATACGTTCGTGTGCATTGCCTTGTTCATTCCCTTATTGCTGTTTCAGTTGAATTTTTTTCTTTTCCCCCGTTGCGATGGATTCGTCACTACGAATGACCGGCGTTATTAATCATTCGCTTATTGCACAAGATGACGTACAGCCTGGACCATGAAGTTTCCACACCTCAATGTCCCCAGTCGCATTCAAACCATCCTTGCAAACTACATCCTGACTTCACTCGCATTCACAAAGCGGATCATCTCAACGGGAAATTTCATCATCCTGCTCTGCGATGGTTTCACTTGTATAGAATGACACAGAGGCTCGATATTTTCTATACCTACACTCCGGATTTATCATTCTTGTATAATGTCTGTTATCTTTCATCAGCTTGCTCAACGTCTAATGTCAGGGACCATTTTAATCGTAATCATTCACCAGCCGATTTCAACGCTTTTCCTCTTTAGTTAAAAAGTAATAACCGTGAGATGAATTTTGGCTTTATGGGGTGAATGATGGGTGTAAGTTTATTAATGGGAGATGAATACCGCGTAATTATATGTAGTTATATGACAAAATGACTCGTGGATAAATCGTCTTTTACTCACAGGTGGAAAAATGGTGTATAAATGAAACGATATTGCTTTGACGCTTATACGACTCGCGTATATACCGGCCTATACTCGAGTATTATCCGAGGAAAATATTACAGTAATACCCTGTTACCCAGTGTAAGAAAAATGACTCCCTTTGTGGCGTTTCAACTCTAATCCTAAACTTACCTTGGCATCAGTAGTTGATTACTGATTACGTATAATCACAGCGATTTATTTAAACAGCTAATCCTTAGACACGAGCAGGTATAAGTATATGTTTATACTTATCGTGAGTCCTGCAGGTTATTACGTAAGTCGAAGCGTCCAGTTTACGTAACTGTATACCTATTGTCGCGGGCGTCTTTGGACGTAGGATTATATCCCAGGATGCGTGACGAGTGACGTGTCGCTACTTCGCTCTTAAGGCGCAAGTCGCAGATTAATACAACAATGAGATTTATCTCGTGGGAGGATTCGATTTCTTTCACATATTATTACGTATTGTCATTCAGCTAAGTCGAATCGAGGCGCGGTTATTACAATCTCTGCAGTCCACCGTGCGAGAATCGCGAGTTACGCGTTTACGCGGTATGTATATACCTGCATCGCGTGCCTCGGCTATAGGTATACAAGAAATATTATACTGTCATAACCGAACGACTGGAAAAGTGCTAGAAGAGCGTAAACTATCAAATTTCCGTCACACGGACACGTACTTCCATATATCAAGCCAATTGAAACTATCCTTCGACTGGGCTCATTCGGTGATTCGAATTACCGCCGTAGTCTCGCTAGGAAACATGAAATTAAAAGTTAGAGACGAAAGGGTATGGAGTGGTCATTTGAAACGAGTGATAACTACTTTTTTGGACATTCTAACCGTTGAAATGCACAGAAAAAGTGGTTTTCTGCAATATTTTGAGATCTTCCACAATTTTACCCTTATTATATTTGTTCTTTTTTGCCAATCCATTCAAGTATCAGTACAGATGGGGAGAATCTATTGAAAACCTTAAACATTTGTTTCCTAATAATTTCTCGTCGAATTCTCTTTGATTTTTTGCGGTAAAACGATACGTTCGGCGGCAACTAAATGTCTATTTATCACTTGTGGAATCCACCACTTCCCCGCCAGACTGAAAAGTATTTTTGTGTTCATTTTTATTTGTGGCCACCAGATACGCTGACGGGCGCAAAACGAAGAAATTTCTATCTCTCGTTGCGGAAAACGATCTCAATCGACATTTTCACTCTACCGTGTTCATGAAGTTCAAATATTGGGGATCCGAAGTTTGTTTTAAGGTGTTCCTATCGATCCTCTTCGGTGACAATGGGTGAAAATAACCCCACTCTATGCCTCAGCGGAGAATCGACCATTTTCGCAGAAAAAATCGAAGTAGTCCCAATATAGGAATAATACATAGTTTTGGAATAAAAAAATTCCATGTATTTAAAATTATCGATTCACTTATGTCTCGTTTTTGAATTTTTTTGCAGAAAAAATGCATACGCACATAATTGTCCACGAGCTGTTTACTTCAAAATTAGACAAATCTCTCGTTCGGAACCCCCAATTTGAAATTATCGTCTATTCCAAAAGTACCGGATATTGAGAGTATCTTAAAAGTATCGCAGCAAAAAAAACCCAGTAAAAAAAACTGAACAAATATAATAATTTCAGTTTTTGTTTCAAGCGATAAAGCGCTATTCCCCGCTCTCATAGCTTCCAGATTTTTTTTTCTGTATTTCATCATTTGATTTCATGGGTCTAGGCAGTTGTTCCATCTTTCAGAATCTTCAACGTATAATCCGTAATTTTTTGGAGTCGATTTCTGAGCTACGCCATTCATATGGTAGCCACTAAAATACGGTTGGGGTCATCTTGACCCCGGGTGACCATGCATGAAACGGCTGAGAGACGTGCGAACAGGGAGGAATGGTCACAATAGACATAATTTATGTGCGGAAATCGATCTCGAGAGCATTTTATTCCTGTAGAAATACTCGTCATTAGCGTCTCCATCAATACCTCGTGTCGATCAAAGAATATCGCTGGTGTTTGTATAAGAGAGAACTGAGGTGTCGAGTGGACTTCCGGTGTGGTAAGTGACTTTCGCGTGGGCCTTTAAACATCCGGAAATTGATGGACACCGGCCTCCCCTATTCCACTGGACCAAAATATGTATAATATCCATCACACTATATTCTGGCCAGGTCTTCGCCCACCTTGCGGCGCGTTGCACGAGCTGAGAGACCGCTAAAGATGATACGTAGGTACCTACCTATGTATACGCGAGGTGCGTCGCGTCTTGCTTGCGTCATCCACCTGCTGCCCGATGTCGTATCTAAGTCCGTCTGTCGCTTTGTGCCTCCAGAAGAGAGCTGGAGATCCAGGATAGCCGCAGAGAGAGAGATGAAGAATAAAAGATGACCGGAGAGGATCAGAGAGAAAGAAGAGGAAAAAGATAAAGAGAGATGGTCGCAACACGTTTTACTCGCGTTGTCACGTCAAACCGGTAGCCGAATAAAAGGTTTGATATTTAGTTTTAATTTGTCCCATCTCTCATCCCTCCTTTTACTCTTTGTTCATCTTCCAGCCTCGCCCAAGGTTTCGGGTCGGGCCCGTCCCTCCTGGTTGAGTTGCGGCGCAACGGGTTTGCCGTTTACACAGTACGTGGATATGTACAACGTCCATACATACATACATACATATATACCGACGTAATAATGTGTGTGGCTATTATTCATGTGGAGACAGATATACAGGACGATTCATCCGCGGCGATATTCGAAATTTCTGATTAATGACTCCGTAAACGAAGGCCGATTTTTGTCGGTAATTGATCATCGACACCTCCTCGCCTTTTAACGATAATCGATTTTTTAATTAGTCAGATTGCACCATTGCATAGGTAAAGACGCTTTCTAAACGAGAGTTTGAACACCAAGAACGCTAAACTCAATTGCGAACACTGAAGACTATTCCGAAACTTAATACTGTGAACTCTGCGAACTTGGAAGCATCAACTCTGACCCAAAATGGCGAACTTTTTCATTAACTTCTATACGTCGTGGATGAAATCATTCGGAAACGGAAAAACGAAGCGAAACGAACCCTTCTTCCGGAATTTCATTTGATTTCATTTTCTGGAATACCATCCGAGTCTATACCTACATCGTCTGAGGAACGGAATATCATGGAGCCTCGTGAATCACCCTGTATATGGTTTAGTTTTACGCATAGATATACATACACAGCTGCAAACGAAGAGTCAACACGCGTGCGCACGACCAACGTTTCTCTTCAGCTCACCGGAGCCGGATAGATGAATCTGCCTTCGATTTTGTAACAAATACTTTTCGCTTTCGTGCTGACTGGAGAGACAGAGAAAGGAATTGCTGTCCAAAGAGCAAGAAGGAGAAATATACGGTTTATTATCCGCGAGAACAATAACGAAAGACGAAATACTGCAGTGACTCGAAATAATACAAGTCGCAAGTCCTCAGTGGGTAAATAGAGCAGTGGAGCATAAAAATGAAATTACCGAGAAGAAGTATGAAATCACGATCAGAGTGGAAATGATAAAATTCTGAATTACAATGACGATGAGGAACAGTAGTTTCCGAAGAAGATATCCGAGTCGGCTATAAATAGCTGATAGAAGCGGATAAGTAATTGGAAGTAGGTATGCAAGGATCTGAGAAGAAGCTGCGCGGTGAAAGGAAATGAGAAACCAGGAGTTTCGAGGTGCCAGAGGGCGATAAATGTCGCGCTAACGTTTCAGATATCACCTAATGGCCGAGCGAATCACTACTCGCTACATAACACACAATATCGGATAAAAATATAGCAAGGATTTCACAACGCTTCTCTCCTTGCAGCAGTCGCGATCTTTACCTCCGTGCGAATAACGGTAAAAGTGAATACAAATCGGAAATTGTTGGCTTCTTTTTTTTTACGAAAATCCGAACATTCGCTAAAATATGTTATTCCCGACACCAACGAAGTGGATTCTGTCACCCTCAAAATATTCAACCGCTTTGACAAGTCAAAACAAATCGCCGGGGGTTGGCAACGCCACAGGTAATAGTTAGGAATCTGCTAGCTTGTTGCAGACGGCGTCAGAACGTCTATGTACATAACCTGTAACCAGCTCAAACTGTCAAAGTGATTGAGAAAATTCGAATACTCCGAAGAGGCAGGGAATTATGGCGAAGTGTTGGAAAGGTGACTCGAGAGCATATGAAAATTCATTACGGTATTACAATTCATCAGGAATATAATTTTTCATCAATTTTCAGAATCATAAACGATTCTGGTGATAATACACAAAGGCATAGAACAAAATTCTCCTGGATTTCCTCCATCGCTTTGAAAGTTTGAGGTGGTTAGATCTTATGTGGATCGAAGTTTAGACACCGTCCTTGACAAGCTAGCAGATCCCTACTATTACCTCTGGATATCGCCAACCTACGGACATTTATTTTGACCCGTAAAAACTGTTGCACATTTTGGGACCGACAGAATCCATCTCGTCGGGTGTAGATAACATATCATCGATTTTTCTGCACGCCTAATAGGATCGACGAATCGGTTCTCATCCTGGACTGGAACTGCCAAGTTTCGGCTAAACGGCATGTCTCCTTTTGGGAATGTATGTACATTATTTGTTACGTGAATTTCACGAACAATTCGAGATGTAGAAGTAGCAGCAATGTAAACGGGGTATGCCTTGATATATGTAAGCATGTATATCGGCTCGGCGAGGTAATGGCAAATCGCGGTTTCCAGTCGACGCGGATGGCACGCGAGGACGAGGGGAAAGGCGTGGGGGCAGAACCAGCGAACAACTTTCACGTGACGACGAAGAGGACGTACGTCGGCAACGAGCTTCTTCGTACCGGAATGCTCCCGCAGCATTGTCGGCGCCCCAGGGGGGCTAAATCCGGGTGCCAATTATTAGATTATACATTTTATACTATAACTTTGCACGCCTGACGGTTGCCCCGAGCCAAATCATATTTCCGCATCCGATTATATAATCCACAATTTCCGAGTCACATTTTACAGGGGCATTACTTTGACGTGGCAATCTACCGTTCAAAGTGCTCCCTCAATTACTATATTCAAATAAACTATCATCACATTCTTCTATAGCTTTCATCTAAATATGAGAACTATTGAGAATGATTATGGATTTCAACGAATCTCCAGATTTCGAGCCACCTAGAATTCAGAAATCATAGTTCTGACGATATATCATTGAATTCCTGGAATTCACTGTGACATCTCTGAAACGACTAGGTAGGTATAAGAACAATTCGACTTCTAGCATGACAATTCCTTATATCGGCCGGATCGAAATCTCCTACCCGACTTTCGGATCGGTTGGAACTATGGAAAGGACCTTCGATTTCCTTAACCAAAATTACAAGTATTTTTGCTGGAAAATGAGAGGTGAGCTTTCCCTGAATCGAGACATGTATCTGTATAGGATTCCAATAACGATCAATCGAACTCACTCCATGATGAAGGATGAAAAGTGTGATGAAAAAAATTATCTGATGAAAATATAATGAATAGGCAAACGAATCCGCCACTTCATTCATTGTATTAAAATCATAGAAGTACGGCTTAAGATGATATGGTGGAGATCACTTGCAACTTAACCTAGCCAACATAAAGAACACGAGTTTTACTGGAATCCTATCAGTTTTTCGACGGAGTAAAATACTTAGCCGCTTCCTGCCAAAAAACTGAATTCATTCGTCGAGGGTTTGTTCGAATCTGTTGTGTAGTCGTCGAGAAAATGCGATTCGCGTTTTCGAGGTGACAACAATTGGTAATACTGGGATTCCGAGTAGACTCCCATAACCGCCTTAATCACAGTGGTTCATTTTCATGTTGATTATGGAAGAAAAGGTCGAATAACGAAAGAGTTTCGGGACTATTTTCTGAGTTATATATTTAATACGCAAAAGCTGAGAAGGGTTAGACTCCGGAGTTATAATGGGTACAATATCAATTATTTCAAACCATCTAGGGTATATTTTTGTGCAATCCTTCGACGTGGAGCGAGAACCGAGAAACGCCCCTTCCTATTGGATCGCTCATCCCTCGTTCAATTACTTGTGTTCGAGTTAATTGAACGGCTCTCGAAGTTGCACCTCTTCCGAGCCAAACATCTTCGTGACTCGGTGGCCCCGAATAACATAAAGACCACCGGCTGGTCGGTCGGTCGGTCGGTCGGTCGGGTTCCTTGGTGGGTCGGTTCTGTGGTTCTCAGGAACCTATCCGCTCCCCGTTCCATCTTTTTGATTCTCTGTTTTCTTCTGCGCTGCGGTTTAGACTCCAGTTCTTCAATAATTGCAACTTCTGTTCCCTCCTTAATTCCGGCTCTCCAATCATTCTTGAGGTCACTAATTTTCTATACCTACCTACCTTATTCCTACCTTATATGTACCTACCTACCTACCTCTATCAGCTACGACGCGGGTTACAAAACTCGGAGATATATATATGCGCTATGCCGATAACGTCGTCAGTATACCTGCCTACCTTCTGCGCAGGAATTAATTCCTCAATTTCATCCTCGTGTGTAGATTTACGTATACCAGAATCTTCGGTTATCTATAGATTTACTGCTTTTCACAAGCCTCATAACTCTCGGCTTTAACTTTATTTCGACAGCGTATTTACCTATACCTCCAAGATGCGGATAGAGTATCCGAGACGCTCCTGCGGGCCGAACGACACAATAGAATTTCATTACGTCATTTCGTGTATACCGGAGTTACTTCCGGAACGGATATTACGGACAGATAACACCCGACTAACCGTCGCACCGAGCACAGAAATCCTACTTGATATAATTCTCCTGTGGTTCCTTTTCTTGCAGCTTCTTTTCACCCGATTTCGTATCGGCATCGTATACCATACGCTTATTGATAACGATCTATCCAAGGCTAGGATCTATACGTTTCCAAAAGTAAAACCAGTTAATTAAAGATCGTGCCTAAGTATAGTTTTCGAAGAATCACGTAATAAGAGACGCTAATTGCCAAGTCGTTCCATTTTCGTACAGGTCAATCCCGGAAACGGACATCAGTCATTGGTGAGTAATTTAGGATGTGTAGATCCATTCATGTTCTATAAGTAGGTATATACCTATCAACGTGAAGAAGAGAGAAAGAAGGAAAGAAAAATATGTAAATGGCGGCAGGATCAAGGCGAACTCCCACAATTCCGACGTTATAGTATATCTTCGCTCGACTTTGTGCACGAGCTGGAAGGGCTGCCGACTTGGGTCAACTTGGGCGAGGTCACGTTGCGGGTTAACTGGGGGCAGATTAACGCGCACGGGTTACTGCGGGAGATCCGGCCTGGATCAAGGATTTTGCAGGCGTCGATAAACCCGCTAACTTGTACATGTATAGCCTCAAGAGCCCTCTCAATCTTAGCCAACAACATCGCTTTGAGGATTTTCGAACTCTTATCACACATTCAACACCGAAAACAATGAGATTTCGCTATACTGAGAGCGAAAACTGTCTGTAAATGAGTAGGAATTGTTATTTATTTATTTTTATTTTTTCAAAAACAGTTCTTGTAAAAATATAAGGAAATAAACCTAAAAAATTATTAAAAATAATTATTAAAAATAAAGAAATAAAAATTAATGTTCTTCCTTTATGGGTTGATTTTATTCCTATTAAAATTTTTATTTCTTGATGAATATTATTATAGATTTTTATTATAATAATTCTATTACGAGATGAAATAAATCAATAGATTTGTGGAATAAATAAAACTCCTAAACCCTTACGATTAGGAGTGAATTTTCAGCCCAGAAGAGTGAAAAGCCTGATTCTTTTTTGAGTGGAAAATTTCCTTCTTCATAAACTGGTGTGAGCTTCTAACTGCACGAAATTTGGAGAAAACTTTCCGAGGAAGCTTTCAGCGTGAATCGATGTTTCTTAAAATAATCGTGATAATGTGAAGCAGTGCATTGGCCACGGGAAATGGAGTAGTCAAAGCCGTTGTTAATTAGTTTTTAAAGTAGCCCGACTTCCCGTTTATGTCGTTTCCTTTCTTTTCGTTTTTTGTCTTCGTATGTTTCTGTTTTTTTTTCTCCCTCTCTTTTTTTTGTTTGTTATAACGTCTAAAATAATCAACAGGGAGCCAGAATAGTTTTGCGTGGCTACCTCTCTAATTACAACGTCAAAATTCAATGACCTATCATACATGTATGTTACATACATTCATTTACCTACATCCAGACGTCGTGAGATATTATATAAGCCATTTCTTCAGACGTTGCATTCGGTCTGCGGAGATATAATACTTGGTACCATCTCCACTTTACACGTATATATAAAGAATGTACCTACGTATATACGTATATGTATATCTATGTATGTATGTACATCGTATATCCCGTATAGCGTAGAGTCCGCGGTCTTCGACCTAAAGTCTATAGGCTATGCCGTATTATTGATACTGCAGCTCTTCGCGGGGACGACGCATTGGCGTAGACATGGAGTTCCTGTGAAATGGACTATATTTCAAAAATTGAAGAAAAGATTCTCTCTTTCTTCATCGACTGCTATACAAGAAAACGAAAGGAAGAGTATCTACTGTGTAAAAACAAAAAATGAAAAAATGAAGAAAAAAAAAATACTAAGTTTGAATTGCCGCTAAACAATATTGTATACGCTATATGCGTCGAGCTTCCGGATGAGTCGAAAGAAGGTTCCACGAAAGGCTGTAACGTCGAAAAGCCATAAAGTCATACTGTACAGTTGTGTTTAGTAATATATCTACATACGTTGCGTATATTCAGACACATACATACGTAAAGAGACTATATCATGATCCTTAACACATCCATTTTCTAGCAATTCGTTGTATAGCGCGCGAGCACGCGGGAGAAAGAGGCGGCAGTACCGGGACAATCGGCTACAAGTAGATATCCTTCTCGGCATTGTGTGCCGTGTATGTATACGTACAATTTATACTTGATACCTGTACAAGTAGATGGATGGCAGAATCCTTTGTGCGAAGATCTAGCAAATGGAAGTACCTATCGCAGGAGTATAAGGAGGACGATATTAGCTGTTATTTGCGCGCCGCCGTATTCCGCGTTGCACAACATTAAGCTGTGCATTCGTATTTGCACGTGTGTGTGTGTGTGTGTGTGTTTGGTTTGTGAAGGTTCTAGCTATACGACGTGCTGCCAAGGCAGACTTGAGTTATTTTAATTGATGTAGTTTCGATCGTCTTTCGAGCTTGCGGGTTACCAATTAGCGCCCGCTGCTTGCGCTTGCTGGATCTATACCTGTAATTATTACAGATACTCGGTTGAAAAAATTTTCTTTCCGTAAATCACGTTCGTGACCGTAGAAGCCGGGATCGTTCGAATATCGAGGAAACATTTTCCATCCTCGAGCGCGGATCGGTTTCTTGCTCCATTGCGTCGGAAAATTTGATTTTTTAATGGTATGGATATATACACTGCGAGAGCTGCGTGAATCTGATTTTCAAGTGAAATATTTACAACTCTTTTATTCATCTATCTCTGTCTCTCTTCATCTCATTCGTAGAGAATTATTCACGATTCGTTCGTCTGCACTTCTCTCTATGACGAATATACAAATCTAGAACATGTTTTCCGAAAGTGAGCCAAAGTCAGCAGGTGGCATCGGCGGACAAGACAGGCAGGTGCATTATAGGACGGGGGCGTCGATAAGGAGTCGACAGAATTTCGTGCCTCACGCGTTACAATCCCGTTTACTTCTATTTTGTTTTGCCGTGGTATAACAGTGTTTCTGTTTTACCGCTGGCTGGTCGCACAGTTTTATTGTTGGTTCACGTATCGTGAGACGGTTTCACAGCTTCGAGGATATAGTAGGGAGTAATGCTCGCTGGGTAAGAACCGCGAAAACGAGCGTAGGTAAGTTGATTCAAACTATTCAATTTCATTGGCGAAAATCATAATCCATATCAAGCGCCGATGCTGAGGAATTTCTTCGAATATCATGATGATTTTGTGGACGGGATGTGCCAAATCAGAATAAGCATCACGATTGTAATCTGTTCGGGCAAAAATCTAGTTTCTTAGCGGAAATAAATCCGCATTAATAATGAATTGATATCAGCGACGAAGAAAAAGAAAGCGAAGGGCGGCAGGTTATTCGATTTTCGAAGATCGGAAGAAGATTCAACAGATTATACCTGTCGATAAGTAACCTGTAAAACTTATTTTAGTTTTTTGAACATCGAAGAGCATCACGCCGTTTGTTCTCTTTTTGTACATAGCCGATATCAATTACACGTCAATCGGGTGTGTTTCCGTCGAGAAATTGGGCTTTGAAAGTTGCAAGTGGAAAAATATGAGTTGGACTTTGAGTTGGACCAATTTATGATGAAAAATATTCAATTACGATATGATACGAATCGAAATCAATAACACGGGAGAAATTTGCATCGAAATTTAATAACGAATGGATTTTTGAGTCGAATGTATCGCGTTCAATTGCAGCGAAGCGAAGTTCCGCAAGAAACTGGAGCCTACAGATAGGCAACTTGACGGACATTCCCGCTGGGAATACAAATCTCTGCAGGCGTTGGCAGGCATTAGCCAATACTTACAATTAGCCAAAATAATTGTGTTTCATGATATATCGATATAGATGACAGGTACTGTACATTTGTATAGTATTGCGATAATCGAGGCGATAATTTATTCACATGATTATGAGAATGAAAGGAATTCTTTAATCCACAAGACTAAAGTAGAGAAAAATTGTTTTCTTTTTTTTTTCATCCTGTTGGAATTAGGCGTTAATTAGGAGTGTGAGGTACAGGTTTGTATAATAAAAGTCAAAGATTATTACGAAATGTTAAATTTATGAAGAAATCATTATTCTTCGCGTCACAAAAATTCGAATTTTCGCATCACATTAAATTGATCACTGATGTATAAAAATAAATTAAATTAGGCACATCATACATGTATGTAGAAAAATAACATGGACCGCAGGCCTCCGAATAGTCACGCTATATTATTCAGTATACAATACAAATGGCATACACATAGATACCTAATTGTTACTCGGCGAATTTGCAAAACAGCGGAATACAGATTCCGTACATAGCTATACATGATTATTTTCGTAGCAAAGCTAGAATAATAATGGCGAATAGATTAATCGAGTAACAGAGCGAGCTTTCGTCCACAATAAACCCGCGTCTGAACCTAGCATTCATTATTATCTACTAATTAGTCTGTCAAATTCAGTTGCCCTTAAAATAGGATTAGTTTCATATAAATTATATCTGGCCAGCTGATCTGGTCCAGGTAAACCTCGTTACCTCAACATTGCATAAGATTAGACGAAACAAACAAATCGGAAAATGAAAAACCTGTTCTTGTGTAGACAATTACCAGCTATGACGATTTCTATGATAAATACAATTCACAGAGAGTGTTGAAAAATATAATTTAACTCCATACGGATCAATAATATATGTTCAAAATGAAGTGAAGAACCATGTGATTACCTTGACATAATATTCATTTGGTCCCGTCATCAAATTGGGTATAACAGTCTGACAAATGAGTTTGAGGTTTCGTTGAGGTATACATATTATGTTCTAATCAGCATTGCAATATACAAAACATTTTAAACAATCAATAATCATAGCTAATAGCACTGAGGCAAAGAACACTACTTCGGAAATATTGTTATTTATCTAAACGAAGAAATGTGCTTTGCTCAGTTATTGGACGTCGCGTTGTACCTTTTGCAATTATGTATGAAAAGATTCCAGAATATTCTCTAACAAAATCGCTAAAGCCTCTATGCGGCATTGTCGATTCGTCGCAGCTCCTAACTAATTATATATGGAAAAAAAAAAAAAAAAAAAAAAAAAATAACTTACAATACGTCGCGAGTTCAACAAACGAAAAGCTAATTCCCTTCCGTTGTTGTTCTGCAGTTTAAAAAGTTATCAAATTCAGACGTTGGACTTTGAAACACCCAGCATTTAAAAGTTACTATAATTTATTCCATACACGCATCAACTTCAGTCTCCAGCTCAATTTATTCCTTGAGAGCCTTTCTCCAGAGAGTTATTAATATTCTTTATCTTATTATATTTATTTTTTGCTAAATTAAAAAAAAAAAAAAAACTCGCGTCAACAATCGACTAACTTTAACTATCTCTTTAATACCTGTATTTCACTTTCTCGTTCGTTGATCGATTGATCGCAAGTTGAAGCAAATATATCAATAGCGATTGGTGAATTCATTGGAAGGCAAAGATTATTACAGTATCTAGCTAATATCGACACCAGCAAAAATCCCAAGCTGCAAAATCTTCTCTTTTTTTTTTATCAGTCGCTTCCGCAGTTTCCAATTGCGATTTACATGTTCAGACAGCGAAGGGTTTTTGCTGGCACCCTCGACGTGTACTGGAAAGAATCTTGTCTCACAGGATTATCGATATTTTCATCGTCCGGTCTGTCGGCCAGCGCACCTTCCAGTTCTGCGTCCTTTAAATCAATCTCAAACTCTCGATTTCCCATCAATGTCGTTAGGCACATTCTTTGCTCCTTGATTCTCGCCCTCACGAGCATTTCAAGAGAAAATAGATGCTCGTCATGAGCGTCTGGTAGATACTGATGCATAAAGTTTGCTAATCTAAAAAAAAAAATACATATTTTGTGATTAGATTTTTTTGTTTCTTGTTTCATCGGGATCTTCGAGAAATATACAGAAACAAGCAGATCATTCGGTTGACAACGATAGGCCATACCTTTCACTTTCCACCCAAATGATCTTTAAAGCTCAAAACAGTGTACCTAATTGGGTGGAATCCTAAAAATGCTCTCACTAACTCACAATTCACTGAATCGATTGATTGGCTAATTTATTGAGATTTAAGTTTGCTCTAGAGAAATTGCTATAGATAAAGTCTGAGATCACCGTCTGAGATCTGTTAATCCGGTCCCCGCGAAATATCGTGAAATAACGTTTTTCCGAAATGTTGTTCTTTGAATGACTCAAAAACTACTGGGCAGAAAAAGTGTAGAATGTGATTCGTCCTAGATTACAAAAAACGACATCGTTCAAGATCAAACTCATGAAAATCCGTTGAATGCTTCTGGAGATACAATATCGCCGGATAAAAATTGATCACGAACACTGTCAGACTTTCATGTAAAAACGATCAGAAGAAGTAATATTTTCAACGTCAGAACATGAAGCTCTGGCAAAAATTCGACTTTTCATTCACGAGCTGATTACGATAAGTTTCCTTCCTTTGAATGGGAAAATTAGAAACAACCATTTTATTTTTGCACGTACCTCAGGACATATTCGACATTATGGCCGGTGGCTCCTGAGCATTCGGTAATTTGTCTAGCTATCGATGTCATCGGCGCATCTCCAAGCCAATGTTGATTAGCGCTTGTCGCGATATAAACTAGGGCAGGAAAAGTCCGACTTCCATCTCTTGAGTGAAAAGTTGTTAGTCTTGTTATATAGCCACCCAAAGAACACTCTCGTTTTTCCAAATAAGGCAGAGCTGCACTGCCACGTACTTGAAATGCTCTTCCCCATGCGACACCCTGAAAGATTCATTGAGCTTGTTGATGAAAATAAATTATGGAGTAGAAAAATTTCTACCAAACTTTCATCAATCAATCGATACTCTGTACATAAATCTTGTAAATTAATCATTTGGATTGACAAAGATCATTGAATCCGGACACTTTTCACCAGTCATTCGATAGCAATATTCCGTCATTTTCGTCATTGTCAATCAACTGCAGGATAAGTCGTTAGCAATTATTGAAATCGGGACGCAGATAATTCCTACGATTCCATCGATTTCCCGTGATTCCAAATGATGCCCAGTTTCAAAGAATCGCATACACTGTATTTGAGAACTTTGACCGATTCCTGTAAAATATTCTTGAAATATCCAGCGATTCCCAGCGATTCCGTGGAGACTATCTGTGATTTTTTGTCCTCTATTTCATTAAATATTTTTTCCAATTTTCTAAAGCGAAAAATCACTGGGAATCCCTAGAAATTATCTACAGATAAGGGAAATGAACAGAAATCGCGATAACGATCCAATTTGATTTCCGAGTGAAAAGCCACTCGAACCAAACTGAATTGAGCGAATGAAATTAATGTACAGAGTACTTGACTGTGTATAATATTACAAAAACTGTCTGCTTTTTGACTTTACGTGATTTCATGAATAACCCCAGCACGTTTTATTATACAGCCGAATGAAAAGGCGCTAATTACTCGATAAATGAGAACTTAATTGATAGAACTAATTACCTCTTTGTCTTCGATGAGGGTAGCTACACGCCCAGGCTGAAACCAGAAGACAAAAATAATGCATTAGATAAGAGAAAATGAACAAACATTCATTAACGTGAAAGTCTTTGGATTAATTTTTCTCTTTTCTTTTTTTTTTCTTACGTTTTTCTTTAATCTTTAGCACAGACTTATTTACCGCGAACTAAGTAAAGTCTGGCTGATTATATAGTTAATTGATGAATGACGAGTGACTTAAAATTCGTAAAGGTCCTAGAACGATATATTATCTTTGGTTTGTATATGAGTTGATATAACAATACTTCATGTGTACAATTGAGATTATGTAATTTCAGGACACGATCAGAAATCTCCGCGGGGATCGAGAATTGAACGACCGCAAAACACAATATCGTTGTTTGGTCAGTATCACAATCCTGCACCAATCGTGGGTGGAATTCCACGAACATAATGAATCTATAAGGATATAGATCGACAAAGTTACCGATTAACTGTGCATAGTCGTTGTTGCATTATGCCTATAACATATATTTCTGTATAGAATTACTGTAGAAAATCATGTAACAAATATGGGTTTGTGTTTCACCCAAACCACATTCAATTCACGGATATCAACTGCGCAGACAGAAGATATCGAAGAAATTAGAGTTGGATTACTTCTCTACTTTTTATGAGCTGTATAGAAAGAGATGTGATTACGATTTGTACATACATACATACATTAATCAACCTGCAGGATAACAAGGGTAGGACTGCAAGTCATTGTGAAATCGATACATTTGTCTAGTCCCAATATATCGGAGAGTAAAACATGGACGACAGCGTAGTTTTGGCATCGTATCTGGACCCGGTTTATATACTTTCAAGCCAATAGACTCCGGCGGTGTTTGAGAAAATGGTTCATTTTTCGCCTGGAACCTTTTTACATTCGTGTAAACGAGTTAAAATATATACACCGAGTGAATAACATCTGTGCAAAAATAGTTTTCCCCTAACAATAGCAAAAAAATGTTAAATAATGTATATTAGCAACAAACACGATACTATTTGCGTGCTCGAAATTATTCTCGTTGAAAGATCATATATTATATTGTTCAAAACATTCAGGAACCATACATATATTTTCAATATTTGTTGAAGACACACTAACGATGTCGGACTTTGACTCGAGTACATTTTATTCATGCATACATACATACATATATCTTTATGCGAATATATCTGTGATTTGCTAAAGCGATTCGCTGTTTTTCCTGGAAAAATTCCAACCCAAAACATCTCTTTCAGTTCTTCCTCCTTGTTGCTCTCTTTCTCTGTCTCTCTATTCGCATGGCTCTAATTTATAGCAATCGGTTTCGAATGAAGGGAAAAAAAAGCTATCGGGCTTGCTTTACAATTGGTCCGATAGCTTCAACATCCGGTTTTAAATTACAGTTAAAAAAACATCTACTATTAAAAAAAACTACTAGCAAGAAAATGAAAAACGTTACCCTTGTGCAGTTATTAAGACGATATGCGGTATGAATTATTGGAATTTCGTGTGTTAAACCTGCGGAATTATCAGTGTCAATGTGCGGTTTAGTTTCCAAATATGTAATAAAATATCTTTTTTCTCGATTGTGTTGAATCACTCCATTAACACGGAATTTGTGCAAGAAGTGAATTAAGAGCACAGGTTAAAATTGCTCATTCATAATTTCAACAATAACATGGATACACAATCGCTTTCAGTCAAAATATAAATGAATATCTTCAGTATAGAATCCCTGGGTATAAGCCCATTTAACGGATCAGCAGCAGAATCCCTGAGGAATCATCAGTATATTTCACTAAATAATCTCATCCATAGTTTCAGATTATCGGGATTGCAGTGCGCGTATGAAGGAGTCAAAAAATTGCGATTCAGTACAATGCCCGCAACGGAATTTTGATCGCTCATTAAATTGGCTTGGGATAAGAAAAACACATAGGAAAATCTAGGACAGTTCCGCAGCGGATAGCGAAAGGTAACAGTACTTATTGTTAGTGTGCGAATTCATTAAATGAAGGTATATCGGTAAGAATCAATGGCAAACGAAGCATAGCGCTAGCTGAGATATATAGGGTTAGAAGTCAGTACCGCAAGCTCCAGTTTTAACAAGACACAGATTCCCATGTGAACCAAATCGCACATGTCTATGTGCATACGACACATGAATAGTGCTCGATTACTGAATCGAGTGAAAGAGGAGAGTATCAATTACAATACGATTTGCGGTTGAAATAAGATGGAATAAGATAAAATTGAAAAAAATTCAAAACACTGAATATAATCCCAATGATCTTTCGGTCTGGAGAAAGACGTAGCCTGTACAATCAATTCGTTTCCATCCAAAATTTAGAGAACTTAACATATTTTCAAAGACAAACACGAAAACACTATCACATTTGATCATCTACTATGTCGGTAGTTCTTATTGATCTCATTGAACAAGCTAAAGAAGTCAACAATTCTCTACGTAGGTATGGTTAAACACATGAGGCTAGATATAGGTATACATAGATGTCGGTATGTATGTACAAATAACATCACCCGATGTATGATACGTGAATTTGGACCCAAGTATCTGTCGCGATAATGAAATCCACATAAATATGTAAGAGCACTTTGTACCACATCGATATAGACGAGTAATGGACGTGCGTTTGCTGTCAATAGTTGATGTACGCAAGACTCGTAGCCACTACACGTGAATTATATTTGACTTATTCAAAAACGAGAAAAAAAAAATTCCTTCTTTGGGTAAAAACAAATTTCAGATAAAAATCTTCGCAGACATTCAGTTGAGTTCTTTCTCCGCAGTATGAAATGAAAATAATATAACGTGATTAAATTAGCTCCACGTTCATTTTTGCACCGCTATCTTCTTTGCGTTAAAAATTCTCCCCATCTTTTATAACGTGACGCATACGTTTCATGATGAGAAACATATTGTAACAAAGGAAACAAGGCATCGGGGCGAAGATCTTTCTTCGATATTTGATAACATAAGTAAGAACTTCAAGCTCAATGATACATCGATGAATAATATGGCGTGGTATCAATTCCGACATATCGTGGCTTACTGGAAGCGTTTTCCTTATTATTCGATTGTCTGCTGTGGACCAATTCAAGTATCTGTACATGCAATTCTCGGTGTATTGAGCATTCTTTGTCCCACTTTTTTAATGGACTCTTGAATATTCTTTATAATTTCCCAGTTAATGATGATACCACTCGAGAAAACCTCGTGTGAATTTTCTCAAACTATTCTGAATATACACCTTGTTTCAATTCATTTCACGTCGCCACCCCAGTCATCATTTTTCTGTAAGATGCACTGCAGGCAATTTTCAGCCGAAGAAGAGGTCAAGAATTTTGTTCGTCCAGTTACACACCTTCGGATTTGTCTGAAAATTCTGCAGAATCTTGGGGAATAGTGGAAACTAGAATTTTGTTACATATTTACAACTAGTTTTTTTTTGTTTTTTTTGTGACCTGTGGCAAACTGTGAAGAGATGCATTTCTAAGAGTTTTCTCCAAACGAAAAAGGCAAAAAAAAAATCTAACAACTTTTCAAAGATTTCTTTCAGGTAAGAATGTGAAATACCAAGTGGAAAATTATGAAAAACGACTAAGAAGTCGATGTAAAAGAGTGGCTCGGTTGACAAAGAATGCCCGGAGTATGTATATTGTATATATTCAGAATAGTGTGGGTTCGTTATAACCATAAGATGTAAAAAAGATGAATAACATTTTCTTAGACATCGTTCGCACATATGCAGTACCAAGACCAGATATGTAAATCTGACAATGAAGCTTAACACTTGCAGTTGATCAGAGATATTTAGTGAGAGTGAGTCAAGTATCATTCCCTAGACCTTTGGATTGAATTGAATGAATTGAAGTTGTCACGCAACATAAATTGCAGTGATCAATTCATCACCGCGCTCGCTTTGTAAATAAGCATGAATCTACATATACAAATACGACTGTATGTGCGTATTTAGTGCCACGAGTGAGCTCCACACCCATTCATCCAAAAGTAGCTATACGAATACTAAGTTTAGGTATTTGGGTGGTGTGCAAAATTCCTATACCAGATCTGCGAAAAGACACGAAGGAGATCCGTGCTCAAGAAAACTGACTATATTCATATATATTTACGGATGGAACGATTTCCAATTTCACCGTTGTTAAAAGCTATGATCGATTCGCCAAACGACCGACTATGCGGAGGGTTCGAAGGCAGGATGTGGAACCGCCGCTTTTTGCACAAAGGGCTTACAAATTGCATGGCAACCGATTTAAGAGACTGCAGAAATCTGTGAAGAAAAAGGCCTTCGGGAGGACCGTTTCGAATATACTACCATGGTCAAGTTCAAGGTTTCTTCGAACCAGCAATAACTGACAATGAGTATAGCTTCGCAGATCGCTTGGTGGAATATTCGAGGACGGAAATAGTACTGATTGCAAAAAAGCTGTTAGGATATAATTCAGCTTTACGTGGAACGAAGAAAAAAGAAAGTTGAAATACAGACTAGAGGATAACTATCCGTAGAGATATTTTTCAACACGAGCCAAAAGAAGAGAGCACGTGTGAGGGTATAGTAAAATTAGCTGGCAATCTGTATCAACAAAATATTTACGTACCACGATTCGGCCTCGAATTGCCAAAAGAAATACATGTGTGTATATCTGTTTCATTTGAAAGCCTTAGTGCATGTATATATATATATTTATGAAGCGCGGTACCCGTGGTCGCGGCGAAGAATTTTCAGCCGCATTTCAACTTGGTATGATGTAACCCAAAATTATTGTTTATCGGTATTTCAACATTTTGAGATGTATTTAAGCATTGTCAAGACATGGCTGTTCGTGTTGCAATCGAATATTATTGGTGAAATGCAACCGAAGTCGACGGAACTGAATACCTCTATTCCCGAATTGTATTCACGAATCCATTTCAGGATTCAAATGTTATGAAAATCTCGAAATACGCAATTCATGTTCAGTTCATTTTCCAGTCTTTGTAATATTCTAGTCCGGCATCAGAAGATTTTACTATGGCCTTATCTTGTAACATCGACGTTATGAACTTCGCCATGATTTGTCAGGTGTAGATCAGCAGGACGAACATTTC
The DNA here is from genome assembly GCA_963989295.1 of Ametastegia equiseti. Taxonomy (NCBI): domain Eukaryota; kingdom Metazoa; phylum Arthropoda; class Insecta; order Hymenoptera; family Tenthredinidae; genus Ametastegia; species Ametastegia equiseti. The sequence continues at coordinate 18,038,446 of OZ022389.1, read as the reverse complement.
TGATCCACTATTACTGCGCCAATCAGTTTCCAATGGGATAGCGATCAAAAACCCTGAATGAATGACGATATTCTGATATTGCTGTAATTATGATCATTATTGGCATTACCCTGCCGTCAACTCGAGTACAAAATCTTGTACAATATTATCAGATTGGCACCGTAGGTGTCTCATTATATTTGCAAATAGGAAAATACGTGACACGCGGAGCTGCATAATAGAGTAAAATCGATTCGAGCTGAGAGGTTGATTGCTCGGGTTAGTGTGAAGACATTTCTTGTTTACAAACATCCCAGCTCATAATCAGTATGGAATTTTATCTTCGACGAAAAAAAATGGAAGTAAAAAAACAACGAGAAAAACTGGTTTTAGAATTGAATATTCAACGCTAAATTGATCGAATTTACATGACTATATCCTAAATACATCAACTTCCTATCATGTATTTCACGATCGAAGAAAAATCGGCAAATTTCGTAAACTTCGCAGAGGCAGATAACAACCTTTAATGGAACATTTGTGTATTATATGTAACGTATATTTACAGGGTAGGCTACTTACTCAGCAGTTATAGCTCGAATATTTACTTTTCTGATTACAGTATTATATACCAGAGACTCCGCTTTGTGTATTATCCGTTCGTACATTATACATTATATATAATAATACATACGTATGTTTATCATTACATCGCTAAATGCATCGCGAACAAAGCATTTTTGCTCAAACTTGACCGATATACTTACTTGTAAACATTTTGTTCTGAATTCATCCATTTTTCTTTTTTCTTTTTTTTGCAAACATTTACAACCCTGACGCAAATTCCTATATATAACTGTGTATATAAGATGTATAGATAATGTTTGCCTATTCTTACACTTTTCGCAAGGTTATCCACTACATCGTGTTACCTTTGGAAATAGTTTTTTCTATTCAAATTTCAACTGATATTCTTTTTCCATCATTTTTGAAAAGATGAATGAGAATAAAAAATAAGAATTTTGGAAACAATGACTCAAATCTCGATTATTGTGATTATTCCCGTTCTCGCACAGATGTGCAAACATTGATACATACAGTATCGCATATATTGGTAATATGTTTTTTTAAAATATATATATGTGTATATTATTTTCGTATAAACATATGGGTATGACATGTACAATTAAAAGTACGTAGAACCGAACACCTGGATACTACAGATATCGTTGTTATTCAGCAATCGTGCTCATACGTATATATTGACAAATTCAAAAAATTGAAAAACAAAGCAAAATTGGCGCCAAAAAAAATTCTTATCCCTCGGCGTGTGTATAATGAGTACAGTCTGAGTATCTACATAATATACCTATAAATTTCGCATTTTTACAACGCGACAGAAGTTTGCGACACGCGGACACTACGTGTGCCCGCGAGACTTGTTGCTTATAAATAAAACACTCGCAAATATTTTCAAACGATATCTCACAGCTCTCGCGCCTCGCTCGACGTTTGCCAAACAACACGTCGTTAGAAAGACATTCTTTCGGACCGGCATCGCTCTCTTTGTTGTTTACCAAAGTTTAGCGCTCATTCGCATCACTCATCATCATCTCTTTCAATTAAACGATTCTTCATCCATTAATACACCGCATGTAATAATAATCATCATCATCATCATCATCATAATTATATTAATCGAATACATATAATTAGCAAATTTACGTTTTGTCTGACATTTATTCCTGATTTTTACTTCTAGCTCCTGATTCTAAATGTTTTTTGGGCACATTTTGTAAGTAAAAATGTGTGTTTATTTTTTCATCAGTTGCGAGTCATATGTTGAAATAATAAAATAAAGTATATATATATATTGTTCTTTATCGGGTTTTTCTGTTATTATTACCTTATCAACGGTCCCCCTATGCGTCGCATTACCCTGCCAAAATCTTCTAGTGAATCCTTTGATGTGTCCAGTGACGCTTCTTTCAAATTCAAAGCCCGGATGCCAGCAGAGAGATCCGTAGCCAAATACCCATAGTCCGGTAACCGCATCCATTTTTAATACTTTATCGGTTGTTTCTTCGAATACTTTCTTTATTATTTATATTTATCCTTTTTCCTTCCTATAGATATTATTATGCAGTCTTGGTTGCGACGATATTCGAAAACGTCAGAAGCGTATGGTCAATAATTAAAACTTCCCTTATTTTAGTACAATAAAAAAAATAATAATACAATAGCTGAACAAAGTTCTTCTGTACGCGAGAGTTTGATTAAAAAAATCGAAAAAACATACAAATATCACAGATTGGAAATATATAGCTAGTGTTTTTGTTATCGATAAGATCGAATCGCGGATTATTGTTCCTTTTCCTTTTTCTCCATCGTCAAAAGTTTTTTACGATAATAAGAGCGAGGAGGTGGGAAGTGGTAGTAGTGTAAGGCCGTAGTACTCAGCCACCCGTAAGCGCCCACCGGCGAACTGCTACTGACCACTTCTACTGATTCTTACTCATCAGAGTGTCTCCCTCTCAACTCCAGCTGATCGTAAGTTCGAACGAATAATAACGAGGGTAAAACACAATCGTGCGCTTAATAACACGCCGGTTCGTAACTCTAGCTCCGTAATCTCCGCTCTCGTGCACGTACTCTGGCCTATTAACCACCGCAGACATTTAGGCGCGGGTATATATACGCGATCGACGTATGTATCGTGTATGTTTAACAACAACACCGGATTACTTCACGATTGCAAAGATAGGTCGATCTCAACGTATCACATCTGTATCCACATACTATAATAATACGTATCGTGAATCTTCGCTCTCTGTGGGGTTGCCGCCTACCTCCTCCCTTCTCTACCGGCCTGCGCGAAACTATCGATAGATTTATTTACGCTAGGTAGATCGTCTGGTTCAGTCGCTACACGGTCACTGCTCACTGCCAGGGTCAGTATCGCAATATTGCGATGCCCGAAGCCAGGAGGAAGGAATTTACGCTTAGCGAGGAGGAATGACCCGGCTTTGTGTAGCGAAATTTGCACTGCACCTGGTTCGTTTTGTTATACGTTTAACAGAGTTCGTAACGTACCACGTACTTTACCGAACTACCGACACAACGGAACGTCAGACTCTTTCTGACAAGCTGCAGTCTCGAGCAGCGGGCAGACCAGAAGCGTGGCAGTGTGGTCTAACGTGCGCGCGCGCGCGCGCGATTCTCTGTAGTAGCAGTGTGCCTTGGAGAGAAACGTCGGATCTCGGATGATGAAACAACCGCCTTTGGTTGACGCAGGGTTGTTTCGCACAGCCTAGTTATACGATGCGATGGTTGCCCACGTGGCCTACTTCGCTTTTACTGGAGACGGAGTTGTTATCTTACTATTCACTGGTCAGACTCTCACGAGACTGCGATTATTGTTTAAGTTTCTTAATCGCGGGATATTATTATTCACTAATCGATTTGATATCTTGTAGATGTAGCTCACAATAGCTCACAGTTCAAAGGAACAATATACTCAGGTACACACAAAGACTGAAATTCTGCGTATCTTTTTTTTTTTTTTTTGTAGGGGAAATTGTTGGGATTCACCACAATTGAAATTTCGAACCTCAAAAGCTGCAAAAAGTGAAAATTCGGAATTTTTCTACCTGCAATGACGGACAGTTTTATTACAGATTATTTCCTCGAAAGTCTACGTAGCCAATTTGGAAAACTCCGAATGGAAAAAACATGGAAGGTTCAAAATTCTGAAAGCTAAAGATCCGAGAGGCCGAAACTCCAGAACTCGGAATTCGCTCATGCAACGTCTTTTGTCTGACATATAAGCTTCCTTTAAATTTTCCGATTTTAGGATCTTCTGAGTTTTGTGAACTTTCGGGTCTTTGAACTGTCTGAATTTCGGCCTTTCGGAATTTGCAGAAGTTCTGAATTCGGACGTTTCTACAAACTCAGAATCGCGTCCCAAACAAATTCGGAATTTTTACCATTTGGTACTTTTGGAATTCGGAACCTTATTCGCTCCCCAGATTTGATTATATGTATTCGGATCTTAAGGATAAGCTGAAGCTGTGCATATAGAATGCATGCCAGAAGCCTCTCGAAGACTCAGTCCTGTTGCAGGCGCCGAATATAAAAGACGCGCTTGCTCAGTATGCTATTGCTAAAATTAAAAAATAACCAATATATAAATAAAATTTAATCAAATATATTGTAGGGTTAGAGCTCCCTTTAAACCCTAATTTGGAAAATTATCGAAAATTAACATACACAGGGGCCTCCTCAATTAGGCTTAGAAAAGTAAAAGAAAAGATTGTTGTTCTTTTGATTGTAGTCTTCAATTTCTCGGCTATCATGCATATTATAATATGGCCTTTTAATTTTTTACCCTGATCCAGTTCGATTATTACAACTGATTGTGAATTCCTTGCCCAAGGCAAGGAAAGAAGAGCTAAATTTAGCGGTTTTCCACTGACGCATACCTACTTTCCAGAGCATTCTGACAATCAAATGAAATCAAGTATCGACGTATACGTATGTAAGTATATGTGAGGCAAATGTGATTCCCAGGATTCCTTTACGGCAATAAAGAGCCTATAATGACTGGGAAACATCCACCGGAAATCCTTTATATAAACGATATATATCATGTATATATGCTACAGCAACATTTATACACCCAACATGACTAAAACCACTCAAATTCAGCCTTACTTAGACCTCATACTGATTCGATCCGTTAAAAGAGTGTCAATTGAAATAAGGCGATTGGGGAAAACTATCAAAACTAATGGATTCGAAGGGACAGAATCCGACCTCTTCTTTTCCCTAGACAGTACAGTTTATTTTTCTTTTTTTTTCTCATTTCGAGCTGACAAAGTTTCGTGAACGAATAAAAGAGCTCCTCAATTTCAAATGTCTTGAAATGATACGCTTTCAAAAACAGATAAATGAATGAGTGGCTATATAGGTTACCTGACATAACCAGATGGAATTCGGTGAATAATAATGTTTCTAATATGATACGTAATACGAGGTGTCGTAATAAGTTTCGTATGATATAAGAGAGTAGAAAAATCGGAAGAACGTCAAAATATACTTTTCACATCAGACACTCTTATACCTAACATACAACTATTTTTTGCACTTGCAGATGCAGTGGGCTGATTGGTAGAATTTGCTAATTCATAAAATATGATTCTCGTAGCGAGTACCTATTAGTACGGCGAAACAGGGTAAAAGTGATAAGTTATCACGAATATTGTTGGAACTAAACAGAAACCACGTGCTTGCTTAAATAATCCGAGTCCAAACCGCGCCTTATCAAAATTTCAAGCTGCTAAGTCACCGCGCGAAGTCACAGCCGCATTTTTACGTTCGATAAAAGTGTGTGTGGCAGATATCAGGAGCTCGCAGACTCAGACGAGACCGAAAATTTTTCGCTAGTTAGCTTCGCGTTGGATTAAGAAAGACAGAGGGCGAATGAGATAGAGCGAAAGAGAAAACGCACATGTAATCTTGAGTCAGAGCCAAAACAGCGCTCTGACTCTTGATATTTTTTTCCTATCAAATAATCCTTTTTTTTTCATCATTATCTTGCTATAATCGTAAGATTTAGCTTTCACAACTCAACAGAGGCGTATATTTACCTATATTTTGCCAGACTGTAAATATTATGGTCCATATCGCGGGATCAAATCTCGTACGATGTTTTTTACGCACGTTCCATCCGTTATTTAATCGCGGAAATTTGCCAATTCATTCCACGCTGCATATATAGGTATATTATTTACGTTTTGGTACCCAATATAGGATAATCAGCTAGCTCTAATTGTAATTAAAACTGTTATTTCATTACTTATGACATTTCGAAATGGGTTTAATTACACACAATACACAATTACATATATACGTAATATATTATCAAACGAGTTATTTAATTGTGGAAATAATTGACATAGTTTCAAATGCAAACGCCAATTTAGTGTACGTGTACGAAATGAAAAATCAATCGATAATTATAAAAATAGTAATTCAGGTGTAATAGTAATAATCAATTATCTTGCATCTTCAGATTCATGGGGCAGCAGAAAACAGAACAGATTTGATTAGAGTCGAATTTAAGATGAATCTGTTTAACTTGTGGAGCTACTTTTCTTAAATTCTACAAACTGATAATGTTCGGTAATGTACGTAGATTATTTAGAGGCCAGACGATCTGCAGGGTCGTTTAATACGCATGAAGATTTGATTCTCTGACTTTATTCTATCCTCGTGTTCAGTGATTAGCTACATGAAATTGATAATTTGATCATTAATTTTATATTCGCTGACGAATTGATTGCCAGATTTCCGATGTACTTAGTGGAGTGCCAAGGAATATCCATTGAATTTTCAGAGTCAAGTACTTCATTTAATTGCAGGACAATATCGTGTTGCGAAACTGCACTGATCCGCAGTGCCTGAATTCTAATTATACCGATAGGTATACTTGATTAGGTAGTGTATAATTTTATGTGCCAATGTCAAACCTACCTCTACATGCATTAACACACGGATGAGTTGGAGTAAGTGTAATTACTATACATACCTACCTGTAGCCTTCGTAGTGTTCTCGCCCAACTAAAGCGGATTGAGTCTTTTTTGCGATCTCATTTGATCAAAATTACGAGTTTAAAAAAAACCCACAGAAAAGCACATTGCGGTTTCTACTTTGGATTTCCCTATATCCTTGCACACTTTTCACCATATTTCCATTAATACCAATTTATATCTAGAATGATGTCAAACGGAAACAGCTGAGAACAATAATTTACAGCGCGATAAAAAAGGGAAAGGCCGTTCAGTGAAATTATTACACTTTTTGTGGTATTTCCAATCGGTCCTCGAGTCATAAGGTTGAAATTGTCATATAATATATTATCCTGATTTCATCCAATCACGAGTTACTTTATACATGATTCCATCCAATTTTAAGGCCTTTTGAATCTCACCGAGTGGGGCACAATGGATTATACCCCTCAAAAAATGTGTAACTCCTTGAATTGATAGATTGAGGCGAGGTTCCAATTTGCTACACAATGCATTTTTGAAAGAATGATTCAATCGAAGAATAATAACGAATATTATAAATTATCAATGAGAATTTGTCAAATTATCTGGCGTCATCAGCTGGCCAACGTTTACCAACCCATCGTATTTATGATAGGCAACCCAAAACACCGGGCATAAGGGCAAGTGCTCAAGTGGGAGGTAATGATAACGAATATCGCCGAAACTGATACGAATCTGGTATTTAAAATGCAATCAAATCGAACCAGTCGGCGAAAGGCGATAGGTATTTATAATTAGTCTCATTTCGCAGACCGTCTAGCTCTAGACTTATCACCTGAGATCAAACGACAGGATTAGAAATCATAAATGCCGCGATATGCTGCTACGAATTCCGACAAAATTATATAATCTGATGATGAAGGAATTTCCTAGTATGACTTTGGGCTCCGCAATCAATGGCGAAGTGAAAAATTAATGAAACTCAATTACACAGAAAATATTGACGAATTAGACATAACTTTATAGGAATTATATGTACCTATTTCTTCTAACTGGCATTTATACGGAATGCACATCCTCCGCAGCTACATTTAACGATATAGCACAGTAGGACATTCACCTCAAGCTCATATAACCGTCCATATGTATTGATCAGAATGCAGAAGAAATTATTCCACAGTCGAGGAGTAATAAAAAACGGACCAATTTTCCTAAATCTCGATTTTTTTACTTACCATCGTTATATATCTATCGTTAATTGGTTTGCCGGATTTTTCAAATCAACAATAAATCTGTTAAAATCGATTTACAATATTATCAAACTATTTCAGCAGTCGAATTTTTGAGTAAAAAAAAAATGATGAAAAGCCAGTAGAAAGTCACGTGAGCAAAAACGTTTTTGATTCGTCGTGACGTAACGTATTGTATAGGTAAATGCCACGTGAGATTTTGTAAGTCAGCTTAGGTTAGGTCAATTGTCAAGTATGCTATTACTTGACGTCATATCAATGGCGCGCGTTTTAAAAGCTATACATTCAATTTCAAATCGATATTTTTTTTTCATCTACTCTGAAACGTAAAAATTTGGGAAGTTAGTATTCTGTTAAGAAATAAAAATACATAAATGCGAATAGTAAAAAAGATGTATTATCATGTATTGCGAAGTAATCAGAGAGGCAAGCGCCGTCAATCAAGGCACTTAATAATCAACGTTGGACGTCGTCGCGACGCCCGACAAATGCATATAATAGTCGATACAACGTCGTTGGTTGACGTCAAGATTTTTTCAAGTTTTCCGTATTGACTATAAACAGAAGGCGGAAAACGGAAAGCGTAAAACGTAAAACGGTGAAGTAAACACTCGGAAGAAATGACAAGATTTAAGCTGGATTACTCTTGAAGACCCGGAGAAATACGTAAGTGTATATTATTTTTTTTTGTTCTTTCTTTTTTTTGTTCTTTTGTTGTTCTTTTTTCCTCTTTTTTTTTTTACAGGAAAAATATTGTTCGTTTTAAGTCTATTTTTCCATGTTTATTATGCAACTCGGCGGCGATTCGACGTCGCATTTGCTTCCGATCCTTGATCTGGTACCGCGTCTGGATGCGTCATTCGTCCAGCGAATAGAATACATCCGGTACCAATTTCTCGAATTGTGAATATGAAGGGACGGTCAGCGTTGAAACGCTGTACTGTCGATCCCATCAATGGCACAACCGCAGCCGCTAGAAAAAAAGAAATCCATCACATTAATAGATGTTAGACGTACGAATGTCCAAGTAACAAATTAAAATCAATATCAATGTCTTGGACTTTGAAAATTGGAACAAATGCACACAAATATATTTTTTCCAATATCGAACAAGTCTATGATGAAAATAAGTGGCTCGGTTGATGAGGAATACCGCTAATTAAGGATATGCAATGAATTGTCAATAATTAAGATAATTTTGTAACCCGGACTAAAAAAGGATTATTCCCTAAAATCGAAAATCGAACAAGCTATTAGACTCTAGATCGAAGATTGGATTTTAATGTGTTTTTTTATGCTTGCAGGTACGACGTGTAAAATCATAAACTAGCACAATGCGCACAATAGAGTCTGCGAAAAATTGGGTCAATAGATATATGTTTGTATGAGAAAAATGGGTCCAACGCTCCCGAGATTATGTTATCAAAAAATGGGCACCTACGTTGTTAATTGATTATTGCCCACACGAGAATTATCACGGATCGCAATCTGCAGCGATAATTATAATCGCGAAATTGTAATATTTAAAGACACGCGTTGATCGAGAGTGTCTCGTTTTGTCTCGTGACTATAAACTCCCATGTTTTTGACATAGTCAGAAAATTTCTTCTCATAATTCATTACGTGTTGTTTTATAATCTGAATACCACTACCGCTTCTTTTCAACTCGCCTCTTGGGATGATATTTCAATGAAAAAAATAACTATTTATGGCGCTAATTAACTACTTTCATCAACATTTGTACAATTAATTATTATTATTATTATTATTATTCGTATAATTATGGCTTTGAAATAAGCAATAACTGCTAGCTAATTGGAAGGAGAATATACGGAGGATGTAATGTTAGCCGTAATTGGGAAAACTGTAGAAAATATACACATACGTGTATTAATGTTGTACGAATAATTTTTCAAGTTCGTATATACAAGTTTTCACTATCAGCTTATTCAAGATAACGTATCGAGAAGTGAATAATTACTATATATTATACATAACTAATTATAAAAAGAACATTCTGTTTGTAAACAGTCATAAAAGAGGAGATAGACTGTAACTCCGTTTAAATTCGACCACAATTCGAACCAAAATTTCATGCCAATTGGTCCGAAGGTATAAATTTATTATTTTCCCAAGAGCTTTATCGTACTCATTGGTAGGTTAATACCTAGGCAATTTTGAATTTGGTTTAATAGATCAGGGACCGCGCGAACGCAAGTCCCAACACTCAAAAATTGTACGCACGAGTGCCCTTATTTGAGAGCAATCGCAAGGGTCAGCCCAACCTATGTGCAATGGAAGAGCCTCGCCCTGAAGGAACAGCCTTCATGATCACGGTAGACCTTTGCGCCAGGTAAGTTTGACGTAGTTCATAAAAAATTGTAAATTATATTCTTCTCAATGAAATTTTCTCCCGAGTTTTATGATCGGCAATTACACAATCTATTGGTGATTTGTACAACTTTCCTTTGAAAATCACAACTCATTTTTATCTTTCCTCCTTTTATTTTCGTCAAACCGAGCGAGAACCGAAAGTGCCATGCGATTCAAATGAAGCTCGATTTCGAACCGCCACAGGAAAAAAAGTTTATTGAGACAAAACATTGTTTTATAATTTCAGCATATCAGCTTGATAAGCGATTGTTTTCTCATTGGGTAACTCGCGTGACAGATTCGTAATCATTCGCCGCGAATAATTACTCTTTTTGTGAACACAACAAATTCCATTGAAATCGAAACGATCAGAATTTTCTGCAGCTGGGATCATTTTGCTTCAACCCAAAGAAAAAATCAGGAAAATTAGAGCAAGAAAGTTGTATTTATGATGATCAGAGCAAACGATCTTTGGTTTTTGGGTTGAATTTTTTCCGATTTCAATTGATTCACACGTGTGTGTAAAATCTGAGAAAAATTCAAAGAGAGAAAAAAACAGGAAAAATTATATGACGTTCCGGCACTAAAATCAAATTCTTGTAATCAATTCAGTTTGATTATTCGTCAACGAAGTCAAACCCCGTTGTACCTACCTTGATGTATGAATTAGAGACAAGCAATAGGTGATCTTGGCAGTAAAGGTCTATATTTTTAATTGATTGAATAATATGATTTCGTCTGAATTACCTGTAACTGCTGCTGCAACGGTTCCTTCCTCATTCACTTCTATCTTAGTATTATGGAGAACAGCTCCAACTTGGACAGCACCATTTATAATGCCTGACAAATCCGCGTTGGCGTCGAACAAATGTTGAATTCCAAGCTACGAAAAAAAAAATGAGCAATTAATTGAAATTTTTGCCAGATTATTGCCGGTTCACTAACTCTGAACTTGGAATACTCCAAAAATTTCGAATTTTTTTGCATACAAACGCCGCTATTTGGGGAACAAATGTTCACCATTCGTTTCCAAGGCGTGAAATACTTTTTATATGCCATGATGGGGCTGATTTTTGATGACTTAGTTCATTTCTTGATTAGGAATAAACAAGTGTTCATTGAATTGAGTTTCATTAAACAGATAAAGGTGAAATAGTTGTTCAGACAAACAAGCGCATTAGAGAGAAAATGCAAAGATGAATTTAGTTCAACATTTGGTTAGAAGTGCGTTTGTATCCTGCTGGAGCATTCTAGGGTTGAAAATAAAGGCTACACGCGGTAATTATCGATTCTGTTAGTATCAATACCAATTAACTAACCAACAACGCATTTTAAACGAACGATATGAGTTCGTATTCTTGATATTTTCTTGGTAAAAATTTTTATTCCCACATTTTTATGACATTTTTTCTAAAATTCCGAACTATTTGTATAATTAGAAGAAAAAAAATCTCAATTCAACAAAAAAAAAATTTGCCGCGAAAAAACCACAGAATTATTTTCACCAGACTTGGTGATTGTTTTCTTGATCATGAGTATAATGATTTTTCTTTGGAAAATGTGACCACCCTCTGATTATTCGTCTGTATGTTTGAAATATTTTGATCGATTGGCAACCACATAAGCTTCGACAGTTCTATAAAATCTACTCTTCGGCGGTATGAACTCTTAAAATAAAATTTGCTATACCTATAACTTTCTCAGACAAGTGAGAAAAAAAAAGATGATTATGATACTCACTGACATTGGAAACTGAATTTGGATATAATTTCAATATACCGGTTACATGGTATATGCTAGACTAATAACGAAGCTAAAATCTTGCGAATATCTCAAAGTATACGGAAGTTCCGATGAAATTTTTCATCCAAGTTTTATACTAATAGAGATACGGCACACGATGCATCATAATCATGGATTAATAATAAAACCTCATAATAAATAACATCTTTAACGAAGATACTTGTCTACTTACATCTTCGAACGGTTGTCTCAGATCCATTTTTGACTCCAACTTAAATCTTGGAATAGCCAAGCGTAATTCTGTCAGTTCCATAACACTACTGATCGAGGCTAACCCAGCATGAGACAAGTCACGGGCGACTTGATTTGTACCTCCTTCTGTACTTAGGGGAAGGATGATCATCATCGAGAGTTGTGGATCCTAGAAAAATCGCAAAAAAACATGATTTTTACAAACCTGAATCCACTATTTTGCTGAAAACAGGATCTCACGTCGTCATAAGAAAAACAAACAAACAAAAAAAAATTGCCCAAGTTTATGACCAATCGTTACTCACCGTGTAAGGAATTTCCACCACTTCAGCATGCAACGCTGCGATATAGGCGTACCTATAAAAGCCAAGGCTGTACATGAAGTAGGCATTTTGGCAGGATCCATTCGGCAGATGGAAACAACGAGCAGACGTCAAGGTCCGATCGAAAGCTGTCTTCCATACCCCTTTCATGTACAAAGCGTTGGTCAGCAGCATTTTAGTGCTAGGACTGACACTGCCTGTAATTAAGTTGTAATTAGGATAATCGAGAGACTTGACGATTTGTGAATTAAATTTTTTTTTTTTCGGCTGAGGAGCGAATCTCCCGAATTTTTAAAACAATTTATTTTCAGAATTGATTGGATTTCTAATGAGATCGACGTCCGTTACGTCAGAGGTATAAAACCGATCGTTAGAATCAATGGATTTGTTGCTAATACAGAATAGCATTTTATATCGTAAAACTTTTGAAAAAAAAATCAGGTAACCGGTTTGCGTTTCCTATCCTCAAGCTCGGAATTTCGTACACATACGTGTAAGTATGTACGCGATCGTTTATACCCGACGAATAATATACATGTATTCTCAACAAATCCTACTCTGGATGGACTTTTTGAAATGAACAGACATTATGTGTTTTGCATACTAATCGTTAGCAACTCGATTGCCTCCGTACGTAACTGACCAGGAAATTAACTTTCAAAAACCACAAATGGTTACTCGGAGACTCATACAGAACATTTTTCCTCAATCATAGTCAAATATCAAATTCATCATGTTGCAATTTTTAGGTTTGCTTTTCTATCACAATGAACCGTTCAATGTATTCAAATCAATTCTGCAAATCGATTCATTTCGTTTTTCCTATAAATGCGCCACAACGAACTGACCACGTGGGATTATTTGAATCAACCGAATTATTTAGGCACTGCAGAAATTTATCTCACCAGGCGTGATGATCGACGGAATGTGTCCTCGGGTTTGCTGGCTGACCCATTCATTGATAAGATTTGTAGAGGTGGAAGTATCCGCGAAGTTTACGGGCTGGATGTCGCTGTCGTAATTTTGACGTAGCGAATCTTTGTACGCCGGGTTAATCTCGACATTGTTTCCGGTCCAGACACGTGTCGCAAGATCCAATTCCGCACCGACTCTCCGTATCTAATCAACAAAAGTCAATCATCGAAAATGTTGATCGATCTTTTGATCGATGGTTTAAATAACAAGCAATTTGAACCCTTCCAGGTCACATCAGGCGAAATACGTAGACCCCAGCCAACGCCTGAACGATTGCCATAAAATTATATTGATTACACCTTGAACGTTCCGGAATTAGGATAGAGCAAGTAGTAGAATTGAGGTAAAAATTGAGTTGTGAATGCGGAAAAACGCACTTTTTCACTGAAAAAATCATATTGATTGTAGCTTGAAATTGTTTCGAATATAATTTATATGGGTGGTATTCTTGAGTATGGCACTTTTAGGGAATAAATAGTCCCACAATAGGCGAGCTATAGAAAAAGGTGTTTTATTCGAGATCTGAAGAGAGTCTAATTCGGAATAAAGGAATAAGGACTCCTATTCGTGTGATTATATTTTTCTGTTCAAAAATGGTTTAATTTATGCCTAAGTGTGAAGTTGGGCGATTTTGACCCCGGGTTACCAAGGAGGGTTGATATTAAGAAGTTGTGATGAACGAACAACATTCTATAAAGAAATGAATGAATAAATTCGAGCACATGCAACAATGAGACGAAAAAGTAAATCTTGCTTCATCTCTGCATTTCAAACTTAAATGTTAAAAATATCTCATTACAAATATGAGTCTAATTGCCTTGACTTTTGGAGAGGTGAAGGTTGCCAAGTTCCTTACCTTGAACGGTGCCAAAGAGCGTCTTGCCGCAGTCCTTATGCCTGCTGTATCCGAAGGCAGCCTGAGAGCGCTAAGGATTTCAGTAGCCGTACGTCCACGAGTTCCTTCGACCAAAGTCATCAATGCTGCTTTTGCACAGGCCGGAGATACTAGGCGGTTATCATCACCGGACCCCAATAATGCCTGGCCAAAAATTACGCAACAATTACTTCCAGACAATTTAGTCAATTTCAACTATTATAGGCCATGCAATGTAAAAAATTTACGGTTCAGACAACCATAGAATGAAATTTGGTGTTAAGTATCATTACTCTTCAGTCTTGCTTACACACCGAAAAATTGTTTCACGTCAATCGATGAATGGATTTTCAAATTAATAATTATCATTGTTTCGTAGTGATCTGAGTTGGCCAATTTTTTCCCTACAATTTTTTATTTATTTTTTTTTCTTACAGTGCTAAACAGTGTAGAGTCCAAGGAATTGGACCGCTCATGGATTTGGTAGATTTTTTCAAAGGGAATTTCCTGAATTTTTGAGATTTCAAGAACTAGATATCATCAGTATATTTGGAATGCCAGAAATATTTTTGCAAAAAATAACTGAACTTGAACGGTTCGATTTTCTAAACGCTACTCTAATACCAAATGAAATGATTCATCGGCTTGAAAAATGTGTTTTATTTTATTACCGCAGCGAGTTCAACGTCGAAAAAGTTGAACCTGTCATCAGCCTGAGCAGGTTGAACGGGAACCACTAAAAGGAGAGAAAAAAATATCAGGTTAAGAGAGAAAATGGAGGAAAATATTTTTATACACAAAATAACGACGATTAGTATAAATCAAGCGAAAAGGTCAGGTAATTTTTATTCCGCGCGCGGAACTATTAGCTCAAGAACCGGCGATCTCTGTTGAATATAAGCTGTTGGATTGCGATATCAGCAAAGCTAAGAAGACGAGATAAAGTCTTTTGCTACAAGATGCCAAATGGAAGAAACAAGTTTAACGGGATTTATGCTGTTCTACCGGTTGTGTTTGTGCGT
The DNA here is from genome assembly GCA_963989295.1 of Ametastegia equiseti. Classification (NCBI taxonomy): domain Eukaryota; kingdom Metazoa; phylum Arthropoda; class Insecta; order Hymenoptera; family Tenthredinidae; genus Ametastegia; species Ametastegia equiseti. The sequence continues at coordinate 18,023,103 of OZ022389.1, read as the reverse complement.
CTGGGGAAAACCCCGTGGATGAAGCAACTCGCCTCGAACCAAGGCTAAACTGTACGCGCGAAGCATATCCCGGCGCCCAATGCACTTTACCATACATTTATGCTTCCGAATATTCATCTATACTCATTCGTTTCTTTATCAGACTCAATGGATTTTTCTTTTATGATAATGGAGTCAAGACCACGAACTTGAATCAGAATAAATCGCAGTTTTTTTTTACGTAGGAAATCTCAATTCAACTACCCAGATTGATCTTCGGAAAGGCAGTTAATAGCTAGACTTGTATATGTATACAACAACGACCCAAAGCTCTTACGTTCAATTCCATAAACACGAGCAAGCGTTGATGGCGCCTAACGAGATAAGTTCGATTTGCAGCTCGGAATCTTTGAGTTCAACCCAAATCATATATTGACGATTGTGCAGAACAACATCACGTCTTAGAATTTGGTTTGACAACCAGATTTTGATTTTGCAAAAGTTTTTAACGCCAAAGGATCGGTATACTTGATTTTTCGAAAATAAAACAAAAAACTAATGATACACGGGTCAGCTTACGAATTACGTAGAAGATTTGATTCTTCGTCACACAATCGTCACTCGATCATGGGCATAATGACTATAATTATCATCTGACGTATTCGACTATGTATATAAATCACTAACCGTCGATAAATACAATACATTGAATTTGTATAATTACGAATTACGATTAATCAGTCATTCGTGTACAAAATTACTTGGATGTATATTGTATATACGTTGGATAATAGTTGCAGTATAATTATGCCCCAGAATTAAGTCACGATAATAAGTCGCATCACTGGCGCAGACTCGTGAGTATTTTACGAACGGAAGCTGAACTTCAGATAAGATGTTGTTGAACCGAATTTTGACTTATGCGATGTTTTCAATCAAATTCCGAGATACCATGTTGTTCTGCTCATCATCGATATATTCGCCGAATGAATTTCTCATTCCGAAGCCTTCTGAACGTTGATATATTTCCCGTATATAACATTTGCAGAAGTATTACAAGGCCGGTGTTCTGTGGACGGGTAAATAACAACGACTCGTCTATATACGTATAAATATACCTCAAACACTGACGAAGTTGTCATGAAAACAGACTCATTACTCAATGCGTAATGACAACAGTAGCGCAGGACGGAAATTCCCCTTTCACGAGAATAATCTTTTAATACAACATAAATTCAAAATCGCATCTGTTTGCGACATTCCGCCATCATTAGGTACATCAAAGATTCGAGAATATATGTATAGATTATAGTTTCGCGTACGATTTGACCAAAGTATAAACAGTAAGTTTGTACGTTCATAATATATGGCCACCATTTCGCACCACGACGTACGCCGTGCTTTGCACACATTGGCTGATGAGCTCACTAACCAAAAATAAAAGTATTTCAATTTTTGGATATTCATGTTTTATTGTTGATGTACGAATTTTGGTCGATGATTTCGATACTTGACATTGATTTGTCGAAAGGGTGTGAAATTCGTGAAAATATGTCGTTTTGTAATCGGAAAGGTCCGCAGATACCAATATCGAAACTATTCCATTTCGTTAGATTGCGATAAATCCGGAGAATTTTCTAAAAATTGGTTATTAGAAACGAATCAATCTGCGTCACTCCGTCTTCATACAAAACGAACGAAGATTCACGATTCGAATGCTCGCGGAAGAAATTACCACAAAGGTAAATATCGGCTTATAATGAACCCGACAACCACAAAAGGAAACAATATTCGGGCCATGGTCAATGCCCGGGATCAGGTAAGTAACGTATGATGTGTAGGTACCTGAAGCCACGCAGAGAAATAGGCCCATCCACCCTGCAGGGGACATCATCGTGATTATTTTTGCCCCTCGGGATTCGCACGCACTATTGAGTATCCCGATTGTTTTCAGTTTTCGTTTTTATCTTGAACTTTGCTATTTTAACTAGTTTTTGGATTCTCTATTCGCGGATTGAAATTCGGAAGCAATTGACGCGGGAGAATCGCCGGTTGTCCTCGTAGTCAAACACTGGACCGTTTGCAATTACGTACGAGCTCTTCAGAGGATATCCAATCTACCCCCCCTCCGCCAATGACGATCGGTACGTTCTTGGCAATTCCCCTTCCAACGCTTGGACATACGTATGGATATACGTATATACAAACTTGATTCTAAACACCCGAGTCGCTTGCTACAGACGTCACTATAATTTATTCCCGAAGTCGTATGTGCATGCCGAAGTTCACGTCGGACTATCAAGATTTCAGCGGAATTAGTTTATCCTGTGAAATAACCCGAGGGGAAGTTCAGGTATAAAACTTTCGGTCGAATTTACTACGGTATAGAAGATTATCTATAGTGGCCTCGTACGAATTTCTACTTCTATACGCAAATTTCTACGAATTTTTTGAGGAAATTTGAACATTTATCAGAGTCCCCTTCAAAGGAATGCTCGATTTTTGTACATTTTTTTCCGAAAAAATTGTTATTTCCCTGCATATTAGACTATAGAAAAACTTACAACTCCGTGAATGAATAACTATTATTTACAGTAGTAACAGTTTCGATTTTACCGTATAATTCGTAGAAATCCGTAGACATATTTTTGCTGGATCACGGTGTCGACTAACAAGCCGATTTTTATTACTAGGACATTTCCAGAATTCCCTGAACGAATTTAGAAACTTCTTTGTTGTGGAAGAGATCGATATAGGATGTAGATTTCAGGACTTTTGATAAGCTTGATTTTTGAACAATATTTGTTGTTTTTTTTTTTTGTGGAAAATCGACGATTTACATCCGCACATTGTCTACACTGTTGTTATATCCGGATCAAAACAGTGTGAAGCTTTTTCGGCAGCTTGGAAAATTGATTTTGAGTGCTTTGAGAGCAGGAAAACCCACATTGCTAGATCGCTTAGAACGTTTAGCTGATTAGGGAAAAACTATGATACTATTTTCCAGAATCTTCAAGACATCATTATAATAAACTTGTAGGGTAATTTCAGGGGTGATATATAGAGAGCACGTAGGTACAGAATTGAATAAACCGCAAGAGAGAAGAAGAAAAAAAAAGAACATAAAAAGAAAATGACAAAGCTTTGAACGACAACGACTTCTATATCAAATGTAAATTATCAGCAAGTCACTTCGATGATGCAGAGAATACGAGAGCAAGGATAAGGTCGAAAAGTAGGCAGCAGCCTTTATTCATGATCCCGGGTTTTTACGTATCAGGTATATGATTTATTCATTTACGTACGAGTGGGTAATGCAGTGAAAAAAAAATAAGGACGTAATCTCATAGGTCATCGTATACACAATCGGATAAATCAAAGTTAATTGGTTATAAGTATCCTGGCATTTTGTTGAAGGGGCTGCGCAGAGTCCGGTTTTCTATTTCTGTACAACATCTGGGAATTCCTTTACAGTTTAAAAAACGACGATGGTTTTTGTTCTTTGTTCTTTATTTTCGTTTTTCTGCACGGATATCGCGTTTTATGGCTAATTCAGCATGTGTCTTTCTCCCATAACTTATTGATAAATAATTTTCATTCAAAATCACGTTTGTTCAGCTCAAACAAGCCGCATCCGCCATGAATATCTCTTAACGTATAAGAACTACAGAATGTACGGATCGCCAGGAAAATAAAATGATTTCACAAATTCAAGTCGGACTGGGCCCATTAACCGTCTTCGATTTATACCCGGCCCCACGTCAAATTTCGAGATTATTCGTGCATAAAAATATGAATATGTACTCCACTTCGTTCACGCAGCGAACCGTTCTTCCTGTTCTAACGAGTTATTTGTTATTCACTGGAGTGATTGAGGTCATTGGATTTCCTGTGGTTCGGAAATCCAATTTACTACATGCTATGTGAAAAATTGTGAAACTTGGAGAGAAGGAAAGAGCAAGAAGCCACAGTTTATTGATAGAGAAAATTGTTATCGATTAATAAAAAAATACCACGAGGTAATGGAGAGAGTCAAAAAGCAATATGCATACGCATAGAAAAGTTATAGAGAAATAAGAAAAGAGGCGGGATGAATACGACTATTGGGGTAATATTTGTCTCTAGAGAAAAAGACGAAGTGTTAAACGACTGACACAATCAATTAACTTTCAGAACTTTGAGGCCAAAAATTTACTTCTTCTGCTGAATTTTTTATCTTTATCTTTATTCTTTAGAAAGTACAATAAATTCCGTTCAACTGTTTCTACAATTCTATGAGAAGAATCATGCGTTGTATAAATTAAATGGATCTCATGTGCTTACATACGTGTACGGATTTCCAACAGCGTATTTCACATCCAAACTATTATGTTTATAATTTGCCAAACGATCATTCTCTGAATAGTAACACGACACAATAAATATAGCTGAAAAGCTAAAACAAAAGGTAAGTATCATGTTCATTCGTTGAATCTCATATTTGAATATGGTAAAAATCTGAACAAGTGTGATCTATTGTTTATATTTCAAATACGGTCTTTGATAAAAGAAAACCTTTCAATTTCTGCAAATTTTTTTTCTTCCTGGCCTGGTGAAAATAGTTCAGCCAAATAATAAACCAAGATTACGATTCTTTTAATGCAGAAGCAACAGAAATCTACGATTTATTATGACAATTTCCCGAAATCATCTACTTCTCATGAAAAACTATAATTTAAGGTATGAAAAAGGACGAAGAGATTAAAATTCACTTGAAAGAAATTCGTAGAAACTAGTGGAAGGCGGAATTTTCACTACAAATCTCATCCTGGTGAAAATTACTCCAAAAAAATCTTGAAAGTTTTCATAGTTTTTCATGAGAAATTGTACATTTTTTTTAGGTCTATCGACGAAGAGAACTATTTATATGAGCGGCAAAAGAGGTCTACAATTGTATTCACGAGAATTTGCTACGCAAAACTACGAAGAGCTTTGAAAGAAATTCTTCAAAAAAATTCGTGAAAATTCGGAGAAAAATAAATATCCACCGGGGATCATAATTTACACCTGCGTACATACTAATGGGTATAACTACGTCTTGGGCGAGCGATTGATACAGGCATAGCTACGAGAGGATCAGTTAGTAATGATTAGAGAGAGAGAGAAAATTAACTACTATCTACTGAATATCTGGTAGCCAGGACTTTATCCTTTTAATTTACCAGGAGTATCGGCAGGAGCTTGATTAGGCGTTGATTCGCCAACCCGAGATGGCGCCTTCACAGGTTCCTCGAGGATTCCACTCTGTTCCATGGGGTTCATGACTTTGCCCACGTAGATGACAGTGCCGGTTGTCTCGTCCTCGATAAAGAAGAGGAAAGGATGTTTCGCGTGGAAAGCAGTGTCGCCGATCTTGTTGCCGATTTCAACAACTGCGTCACAAAAATTAAATAAGAATTATCATGTCGATATGGTGATTGTGGATTTGCATGGGTAGAATTTCTCATTATACACTGTGAAAAATGCGGCAGTGTTAAAACTTGGACCACCATAGAACAATTATAGTGATCATTAACTGGAACGTTCAGCACAAATTGATGTGAAAAAATCTTCTGCTGTGTTTAAAATACGTCCAATAGTGTGAAATTGACACCAAATCTCATTCTATAGTAGCGGACATCGCAAATTTTTTACAGTGTATGATGAAACATCTCATTTTCCTCCTAGAAAGCCACTCTAGAAAACACGTGCTCACGACTTCCACGTGCGTCACCGTGGATACCCATTGACTACAATTTTACACGCATAGTTAGATCTTTTTAAACAATTTTACCAGGAAATTAACAAGCCGTGTGAAATTTGTTAAAAATAATGTAAAACCCGTAAGTATAAGTTCCTTACCAGTGACAGCCTGTGCTGTTGTTCCAAGCTCGTCAACTTCGAGACCTGCTTTCTGCACGAAATCGGACACCACGATTCCCCTATGCCCAGCCTTGCTTCGGACGATTCTAGAAAGACTGGCTGTGTTGTCAAAGATGTCGCGGATTCCAGACTGCGAGCATAAAAAATACAAAACTCAATATACCTACACACTCATCAAAGATTTTATAATTCGATAATGTATTGCTGTAAACGTTATGGTACTTACATCGCGAAGTACATTTTCCAAATGAGATGTGAACTCGAATTTGAATTTAGGGATAAGAACGTCGACCACGACGTCCTCCATTTGCGTAATCAGCTGTCTCAAAGCGAACGGGTTAACGTTCTCTAACAACTGCTGGAGTCCGGCCCTTGCTCGAGGCAATACTATGAACATTGCGTATTTTTGACCCTGGAATAATAGCGAATCATTAGACTTAAAGAATATCAAATACTTGAAGACATTACGTGCCATGTTGTTCAATGCACAGAGAATCGAAGATCATCTTCAGTCCCGTTATTATCATGGTAATGATTTCTATCAAAAAAACAGGAAACACTTACGAGGTATGGCATCCTGAGGACTTGGGCATCGAGTTCAGGGGCTTCTGCGTAACGGAAATGCCCGATGGTATTCATGTAAGATACTTCGACGGGCGTATTAACGTCTGCGAAGAAGTTGCCAAACCTGGTCGAGCTAGGAGCGAAAGGATGTCGCCATGTACCCCTGAAGTACAACGCGTTCAACACCAAGAATATCGATTCCTTAAGTTTTTCCTCTGTTGATTGAATCAAAAAAAAAAATAAAATCACATATCGCAGGATATATTCAACGCTCGTACATGTACATGTTTGACTTTGCTCTCAACTCACCATCCCTAAGCACTTCTTTGATGTGACCATGAGTCACGTTGCTGACCCAGTCGTTTATGTCTTTTAGTGCAACTCGTGCGTCGCTGAAATTCGCGGTCGAAACATCCGCGGAGTAAATACTCTTGACGTCATCGACGTAATGTCTGTTCAGTTCGATGGACGCGTCAGCAACTATTCGAGTCGAGATGTCCAAGGTATATTCTGGTCGCACCGCCTAAACATTAATAGATATTAAAATGTCATGATCAACTGGACCAGAAACAATCTACCATGGCAATTGCGTTCCTAATCATTTCTGAAAATTGACGAACCTGCAAAGATCGGAGGACGTTGACGAAACGGTCCCTGGTCAATGCAGGAGCATCCGGAAGTTGCAGGGCACCAGCCAGCTCGTGTGCGGTTTGACCTCGAGCACCTTCATAGAGGAGGACGAGTGCGAGCTTTATGGAAATTGGTGAAACGATCATGTTGCCTGGGTACCCTCTGGCCAGTTTCTGCAAGTAACGAATAGGTTTTGGCATAATGGCACGATGGCATGAATGGCAATGACATGAGACACGGCGTTTGAACGCCGAACGATTATTTATGTTTCGAATGTTGGTTCTATTTACTTTGCAAAGAGTCCAGTCGAAGTTGTCGAAACGTTCACCTCGGAACGGGACGTAGTCTTCTTCCTCCACATTACCCGAACCTCGTGCCGCAGCTTGGTTCTTCAATCCCAATGTAGCCTCTGTAGGAATGGTGACCAAAATGGCCACCAATCCAAGAAGCAAGGCTGCCATGGCTAAAAGGAAATTAATCTTCATTGTATATTTGCTGTTTCTGCAAAGCATCAGGCTAGATTTTCCCAAAGGAAGCTTCAAGACGTTCTTATACAGATACAGATGCGTGAAGGCTAAATCGTCTACCCTAATACAACGTACGAGATCAAGACTTCCGGAAGCGTTTAACCGCAGTTGGAAGATTGCATTTCTTATCTTTTATGCACATTGCATGTTACGCCATGGTGATATTGTCGATCCAAGAAGATATGGACAATGGCGAAGTTTTGTAGAGACGAAGAGATACCTTGATCAGTGAATAAATGTTAATATACGAGATCGAATGGAACAGATCATCAATCCTTCACAGACTGCGCAGTAACCCGGTGGTCGTCAACCTCCAGGATGCCGCGGGCAACCACCTCCGCCGGATACTCCGCTTGACCAAAATAATGCCGTCTTAACGATGACTCGATACGTCGCAAGTTCCATGTTATGTATTCAAATTAAATTCTTATATTCTCAGTTAATCCAGTGTATTTGTAGATATTCCCTGCAGATTCTATTCAGAAACCTTACACCACACAGGATCCTATGATAACCATCGCCTTTCGGGTTGAATCTTCGAATTTGAATACCCACAGGTTTTTATACGACAAATGATTTACTTTTTCAGACACGACAATGATGCTTGAGTTCATATGAACCCTCTGAAATGGGAGCGACATGCTCATTTTTTGTCAAAAGTTACCAAAAAAATGCAAACCGATATATCTGGTTGATGTCACAACGGATATGTTTTTACAATTCTGGTAATTTTTTCTGGAAATGGAATTACGGTCTTTCCTTCCAAGGGAAACCCCTACCTATGTGGCTCGACAAACCCGACCCACCAATTTTTCAGCGCCTACCACGTGACGAAGCCGGTCCTACTTGGATTGAAATTTATTCAGCAACTTTTGATTTGCTCAGTTTTTTTAGTAGGTACGTCAAAAATCTTCGGCTCGGCTAAGAGTTTAGTATTCTAAACCATTGATAGAGAACGTAGGAATAATATAGGCTGAGCAAAAATTACCATTTTCGTTTTTTTCACTCATTCATGTATGCAAACAAACCACGGCCACACATGACGAGAGATGTGAGATGACTTTGGGTGTTTGTTTAAGTATCACTATCGAAAACACGATGTCAAGCTATTACATTTTATCTGGCTAATTTTTTGTGATGAATATTATAGCTTAGTACAGAATGTCTCGACAGACAAAACTATCGATGGAAAGTTCAGTTTGAGCTCGTATTGGCCTAGAACCCGTTTACACATACAAATTTATCCATATTCATGGATATCTGCGTGTTCTGAATATCCATCAAAAAATTACGAAATACATACTACCAGATCTGAGAGAAGACAGTCATGTCAGAGATACGCATTGGGACATGGAAAATTCTAGAGTAGGTCAGAACCAAAGTGTCGATAAATCAACTCTATTAAAAATCGGCATTAGCTGAGGGGTCTCATAATTAGGAATCGATATCCCGAAGAGACGGATACTAACAAAATGTGTAACATTATTTACAGTGAGATATATGTATGTTATTTCCATCCCTCTCTTATGGGACATCGTTTATATAATCGATATGGTGAGTTATTACTGTTCCATTAGAACCTGGTAGTAACGTTAGTTGATCTGTCGGTAGCTGCCGCTTCATTGAAATGAATGAACGATTGACATTCGAATGGCTCTTTATCCTGTTAGATAATTCGCTTGATTGTGTAAAAGGTCAAGTTAATCATCAATTGAACAAACATCTTATTCTTCGCAGTTACTTGAATACATCCTCATTCGCGTTTTTCAAGTTCTTGAAGATGTATTATGTTAAACAAAGCTTTTCCACAGATCAAGACTCGGGCCCAAACCGAATAGATGTAATCTGTTACTAATAGCTGTATACCGTACAGATTTTGGAAATTCCCCTGACTAATTTCCTGTTTGCACTTCGATCGACTCATCAAGATTTCAAACGTGTTTTTAATTTTTTATCATCGTCGTCTTCCTACCCGATTGTTTTTTATGTATATGATTTTTCGTGATTTATAAATTGGTATAATAATAAGTGAACAAGTTTTCTCGAAATTCTTGACAATGAGTCGAATGTGGTCAGTGAGACATCTGAATGACAATTTCATAGTTATGAATGCACGACGGCATTGCATACGCTATAACACGGACAGGAATAAGTTTTGACACCTTCCTCAGAATATGATGACTTCATTATTTCAACTTTACCGTAAATTACGACTTGCTTTCGTCGCAGTGATGCTATCTTCTATACATATAGCCCGGAGCGGTGGTTATATACCAGAAACTATTTCCTCCAAACATAAATAGGTACATACGTTGTACATAATGTAACAGTAATTACTGTATCGTAGAAATTCGTTTTGAAATTACCTCATGCGTCATCGCTATAACTATAACTACAGAATACACGAATTATCAATAACTATTATGATTATTATTCTTCTGTGTAAAATAATGGTGATGATTTTAATATAATACATGCATCTGTAACTGTCAACGTAAAAAATGATTGATGAAATGTCATATAATTCAACTCACCCGGCCCCGTAGAGATCGCGCGCATCTTACACCCGATTATAAAAATATCGTAGGATTGTAAGAAACGACTCTTTTACTCAAGACGGATGGTCACAGTACTGGGACCGCTTCGAGAGCGGTGGTGTTAATGTTGCTGCTCACAGACCAGCGGTCGTTTCGAGCTATTAGCTAGCTGTCAAACCGGTGTGCAGCGCAGTAAAGCGTTCTCCGCCGAAGTATAGAACCATCGTTGTATTATACGTATGTGTATAGTACGTCTGTAAACCGCATGTATATTTCTGTTAGATCGTGTGCGTATTTATCTACGTATATAGAACCACAAGCACGTGTGTGTACTAGCAATACACGTGTCACGATGACGCGGTGGGCTTCCTTGAATACGTGAAAGGATAGCGCCTCTTGAGAGTAGTCGTTTTGTCGATTCTCTAAATGTATGATATACAATATACTATACCGTATATCGAACCGTTCGCGACGATGAAAAACGACCATGACAAAATCACGGGACGGTCTTTAGATCGAATTTTTACTTTAATTCGCATGATTTTCATCTCATACCCTTAAACATTCTATACATGGGGGGTGATTATTTCAACTATGTGTGAAAAGACTGATATTTTTTTATTGGTAGAAGAATAATTGAATATTTTGCAAGATTCTCATCTTGACTTTTGGCAACACGCGAATACACCTAAACTATAATTTTTGACCTCAATTCTGTACGCAGTTTCGACAAATATCTGGTCTTAGTTGCTGGTCAAAAGTTATTGCGATAGTGTGCAGATATGGTATCTTTATTTTTCAATATGGGACTCGTCACTCGCGGTCTTGACCTTAAGTCAAGAAAAGTGGGGATCGGTGGTAGTCCGTTATCACCGGGTCTTTTTGGTTCTTCTGGATGAAATTGGCGCCAAAGAATTACAAATTACGCGCCTCTTCCAGGTTCATTTGTTACTTGACCATATCAGTAGATGCAAATTATTGAATATTGCCCCTTTTTCGACCTTTGCCTTCAGATCAGTCCTGGCCTTGATCTTAACCTTGAAAGACACTTTACGAGTAACTTTCTAACGTCGGTGGTTACGGTACGTTTTTCCTTTTGGCGGGAAGAAAAATTACCTTGATCTTGGGTTCGATGTATCGATAGACTACAGCTTCTTTCTCTCATCCCAAGATCTTCGGAATTTTTTTAATTCAACGAATTTACTAGCCACTTCGTGAAATTCTCTTCCGAAGAGATGGCAGTGTTTTTCTTTGTGGAAAATAAAATCGAAACTTCCTCTACCGTTTTTTCCTCCGGGTCACAGATTTCGCGTAACAAGCGATTGAAGAGTAATCGTCAATGAGCGCGCTATTGGCTACGCTTCAATCGCTTCTCACGCGAAATCTATAGCCCGCAAAGAAAAATGGCAAAGGAAGTTTCGGTTTCATTTTTAACGAGGAACAATTTTGCCATCTCTGCAGACGCGGAATGAGTGATACCTCGTATATCTATCCACTATATGAAACTCGAGATTGGTCAATACATAAGAGAATCCTTACATAATGGAGTGATGAAATGGTATCGACACGTTTGCAGCGTGAATACTGAACAAATTGAATTAATTTTTATTAAAAATACTACAACTATAACGACTACAATGATATAAATAACATGGGTGATCATAAATATGTGTGAGCTGATAAGTAATCATTGATTTACACTGTACAGCTTCGTTCAGGATTCCTCTTCAGTATTCACGGACTCTTCTTTTGCCGGTTGTTTCTGCATAGCCGCGTATTTGTCGATAGCGCTTTTGACGAGACTGGTAGCGGCAGAAATCTTCTCCGGGGTCATATAAGTTCGTGCTAACTCGGTAACTTGTTCCTTTACCTGTAGATAGACATAAAAAACCATATACCTAGTAAAATTATCAGATATCGTCTCAAGGGCATTACCGCCTCTCGTTGGAAATTCCACGGCTAATTAATTGCCTATTGATTACTTTGCAGGTATAAGTATGCGCATCTTTCCTCAAGGAACGATCAAAATTAATAATGATGAAGCAAAAAAAATAAATAAATAATAAAAACCAGCTGCTATTAAATCCTCCTTCTCTCTCCCTACAGTCAGCAAAATTTTGCCATAAATTCCCTCAAGCAATATTCGACATCTGAATTGATATTCGTTAGGAAAAGACCTTCACGAAATATCACGTCCATGATAGAAATAGTATGAAAATAAAATCCAAGCGAACTTACCTCAGCCTTCCCTAGTCCAAGGATGGTTATGGTGCAAAGAGGAGTGAAAGTGCAAATGGAGGTGGTGAAAATTCCTCCAAGGACCAAAAGCAGGACTAAATTCAAAAAGTAGACCCCAGCCCGGCTGCCGTAGCTTAGGGCCAACCTTGACATTGGGGACATTACCGACCATATGCTGGATCCCCAGGTAGATTGAGGTGTCGGTGTAGATGCGGGTACCAGATATCCTTCGTATCCAGTCTGCACGGAATATCCTGGCGTGTACTCGGGGTATGTGGGATAGTAATGCTGGGGTGGAACCGCAATTGCACCTTGAGGTGCACTCGCCGCTGCGGAATAGCCTTGCCCTTGTTGAGCCCCAACTGCGGTACCGGAAGTAGAGGCCACAGGACGTGGCTGAGAAGCGGAACCATCTACAGGCTGCATTATGGTACCGGCCAAAACGGCGCTCAGGACCATTGGCAATATCACCAGGATGCGATTCATTTTCGAATTATGGATTTTCAGCTATTGTAGAAAAAAAAAGGAATGTATCTATTATTGAAAGTTGTTCATCATGTTATTTTTCATTGTTCCAATTCCGTCTTTTCAGGACACAATATGCACTACTGCACTATATTTGGCCACCTTGTGCTCCATTTGTGGCGTATAAATCAAGGCCTGACCACTAACGATACGAAAATGTCTGATCAGCTTTGATTCTTGCAAAAATTAATCTAAAATCATTCATAGTATCAAAAAATTTCGTCTAATATCAGCTTTGGGGCATATTTTTGCGATCAATTTGAAAATTCGATTGATTTATATTAGGTACCAGAAACATTTGACCAGTGTGGCTAAAAATGCTACAAGTGGCCTCCACCCCGGTGGGCTTCTGAATTTTTATTCAAGCTTCATTCAATGAGCATTTTTATTATTTTTTGTTACAACGACGTGATTCATAGGAATGACTGAACGCACTGAATGTATACGATAAAGTATTGGATAGTGAGTAATATAATGCTGATATTATTTAAATATTATACAATAAAAGAATTTCCTCGAACGTTACCTGTCTTGAATGGAAATTGGGGTTTCTCCTCCACAATGCCACACCGTATTGTTAGAACCTTTTCGGGGTTTGGCGAAATTTCGACTGACCTCAAGGTTCCAAATCCATTCCCTTATATAGGCGGTAGCTACCCTTAACGGTTTGACGGGTGGTTCGTTAGGTGAGCAGCGTCACCACTTACCGTATCGGTTTATCCATTATAAGAAACGGAAACGCCTTATCCATTTTTAGACATTTGCACCTCCGGTGACCCCGGGTTGCCGGTAGGTATATTTACATAGGTACATACCCATCCGTAATCCAAGGGAGGTCTATAGTCTCGCCCAAGTCTTACAAGAAAAGATTTTTAGCAATGCGGAATTTCTTACCTGTTCATTTACCTACAGTAACGAGTCCATAGAATTTTTTTCATGATTGTTTAGGACTAAGAAAGAATGTACAGAGGTACCTGCAGGTAGCCAGATTACTTCTTTATTTTGCACAAAAGCAAAAAGGTAAGCTGCAGGACCGAGAAATGCGGATGCAAAAATTTTTCGATACAAGAGACTGTGATATTCATCACTCGGACGGTTTCTGCTTTATTCGAGTAATAAGCAATATTAATGCAATGATTGAAAAATGACCCCAACCGTTTTCAAACGCCTGTCGTACGAATATTTTCGTTCCGATTGACTCAAAAAAAAGTTTGGATCGTACTTTAAACATTCTAGAGTATAGAATAATCGCGTTCAGGGATAAAATCGAATAATAGAATGGTTGAATACAAATTTTGAAAATAATTCGGTGATGGATAGATAATCGGTAGAAAAGATAATCGGACTTTGTCGTATGGGCTGCAGTATAACATAATGTGAAGGCATTTTGGGAAAACACTTGATGCAGTCATCGCTTAATCATCTGCGTGTTATTTTTAAATCGGTAATTCCTGAGTGACGAGATTGATCAGTATCATTCAATTATAAACTAAATAGAACAACGGGGTGACCAATATACATACAAATATCGTAACGGGCAATTCTTGGTAAATTTGAAATGCCAGTTATTTACAGTTACGCATATTTGTGAAAGGTGAAACTAATCCAGATGTAGAACGTGCGATAACAGAGCCGCACGGTCAAAGATAGCAATTCAAAAATTCCAGGAATTTGAAATTACGAGTAAATACACTTGCTGCGCATCCTTGTGATTCCCCAGCATTCGTATTACTAATCCACTGTTTCGCAAATCGCATATGTATACTCATAACATGATTCCAAAGAGCAAGGAAGAGTCAGCTATTGCGAAATCAAACGTACTTGCCATATTCTGAATATCCGTTTGATTAGAAACGAGAAACCCATTTTGACTGTTTCAAGAATTTCTGAAAAAAATCCCCTCATCTCGCTAAACGCAACTTGCATACGAACTACTGTATCTGCAAGATTTTTTCGCTGAATGTATAGAACACGATAGGAACAGGAAATAGTAGTAAATATCCTTGTCGTAATAGGGACACTTAATACGTTTATGATGTATATTTTACGTAGAAGTGGACGATGTATATTTCTTATCACTAAAAAAACTTCAAGTACTTACCATGATTGTTCATATATCGTGACGCACAGGAAAACCTTATTGTCTTGATTGTGGTCAAGACAAGGATCCTCTCTTCTAACAATCGCGTTAACAATATCCTTCACGGGATCTTCTTAAGTCGCGTTCTAAGAAACAGCAAAGAACACAAATCCTCAACGGAATTTCCTAGCCACTTTCCGTGGTTAATATATATGCATCAGTTTAAATACAAGTAGAACAAATACAGTAGAATAAGCAAACAGCTAGGGGAAAAAAGTTTGTTTATATTTCAATAAAATATAATTTAAAGAAAAAATCAACTTCATATATTATACATGTAACAAATATTATAGCTAGAATTTAACAATATGCCTGAAGGCTATACAATTACGTGGAATTCTCAATTATAAATTATATTAAATAACATAAACAATGAATTAGTATTGTGACATGTAAATTTATTCGTTGGGGTGAAACAATTTTCAGACTTTGATAACGATTGGTCATTTCAATTTCAGTCTAGTTTTAGAAAATAGAAATTAATGTTGATTAACAATCGTGATTTTGGCTCTTTTTTAAATCCTATTTCAATGGTTTGAACATAATGGCAGAATTAATTTGCTCAGAATTAATCTTAAGTCAAATTACTGTTATTCGTCTAATATTAGAAAGGAATCGATATACATAGGAAGACATTGCGATTATATTTACCAGCAATGTGACGAATATCACAACTAGATGTTGAATAACTTAAACGAATTGTTTCTCCGGTGTTTTTTTTTTTTTTCTTTTTCTTCTTGAAAACTTCATGAATTGATTTATTTACGAAAATATACAATCCACCGAGTTATGTAAAAATAAGAATAAATATCACAGAAAATATATAGACACAATCTCTTCTTAGAATCATAAAATATTTCAATTTTACAAAATAAACATTAGCTGCGATACACACATTTACCGTACTAAACGTATTATTTACAAAAGTATACAAATGAAAACTTTCCAAAAGCGTCTAGCGCTTTTTATTTTGCTTCAATTTCATCGATTCCTCAAGAATTTGCTTTCTAAGTTCAGCAGTTTCATCTTCGCTACTATTACTATCTGACAATCTTTCCGATACTTTTCGTTTCTTTGCTGCAAGCGCTTCTCCATTTTTCGACCGCTTCCGCTTCTTATCATTCAATAATCTTTCAGTCAATTCCAGTATCGAATCTTCATGTGTTTCTTCAAAGACATCATCCTCCTCGCCGCCACTTACGCAGAAAGAGTCCTAAAAATCAATGACAAAATCTACAATACATTTCAAGACAAACTCCATCGTGATGAAGTCATTATCGAATTTTCTAACACAGACAACAATTGATTTTATCATGTGCTTCGAATTAGGAACACGCAATAATTTAACAATTTGATTAAGAGCAATCAGACTTTCTTACATTTCTAAATATGCAGTATCAATACTTTTAACATTATAAACAATATGTACCTGAATCCTTTGCAAGGTTTTCCAAGTAACAGAAACAAAAATAGAATAATTATAATCACATTTGAATTAGTGAGAGGATGTAAATTTTATTCATGAGTCAGAAGAATGCATATTTTAATTTGGATCAAAATTTAGAGACAAAAGGAAACTACGTTCTTCAGAGAAAACCAATATTTCTACTAGGAAATCATGCATTTCAGAGGATATCAGGGTTTATTTTAATGAATCAAAGGATAGGCATGGAACTCTGCATCTAAATCCATTCTGAATCAAAAATCAACTTACGTATACGTATGCCGACTGATCAACCTGAGACATAGGTTGAGAAAATACTTCGACATCAGGAACAAAGGTTCTAGGTTTTCTGAAATGGAAGGCGTCCATATTATGGACATCTTTGATAGATTGCAAATAATGCCCTTGCATATCGACAGTTTCAGGGACATGTTGAGTGTGACTAACGAAACCTTCTAGATCGTCGTCTTCTCCCGAAGTTCCGCTCGAAGTATCGGACTCTACTTCAGCCTCGTGGTCTAAGAATGCAGATTTGACTCTATCCCGACGCTGAGATTTCTTTTTCCTCTTTACAGAATCCCCATTAAGCGAACCGTACGTTTTCCTTTCGTTTATAGCAACTCTTTTAGAAAATAGTGCCTTTGCTGTTTCTCCGCTCTTTCGATTCGCCGCGAATGAGCTAAGATCTACAATCCCCGATTTTGGTTTGGCATTTTCTTTTCCAGGCCGTACCATCTTCAATTTCTTCGAGATTATCGGGCTTCTGTTTGCAGTTAAAACATAATTGACATTTGAATCACCGTCCTTTCCAGAATTGCATTTATCATCAAATTTACGAAAAAAATCATCCTCGAAATCCGAATCATCATCCCCGTCCAAAAAGTAGTCTTTGCTTGTGCTGGGCTTGACCGTTTCACCTTTTTGAGTAGCCAATTTTTGTTTCAAAGGTGGACCGGAGCTTGATAATTCATTTGCCTGCATGCGCTTAAGGGACAACTTCTTGCTTATTGATTCTGAAGCAATAGCAGTACTTGGCTTATTGGGAGACGATGTTTTATTCGAGTTACCGAATTGCCTCCAGCTTGCAACAGGATTTGCCGGGGTTTCAAAATCACTGTCCCATTCGTAGTCCCCTACGTCAAAATCTATCGTTTTTGGTGGGCAAGATTCCTCGGTTTTAGAGTCAGCTTTGAACAATTCTTCCTTCTTGTTTAATACGCTTCTTTCTCGTTCATTCCTCGGCATCTTGCTCTCTGGAAAAATTCCTGAGCCACCAGAATCAGTTTTGAATGATTGTTCTTTCTTATTTAACGAAATAGTCTTGGTTCGATCAATTATTGCTTTGTCAGTCTGGATTATGTTGTCTGGCAACACTTTCGAGCTGTTGAAATTGGTTTTGAACGAGTCTTCTCTTTTGCTCAAAAGTCTCGTTCTCCAATTATCAGATTTTGATTGTTCGATATCTAACTCTACTTTCTTATCTATTTGAACGCCAGCTTTATCACAGTCTGCATACTCCGTTTCATCTGCAAAATCATCTTCCCATTTGATGTCGGACAAGTCCAGCTCATCCACTGGTGGTTCCTCAGTCTTCAAGTTAACATCTACAGTTTTCGAAGCATGTGTTCCTTTGCTGAAGTAGGACGATACCGAAGCATCGGTGCTGTTCAATTCAGTTTTTGGTACAGTTTTATCCAGGAAAGAACCGGTATTGACCGATTGTTCAGCCGTTGACGAATTGAATGCCACAAATTTTTTATTACGTGATTGACTCTGTGGATTTTTACTGATTTTACTCAAATTCACTTTCTTTGAAGTGTTGTTTTCGATTAGTTCCAGGATTTGCGTTATTGTGCATCCGCTAGAATTAATATTCGATTCATTCGGCTTGTGTTTTTCCGTAAATGATATTTCCTTCTCAAATACTACCTCGTCGTCGTCTTCATTTGTCGTTTTGATACTGTTGTCAGCTCTTATAGTTTGATTTATTTCCGCAACGAAAACCACATCGTCATCCTCTTCTATTGGATCCACAAAATAATCTTTTATATTTTTATTACCGTAATTTGGTCTCTTGATTGCTGCTTGCGCTGGTTTTGCAAATGTTTTATTACTCGAAATTTGAGAATGTGAGTCAACTCTTAGATTCGAACGCTCGTGATGTTCTGGAGGAAAGAATCGTGGACTAAGACCCGTGTTGGTGTTGACTTTCGCTGACTGATCAATAACATTAGGTAAACACGAGGCTTTTCGATCGCTACATTCAGCCGGTTTATTTACATCAAGCCGTTTGTTTGTTTCCCTAGAGTTCAAACTCGACATAGTCTTAGAATCTGATTCACGTACATGATTCGTCATAGATTTAGAGGTCCCAGGCATTGTCGGATACATTTTTTTATTATCACTGGATACAGCGTAACTGGCACAGCTGGATGATGGGCCGTTCGTGCTTTTTCCAATCCCTGATTCAATCTGCTTTCCAAATACAGGATAATTAGCATTGCCCGAACCCCTTATCTTCATACTTCTTCTAAGATCTATTTCGCCCTGACTAGAAGGAATGTCACTGTCTGAAGACTCGTCCAGAATACTTTCAAAACAGCCGATTTTCAACAGATTATTTTCCTCTTCGCATCGCCGCTCGTAAGCTCCCGATACTCGGTCTGACAAACGTTTGGCAATACTTCGATCGTCGAGGTAATCGTCTTCCAGCAATGCTGCGTTGAAGTCATCACCCTCATTTAGCGTCAGTCTGTCTTTAGCGTCATTTGACTCATCGTTGCTAGGACGTTTCCGATTCCCTTCATTTTTAGGCAACACCTTTAGATTGCTATCTAACTTTGGGTCCGGTTGATCGTCCAAGAAAACCATTTCGTTAGATTCCGAAGAATCAGCGAATAGATCTTCGTAATGGAATTTACCAACTGCCGGAGCAGTATTATTTCCTCTATATTCAACTGTATTGAATTCATTGTGTTCCGGCGCGTATACGTCATTATGGATATGGTCGAACCCAAAGTCTTCGATAAGTTCAGGTGAGTTTGATTCCCTGGGCTGTTCTAAAATTTCTATACAATTTAAAACGCTGAAATCAGGTGCTGGATAACTAAAGAAATTGACGGTATTATCGAGTCGTGGTATTGCTAAGTAAGTTGTGTCCATTCGATTCAACTCGTTTCTCGGTTCGTCTGATTTTGATGCCTTGATTGCACACAAAGTTAAAAATTCAAGCGCAATTGTGTCGGAAGTGAATAGTTTTATGGGATTAGACTGTGTGATTTGCGAAGGTGGTTGATTTGTCTGACTGGGTTGAGACACCTGGGCTGCAACCTCATTCGCCTCTTTGCTTGTCGACGGTTTTCTCAGAAATTGTAACATCGACGATTGCATAGGCTTTACTTTCTCAGCGTCACTTGAGCAAGCTGCTATAACACAAAAATATTGGAGTATCAGTAAAATAGTAGAATGTTCATCCAATTTCTAACTATTTGCGAAACCATACGCGAAGTTTTTGTATTTAATTATTACTACTTTTGAAAACTGTAATTCACCTGTGTTTTTTCCTCCCGTAGTTTTCTTTTTAGTCTCCTTTGGCGGAACATCTTCATTTTCTTGATCTACGTGAGTCTCTGCAGGATGGTTTTTAGCACCTGTGGCTCTCCTCTTAGTTTCCTTTTGCGGATCGTCTCCGTTTCCTTTCCGTTTTCGTTTGCCTTTACCTGCAGGAGTCTTAGGCTGTAGTACTATATGCATTTTGGAACAGATCGGGTTGAGATCCGGCGGCACCATACGTGGGCTCTCTTGATACAGGGCTGAAACTACGTTGCTTGAATAGAGCACCTTTTTATTCAACGAATCTCTCCTGGCTATCGTTGATTTTAACGCCTATGAAAGGTATGCAATTAAACAGTTTGATCTTATCATCACATTTTATAATCTCTAGCTGATTTGATCTATGATTTATCAGTCTAACGTTAGATCGACAAAAGTGGGATTCATAATCAGAAAATGGCAGTAATCAGGGAAACTCAGGATATATTGATTTGACATTGGCCGAGTTTCAGGTGGATTTAGATGATAAAAAGTTTGTTATTACGATTTGAACAGTTCTTTGAATCAACATATGTTGCTCACAACGAAGCGCTTTGATTATTGTAAAAGTAAGATTGAGTGTCTTTAGGTTCAACGATGAATATTAATAACGACATCGCATTGAAATTAGTGAGATTAAAAATTCCGAGGATAAAGTATAATCACTTCTTCAGGTGAAACAAAAAATTTTATTAGAAAATCTTAGATATTAGGATATTTTAGTGGAGTTTTCAGGAATTGAGGGATTCAAAAGTCGCATCTTCTAAGTAAATCGAAACTGGCTTTTTTCTCCTATTCATTACAATATGTAATTTTACCTGATGTTCCTTTCCGTCGGTAACGAGCATTACAATTCGACCATCTCGCCGGCGACCCGTACGTCCCATTCTTTGAACTAAACGAATCGGAGAACTCTGCGATATATCAAAGCATACGATCAGATCTACTTCACCAACATCGAGACCTTCTTCACCTGTGCAAAAGGGCATTACATTGGGTGAGATTTATAGCACTGAATAACATCATAAGTTTGGTAGAAATTGGAAAATTACCGACCAACTGATGTAGAAATAAGAACATTGGCTTCATTCCTTCGGAACTCTTCCATCGCCTGCATCTGTTGTTTACGTTTTTGTCCTGCTTGACCAACGAACATCTTAGGTCGAAGAGTTGGCCTCAATTGAAGGAGGGAGACGTATACCTCGTTTACACTGTCTCGATACTAAAAGGAAAGAAAGAACAGTCGTATTAGACCTGAAAGTATCTGTACAGAAATTTGATGCTGAAATCTACCAATGTTTAGATCTTTCTGTATCCCAATAGATGAATTCTTGCATCTAATACAAACCTCGACAAAAACGATGGCTCTAGTTTCCTCGTTTCTTGCAGCAAACTTCTCAAAGTGCTCGAGTAACAAGCTCTTTAGTTTGTGAAATTTTGTATGCCCAAAAACCACGTCAGCTGGAATCTAAAATGAAGATTCAACTGTGTTAGTTAAAAAAAATTGAATCTATATTGAATAACTCTATTGACACATACGTACTTCTGCTACTCTGCCATCTGGCAATGGATGCACGTCTGGAAATGGTCCAAGAAATGCTTGTATTTCTTCTATCAAGTCTTGTAACGCAGGCTCGTCGGTCATCCAAATATCGCTAGAGTGAGCTATTGAATAAATGATAAATAAGACAATAATGGGATTGGGATATCGGAGATACATACAGCAATGTAGAGAGGCCCATTAGTCCCATACCTTGACAAAAAGTGGCAAAAGCACGAAGCCCATGTCGTATGAGTAGCTCGTAAGCATGATACAAGGATATGCATCTGCTTATAGTCTTCATAATTTGGCCATAGTTTCCAGGTCTGTTGGTCTTCGCTTGAAAATCTTTGTACACATAGAATATCTGCAAAAATATAAATACTGTCAGCAAACGAGAACTTTCAATTTCTGAAGCTATAGAGTGTTATGGAGATTTTTGAAAAGAGAATTGTCTGCGTTTTTTTCAGTTATACATACACAATTGGTGAAATGTTAATTAGAAATAAAAATTACTGTACTAAATTGAGAGGACTGACCCTTCCTTTACTGATCGTGCTAGCATCACCCTTCAGTACATTGTACTGGACAAGAAGTCGAACGTAACGATCCATTATGGAGACATATTTTTCCTTGAATCTCGCCAAGTCCTTATCCAAGGGAACTAGGATAATATCCATCTGCCGCTTGTTCAGATAAGGTATTATATCTGGTGAGGTCTCATCTCTCAGTTCCAAATTTGAAATGAACAAATTTTTCATCACCTATAACATTAGGCGAGCTTTATGTGACATTGAAATACTCATTCGTGTTTATTTTCTGAATCTATGAAACCAGCAGATTTTGTATTAAATCACTACATTTTTGTTCGACAAAAAAGCTTGTTTTTTACTCCATTTAGATAAGGACGACAATATGTACTATATGGTAGACAATATGAAAAAAATAATGAATGCCTTGAGAATAATTAAACTGAAAGCGGTGATTCATCATATCTGAAATCTTATTATTCAGTTTGCAAGTACTCGTTATCATAACGCCGATGTTTCAATAGAGCAAGATGTGAAAAATGGGGAAATAGCAGCACAACTAACAAATAGTTCAAGATTCTGTTTAAAACGTACCTGACAAACGTCTTCCAACTTACTGCCAGGTGTAGCGGAAAGTGCGAGAACTCGGAAACAAGTATTTTGAGTTTGCAACAGTCGAAGGCTCTGAAATGATGATCGAAAATAACTAATACAAGATGCAAAATATTCGTTTTAGATATATCTAGGCATCTCTATTCGAACCTAGGCCAATGAAGCAATTACTAATAATCTATGTATGTAGCTAAGATGTTTACCTCGCAGTACGAATGTTTGCCCAAAGCCTTGTGAGCCTCGTCTATTATGACGCATCTGACCAATTCTCCAGAGACAATATCTTTCTCGAGATCATTATGAAATACTTGCGGCGTTGCAAATATAACACGCTTAGTGAACCATGCCACTTGACGATTCTTTGGATTCATCGCACCTGTAAAACATAGCACAGTGAATAAATTCTCAATTTCAGAACCGTTTAAAAATCTTTATGAAATTGCAGCATATTCCTAGGATTTTGAGGCTGTGGAGAAAATCCAGGCCAAATTCAGGCTTGAAACGATTTTCAGGAATTCTCGTCAACCTGCCATAGAATAACGAATGATGAATAAACGGATCAATGTTTTTCACATTTGTGAGAAAACTAAAATCCCGAAGCCAAGATTCATCTGTAGAGATGATTCAATGTAAAAATATTCAAAAAATTTACATGTCTTTCTAAGTTCAACACAGTGGAGTTTCTGTCTAACTGCTTCCTATTCAATCTCACTTCATTCTTGAACAAATTTATCATAAAAATGCACTTTGAATTTGTCAGATAATAGGAAATTAGGAAATATATTATAAGATCGTCTTCTCACCAGTGAGCTCGATTGTATCGGCGCTAGGAATTCCCATAATGTCATGGCAAGCAGATATCTGTTGAGCTACCAGAGGCTTTGTTGGAGCTAAGAAGACTATTTTCCCTTGCGGATACCATCTCCAAAAATTATACATCACTACAGCAGCTATCAGAGTTTTCCCTAGTCCTGGAAAAACGTAACTTCAAATGTACCAACTTAATTTTTGGAACAAATTATTCCAAGTACCTATGGCAGATTCATTACATTCGTGCTATTTATCTGATGAGTTAAGAAAGGCCTCTACGGAACAGAGAGATTTGTAATTATTTCCCAAAATTGCACTAATTTATGGATCCGATTTCAGTGCTGTTTGATATCAAGAAAATCTCAACCAGATATTGATAAATGAAACAGAACTGCAGGAATCATACACCCTACCGTACAAAAAATAGAGATTTTTGAAAAGATCCTTGCGTCGTATTGCCATTAACAGGATATTGATGTTTAAGGATGGTGTTCGAGACACTAACTGGGACAGTATGAGAACTGGCTCGCTAGTTCCTTGACAATGAATGAAAATCGAAATTTTGAGATCCACTTTGTTCAAAAGTAGTTGTCGCAAATTGATTTTCAGCTATTTTTGAGGACCCAGAGACTCGATACAACATCAATGAAGAATAATAACTGTGTGGACTTGCTTGAGACGCAAAACAACATATGAATATCTTAATTTTACATGAGAAACACTGGACAATTCCTGCCTTTCAGATTGAATAATCAATCTCATATTCATATTTTTTCAAACAGCATCAATACAGAATCTAAGCAAAAAGTACTAACTTCCAATACCCAAATTGGCTTTCTTCAAGTTAAAACAACCGATTACGATGCTTAGAATAATCGTACGTTAACTATATCGAGTAGAAACGTGTATATACCTAATATTTGATTAATCAGTTTTTGAATTACTTGCTTATATTCTATATTGTACAGTAAATTAGGTAAAGAAAGGATTATTAGATAGATGTGAACATGAAGGGATGCATATCTCGGTCCAAGAAGCTAACTTTCTCAGTATGAGCCAAATCGGTAACCCGGAGGTCCGACGCTGTCCTTGCAAATGTTCCAATTGAAAAGATCAAGGGGATTTTAATGAAGCTTGATAGAAGAATGAATCGAATCGCGTTTAATGACCGATATATTCATTTTCTTATAAATATGATTTATTCTTTACTGGATATGCCGTAACATTGGAAAGTGATGAAAACATATAGGTTATTATTACCTGTTGGAAGACAAACGAGAGTATTGCTGAAAAGCGCATTTTTAGCAATATTGTGTTGATACTCTCTGAATTGGTAATTCAGTGGATAGATCCAGTTCGTTCCGGCTGATAAATCGAATCCTTTTGTGTTAGGATCTGACGAAAGTTGCGGTTTCAGTGACAGATCCATTTTTTAGGTTATACCGTATTTTGATAGACTGTCATGCGAATATTTAAGGTTATCTGATAGCTAAATTTGATCTTGAAATACGAGCTATATACATTTTATATATAAATCATAACGTGCGGTAAATGTTTGATTCGGAGTTATTGACAGGTTAGGAAAGACGACAGGATTTGACATGTTTTTAAACTGCCCGGGAAGTCGCCACAGAGCAAAGAAAATAGAAGAAATATAACCGCGATTTCGAGTCCAACGTTCCTATTCCTTACTTCCGGTTAGTAGATACACATATCTGAACGTTCGAAGGTTCCGGTTTGCATGGAATTTGTAAAACAGAAAACAAGCTTCCCTTGGCTTCTGCACTCAAAACGTGCCTGTTTCAGAGTAAAAAATGTTTCTTCGAAATAGTCAAACTGCAATTTGCATCTATTTCTGAAGAACTAGAGTTAATGCGCGTCCGAGTTCTTTCAAAGAAACTTTTCTTTGAGGGTCGTCTGCGTATCAACGGTCCTCACTCATTCGGTAGCAGCCCAATTCCGAAGAGGTTGACAAGGTGATTTTTTCACGTTATTAAAAACAACACGAAACTTTCCACGATGTTTTGATCCGCAGAACGTTCAATTCGAATTTTGCAGTTCTTTGCATTTTCCACTTTCGAATATGCTTCGGTTATTTCAGCGTCAAATTACATAACTTCATCATAAATCCAACTCTTTTCGAAGTCAGTCATCATTCATTTTCGGCATGCAAAGTACACACAACAGTATAAAATGCCCATTTTTAAAGATTAGTTAATTTTCATGTGTCATAAAATCACGTACCGCAGGCTTGTGGAATTCACTCGGGAATTCATTAGTTACTCAACCGCCGTTTAATATATTGAGTTGTAACCCCAGCGGATGTATATCAATGTCAAAGTATCATACTTACTCTTTAGAGAAATAAATATAGAATTTAAAAAACAACTGACCAAAGTCCGATACTTCTTTCTTCAAATCTTGACTATTATTTTTCTCTGAAACATTTTCCCTCTTTGCTAATATAAGAAATCGCAGTTACTTTAATATTTCTATGTAGAAAAGAGCATGCCGCATCAAGTGCGGTGATACTTCTATTAGGAATACTCAGATTAAGCATTTGACTTGTTAATTTCTTACGGCAAAGTGTTGATTTTTCTACCATTTCTCTGAGCATAGAGAAATATGATATCTTGATCTCTGTTACCGAGGAAACTAAAACACATCACATTTTTATATTCAGGAGTAAAAATTATCTTATTGTATCTGATTTATGTGAGGAGAAAACTGTGTTCTAAATCCTGGATAACTTGGAGATATGATTGAGTTGATTTTCCAAAAATTAACTGCCCTAATCTAAATATTAAATGTTTTCAAAAGGTAACATTGTGGTATTTATATCGTTACAGATATAGCCAAGATGCCGGCCATCGGGAAACAACGTCGTGCCAATAGAAATAGGGTATTTCGTACAAGGAGAGATCGCTTCGCGGTAAACTCCAAGCCCAAGTCTTATGCCCCACGTAAGTATCCGTAATTTGAACTATCAGAAAAATAACTGAACATCTATATGGCATCCTTCAATGATGGTACAATGACTAAAGATCCATATATTTACATGAAAATAATTTTGTAGTTGCTGGGAAGCTCAAAAACAACAACAATTTATTGGCAAAAGCTCTGTCAGCTCAAAAACAAGAAACCCAATCACTATTCACTGAAAAGATTGAACTCACCAGTCAACTGCAAGCGCTAACATTGGCTTGCAATAAACGTGATGTGAGTATTACTTTTATATAGAAATTCGAAATTTTCTTACAACTATAATCGAATCTTTGATAGTTTTATATAGTTTGTAATAATTTATTGACTGCTCCAAAACTTCAAATTTCCTTTCTATTTGTGTATTTTTAGGACTAGAATTTATGTTACAAATGGGTAAAAATTAGTCTGATTATCTTAAATATATTGTACATTTATTTCATAGTTGGTGCTTGCAAATGTACAGAAAAATGCCAAGGAAATGTTAACTATGTTAGTAACAATGACAAATTTTGTGACCAACACTATAATGGGTTGTCAAGAATTTTGTCGTAAACCAGACAGTAATACTCTACGGCCTAGCTGCGGCTCAGCTTTGAGTAAGTGAAAAAAATAATTGTTTCGTTATTCTAACATGATTCATATCGATATAGTTAATTAGTATTTTTTTCACTCTGTGAAAAATCGTTAGTTTGCTTAATATTTGTATTTCTTAAACGGTTTTTAGCTGATTGAATTATCATCGGGATCTGAATACAGTTCTAACTTTATTATCGGTTAACTTTAATTAAGTAATTCAAAACATATTGTCGATTTAGTATCTCTTGTATCAAACTTTCAAATCAAGACAGAGATGAAATTGTGATTATTTTTAAGGAAGGGATTCGAATAGAAGACTTTCCACCAAGTCACCGGCAAGAGGGGTAGTCAAGCCGATGGTTAGCGGACACACAATCACTAAACCCACAATCAACTTACGCAGAGTCAATATGCAGCGGATAAACAATTTGATGGATCTCAGCATCATAGACGAAGCATCAAGCCCAGAACAAGTCAACGGCACCACGTTGAATAACAGTCTATCGCATGCCGCAGCCTTCACCACTTCCAACAGGCTTGGATATGTACGTAGGGGAAAGCTGGGAGTCTAACTATAGTACTCAAAGTATTTGACACAATATCAATCATGACACTTGAGTCTGCATGGATTGATCTTTTATATCACTCGTTTTCCTTTAGGAACAAAATTTAAGTGTTGAGCAAAACTTAACGATCCCAGAAAATTTCTCTTATTGATCTCAATTTGTTTCACCCTGTATTCGACCTTACCTTGATGCATTTTTTAATTTGCTGTTATTTCCAAATGATTAATTGTCCTTTTGATTTTAATCGACTTCTTATGTGTTTACGTCTTACTTCTAATTCTTCATTAAATTAACTGAGAAATGACGTCGTATTTCTAAATTCGATTGATCGTTTTTTTCAATTGAAAAATACGTTAAAAGTGACAACTTGTATCTTTCGTTTAGTCGAAAATTTTTGCTTCGATAGTTAAGCGGCATTCAATTTTGTTGCTAAATAATCGTGTAGTGAAACTCCAAGAATTAATATCTTTGGTTCTGCTTGCCGTAGCGAGAAGATTCACTGTTGATTAAAAAGCTGGAGGAATGAGCTTCTTTCAAATAAATTCCAGGTTTCAAAATCACTGAAAATTGTAGTTGTCACAAGCAATTGAAATACTTCGAGATTTTTCCAACATAATTGCCCATTTTGTAAAGTTGAAAAATATATTATCTGATTCCTTATTTTATTTTGTACGACAAACGTTTTTGTTTCCTACCAAGAATCCAGGTCAATCTGTATTTCTCTTCATTAATAATAATGCTTTCATAAATTAATGGAATCCGCCACATTTCTCGTTTCTTTCCACATAGCAATAATAATTGACAAACTGTCCCATCGTGGAAGAATTCTATCCTTATTTTAAACGCACTTTATCATCTTAGGAAGGTGAGCGCCGGCGCAGATTGCCAGAGAGAATACCTGTAGGATATGTGCAAGCTGATGGTAAGCATTTCTAATCTACAATGGACGAAAATAATACATTTCCTTACAGCTAGAAGCTCAATTTACTTTTTTCAATCACCTTGTTGCAGATGATGAGGGCGATACACGAGCCCGAGAGGAATCCAGACTATCAGCAAGATTTTCCGGAAGGGTTTCTAACAGCCTCGCAAGAAAACGGAGTGGAAGTATGCCTATGGGTCTGATGAGAAGCCCGAGTGTTTCCTTGTGCGATGTATCTAAACTGTTGCAAAATTCACAAACTATCAATGTTCGAATGGTTCGTTAATTGAATATTCAGTATAAATCTGTAGTAATATGTCAGAACTGTGATAGCTTTCTAAT
The DNA here is from genome assembly GCA_963989295.1 of Ametastegia equiseti. NCBI lineage: Eukaryota > Metazoa > Arthropoda > Insecta > Hymenoptera > Tenthredinidae > Ametastegia > Ametastegia equiseti. The sequence continues at coordinate 17,994,144 of OZ022389.1, read as the reverse complement.
GTCAACATATCAAAATCTAATGCGCTGTTAATTATTTACAACAAAATGCCTGAATTTGTAAAATTTTCTTCCAGTTGCAGGATTCTCAAGCGAACAGAGACTCCGGTACCCCGTCGAGTACAGAAGGCGAAAATATTTCGCCACGTGTTAGTAACGGAAATCTATCAAGCGTTAGCATTGCCACACGAGAATCAGAAGCAGCGCAGAAAAGCCAGAAAAAAACAGTTCAGTTCTCTCCAACGTCTACCAGAAAAGTTTCTCAAAAAAAAAATACAAAAACAGTACGAAAATCAAATAACAATTCGGAAGTAGACCCGCTGGAAGGACCCAGCTGGTTGTTGAACGAGACTGTAGACAGCGCGGAAGAAACAACGGTAGAAATTTTCCGGCGAAAACACCACGTGAGGAAAATTGATTCTTCAGAATCCGAATGCGATCGAGGGGAGAATTCAGACGACAATTCAATGGAGTTTACCGAATGCGTTAACGCCGTGAGAAGAGCACCGAAAATCCTCACATCCGAAATAGTTGTTAATAAACAAAATGACGTTAGCTCTAATATTCCAAACCATATCCTTGAGGATCAAATAATCGTCAACAACGATTCGAGCGCAAGAGATTTTGATGATTTACCGGATCACACTGAATACTCAGATGAACAGTGCGCTACTCATGCTATGAACCGTTCGTCAGAATTTGTGACCGATCGTCGACAGCGTTACGCAGAACCTGACGATGAAGACGACGATACGATCATGTTACAGATGTCCAGAGGAGTAACGACCTCCAGATTTGACATAAACGATTTTCGTTTGCCTGTCGTAAACTGCCAGATCATAGCTCCGACTGAAAATAACGATTCTGAACCAGAAGTAACGACAACTATACAAAGAATACCACAAAACTATGTGGCGGCGAATTTGTTGCATGATAATATCGAAGATAGAGTATCACACGTCGCAAGTCCTCAACTGCCAAAGATTGACGACGAATTACCGAAGACTAATAAGAAACGGGGACGTCCTACAGCGAAAAGTAGACAAAAAAAGAGAGGTGGAAAATCTGACGAATATGACTCAAGTGATTCGGATTTTTCATTTGAACCTAAAAAAAAACCTACCAAAGCTGCTCAGTCGACAAATGTAAAAGACCCAAGCAGCGCTAAAGTCGTATTACAAAAGCTGAATGACACTCACATCAAAACACGATCTATTACTCCTGACCAAAGCCTCGGGGACAAGATCCAAGATCTGTACGTATAAATTAATAGTATACTTTAATTAGCAATATTATTCGGTATTTAGGTTTAATATGAATTTTGGACCCGCAAAGTTTTCTAGTATATTAGTTATCAACTATCATTCTTGTTTTTCTTTCAAATAGCGAAAATATTGTTATAAATTTATGAAAAATGCCGATGTCACTACAAAGTGGCTGCGTATTCAAATCGTATTGTTAAAATACCGTCAATGATTTCTTTGAACAGTGATGGAACGAATCAGAGGATGCTAGAAACTGGAAATTCTGAACTGGTTACCGATAGCAACAGCAGCACACATAGTGCGGGCGAGACGAGCAGACCCAGGCGACAAAAAGCACCTACTAACTTGAAGGAGCCCAATTTATCGAAGTATGTTGAAAATTTGAGAGTATAATACATTACACTAACATTTACGTTTTATAAATATGTATATCGTTTTAGTGGCCACTTCACCATTAAAATAGAGTTCTTTTTTACTTTTAGAACATTGCGGGTTTAAAACTATTCGTAAAATCATCTCGTGCAATCTGCGACTTTCTTCTTCATAGACGTCACAGTTCATTTTCCTATTGGTATAAATATCAAATATAGATATCAACAGTATCATAATCAAATAATAAAGTGAGCTTGAGATGAAAGCTTTCGAGCTAAAGAATATGTTATAATACTAGATATTTCGCTCTGGTTAATTTTCACCTGTATTACACTTTATCATTTATTATTATTTCATTATTATTCCTAGTATTATGTATCTTTACTTGAAAAACTTCTTAGAACCTATAACCGGTAGCTATAAAATAAATACTTGCCTATTCGGGATGATTATACATGTAAGGTTGCAAATATTCATATAAGTCGTGAAAATTGAGTTTTAATACTCGTAAGGATTGAGATAATTAAAAATTCATTCATTCAGACTTTAGGCTTTTATCCTTCAACAAAGAAACAAAAATATTGAAAAAACAAAATAAAAGAAAAATAAACATTGCAGCACTAAAACGATATCCTTGAATAATAATTTAATGAAACTGAGAGTGAATGTTGTCTTTTCCAGAAAACTGAGAAGATAATTTGAACGATTTAAGCAACGTTGAACGTTTAATTTAAGACTATATCTTTTAATATTATCACATTTATAATTTTTTTTTTAATTCTGTAAACTAACGAAGTCGGTACTGATACTATGGCTTCGAAACATCCATTGCATTGAAAGACACAGAAGATCAAACACATGAAACATGTATAAACATATTTTTCGTAGCTATTAAGCGTGCGCCGAAGTTATTCCGTTACTGTTACGTTGCCATTGAAGGAGTAATATCAGTTACTTATATTTACCTATATTCACATAGAGTACCAGAAATGTACACCATGATAAAAAAGGATATTATTACAATTGTAAGATGATTGCGTGTGTGTAACTTGTGTTCCAATAATAAATAAACTATCTGTTGTTAGCAAGCATACATGAATTGGTATCGTAATTTTTTATAGTAACATTTTTCGTTATAACTTATGTAGATATGTATATCATCTTGGAATGTAAGATAAAAGTTGGATGATCACAATAATCCATAATCGATTTTAGTTCCAAACTGCTGCTATGTTGGAATCGTTCAATGAAACTATTTCTCACATTCGTAATTATCTAGGCAAAAGAGACTTGCTCGTATAATTCACTAACGATAGATAGTTCTTCGGTTTCTTTTCACTCCACGATGTACTATTTCTGCGAATAGTATTAAAACTGATAATACAATTCCTACAATCAGTATAATTTGTAAAAAGAGCATGTCCTGTAGAGTAAGACTTCTGAAAGACTGTGAATCATCCAGGGTAAGCGATTCCCTCCCGAAGGTATTATCTTTCATTTTTTCCATCAAACCAACTTGATTGTAAAAGTGCAACCTGTAAGAATTTACTTTTCAATTGATTTTAACTGCATGTATATGAACCTTGACTAAATCCAATATCTAGTGTTCAAATCGCTCACCAATGATTGATGAAAGGTAAGTACTCGTTATGCTTAGTCATAGCATAGGCAGTGCTGACTGTATACGCTTCATTTGGCAAATAATGAAGCTTACATGGTATTTTCGAGTTCAATTTCGAAGCGTGTCTTCTGTTTGCCATGAATGCGTACTTTTTTTCAGAACAGATTCGTTGTAGTCCTTCCAGATAGGTTTCGGGTAAATTAGCAATATTTCGCTCTATAACAGCCTTGTTCAAATTTTTGACATACAAGTACTGTGTCCTCTGTGAACATTTTGCTTGTCAATAATTAACATCTTGGACATGCGATTTCCAACTAAAGTTCAGCCTACGTCTTTGTGAGATGAATTTCAAGTAGTTTGTCGTGTATATTCTCTTTGCTTCAAATTAATATTGGAGGAATATTATATTTACGTTATAAAGTTCGCGTGCCAAGCTCAACTTTTGAACACCAAATTCATATTGGCTATCTTTCAACATTTCTTCCAATGAATTGAATGGAGGTAAATACTCTTCGATGGCCAGGCTAGAAGCTAACGAGGCTGAATATATAGTTCGAATAAAAAATGCCCACAAATTCAAAACAACAAACGCTAGACTGATGGAGTACAATTCTCGGTGGAAATCTCCTCCTGTATTCAACAAAAGTAATGTAAAAGTTTAATTTCGATAACATGGATATGAACATTTAAAGGAACATTACAAAATGGGTATTTCCCTTGTTGGAGGGCCTTTCAATATGTTAAATACCTTGTAGACACCACATTTGATGTATCGTGACGCACAGATCTGAAAAACTAGGCTGGTTTCTGATGAGACCAACCTTGCAACCGATATAATACATAAGTAGTATTACCACCGGTGCTATCATAGCCGTTGGAACCATGATGTACCATGCCACACTGGGAAAGGGATTTGAAAAATGCCACCCGGATTCAAATCCAACAGCTTGTTTTTTTATGTATACTCGATGGCTGTAGGTGAAACAATAATTGTAAAATTGTACGCAATGGAAGGATTGACCATTGCTTCTAGCACATGGTTGTTGTGTGAAAAATTATGCAGATTATATCTGTGAATGATAATACATACTGGATTTGGTCAATAGGTCCACTGTAATCTATGATACTGAGGCTTGCCGACTCCGGCATAACTCCTACCATTGAGAGGTCTGCTTCATTTCTCGCTAACATTCGTACGATTACATTTTGTGGGTTTTCTGGGGGCTGATAATCCGAATTATTTAAATTTACGATCACCGCTTCTGTCCTGTAGGAATACATATCTGCATTTTAATTGAATTATGTTACCTATGCCGATAGAACTGACCCTACTCACGTAAAATTTAATTCCTTTTCCAAATATGCTGCAATATTTGAAAGTAATTGAACATGCCTTTCATCCTGAATGTAATTGTATCGCTCCTAGAATTGGTCAGTGACTTAAATTTATTGTCAAACATTCTCTTCCTCATATTTTTATTATTTATTTTTTTCAATCCTATTTAATATCAAGTAAGTAAAAATATTGACTTCAAGTACCAATTGAAATTTAGCTGAACGAAAAACAGCTCCTCCAAAATCACGCCGACGTTCAAAAATTGTTAATGGTGTCGCTCTCAAGCCTGTATCGGCATTCCAGTCACCGTAATAGATCTTGCGAATTGGGTTGTTCGTTGCAGGTTGATAAATCTCCCAAAATTCAAAGCCATTATTTTTACGTCTAGCCAAATATACCTCGCTTCCGATGGAGAGTTTGATTTGGGAGAGAATTAATTCCTGTTCAAAATCATTTGCCACAAATAACAACCATACATCTTTCCTAATATCTTCTCTCCTTTTTTCTGCAATCTAGCAAAGTTGTATGATTGATTACAATTTAAATATGAAATACTATCAATTATAGATTCATAATTTATTCGTATGTCCGGGTAGAATTATCAAATCTAAGCTAATCTTATGTTGCGGGATTCAAAATATTAAGAAAGTGCAGCAGAGGATCTCGGATTTTAATTTCATAAACAATTGTTCACTCTCACCATATATTTAGCTATATGTGAAACACTTCCCATAATGAATGATCGAAGTGGTTTGCTGCAGCCCTTTCGAGTAGAGAGAGAACTGCTTTCCCTGTTCTCGTTATTGATACTTTCTAAGACAGTTGGTTTATATTTATTTTTCATTACTCCTCTGTAGAAGTCAAGCAGTACTCTCTGTTCGTGGAATTCATTAGAATTATATGTGAAAAGTAAAATATGACATTTCACTGCATGGAATTCCGCAAAGGCATTGATAGCCTGTTGCATAATGTGTTCTGTTTTAGCGAGCCCAATGAACAAGAATAAAAATTCCCAATGAAAAGCTAACATGCTTAGATAATTCTTAAGCAGCCACTTATTCACAGGTAGAACGCAAACTGATCACTCCAAGCTTTACAGTAATACAGTTATGACTAATAGTAGTTGATATCAACTATTTCATGACAACAAAGCAAATTGGTGACCCGAAGACCGCAGAAGACCGAAATCCCACAATTAATCTAATCCATATTCCTGTGTTCAAGAGTCAATAATTGAGTAGACAGTAAATCTACGTGGCTTTTGTCACGATAACAATGGCATTGGTTCTTGTCCAACAAAGGAAACAATGCAGAATGCAGGAGTTCAAAATCTGTACATACATTGAATACATTGTAAATATACGTGTATTGAATATCACATTGCGGTCAAGTTAGTGTTTTTAAATATGTATAATAATTATGTACAGCAGGTGTGAAATCATTACTGTAGAATGATTAATTTTTCCACTTAGTTGTTGAAACACGTAGAGCATTTTCGGCATAGAAGTATTGCTCCGACTGCGAGTGAAGTTTGGATTTGAAGTCAATCAAAGCGACGCGATCTCTTTGTAAAACAAATACCTAGAAGATAGATGATTCGGATCAGTAAGTATTCAAATAGCCAATTGTTCCTAACATACTCACATCTATTACGGCTCGATGGCACTGAAGCTTTTTCGCTAACTCCAATCGCTTATCCAAATTGTCAACGTAACTAAGGAATTTTGCAAGCAACGAAGATGGGGCCTGATTTGTGTGGAGAATTTTCAATATTTCCTCTATCGAAAGGCTAGTTTGTAACTTTTTACTTCCGAGCCACCCCTGCAAATACGTTTGATAAACATATGATGATACACATAGTAAAAGTTATTCAACATTTCGATAACTACTTTTGTATGATGATAATTACTTTTGTTATAAGCAAAGATTCAACGTCATCCCAAGCCTGCATAGACGCTCTAGTATTCAGAGCAACGCTTTGATACTGTCTTGGTGAGACGTTATGTTGCTTGGAGAGGTTTGTAGCGGACATAAGAGAGCTATCTAAAGCCCCCCAATGGTGTTGGCAAGCATGCCGAAGACAATCCAATACCGAAGAATGTGTTTCAAGTGGTTCGCTAGATCCTGAAGTGTTCGCTACTATTTGCCACTCTGTAAAAATACAAATTGAATGATATGCACTGTAAGTGAAATTTTCTTGCTTCCTTCAACAGAGAAAGCTAACTTGGCACTGTGAACTGTGATTACCTACCAAGAAGTTTAATGTAATTTTGTACGTAAGTTGTTTCCCTACAGTCTGGCAAAGTTGAAAAATGGGCCGTAGAACAGTTCTGAAGCTTTTGTAACAGCCTTTCGTGATGCGGTGTATTCTTTATGACGATTTGTAAATTCACCATCTGAAAAACTATGAGATTTATTCACACTTATCAATGTGATATGTTCGCTATCTATTTTTCGATCTATTAAAACTTACCGCCGCATCTTTGGAACGCCTCAGCATTCTGAAAATTGCAGATATTAGCATTACACGTAAATATATGATACAGATGATGATAAAAATCTACAAAAAGTGTTGTAGAATGGAACTCAAGAAACGAACTCACGTCAAAAGATCGGTGAGTTCTACAGTGCGCAAGGTTGTAGCGAGATAGCGAACATATACATTGACTGCGTCGGGTCGATCGGCAAGTAATCGCTGAATCAACGACCGCTTCAAAGTTTTAGCTATAAATATGATGACCTGTGAAAAAAAGTGTTTCATTTTATTGTGCAACGAGAAACATTCCAAAGTATTTATTCCTCGTTACTAACGATCAAAATTGCATTCCCATCCCCGGAAGCTATTGCCGCATCCAGTAATTCGGTTTTACTGGCTAGCGATTTGTATTGCTCTAGCATGAACGGCTGCCCAAGCAATATTCTTCTCAATGTTATGTCTGGCTGTACCAGAGGCTTCTCCTCGCGAACGTCTTGTTTGTCCGCAGTTAAAACTGTAATAATGCAATATCAGAAAGAAATTCGTAGAACAATAAAGAAAGTATTAAAGTGTTCAGAAAAACAAAAGAAAGCAGAACTTTTCGTTGATGTATTTAGAACATTATAAAGAATAGTTTGGTTTGTAAGATGATTTTGAAATGAAGAAATTACAGAATTCATCTTCCAAATTAGGGAGAATGAAGCAAACTGATGAATTCAAATACGTACTACTAGTCAGTGTTTTTTCCGAAATAACAGAGAGCAGAGGTTTGAGGTTAGTATACGAGACATCGGATTTCAGATAATCATCCGAAATGTCAATGCTGGATATTCCCGATTTTGATAGACCCGCTCCCGGTCTTGGAGCTCCGAATATTTGCCCGTCCTGCGAAATAAATTGACGGGAGTGGATAGTATTCATGAAAGTAAAGAGGTTATGTCAAAAATCTATTGCGACATATAGTTCCCTAACCACACCTCATCATCTTCGAAATTGAAATGCTGTTTCTCGCTGGTGTTCCAGTAGTTTTCGTCTTCCTTTGCCGAACTCATTGCAATTTCAATATCAATTCAAGTGCATCTGGCCCAATATACAATTTTATCGACAGAACTGTCAGTCGTCATTGTCGCAAACTCGCCAACGACGAATTGAATTGTTTACGCCACGTGCTGAATAATACGTCACAACAATACTCGAAAGAAATATGAAATACACGTGAACGGTTTGAAGTTTGACTGCGCTGGTCCAATCGGATTGAAGGATACAGTGGAAACAAGCAACGAGAGGGGGTGCGAGTTCCCCCCCAATAATGAATGAATAATATTGATAGTAGAAAAAATGAATACAGAAATGGTAATGATCATTTCTGATCGATTGATAGACTTACAATTGATTATGCTGCCGGAGAAATGTTTTCGTTTGAATATTACGCCTGATGGAAATGATGGGTAAGAGAGAAATGTGTTGAGAATAGACATTTAAAATAATAACAATTTATATTTTTATATAAAATATAGAATGTTTACTTGATACGTTTTAACTGTCAATCACCATTGCATTTTAGCAATTATTAGAGTTGCGAATCGATCGACAAAAATGTTATCATAAACATGGATCAAGCGTTACACACAAGTACACTGAGAGTATACTAATTATTCGAGTCTTTGTTTTTCATATCATAAATGCATAAAAACACACAGAAACAATTCACCCGTTTATAAAATCTTGACCTAAATAATTAAACGCTTATTATATTGATCGAAAAAAAAAATGTTGCACAACCCAAATTACGAAATAGTATTTATCGAGAAATACTCTGTCCTGTATACATACCTATTTACATTCTTTATACCGTTAGGTTATAACATAAATAAGTTGCGAAAGAATTATACAAATACTCAACTACATCGTATTCATTTAGCTCGCAGCAATTCAACAACCTATTTTACATTTTTTTTCTTGTTCTTTTTATCTAGTTTTTTGTTTTTACACTTCACACTCTCAGATGGCAGTATCATAATTTACAGAGCTATGTAATTCTAAAGTGTAACTTACTATCGCAATTCACTGTATATATATATCATATAGCTACAATTATTGGAAAAAATCAGAATATTTGACAATTAGCATTAGCAGGGTAGCTAGATGAGTCATGAGATATTGGCACGTATTTACAGAGATTGAAAAGCGTGATAATGAGAATATTCGTTAATTGAGAAATAATGGAAGGCACAATAATAATCTTAGTTCCCATAGGATGAGCAAATACGAATTATTCATTGAATAATTATCTTTCCCAGGCATTTTTTATTATTCAATTATTCATTTCAGTTTTTTTTTTAGATATAGATCGTATCTAGAAACTATTACGTAGATTATGATAATATGTATACAGTTTTTACATGGCGATATAAGTTGTTAGATTTTGCATAGATTATAGTACGCTGTTAACTATCGATCTGACAAAGACGCTTCAATTAGTCTGTCATATAACTGACAGTCATCAATTACCTCTTTTTGTTGCCATAACGTGTTTCACAAATTATATTCGAAATCCTGAATGATAACGCGGCCAATTGCGAAGTGTAATTGCAGACTGCGTTATGCTAGGTGTGTAAATTCATTAAAAAATAATACCAAATTTTTCAAACACTCTGTTTTTTTGTTCTGTTCTTAAGGACTAAATATTCATTATTTTATACGGAATGTGACCTGAATAGCTCTATTGCCTGGAGCCCATATACTCAGACCATGTGACAAACCCGTCGTTGTTCATGTCCGCTGAATTCATAACTGCATCAACAACCTCCATCAGCTCTGCGTCAGTATGAGTGATGGAATGCGATTCGGTTTCACCGTCTAAACACGTGTAGAACAAAAACAGAATAATAATTCAGTCTTGCATCGTTACATTCTTTGAAATTCAATTCACTAGTTAACCAAGTATCTCCTCAGTTCCTTATACCTCGCAAATCACAATTACCCTAAGTAAAAATACTTACACTTGTTTCATAAACTACATTTTTAGTAATTACTGTAAATAGAATTCATAAAAAATGACAAAATGTGAAGCTTTAGCATCGAATCATCAAAGTATTGTAAAATGACAAAATATAGTAGATTGTTTGTATCATTAGTATAATATGGCAATTTCCAAACGTAATGCGCATCTGTTCAGGTCAACAAACTATGTGTAACGAATTTTTTCTAGAGATGGGATAATGGGTGATTGAAATAACCAGTCCTGGCCTCACCTGAACGAGTTTATGGTCGTCCAGTGGCGGCAGCTTTTTGCTGTGCCTGAATAAATTCAGGATAATCGATAAAACCGTCTTTATTCGTATCATCCATACCCAAAATTGGGTCAATTAAAGCAACCAGTTCCTCATCCTTAAACAGCTTTTCCTCGGCATGGGGTGCCGCAGGATCCTTATTCCCTTGCTCTGCATACCAAAAACCAACAGAAACACAAAGCATTGCGAGACGTCACTCAATAAGCCAAGAACAAAAACCAATAACAACATAAAAATAGGAATCATTGTTTTATGACCTTGTGAAGCAATTGAGGCGACGAAACAAGATTGCGGGGGTGAAATTACTCTCCATTTTTCACAACATTTCATAAGTACGTATTACAATTCAAATGATTATTTGTAGAAAAGAGCCGGTGTAGCCCGAAAATTCATTAGTGTGGCAATCATAAGTTTTCAATTGCAAATAATTGCATCATCAATGACCAGATATTTGAATGAATAAATCAGTGAGATCAATGGAGTCTATCAGTAGCTGCGTTCAGGGTAGTAATCGTGATTGATAGAAGATTGGCGATGACAGCAATATGATAAATTCCGATAAATTTGAAGGTCATTGGAGATTTGCTCCGATTTGGTAAAAAGATCAAGACATTGAAACCCCTCCGAGAACGATAGCTGTTTTACAAAAACTTTCATCTATCTGCAATTCTGTTGTAACACGTAACAATCGAAGAGCCTAAAAATAAATTAACTGATTCACATACCGTGCCAATGGATGAGAGATTTTATGAGTTCGCAGCCATCCAGTTTGTTGTTATTGTCAGCATCGTGCATTTTGAAATAATGGAACTGTAGCTCCTGATCGGACATTTTACTTGTGTCCATTGGTATTTCCATGTGCTCTTGTATGTGGCTGTGAGCACGAATTGACGTTAAACAGACTCCACAAACTTATTCATATTTAATAATCTTCTGAATCATACTTTTAGCATCTATATGATTGAATAATCGACTCAAGAATCCAGTTACACAATCAGAAAATATACTGCTTATTATAGGTGAAATTCGATATCGTTTTTCCGAAATTTCACTATTAATAAAGATTAATCAAAGGTGCTCCAAAAACAAAGTTATCATGACTATATGGGGCACAAAAAAGAATTCTTGTAACAATCTAATACTACTTATTAATCGGAAACATGTTCAATAGAAACTTACGCTTTCTCATGCTCAATATTAGCGGCATTGAGAATTTGCCCTGGTTGTGGTGCTCCATGATTATGACCATGTCCGTGCGGCGCTTGTTGCTGTTGTTGCTGCTGTTGTTGTTGCTGTTGCTGTTGTTGTTGTTGCACAGGCACGTGCTGAGGAGCTTGATGTTGAACAGGGACTTGTTGTTGTACTGGTACTTGTTGTACTGGGACTTGTTGGTACTGCAGAATGGAGAATCGACTTATCATTCAGAGTTGGATTTTGCCATCATGGTCATTCAACTATTGTAGTTCAAATATCAGGTACTTTCAATGGATATTGAGATTCTTTCAAATCTATTAGCGACGAATTCAAAAGGACAAGGTACTAGTACATTCAAGTCTAATATTACGAGTATCGAGAATATGATTGATCAGTGAATAAAAAGGTGATACTTATACAATGAAATGGAAAATTTAATTTGGTTAATAGACGAATATGCAGGAACTATATTACTCCAAACAATGATACACAAATATGAAAATCGACAATCACAATGTAGAAACAAAGAACAAAAACAAAGGGTCACTGTGTCGGTGAACCAATGCTCAAGCAAATACAAGTTCAATAACATGTTGTGCTCAGAAACAGATTTCTGAGATGAAACATTTGAACATGGAGTCGCAGCTGACTAATGTTTATATCACCTGCTGCTGCTGCTGTTGCTGTTGTTGTTGTTGTTGTTGTTGATAATTTGGTTGCTGAGGGACTTGTTGGTGATGAATCTGTTGTTGATGGACAGGAGGCTGATGGACTTGGTGCGGCTGAGGAGGCTGTAATTGAATGGAAAATAGATTATATTGTTTCTCCTAGCAATAAAATAATTCAGTCGACTGACTCATATTCAAAGTTGTTGCGAACCTGTTGTTGATAATGTTGAGGCGGAACTCCTGGTGCGACTCTTTGGCCATGAGCACCCATCAAATAAAATTCGCCTAATATAATAACGGATATCAAGGCGATGGAATTCATCTTGGAACACCGATCTGAAAGTTCAAGTTTCGTCATGACTTTCTAATGAAATAGGAGCAGTAACAAAACGGATGTATATACATATGTATAACCAAAGTTAATAAAGTAACAGCTGGTACACCGACACAAGCTCACAATCAAAGTTTCCTCCGATTGTTTTAGACTTTCTAATTATTTTTACCGAACCGGAAGGGACGGAAAGCTCTGAATTATACTCGTTTGTACCTTTTCTATGTTATGATTTCTTGAGTTTTCCTCTCATATATGAGGATCGGAAAGTTACCGACACGTTCCACTGACAATAACGATGCGCTTTCCTGTCTAGTAGCGGTTATGTACGACGAACAGGTTCTACGTTCGAAAAACCGCACGTCTGCTCCATCGCACAGCGCACTGACGTGGACCTATAGGGCATTTCGAGGAGAGGGGATTGTGAATGACACAAATAGCAATAGTCTGCTAGGCTCTGCTGGTAAACAATAAAGAAAAAATCGGATAACAGGTATGTGATCGTGTTTGTTGTTGCAATTAGTGGCATGTATTAATTCGAGTTGTGCTTTCAATTGGATTATGGTAAGTTTCGACGTAGATTTCGATCAATTAAGAACGATTATTCATCAAGTTTTATCAATATACTTCATTAGATTGCGTCGGTAATGCAGATGATTCAAATGATTTGACTGTTTTTTGTCGCGCTTGGCTGCTTCACATGAACGCGACATAATTCGATGCGTAATTACGCAAAGCTGTACGATTGGTCGGATTCAAGAAAAGAGACCAATGGTATTGCTTGCTTTGAATTTTGTTGTTTGACTGATAGCGTTTTCAACTGGGGCTACACCGGGCTACACTACTGTAGTGTAGCCATGTCTGTCTCCTTCTGCTCCAAAAGAAAGAAAGAGATGGGAATAGCTGCACTACACCAGTGTAGCCCACTTGAAAACGCTATGAATAAACAACTCTCGTTTTGCGAGTTTGCACATCTATCTCAACCACGTCTCAACCGTCGAAAAATTCTATGCCATTTATGTGAATCCCCTTTTTCGCGGCTGCATTTTCGGCTACTTCCCTTCATCTCACGAGTATATACCTAAAGATCAAGAAGAAAGAGCGGTTACATTTATACAAGGAAATCTGAAGACATCAAAAGTCGGTCGCGTTAATTTCAGGTTATTCTACACAAACCTATTGCACGTTGTGATTCTTCCATTGAGCCGTTATTTTTTACAGTGTTTGGAAACTCATTGATGAAGAAACACCAAGGTTCTAAGTGTAATGTACCGAACCATTTACTTGTTTTGATTAATAGTTTCTAGACTTCATGATCACATTGTATCTGCATATTCAAAATAGGTTTTCCTAATGAAAGGTCCTAATCCTCTGACCCTTCATTAATAAACCGTTTTCAATCTATACCTCACCTCGGGGAAAAAAACCCTGTCTTTCCAATATTGCCCCAGTTTTATGACCCTCTTCCTTGAAGTATCTTTCAGCTGCCATTCCAAGAAGTCTCTAATTTCCAATCTTTCCATTTCTGAACCAAACCTTCAACCCTAATTTTTGATTAGCTCCCCACTCCTGTGATGCACCACCCACACCTCCTATTATTATAGCGTTTTCAAGTGGGCTACACTGGTGTAGTGCAGCTATTCCCATCTCCCCCTTTCTTTCGGAGCAGAAGGAGACAGACATGGCTACACTACACTAGTGTAGCCCGGTGTAGCCCCAGTTGAAAACGCTATTAGCCTTTCGTCCTTTACCTGATTCTTTCAAATCCTTTGAAGAGACACTCGATCCTGAGATCCCAGAAATTCGACAACCACTCAGATTTTCACCAAGTTTCTACATTAAAATAAAGTTCCACTTTAGTTTTAAAAGAACATCTTATTCACCCTCGAAGACCACCGCATAAGGTAGATAGTCAAAGAGAAGTGTAGCAGCAGTTGAATAGCCTATTTCAGCTTTCTGAGAGTCAATTACGTGTTTGGAGCGATTTTTGTCGTCAGTGTATTTACATTTTTCAATGTGCTTCAGATTATGGCGATCCCTGCACGACAACTGTTATTGGAGGTTTCTAGAATCACAGAACTCCAGAGTGTCCGAATTTCGATCAAAGAAAGCTTCAAAGGTGCTGCCATAGCTGGATCCTTGACGCTGCTGGGTGGTCTGCTTCTCGGTCCTGCTGGTCTAGCCATAGGTATTGAATTTTACACATACTGTAATGTCTAGCGAACTGGATGATTATAGAAAAATGTATTTTATTCCGACGTAAAAAGTTAACTTGGAATTAACTAATTCTGTTCATTGTCTCATTTTCCAGGTGGTACCATTGGGGGATGCTCCGCAGCAGTTATGGCCAACAAAAAGTTTAGATCAATTCCACAAATTATTCTATATGATCTAACACCACAGCAGAAAGAAGATCTTGTTGCTGCAATTCTTGGAGCTGTTAGGTCCATTCCGATTCGAGACGCAGTTGATTTTGCAAATGCTATCACTCAAGATCCAGCTGTAGCTACAACCGTAGCTTTGGCTGTTGTTTCATTCTTAAATTCACAGCCTGGCATGGAAATTGTGGATTAAACCAAATCGTATCATTTGTTTCCTGAACTAGTTGAACAAATTTATTTTCTTGTTGTTACACTTGATTGACACAGTGGAAGTGATGCACGAAGATTGGATTTCAATGCGTTCCTGATTATATTGCCTTCTAGTTGAATATTATCATTAGTTATTCAATTAATTTGCCATTTCCTGAATACGTAAGTATTGAGAAAAGTCTGATTAACGCTGCGTCAATTCCAGGTCGGCAATAAAATCTGAGATTACGTGAAAGCTCTGTCTTGAGTCAAAATTTGTCTTTTCGAATCATCAGTGTACGTTACAGGAAATGAATAACTCTCCAAACGACCTAAACTTCCGAATATTGTTAAACCAGACTTTCCAATCAAATTCGCGTTCTCATTGTAAATTTGTGAGGGAATAATTGGATTTTGGTTGTGGAAAGTCCGGAATAGTAACATCTCGAGTCTCAGTTCCAACGGCCACTTTGCGAATTCTAATTGCAATCACATATATACCAGTGGATAGCAGATGGTGAATGATTAAGTTTGATTATGTCATAAGTTGCAAATGCATGTTAAGAGTACCGCTATAGTTTTTACTAAGCTGAGATTACTGCCACAGCGTATTGATTTTCTTCAATTTGTTTTAATCAACGTCATTTTTTATAATATTCACAATTTATGAAGACAATTAGTTAATAATATATTGTGGGAAAATCGATTCTAATATTACGGCAAATGTTACTACCTCTACAAAGACGTTTTGTGCCAGTAAATAATAAATATCAAATCTCGTAGGCATCTAATGTATATGTATACAAACTTAGGTATTGTAAGTCATTATCAAGTTTTTATGTCAGTATACGAATAAAATTTGATAAGAATTTTTAAGCGTACGTGTTACTATAATCTTTTAACATTAGTTGCCTGGATCTTATATCTTCCATGCATGGGTATGTGTTTAGAAATGATTCGCACAATCACTGCCTGAATTTTAGATATCTATTACAATATATGAAATTCTAAAAGAACATAAAATTAATCCCTATACTTCTAAACTCCTGATTGAGAATTATAAGATGTGGTAATGGCAGGCGGGTCAATAAATATGGAAATATTTTGGCAGGATGTGAAGTGAATTGTGATGAACTGCCTGTAATTATTCATTTATCAGATATAAAATTTATAATCGCCATTATCCAGCTATTAACGTTTTGAAAGAAAACTTTGCAGAAAAATTCAACCCCGCCCGAAATTAATACATGATACCCGTATGATATTTTCAAAATCGTCAAGAAAAACTGAGAAAAAAGACCTATTTGATTAGGAAATTATTTGGCGAATAACGCAAATTACATATTGTGGATAAATTATGCAATAGAAGTTGAAACAGTGCACATTTTTAGAAAAATACTTACCTCTATGCAGTTTGAACAATTGTATTAGAATAATTGGTGAAACAATGTGATATGTCGGGAAATACAATTTTTACAAAACATGGCTTCGTCTTCAGTTGATTTTGAACCCTTTTGAAGATCCTGCCAGGTAAAAATCACATATCTTTTAAAAATCCCTTGAATGGAGAACAAGTTTACAGTTTTACAAATGGATTGATTCTGAGGCTTTTGATTAATTGAATTATTTCCTGATTGTCAATACAAACCTGCTCGACACTGTTTGTCATCTGTCCTCTCTCTTCACTACGGGGGTTAAAATCCTTGATCACTCTTCTTACCGGCAGTGAATTGAATGAAGATTTTTAACTTCCCAATTTGAGAAAAGGGGAAGTTATTATAATCATTCCGAAAATCAGTTCGGTTTTCGCCAGATCTCTGGACCTTGTTTTGAGTCCAGAGAATCACCATCAACGATTTTTGGATGGACGGCGAAAGGTGCCACTCAATTTTTGGAAGGACCCTCGCGAACTTACTCAAATCCTAAGTCTTCGAGCAATAAAGGTTGAAAAAGATTCTCTCCGTACTGGCATCGCAGTTGAAATTATCGGGACGGTGGATGTACTTGTGCTTGGTCGTCCACGAGCACCCATTGGTGTCAAGTTTTACGTACATTCTAGTATTCGTCTAGTTTCTTGCACAAGTACTCCCACAGATTTATGTATCTATGCAAATCAATGTCGCTTCTTTTTTATAGTAGCTGATTTAAAAATGGGGCATTGCTCCTTGTATATTTTCACCCAGTACGAACTCTGGTTGACTTTGCAGTGCGAGTTTCTCAGAATCCAGCTACGGTTCTGGTCACAGCAAATGCTGTGAAACGTTTCCTCGTTTGTCAACGGTACAGAATCATAGAGAAGTGGAATACAACGAATTATGTTTGATTTGTGATCAGTTGACTGTAATAATTATTCATTTATTGGGAATAAAATTCATACTCTCTATTATCCAGCTATACTATAGTTTCAGATAGTTTTCTTACACAAAAATTCAATCCTGTTCTAAATTAAAATTAACGTATGTAATACTCAAAAAATATAAGAAATAACTTTATCATACAAATAAATCTATAAACTTGAAAAATCCTATGGTAAAATGAAAAACTTATTTTCAGTTCATGATTGACTATAGCATTATCTAGAAAATGCCGAAGATTCTATTCTTAGTAGTTTTCATTCTTCCTCGGGTATGTAGTATTCCGGCATTTCCGGTTCAATGATTTCGGATTCTCTGGCGTACCCTTGACCCTAAAAAACAACATGACAAAAACACATTTATACAACATTTTCACACAATTTCTATATTGATTGAGAATGAATGTTAAAAACAATTTAATATCAACAGCGAACAAACGTGCAGTCACGTCGATAGCATTAAATTCTTTGCAAATAAAAATTACCAAACATTTGGTTTCGTAAGATTAGGAAACATTTGTTTCAGTGTAAAAGCTAGTAAAATACTATGTGTGTAAAAGCTTCTTGAGTATTCACAATATTTATCCTACAATATCAATTCAAGATTCACGTTCAGTATGAATAATACATACTGAAATTAGTGTATTACATGAATGCAAAGATATCTAACGTAAGTCTAATCGCATAACACAGATAAGAAAGTAACAAGTTCACCTTTTATCAGTGAGTATAAAAGATCTTACCTCTTCAAAGATCATGAACATTTCTTGAGCGACATGCACTGATGAAAAAATTGCTTTCAAGTTGCGTTTCACAGGTATTTGAAGAGCATAGTCTATTGCTGACCATGTGCATTCCTTCTCATTTACCTGTAAATCATAACACAATAATATATTCGCGAGTAGCTGTAATACAGTGAAATGGATTTTGAATTGTACAAAGAAAAAAAAAGAACAAAGAGTTAGCAACTGTTATTTCATTATGAAATTGACTATTTTCACTTTGATACACTAGCATAGAAAAATACTTGAACAATTCAACATCATCCTGCCTGTTATTGATATTTGACAAGATCATTTCACAAATTCTTGGATTGGAACATCACAAAGGGGATATTTCCATTACCTGCATTTCAGTCTGCATACTGATCACTGTATTACTGAGTATCTCTCCTGTCGAATCAGCTTGGAGAACAATCCTTGCACCAAAAATATTGTGATCATAAAGAACTTTTAGATCACCCATGGCAACATTTTTCCATGCAGTCTCCCCGTTTTCTTGCGCCATCAAGGTTGCCCGTTTTTCAAACATTATCGAATGCTCCTCTTCGTCTTCCTCTTCGTCAAGTTCTTCTTCATCCTCATCTTCATTATCATTGTCATTGTGATTTTCATTTTCATTTTCATTTTCATTTTCATTTTCATTTTCATTTTCATCTTCATTGTGCTCAGCGTTCTCCGGTACTCCTGCTGTACCCTCATATTTGTTTACTGTTGACAAAAATGAACCATAAAAATTAGAGTAAGATTCACCAGTCGAAAACAAAAGGTATTTGGATTCCTGCCCGATTCGAAATCAGTCTTCAAATCATCCAGCAATTACTGAAATTATTCTGTTGAACTACGAACAACATTTAGCGTAAGAAGGCATTATACCAATGTCTGGGACTATCTATCTGATCCTTAATGTTTTTTTTCCATGAATATAGAAACCTCGAACACTGTGTTAAATGATAGAATCAATAGTTAATGATAGACAAATACTCACCTGTAATTTTAAGTGATTCAACGATCAGTCTTCTTCCGATTGTTCTTATAATTAACTTAGGTATACTAAAAATGTAGTGTGGATGCATGGGTATATTATTATGTGGATAGCTTGACTTACGATTAATCTTGAAGAGGAATGAATTTTAGTCGTGATTCCAAACATACGTTTTTATCGAAGGAAAGGACTTAAACAATCTCATTATGAAGAATACGTTTTTATGACGTAGTCGAATTTCCACTTTGTTGATAAACAAAGGTATGTGGAATTATCCGACATTTCAGATATATTATAATATGTTAAAAGTTCAAAATGCAGTATTTCAAAAGCATTCAAATGATTTATGAAGAAGCATATCATCAAGGTCAATTCAGGAGTATCAATAGCTGACGTCATATTTGTTATGTGAATCTCTCAGCAGTTCTAAAAAAATTCTTCCAAGTAAAGAAGTTTGGTTTTTGCATCCTAAATAATTTCCCAAAGCAATATAAATATGTCTGTGTATTCAATTATTCGTTGCGCCACAGAAAGTCATTAAGCATAAAATCAAGCTAGACTGAAAGAATTTTGATCAATGGATTATATTTGTTATTTTTGTTTCATCACAAGATATAGTCTCATACATGTTACGCAAATTATTGCATTGTATTGCAAAAACCATTTGAACTAAAGACAACTTTAGCCGATACAAAATATTTAATTATATTAAAATAACATGTTATTTGTTTGTTCTGTTTTAAAGCCAGGTACATACAATCTCAAAGCAAAATATCTTCAGCAATGGCATTATTGTAAACTGATAGTACGAAAGAATTCATTGATTACCGAATATCACTGGTATTAGAGCAATTCAAAATTGTACTTGAACATATTTTTTCACTTTTCACCACCATCTTGCATACTATCAATTAATAAATTGAAAAAAAAAAAGAAATATCGAAAACGGCTTGGGAATACAAGTATCAATAGGGAATGTTAATAATGAAGCGTGTAAACATAGAAATCGTACATACGGAATGGGAAAATTACGATACAAATTAGAAGCATTAAAAAATACCATGAATTAATTACGTTATTTGTTTCAATAGATTAGCTACCTTGGCTGATGTTCTGTCTCTCTCGCAGAGCTTTCTGCGCCTTATCAATCGCAGCTTTAAACTGTTCTGCGAGCTCTGAGTTCTTGAATCTAACAGCCAGTTCTTCTAGCGCAGGTTCTTCTTCGGCGTAATTCATACCCGCCCAGCACCAAGCTCTGTCGGAGCTGTTCAAAGTGTGAAATTCTTGATCCGCCGTCAACAACAAGTTGCAGACCACCTTGTGCACTTGTTCTCTGCGTAACAAGAGACGATAAGTTCCGTGAGCAACGTGATGTAACAGCTTCATTTCGCCGACACCTCTTTCTTTCCACTCTTTAGTCGCGTTCACGTATCTGTACAGTTTAGCTCTCTGGCCAAATTCTGAAGTAATAAAAATGAAATTAGTTTCTACACTTGGTAAAACACAACGTTAGTTTTATCAGACTTCTAGCTTTGAACTTCTATTCAGCACAAACCTTTTTCTTCGTCCTCTTCTCCGGTACGGACTTCTATAGCATCAGGTAAAGGAACGATTGGTTCAAAGTGGGGGTCATGTTCTTCGCCGTTATCTTGTTCTCCATCATCTTCATCGTTTTCTTTATTTTTAGCGACTGTACTTTCTGTCTTAGATTGAGATTGTTGTGTATTTTGATTTGGCTGAGCTCCAAATACCGTACTCCCTGCTCCGGCGAACGAAAAGTTTGGATCTGAAATGGTACACTTACATTTAGAGCATGCACGAAGACTCGAATGAACGAGCATGTAAAATATCAACAACTTCTTCATCTAACTTACCTTTTTTGAAGGCTGGTTGTTGCGGGGCTTTAGCAGCGAGTGTAGAAAAGCTAGCAGCATTTTCTGTCGAAAGGAAAGAAAAGGCGTCCTCTGTCTTCGTCGGCAGAGGACTAGTAACAGATTCAAGAACCACAGGATTGGCTTGAATGGAAGCTGGAACTCCGAAAGTAGGGATTGACGAACTCTGGAACATTTTTGGTTTCTCTGGTTCAGCCTGACCCGTGGTAATCGTTACAGATGCCACGTTATTTCCAAATACTTGATTTCCAGAGCCGGCAAAAATATTAGTAGCAGGTAGCGTTGAGGGTGTAGTCAAGCTAGCAGGACTACAAATTTTCAAATCCTTAAACGATTTTGACTCTGTTCCAGAGTCTGTTGCTATTTTGACGTCGTTTGGAGTACCAAAAGAAAATGCATTAGGAACTGTGGATCCCAATATTGGTAATCCGGCGGTAGTTGTTGGATTGGTTTGGGCAGTCTGAGGAGGACCAAACACAAAACCAGTCTTGGGAGCGCTGATGCCAAACGTCATAGGCGAGCTGGTTGTAGTAGTCGCTGTTAATGAAGAGCCTCCAAAGATATTACTCCAACTGGTTGTTGGGGGCGTTCCAAATGATATTGTACTTTTGAGTGCAAAGCCTGTTCCAAAAGTGGACGACGTCGTGCTAGGAATGCTCGAGGTTGAGCTAACAGTCCCAAATACGCTCCCCACTGGTTTTTCCCCGAATGATAAAGATACGGTGCTTGTAGATCCGGTTGAAACTGGATTATTACTACCAGATGAGCCAAAAGTCGTTACTTTCGTGTCTCCCAAACTAGGAGAACTACTCGCTGGGGTAGTTTTAAGCGTTCCAAGGCCAAACATCGTTGATCCCAATAAACTGGTGTTAGAAAAGGGCTTCGGAGCCTCAGGTTTTGTTGGAGAAGTCGCAGCCACCTGCTTAGGTGGTTCGGAATTCTCTCTGACTGGGGGGGAATCTGAATCCTTGCAGCCTCTGCACCCAGAACAATCGGGCATCCGTTTGTAAGCATAAAAGTTTTCTGGCAGCTTAAGAAGTTGTGCTGCTTCCCTCTCTTCGGAAGTCACTGTATCTTGTAAATTGTAAACAATTTCTATGTCTGGTGATGAGCCGGAGCGTCCGAACAGATTCTTTTTTATGGTAACGGGTGATTTCTCGGTTGTCTTTGGAGCAGCTTTGGTAACATCAGGAGTCTTTGCAGATCCTTTAGCATTTTCGATAGCATTCTTGAACTCCTGCGCTATTTCTGCATTCTTGAAACGGCACGCGAAATTTTCATGGGAAATATCCCCTTCGCTGTAATCGGCGGCATACCATAACCAGGTCTTATCATCTTTGGGTGTGAACTCCATATCGGAAGTGACGGCGTGGTTCAAGCACAACTTCAAGACTTGATCCCTCCTCATTAGTAATCGTAATTTTCCAGACTCTTTGTGCTTGAGAAGTTTTATGTCGCCCAGTCCTCGTTCTTTCCATTCTTTACCGGCAGACTCGTATCTAAAGAGCTTTGCTCTGTGGCTGTAAAGTACCTCTTCGTTTTCTTCACCAGTTTTCACATCGACTTTATCCGGAAGCGGAATTACTGGTGCAAAATAAACGTCCTCACTTTCAGCCACTTCATCTTCGCTAGTCTCACCGCGTGGTGATTTTGACACGTTTTTAGGTGTAAGGTGGAAGTCAAATGATTTTCCTGGGGACCCAAATGTGAAGGGTTTCTCATTATCTGGGGTAACTTCTAAGTTTTGAGGAGTCCCAAAGTTGAAGGTAGCGCTGCTGTTAAAATTCTGAGTACCAAACGTAAGTCCAGTGGTAGCTTTTCCAGAATCGCCAGCAGCTTTGGCATCAGATTTGGGTATTCCAAACGTAAAAGAACCGATAGAATCTTTTTGCGCAGTCTGCGGAATTCCAAATGAAAAAGCGGGCGTCGACGCAGAGGAAGATGCGATATTGAATCCACTCGTTTTTGGTTTTGCAGGCATAGAGGGATCTTTCGGCGAATCACAAGCAACGCAATAACTGTTCGACGAAGTATTGACAACGTAGCAACCTTTGCATTCCCAGGATCCAGTAGTGGGCTTGAAAAGCTGTGATAGAGGTACTTTCTCAGCTGTAATTGTAGTCTGACCGACAGTCGCCGTCAAGCCATTACCGCAGGCTTCGCATTTTTGATTATATCCATAATTTTTATTCGAACAGCTTTTACATTCCCATGATGGACTTCCGAATAATCCCGGAGCCGAAGGCTTGGGAACAGCAGGAGATTGTGTAACGATTGACTTGGCGGCGTTTGGAGCAGGCGACTCGCAAGCTAAGCATTTACTTTTAGTAGCGTCGTTTCTGGTGTAGCAAGCTCCGCATTCCCAAGAGCCAACCGCAGGTTTGAACATCTCGGCGAGTGACTTGTTCTGTTTGTTAATATCATTTTTCTGTGATTGTATGACGGTTGGTTTGACAGCATTTGGCGAGGGTGATTCGCACGCCAAACATTTCATATTCGTTGCATCATTTCTAGTGTAACATGCTCCACATTCCCAAGAACCAACCGCAGGTTTGAACATCTCGGCAAGTGACTTCTGTTTGTTGATATCAACTTTTGGTTCAGTGTTTGCGTTGTTAGCATTTGGTGTTTTCGAATTTATACCATCAGCCGAAACATGATCGTTAACAATTTTCTTCTGCTGAGTAGCCGACACGTTGAGCTCTCTGTTGTTTGTTGCTTCAGGTTTAGTAAAGGAGAATGAAGCGAACGGACTGGGCTTTGGCACTTCGTTAGACTTCTGTATGGATTTAGCGGAATCGGCTGCTTTCTGTTCCTGGATAATGGGCTTCGTGGTGAACGAGAATCCCCCGACGACAACTGGGATATTTGTAGATTCTTTAGGTACAGGTACTGCCGGTCGAGAAGCTTCTAAATTGTTAGATTTCTCGTCAGTCTTACTTCCAGCCTTAACAAAATTATTTTCAACTGATATCGGAACGCTTTGTTTAGCCTTGTCAAAGTTCAGTTTAAAGTTGTCTGCCTCATCTTCAGTCTTAAATTTGATACATAATTTTTCTAGCTTGACTTCTTCGTCGGCAAAGTCATTCGCAACCCAAATAAGTGCTTTATCGTTATTTGGCATTTTGCTGAGCTCCATATCAGGTCTAAGTAAATGATTAGCGCAAATCTTCAACACCTGATCTCTTCTCATGAGCAAACGTACTTTCCCCTCTTCGTTTCTAAGAAGTTTAACACAACCGACGCCTCGTTCCTTCCACTCCTTATCAACAAATCTAAAAAGCTTTGCCCTGGCGGAGTACAAAGTTGTTTCGCCTTCTTCCCCAGTTGTTATTTCAACTTCAGCAGGCAACGGTACAACAGGAACAAAGTCAGGGATCGGATCATGTTCGGTTTCAACATACCATTCGTTTGATTCATTTCCTACGCTAGTTGACAATATGCTTGTATTACCGCTAGCTTTTTCGGTAAGAGACATATTCATTGGAATGGTATTTGTCAGCGTGGTATACAACGGTGGTAAGTTAACAGTTGTTGGAATGGTCGCCTGCAAAGGCATTGAGATCTGATAATTATGTGGAACATTTGCCGGCTGTGGTCCTCCGCCGAGTCTGTGATGAGGGGGAATGGTAACGCTCAAAGTTGGCTGAACTGGTGGTATGGTTGTCGGCAAAGTGTCCGAAGTAGTTATCACTACGTTTACAGGAGGAGCTTTGCTAGGAGGAGCAATATACGTCCTGGCAGGCTCGAGTCTCGGTGCTGGAAACGGTGGTAACGGCTGATATCTTTGGGCAGGTGGGAACATATTTCCGGGAAACGTGGGAGTCGGACAGAAGAAAAAGGGTTGAACGGCTGGTGGTGCGCCATATCCCGGGTCTCCGTAATCTTCTTCCCCAAGAACATAAAGATCTTCTTCAAGTGTTGGATTGACAATGGGAACTTGAACTTGAGCCGGTCTTTGCTTCTGGGTTACTGCTATTTTGATCAAGGCTATTTCTTTTATCAACTCTTCCATTCGTTCGACCATTGATTTCATCAACTCCGCTGTAGTCTTATTTTGATCCATTATTGTCTGCATTACGTTGTCTCTCGAGTGTATCAGTTGCCGTATTTGCGCGTCCAGACGTTCGGGACTTGGTCTTGCTTCCTAATGCAGCAAAGAAAGTAAAAAATCGTGAGCAATTATCTGATATTAAAAAAGGATCATGCGTAGAAAATTATCACAATGGACACACATACACGTAATTTGCATGAAAAGAATCAAGATTTACATGATAAAGTGATTGAAGTGTTCTGTGTAAGTTCTGATTGGATTTTACAAAATTGGATACAGTATTCGATAACATCGATTGATGTATAACTTACAGTCCGATTACGTGACAAATCCAAAATATCCTGATGTTGGGGTCTGCAAGGCGTGCTCGATTGGTTTGGAGTCCGATGGGTACTTCTATGTGGTGTATTTAATTTGTGCACAGTACTACTCAGACCATAAGATGTATTTATAACAGGTTGTTCTCCGCTATGTGCCGACGAGTAGCTTTCGTCAGACAGTTCGTCGCACTCGTTTCTGTTCACTGTAGATACAAAATTGAAAGAAACGTATTAAAAAATGTTGGATCTTATGAGATACAGAAGCATCTAGACCAGATAGGTAGTACGGATTCCTATTGCTGTATTAAATATTCATGACCGTGTAAACTAGGAACTCACAATCATTGCGCCACAAATCTGGATCTATGCGTTTTAGTTCATTTTCTATGGCAGAGATATGGGTGCAGAGTTCTGAATTGATAGGATGTTTTGGATTGGTGCCAGGGCTGCGTAGACGATCCAGAGTTAAATAGAAGCAATCTCTTGCTTTCGACAACATGATAATGTGTTGCGACCGCATTTCCGATGTCAAACTTTCCCTAGGTAAAGAACTGACAAGTTCATCGGCGAGTGTTTTATAAATCTGTAAAAAAAAAAAACGGAATGAGTTACTTATATTCACGAATTCAGAGAGATAGCTCAACGGAGTCATGTTTGCATTTTTTTTTCCAACGAACCTTTCCCTGCTGAAGAGAAGCTTCCGGACATTTCAAAGCCTGTAAAGCTTCGATTGCCTGTTCGTGTTGCTTATCTCGTAAATATCTTTGGGCTAAGAGTAGTCTGCCTTCTTCCAAAGCATTTGTTAATTCCACATTGTTCATGTCTTTCCTGTGGTGCAGAAAATCCATCGTTCAACAATTAAACGGTTATATTGAAAACGGAGATTTCGTTTATTTGTTATAAAAAGGTACCAAATAATACTGACCCTTGATAATCGAATAATTTAGTACCGGTGCTGCGTATAGCTTGATTATTCTGGAGCCTTTCTAGCAAAGGTACAGCAGCGGACCAATAAAGCTCGCAGCGAGCTTCTAATGCAGGAATATCAGGGTGTTCTTCATTTTTCTCTTTTGCTATTTTGACCTGAAATAATGTCAGTCATACTTAGTACTTGTGTTATTTAATAAGAACGTTTTTTTCAATAGAAAACTTTTGAATCGTGGCCAATGCTTACCCTGTGATGAAAAATACGAGCTAAATGGACCAGGAGACACGGATGTAAGCCATGATTGTCTATGCAACGAACTACTTCCAGACCATGTTGCAGTATTTGTCTTATTTCCCCAATCTCTGTGCCGACTCCTTCCTGTTCGCGATACATCTTGTAGGCTGCTGACCACCTATTATTGAAAGAAACATTGAACTTGATCACCAAATCGTTGCATGAAATGTAGTCAATTTCACGTCGTAATAACTGTGATTCAAAAACAGTGAACAAATGTTACCTCTATTGCTATTCAATCATTTGTACAATTAACAAGTTCATTTATACTCATCGATTTTTCAGGAAAAATCAAACAAATCATGGAATTAACTATGCAATAACTATCCACTTTTTCATAAATTCAACTAATTATTTTCACCATGATCTTACCATTCATGCATTCTTACACAGCTGATAAAAATAATCATTGATCGATATTCATCAATTATTATCCACACAGATCAGAGTTTACTGTATAGTTATTTGTATTAGGCGACATGTATTGAAGAATATTTTGTGAATACTAAAGAAAGATTGCCAGACATGGATAGCAGAAGTCTCAACTATAGTAAATATCTAACCATATTGAACTCGACATTAGAAAAATAAAAAGGATTGATTAAACGTGGACAGACTATTCAATAATTTACATGTATAGTGATTTGAAATCGGAGTGATCTTATTATTATCATTCTAATATTATGTAATGCTGTTTTCAGATATCAAATTAGAATAGGAATTCTATAACTAAGAAGGAAAAGCTATGATTTTTTAATTGTCAAGTAATCAAATAGAGAAGAAGGTCTGTTTGAATCCTCGAAAGTCATAAGTCGAACTGTTCAGTTGGTAATTCTTTCCAAGTAAAGCTATAATGTTACCCGATGTGTATCAAATCTGCTGGATGTAAAAAACGTATTAATAATACCCACCACTTCTCTTGAGCACTGCTACAAAGTGTGATCGTGATGTCAGCTGGTAGAGTTGGCAGCCTGTCTGGACTCCAGAATCCGCTCCGCTGTTGTTCCTCCACAACGACAGAGGCGCACAAAACTGTCACACAATCATACACGTACATACATACAGCCATGCATTCCCACAAAGAGAATATTATTAAAAGATCAAATGTGTTTTATATATTTTTGGAAAAAATGTGCATAGGTCTTTAACGTTTTTAGAAGGTGAAAAAATAAAATCTATTGGCGATAAACCAGTTCACCCACTTCAAAGTTATTCAATCCAGAATATTTTCTACAAGAGTAAAATGAAAGAAGTTTCAATTATATGAATTTAAGTTAATATATCTAGTTGTGGGCGGAGTAAAATAATAATATACGTAATGCGGTTGCAGACAACTTTTGTAAGGAAAATAGATACGTTTTCACATTCAATTCAATTCAGGTCAGTTCGGTTCAGCTCGATACACTTAAATATAGCCTAGTCCTATTTTGACTCATCTATATCTCACAGGTATTCTAGTTTAATCTGTATAATGGCTAAAATGTGACTAATGTGTTGTAAATAAGAAAGAAGGATACACTCCATGAAGCCTATGTATATGACACACATTCTACTGTTCGCCACATTTTCATCCAACTTTCAGAGAATATCTTACTGACTAAAGCACTGACCTGCGGCATTTAAAAATGCATCAATGTCTAGCCGACTGAGACTGTCAGCGGCCGCAAGGCTCAGATTGTAGACAGAAAACTGAAGCTCAGGAAATATGTGCGAATATTGATGAGGATGAGGACCAGACGAGTTATTGTGGTGACTATGATGTGGTCGACTTTTAATTCCCAGCCAAACTTGATGATGCAAAGAACCTGGCCAAACTTCCTCAGAGACTGCAACAAATAATTATACTAGATGATTTATTTCCATTCAATATCGTCCTGTTCATCGGTTATAAAGATTGCAAATAAGTCAGGTTTAAAAAAAATTTCAATTTTAACAAACCTTCGTCGTGATGTTTCAGTTCATTATGTGTGCACAGCCTGAGTGGAGGATTGGGTGCAATATGATTAGCAAAATGTGAACTTTTTATCATTTGCTGTTGGACTCTGCTGACGAATATTCTCTGCAAAACAGAACCATCAATATCGTGACGTATTACTAAAGCCATAGGATCGTAAGCACGAAAAATTCGATTTTGCTGCCACAAGTTCGCATAATTTTATATTATTTTTATTCTGGTTCAATTTGCTTCAGAATTGATCAAAAGGTGTAAATCATTTGAAAAAATCAAACATCTAGAGCAGACTTTCATGTATGCCAAATGAACACGACCTACTGGCTTGATTTTCGTTATTTTGTCATAAAGTTCCTGCCAGAACTTAAAATTTGATAAATTTCAACACGTTTGTACGAATTTTTGAATGAATTTCAACGAATGAAGAGAAATAAAACAACTTTTTGGCATCAGTAACACGATGTTTGTCTCAGGCTCACTTCGTTTGTCTAACTGATTAGCACCGCTAATTCAATTTCTACGATACGACTGAATAAATAAACTCCTCTTTACCTGATAAACTCGCTCTCTCCAAGCTCCTGTACAAAATTTGTCAATTTTGTCAAGGAATCTTTTTGTGTCGTCTCTTGCATAGTCTTGAAGTACGTGTCCTAGAATGGAGAAAAAAAAAAGGGATTCAGTATAAAAAACCATAATTCTGACAACGCAACAAATGTTAGATTCATTTTCCCCACAACTTTGAGGTCTAAAAAATACTCAATATTGTTTAAAAATCGATGAATTATCAACTAACCGGCTTGACTGCATCTGTAGGATGCTTCTTTGTACCAAAGATTGACTTCGGCTCTACGTTGTTCTTTGAGTCTTGTGGCCCAAAGAGCGGTGGGATCAGGAGGATTGGTATGCAAAGCGCACAATAAAAGCGGGGAACAAAGACGCCCGGCTTCGCTCCATATTTGATGTTCACCTTTAATTTTACGTAGCAATAAACAGGCCAAATGGAAATGCAGCTGACCCCACATGTGCCCGAACATATGTTCGGCGAAGGTGGGATCGTTTGAATACTTCTTGTGAAGTTCCGCCTCTGCCAAGCTCTGGTCAAAACTGCAATTGCATATTGAAGTTGAGAGTTAAAAAAATGTATATTATTTCAATGACAAAAGACTGAAATATTCAGCATATTTAGCCAATATTGGAGCTGATCTTTATCTCGACTCACTTTAGTACTGCCTGCGCAGCTTCTGGGACAGATTTTTTTGGCCCATCTCCCTGTTCTTTGATTGAAAGAGCGGCAAGCCTTTCGAGAGCGGAAACATACAATATCCAGAATGCCCAATCTGAACGTTTACTCTCTTTGCATCTTCCAAGTAACTCGCAAACGGCTTGATACCAAATGATGTTGTCTCTGAAAGAGTGGCTTGCTTCTACACCCGCAGCATGCTTGTATGCATCTTCGAGTTTGTTCTTCTCCATATAATAGCGCAATAATTTCACGCGCAACGTTACATCCATTGGCCTGGCTGACAATTCAGCTATAAAAATGGTATGTTGTATGAATAAGTTGTATTGAAACATGGATAACTGAAGTGCCTAGGCCTAGATAACGTGAGATGCATCATATATTTTCAAGAGCTCACAAAACAAATATATACCAGTCTGGAGTGTCATGGAATTAGACATTTTACAGTGTAAATTTGATTAGCTGGAATCGAAAGGTCGGAAAAAGCAACAGGAAATTCATAAACTTGTACCAGGACTAGTTTTACTCACATGCTATAAGGGCTACTAGATCTTCTGAATTTTCGTTTGGTCTGTCCACAGTTAGTAGCTTTTCTTTAAGCTGAAAGACAATTGGATGATGGGGAAATTGTCGGTCAGCTCTTTCCAGCCAATATCTTGCCCTGCTTACATCGACTCCTACATCTGAGTCTGCCAGGAGCTCGCAAACTGTTTTTAATCATGAAAAAATGAATGTTATTGAAATCAAAGTGAATTAATGCTGTTCTTAATGTCGGTTTTAATATTTCAACTACTGTTTTCTTTAAATCTCAAAACACTTTTGGTTTTCTTTAATTGAAAGAGAAGATATCGGACTATTAACTTTGTCTGGTACAGAAATTCCATCTGCAAATTTGAGAGACGGTACTTTTATTCCTTTTCTGAGAAATGAGTTGAACCCACCTTTTAGTACGAGATCATCTTGTCTACCCTCAATTTCTAGGGAGGCTTTGTATTCTGCCAGAGCAGATTCTTTCTGATCAAGAGCTTCGTAAGTTTGACCTAGTAGTTTATGTGCGCCAGCTGAATCTTCTCTCAATTCTAAATAACTTGAGACGTATCTTTTGGCCGTCTCATAGTCACCGACTTGGTAATACAGTTTGGCGATGTTGTAGCATCTGAGATTTCTCTATAATTACATTATTATTCATACTTTAGACGTTTATTTTGTATCGTTTCATACAACTAATGAATCAATTTCTATTAGACCTGAGGGATTCTGAATCTCAATAAATGATCAATAACAGTTAACGTGATCTTGAGAATGCCAAAGTTCAAAGAAGAATAAATTTTCTCCTCAGGTCCAGGGTACTCATAATTTAACTCAGGGCCATGCGGAGTTCGTATAGATGCGTGACGAATATGAAATAGTGACCAAACATGAAAATAGTGGATATTCTGAACGTCGTAATTGATGTAGATAAAATAAGGGGATAAATGTATTGATGAAAAATTACATCATTTACGACCATGTTTACTCCGGAAGTACGTAAATGTTAATGTCGTGTAAAATGAGGGAAAACGTGGACGTTTCAGGGTTGCTAGAAATTTTCATCCAACTATTAGGGTACGAATCAATGATTATACGTTTTCGTGAGTATTGCGATTACGTCGTAGGGCTATTAATAATTCAGAATAAGAAAATTGTAGGATCTGGTTCGGCTCGGTTCGGCTTAAACGCGGCATGAAATATACGTCTATGTATAGGTTATGTAGATATATCGACGGATGCTCGAGTCGAGGCCTTGGGGTGAATAATAAGACTTAAACATGTGACATTGTGTAAGTCGGTGGCTAAAAATAAACCTAAGATGGTCAAGTCGACAGTTCGGATAGAAGAAATCCAACTGAATCGAGAGGCATGAGCGTAAATTGACGATTGAAAGGTGAACGGGTGACTTCTGGCGGGATGAGCCACATCTCGCATGGCATGGAACGACACCGCCTAATGTCTCCGCACATGAATAACCTTCTGGGTACTCACCTCATTTTCTGTTTTTAATTTTCTGAAGATATCCTGCACGTGGCGATCGACGTGCTTTTTATCTTGGAACATGATTCCGCAATTTTAGGATCTCCGTTTGCCGGTCGTGCCGCACCGTTAAAGTCAATACTTTCTTTTTTAAAAACTGATCCAAAATACGAGGAACACGAACCGCCGCCTCACCGTGCACATCACTTTCAAACGGACTCGAACGGACTTTTCCTCGGCAGTTCTGCCAACTGATCGATGAGTCGGAGATGCGAAAATATTATTTATACTGACGACGACGATATTTTCTTAGGTTATTTGTACTAAGGAAATGAATAAAATAGATTTATTATAGGAAAGAAAACACTTGGTGAATTATTTACATCATAACGAATAATTTTCACGCGACAGAAATTCGGTTATGCAAATTGGCACTAGAGACGTTACTACAGCTCACTTCACAAATTGCTGCGACGAATCCGACATGAAAATGATTAATTGATTCGATCGTTATTTTGAGAATTTCATAAATTCGTTTTTTTTTCCAAGTTAATTGGCGCAGTAAAAATTAGCAGGCTGTTAAAAAAATATTTCATTTGATTAAAACTGGCTCTTCCTCTAGACGTATGCGTTTATTCCGTGCGGTTTAGATTTCAGTTAAAGGTAGGACTAGACGTACCGGAAGAGATGAAATCACTGCCGGATGATGTCTGAGTTGATAATGGTATTTTAAGAGGGGAATAAATACCGCAAAGTAGATAAGAGCCGCGGAATCGTAATGGAAAAAACGGCAAATAATTCTGTAGATATTTTATATCGCAGTAAAAATTTCCTTGTGGTTAACAAGCCATACGATTTGGTTATAAACAGTAACAATCCAGATTTGAAAGTAATAATCCTCCCAACAATGACCATTAGAAAATTGTTTAACTATATAAGAACGGGGGTACTATGTAAAGTGCGATTATTTTACAGTTTTGTATCGTTTTTAGTCCACCTTACAAACGGAAATACAAACAAGATTCCCCGAACTAGTCAATCCAGAGCTTCGACACGAATTTCATTTCGTTCATCGACTAGATTACGCTACAAGTGGAGTAATTTGTTTGGCTCTTAACAAACAGGCAGCTAAAGCAGCCACCAATGCATTTGAAAGCAGAAGAGCAAAGAAATATTACCTGGCTTTAGTCCATGGCCACGTTAAAAATACTCACCTTATTATATCGGAGCCGATCGGTTAGTAATAATAAGAAAAGAGAATCATCAGCGCTACTATCTTTTCTCAATAACAAATGCAAATCGAAAGTCTATATTTATTGAGTACATTTACAATCGAGTCACATTAAATTGATCAATTTCTCTAGAATTGGTCCGAAGATCATGCAAGTAATTATTCTGCATTTATCGAACAGGAGATGACGTGCGTGAAAAGAACGGAAACCACAAGATGTGCATTGGGGATAGCGCGTTCTGTGAAAGGCCTAGAAATTCATGTACAGCCCTACTGGTACTAGAGAGAGGAACTAGAAATGGGAAACCAGCAACAAAAGTATTACTGTGTCCAAAAACTGGGCGTAGACATCAGCTAAGAGTACATTGTTCGCATATCGGTCATACGATAATTGGAGATTACACATATAGCGAAAGGCAGGACACAGAGCCACATAGAACGTTTCTCCATTCTT
Organism: Ametastegia equiseti; assembly: GCA_963989295.1. Classification (NCBI taxonomy): domain Eukaryota; kingdom Metazoa; phylum Arthropoda; class Insecta; order Hymenoptera; family Tenthredinidae; genus Ametastegia; species Ametastegia equiseti. Next base: position 17,960,530 of record OZ022389.1, on the reverse strand, counting down.
ATAGGTAAATGATTTATGCAAATGTATATTTGATTTCGTACGAATGAATGTTTTTCCTCATCTTTACATTCAACAATTTTGCATAAACTCGAAAATACAATAATACATGAATAGATAAATCGACCTTGTGTTTCATTATTCTAGACTGATACTGCAAAATGAGGTAGAGAATCTGGACGTTTGTACAGAAGATCCGTTCGAGAGCTCAGAGCCAATGAATCAATGGATACCAATGAAATCATTGCAGGTTTTGGACAGCGGAGCATTTGCTGCTATCGACGAGCTTGTGTTAAATATGTGCTGACGTATCAAAGGCCTTGTACTTTGTATAGATGATTATTTAGAGATTAGAATCAATACTTGAGATATTATTCAATGTATTCTGTATTTCGGCATGTTCAGATTTTTGATCAATAGGGTAATAGCATAAAGTTATTAAGCAGATTTTTTATTCTCATATCATAGAATGAAATACAAAAAAAAAAAAAAAAAACAGAAAGAAAGAACGAACTGAGGTATCAATTTTTGGCTATCCCCGAGACTCCCGAACTTAGTATTTCAAATTCAATGCTACTGCGCGGCAAAAACGAAGACTGTATAGCATGGAGATAACGGCGATCACCTTTTCTGCAAATGTAAAAATTGTTCGTTATCAAATTAGCCCATGTTATACCCAGCGTTGGCTGTTCCATCGATTGTGATGTTTCTAAGTTGTTTGATGAAATGTCTGCGGATACCTGTGATCAGGAGAGAATATATTTTACATGAATCAAATAAACTATACCTATGACAAAACTTGGGAAGCTTTTTCTTATACTTTGAATAACAAAAAGTCGAATAAAATCATTTGTAGAAATCTTCGATTCTATTTTACGAACGTCGTTTTTAACTGACCTGATTAATACAAATAACAGTCAGTTTATATTGCCGGGCTAAAGTGTGCAATCCATGCCCGATACTCCACAAACTTTTAGCTCTGTTTTTCAGTTCCGCGCCGGTATATTCTCCTCTGTAGGGCGCAGCGATTGAGTCCAGTACCAACAAGCCTATCTTACGGGAGCTCAACAAATGCAGGAGTCTTTGAGTCAAGCAATTTTCCAATTCAGGCTGAAAACAATAATAGACATCAGTTGGGAATTTGATAGCGTATTGCTTTAGGCTTTGAATTATAGCAATGAAACGAATGACCAAGTTGTAATCGTTTATAACTACTAGAATTCTGCTAAAATAACAAATTGATCCAATCAATCCTTACAAGTTCAGTCAGAGTCTCAACAAATATAGCGTCGCCAGAGACTTTGAACCTTTTAGCAAGGTCAGACTCTCGGAGCAATTCCTGTAGTCGTCTACTGGGAAAATTTCCTTCCGTAGAAATATAAACCGCTCCTAAAATAACGGTAATCGTAACTGTACAGGATTTCTATATCGTCATCAAATCAGAACCAAAGCTTGAACAAAGACTAGTATTTCCATCTCATTATATCATTTTTTCAATTCAGATTCTATGATTTTTTCCAATATTTGATCGATCCTTTGATCGCAATTGTTATGTGCTTTTCAATGATGTGATAGAGATTTGGTCAGAGTTTCTCTTTATTTTCCATTATGTTATACAACAATTGAGCTTTTGTTGACAGATATGTATAGTTTTTTTGAAGTAGGGCAATTTTTGTTTCTCGAATGAAAATCTGAGAATCGCATATATTGTATTTGGGGAACAAGTTGGGTCAATTTTACTGTTAATATTCACACCAGCTTCATATCCGCCGTTGAAAGTTGGTATCTGGACAGTGAGGCAAAGTTGCAGAGCAAATTGAGTCTTCCCAGTACCTGCTGCTCCGTAAATTTGGGTGATACCTCGATTTGAGAAACCGCCTTTCAACATAAAGTCTATATTCGGGCATCCGGCGGAGAGAAACGTCTCATCGGCTATCAGAGATTTCGCAGTTTTGCCTAAAGAAATACGACATTCCTATTTGACGCAATGTTTGCTCATTATTTGAAATTTTGGTTCAATTGGTCATAACTACTCTGAGAAGTTTAACTGAGAGTATGAAATTGGATATTTAACTGGAATAATACCAAAAAGCGGATGAATTGTCTCTTGACAATCAGTTTCAGCGCTTTTATGAGAGGAATGTCGCAATCTTTTCGCCTTTACTTCGTCGTCGGATTCCATATTCAAACTTGTGTTGATTATACATTCGGTTGAAGTTTGCTCCGCTGCCAACCGCAAGAAACTAAAAATGACAGTTCCTAGAGAATATTTCGGCTACGAACGCAGCCATCGCACCTTTTTAACCCTAGGCGACAATTGCTAACTTCACGGGATAGTTCGCTGCAAGTGTCCACAAAAATCCAATAAATTCAGAGGACTGATTCATAACCCATTCGAAAAATAATCTAACATTCTTTAGAAAAGCATGTACCACTTATGCAACCTGATGTCTTTATAAATAGTATTAAGAACAATTTAATTAACGGATTTAAACTCTGGTTCAAAGGTGTGCGGTGACAGGTGCAATAAACGCCCTTTTTGATTTTCTTTTTAAAATGACGTCATAATATTGTCCGTCCGAATTTTAACCCACGCAATTATTGGATGCGTATGACAAAAGTACTGACAGCGGTACTAACTTCGATAAAACTAATAAACTACGCTTTCACGGTAAGTTTATATTCATATATAATAACCCAACATTTGAACCAACCCATTTAATCAACGCGGATATCTTATCTTTCCACATAGCACCGGATGCACATAATATCGGTAGATAATTTATGCCATTTCTCTGTATAATTATTACAACACGTTGTGCACAATCATGTTACGGTTATTCATTTCGTTATAATCTAAAAGAAATTTTTCCGAGTAGCTATTTTTTCGGCATTTACATTAGCAGATAAAACAGTGTATTTAAGATCGAATGTTCACATCTGTTCAAGCAATAAACCGCCTGTTTTAATCACCATTTCATCATTCCGGAGCACAACTGACATTAAAAGTTGTACGTAATTATCAAGAAAATGATTAGAGACACGGCAGAGTGAGATAGTAGTCGCGTTATTTCTCATTCCTTTGATTCTTGCCAAAATGATATACATTCAAAAGTTCTTATCAGGTCATTGACCACTCCATAGAATTATTCAACCTGTGAACTCAATTTTCAATTATAATTCCACAAATTTTGGATCCAAATTCATTAGCAATCAATTTATAAATGTATACAGAACTTTCGATATTCATCAAGATTCATCTCTCTTGATTCTAGAATTTTTAAAAGATGAATAATTCATACTGTCAAATTTTAATCTGTCTATGCAAGAACTCGTGGCTAATCTCACTAAATGTTAATCAAAAGGTATTATCTGACAAGTTGTGATATCTCGATTCAGATGTCAAATACTATATACTTTTTGTAATTAGTAAGATATGCATGAAAGTCAAATACGTCTGAAATATTGAAATACCAATAGTCAAGATAATCCCAGTGTTTGATGAAAATACAGAAAGATATTAACGAGACTAGTAAGTGTAATGAACGTGATAAAAATCAAACATACCGATTTTTGTTGAATTTTGACAGTGTTAGTTTCTACTCTTTCAAGGTACGATGTCACAGACTGCTGTAGCACCGAGCGGAATGGAGCGCAGCATACACGAAATGCTCAAGGATGCTCCATCCCTTAACGAAAGCGAAAATGCAGTCCATACCGGAACTCCTCCACCTCATGTTCCTAATAATCATAACAGTGGGCCACCCCGACCTGCTACAATGAATTTACCTACGGGTAGTCCCACGTCACAGAATTGTAAGGCAATAATCAATTTATTGAGAAACACATTGAGAATATTTTCAGGATGATTCGAAGTTTTACGTTGCATTATCATAATTTGGAATTTTAGCCAAATCACGTGAACTTAAATTTGGAATTAACTTAGTAATTTATTATCAGCAGTGACAGTGACAACTCCAAGCACACCGATCCAAAACGGAGATGCTCAGACAATGCGTTCTGCTCAAAGCAAGATTGAAAGTATAAGAAACTGGAGCATTTCTACATACAAATGCACCAAGCAACTGATGTATGAAAAACTTGGGAAAACATCGCGCACTGTGGATTCTGGTAAGAATAGTTTTTTATAATTTTCAATAGATTGAAACAATCCAAAGATTTATAATGGTAACTAATTAAATTTCTATGTATTGCAGAGCTTGAGGCCCAGATTGAACTTCTGAGAGATACGCAAAGAAAATATTGTAACGTTTTAAGATTATCCAGAGCTTTAGCGTCTCACTTTCATCACGTGGTGCAGACCCAGCATGCATTAGGCGAGGCGTTTTCAGAGTTAGCGCAAAAATCGCCTGAACTGCAAGAGGAGTTTCTTTATAATTCAGAAACGCAACGTAATCTTACCAAGAATGGAGAAACACTTTTGGGGGCCTTAAACTTCTTCGTCTCATCTGTTAACACTCTCTGTAACAAAACTATAGAAGATACGTTGCTAACTGTCCGCCAGTACGAAACAGCCAGGTAATTATTCTCCCCATCTATTCATCTGGTACAAAGAAAACCAGAATCCATTCGCCAGAGGCATTAATGAGCATCTCTCTTCCAACAGGATAGAATATGACGCGTATAGAACAGATCTAGAGGCTCTAGCTCAAGCAGCCAAGACGGATGCCAGCAGCGCGTCTCGAATGGAAGAAGCTCAGGCGAGCTATGAACAGCATAAACAGAACTTTGAGAAGCTTCGAGCTGATGTTTCGATAAAATTGAAGTTCTTAGATGAAAACAGGGTATGAATAACATGATTACTACTCTTGCGATTCTTCACTTGATTAATTGAGTTCGAAAGCTCTCAATTATGGAATCTTCTACCACAATGTGAATGGATATGAGAAAATTGCCTCCGAAAATTCAAAATACTCACTTATCTTCATTTTTTATTCTGATTCCAGATCAAAGTTATGCACAAGCAGTTGTTGCTCTTTCATAACGCTGTATCGGCTTACTTTTCTGGTAACCAAACGGCGCTGGAGGCAACTTTAAAACAGTTCAACATCAAAGTAAAATCTCCCAATTCGTCGCTACCGTCCTGGCTAGAGCAGTAGAGATAACGTATGTTACAGTCGTTGTTGTAAAAACTAATATTGTCTTTTAATGTTCAACACTAAATAATCATTGCAAATTACATAATAATTGATCCTACAAGACAATTGCCGAAATAAATCACGTGGCTCGTCAGTATGTAAAATAATTCAATATATCATTCTCGCATTGTTCTGAGCTAGCCCTCCAATTCTTGACGCATGAACTCTTTCAAGAGTTGTTGCATTAACCATGCATCGTGTAGGAAACTTGATCTCCTGTAATATATGCGTACTGAATAGAAGCGACTTGATTTTGATACGAGTTTTAGGTGGCGGATTGTGTTAGAGAAGTTTTATCATCAAGAAATCTAAACGCTTATCCAGCATCTAGTTTCTTAGACTAATAATTATCATTATGGCCCCAAGAAATAACTCGAAATTGATTCGAAACAGATTTCAAATAAGAATTATTGGAATTTAGACACAAATATTACATCTATATTTTTTAAATCGAAGTTATTTCATATTGTAGATTATTGCGTTGCCTCTTCGTAAGTCTAATGGCCATATTTGACTATCTCAGAAGTAGATTGAAATACTAACATTATTGACAAAAAAAGAAACGAATAATGACTACATTGAACTTCTGTTTTTCATTGAATATTATTATTGCCTTTGTAGCAGTGGAAACGTCCGATCGTAATTCCTAGGATGGAATGCCTGCATCAACAATCTTTGTGCCAGATGCTGGGGTATGTTTGTATTTCTAATTGAAGTAAAAGGTGTACGACAAAAGACATGTATGTACTAGAGGGAATCATGATGGATACGAGAAAAGCAGGGAAAAATATTGCGCTTGCATCTTTTCCTATCGAAATTCCAAATGCAGTAAATTTTATTTATATTTAAGGTGAGGTTTTTGATATCATAGATAAAATAATATCTATCGGCAGAGCTCACTTAGATTATAAAATATCAAGTCAACTTTGAAAGCCATGGAGCTAACCAGATACGATTAAAATATTTTCCTAGGCATGCAGAGCACCTGCAATAATGCATAATTGTCTAAAAAATTTAACTTTGAAATGATATTGGTATAAGTGGCTAGAATAATCAGCAAGGCACATAATAAAAACGATTAAATTTCGCAAGTTGAATAAGGATCGACGAATCTCGATTCTTCAATATAACATATTTAAAAAAATGACAATAGTAATTGATAATGATGTATAATGAATAATTAATAACAGATTCCTTCATTTTTAATCTTTTTTTATTATGTGTCTATTGCATTTTGGTGAATTTGCTTAGCTCTCGATTTTCGGTATGATTAAAAGGTACACGACAAATTGTTAAGGAATTTTGGATTCCTCGGAAATACCAAAAGTCCGTAACGATTTTTTGCCGTACACTTTTGAAGTTATCGTTTTAAAATAAATGTGTTTCATTCGGTAATTAGATGATAAAATAACTGGACCATTTACTTGGATTAAGATTGGAGAGCTTCACATCTACGGCACACAGTATCTTCATTTTTAATTAGCAAGTAGTTAAATGTAGTACCTTCTGTTGTGATCCGGAAAATTGATAAACTTACGTTGATAACATTAGATAGAATCGTTGGTAGATTTGAAAATACGTGTTGAATTAAAATAGGGGCCTAGTCATTAAACTTTAGGGATACATACTGCTGAAGTATGTAGAAAATAGTACTAAAAAAAAACTCATATGAGAATTGCTTAGGATTACATGTAATTAAGTATATAAAACTATTGAATATGGGTACACAAGTTTCATACCGTTGATTATACTACTCTTTTTTTTCCTACACTGTTTTGCTTGTCACTAAAGAAGAATATATTGCAGCACTCGTATAGCAATGGCTGATGAATAAATAATGATTATCAATAAACAAACGTGAAATGAATCAGAATATACATGTGCCTGTATTAGTAAACTGCTGGTATCGAGATTCTGCTTGTAAAAGAGTAGAAACAAAAATTGTTTTTTCGTTCGTAAGGCCAGAGCAGGCGAGGAGAGTATCTTAGATTGATGGAAATGTGAATATATATACTCTTTTAGATAGCAAACTTTATGCCTGTGTATAATGCATATTTATAAATTGTCGATTGACAATACGAGTAGACAATACAAGTACAAAATATGCTCATACATTTCGGGTAAAAATACCAATCTCGCTTATGAACATGTGTCATCGAACATCACTTCGTTAAATTCTGTGATTTTAATTATACCGTTGAGTAATAGTCCTATTTTGTACTCTCCATTAACTGCAGAACTGCTGTATCGAATATTATATTCAAGATTTTCTCCTGCCAATTTGTATATTAGCGAGATTACAATTATTGGAGAATTTGAATTTAACTAGAAGATCAAATGCTTGTTAATTTTAGTTCTAATAATCCCCGTATAAAAAGCTATTTACTATAATTACAATATTTATAAACCAACGGCCAGTCAATTGATTCGTAGTCGTTATACTTTTAGTTAAGTAATTATTTAAACTTTCGATTGCCACTTTTGCTGATACAGAAATGATCCATTTGAATGAAAAGTGATCATCTTAATATTCCTGCGTAAGTAATTACAAAATTATAACTGAGGTTTCGAGTATTAGAAATTCACAATCCGCCCAGGGAATAAGAACTCAATCATAGAGCACTAATTATACTCAAACTAATTGTAAGTGTGATATACTACTGTGGGGCAATCCACGTAACTGTATGTTTGTATTACGAAAAAAAAAAAAAAACAGCATAAAATGTATATTTGGGGCAAGATTTTCCACCGTAATTCACAGTGCACGTTAATTTTCATAAATATAATAAAGTCATTGAAGTTTGTGGAATTTTTACACCAGTATTTGTAGAAGTTCAAGTAACGTGTGACCTGTAACGTTAATGTGTAACACCACTCGATTACATTTCCAGCTATAAGTCGAATGAAAAGTAATCATGACTTTTACATAAGCATGCCTGAATGTTGTGCGATTTCGCAACAGCTGTGTCAAATGCCAGTATTTTTCAACTTGGGTCATTTCGTACTATTATTTATAGCAAATAGTAGGGAAAAACTGTTGCACTTGAAAAGAACATTAGGAGCAGTATATTGTATTCATATTTCAATATTATAACAAAATTGTAACAATATAAAATATTATGTGTATATACATACAATATCCTGTATTTATACACATACTCATCAATAAATCAATGCTTATGTAACACGTAAATCATACCTTTATATTTCCACAAAAACTTTTCCACTGAAACGTGAGTCGCCGATGAGAGAAGTATGAGAATACGATACAATAACAATTTGATAAATAGCTTTACATGATTTGTATTTGAAATATTTACAGAACGATTATATTTATTAAGAAAGAGTACGTCAATCGGCTGGACTATTTTGCTGCAAACTTTGACTAGTCTCAGTGACTTGGGTTTCTTGCTGCAGCTGCTGTAACTGCTGTGCCTCAGCCGTAGCTTGAGCTGCGTTAATCTCCTCTATCCTCTTGTTGATCATAAGCGGCTGTACCTCCATATATACTTCCATTATTTTATGATTAGCGTTTATGTGTTTCTGCGCGCAATTATTTACACAGGCCTCCTGCGACGTAAAAAAAAAAAAAAATTACGTTCACGAATGTTCGTGCAAATGTCCAAAGACATCAGTTATTCAGAAGAAATGACATAGCAGAGTAGGGATATGACCAGATTTGGTAAATATCATTAGAGCGGGTGATAATTCTTAAGAAAAATGTTACGCACAGTGAATATATGAAGTGAAGTAATTGGTTATTGACATTGTTACCTCGTCGAAGTCAATATCTCTGGAATTAAAGGTGTTGGCACATCGTCTGAAGCATGTGTCGGAAATTTGATTGTACAACAAGAGGAAATCCTTGAACTGGAAATAATTTTATGAAGTATTATTTTCATTTTGTTTTTTTTTTTTAATAGCGAGATTTTTTTTTAAATTATGATGAATATGCGGCATTTAATTGAGAAGAAATTATGACTGAGAATACGAACATTTCTTATTTGCGCTAGGTCCATGTCTAGACAAAGTTGATTAGGACGATTTTTCTCGCAGAATTATGTATTTCAAATACCGATGATTATTTGGTTATGAATTGTTGAATGAATTGTTACGATTCGGCAACGCCATAACCTATACTTTTTTGCACAGCTCCTGTGGTGGTTTAAACATCGTGAAGTGAGTATCAGGTTGTAGATTCTAGGTTACGCCATGATACCAACAACGAAGAAAAAAAGTTACTATACAAAATTCAAACTACGAACGTGGCTGAAGAAATGAATAGCGGATTATTTCGTAAAATCACGAACACGTGTTCGATATTCGAATTTCAAATTCATTCCGTTCGCTATTTTCTCTTTTGCTTTTTGAAGATGATATTAAGTATGTATGTGGCCATGCAATTACATACTTATGTAATTATTTCCGCAGGTAAAGCGAACTTATCTTTATTTCTTGACGCTGCATTTACTATTTCAAGGTATCGAGATTTATTGGGAACATGATATAATAAAATACTGTTCAAATATTATACGTATTTCTGTTTTGTATTTTAGCTATATTATGCTGCCTGTACAGGATACATTTATTATTCATAATTAATATAGTTCATCATTACAGTTCATAATTTGTTTTGATGTTCAACTTTTTTTTTCACCCTAAATTTAACATACGTGAATATTTAGTATGCGTACCTATATTTGTAAATATATAGATACAAAAACGAAACCGAAAACGAAAAATCGACGGATAATGATATGATGCAATGGAAAAAATTTATGTACAATGAATCTGATCCAACAATAATATAATTACCAATTATTATAATACATATATACTATACAATTTTATTTGCCGATCATACGCGCGTTGTACGAAAATTTGTGCGTATGAGAAACAAACTTATTGAATCTCAAACTAATGATCCAATATACGAAGATTTCCAGATACTATTTTGTTTTCTAAGATAGTTCCCGAAGGTATGTCTATACGGTCTCCATGATTTGCAATTATAATCACTGTCCCTTTAAGGGAAACTCCTCTTCCGAATGTAACGTCTCCGGATACAGTCAAGTGATCCAATTCCAAGAGGTCGGGAATCGTTGCAAATCTACGTAGATATTCTTTCACCTAAAATCAAATAGAAGTACATAAAATATACATGTAATGAGTTCAATACGAGTTATAAGCTCGTGATGTACAATATTTAACAAATAGTACGAAATATGATGAAAATCCTTTACTATTATAATAACCATAGGTCCCTATTTGATGTTATATGATGATATGTAAATTGGAGTACCTTCGAAAAGTGATTATCACCAAGTTTGATGAGCGGGGTAGTGGGGAACATTCTTTGCGGACTCATGAGGAGAGCTCCTTTGCGCAAACTGTACAAATTGCTCATTACCAACATCAAGTCCGAAGTCTTTTTTACAGGCAAGAATCTGCTACGAGGCACATTGATTCCTTTCAATAAAATAAATTAATTAATCACATTGTATCACAGTTGATTTAATTTCACTAACAATTTTCAATCATTCGTAAAGATTTTTATGCACTAATTAATACAGCGTAGATAATCTTGAACTAATACATACTGAAATATCAAAATTTGCACGGTAATGTACTGCTATGATAGATAATCGATTAACAAGTTCACGGATAAATTTAACTCTGGCAAACTTACCAAGACCTCCGTCGAATGACTTCATAGCAGCACCGACGGCAGTCTCTAGTTGAATAACGTTTAGGCCATTGGCCAAACTCTTATTATTTACAATAATTTCCATGTTTAGTGTTTTTTCGTCCAATACCCTTTCGATAGCTAAATAAATACAGAAGTGTTTAATTAGAGGATCTAATTAGTAAACATTTTGTAGAATGTAAACCACATCATCATTTTAAACTCACCGGTTAAACTGGCCCATAAATTATTAGTGTTGAAGAATTTGAAAGTTTTCACAGATTTGAAATCGTCTACATGTTCTTTTGGCACTTGGGCAATTTCCAGAAGACGCAGTTTATCCTCATATTGGATCAATGTACCACCCTGAATGAATAATACAAATAATACTTCAGTGCTATTGACAGTGAAAGATCAGCAGAAATATAATGACAAACTGCGAGCCAGATACCATATGACAATTGTTAAAAGTACCGATCGTTAATATGAAAAGAAGAAATGACCTGCTAGTAGAAGAATATTTGATTGTATAATTCTGAACTATTTCACAAATCTTTTACCTTTACGTCAGCCCTGGTCTTGTTCGTAACTTCCATTACGAATTCTGGTGAAATCATATCTTTGGAATTGAGTAATAGATTCAAAATATTGAGATCCACAGTCGCACCCAAATTATCTATATTCGAGATGAAGCAGTATTTGCGACCCTGAAACAAAGACAAAAATGTTACGCAATTCGAAATAAATTGTCAAAAGTTGGATACAAATAATATTGATATTGAAATGTCCAACAGACAGATGAGTTGCTAATCAGGAGTTTTTCTAGTCCAATTATGACTGTCATACATTTCTAAGACGGGATAAACTCACCTGTTGAATGAAGCGCTTCAGAAGTCCAGAGTTTCGGAAACTCTCATAAAAATCACCGTGACCAGGTGGGTACCATCTGCGAATGAATAGAAGAAATAAGTACATCAATTATTGATTAAATAATCAGAAGAATTTTTCTAATTTAATGAAAAAAAAAAACATTGGGATACATATCTGAGAAACATTGACATCGATACCGAATTATCTTCGAGGTCAAGCGATAAATGATAGCGTGATTCCAAATAAAAAACTTTAGCAATAAGACGACTTACGCCTCTATATCCTGGTCGATGTTGCAGTGCTTCGCAATTGGCAGAAGAGAATCTCTATTGATGCGTGGATAACAGCTTTGATTAAAAGTGTGAATGTCAACATTCAGACCTTTGTATTTTCGGATGATTTTTTGAGTATCATCGTCGGTATTGAATGAATTCATCAATATTAATGGCACGTTTGCGTTGTAAGTTTTATTGAGATCCTGGCAAAAATGTTACTTCGTTAACTCATATATTTATCACTGAGAATCAAATTTCTTATCTTTATTCCAACCCAGAAGAATAACTTTCATTACAGATAAATTTCTGCTCCGCCACATATTTAGACACGGATATAAAATAAACTCCTATGATATTTTATCTACCTCAATTTGCTGTACGGTGAGATCAAGGAAAGTTAAATCATTTCTAACGGCAATCACAGACTTTGGACCATGGCACCCCATACTTGTACCAAGACCACCATTTAGCTTGACGACTACCAATTTCTCCAACATACTCTTGATCACTTCTTCTGATGGATTTGGAAGCGTTGTATAATCCCTTACCTTGACAAACAAAAACATTGATTAATCTTTGATGACTTCTTCATATCTAACAGTTTTCACAGGGTTCACAGCTGGCCGGAGGCAAAAATCAGAGGAAAGTTGTCTCGAAATTAGGAAAGTATAAGGAGGGTAATAAAATGAGTATATATCAGACAACGTTGTGATTGGATTTTCAACAGTTCTTCGAATGAGTGTCTGCTACTGATAACGAAATAACTAATTGCCTTAATTTCTCTACCATATCCTACAAATAATTTACATGACCCATACTGCAGAATTATATTCCTAGGATAAATTTCCATAAGATTTTTGAGAACTGTAATAAAATACTGATTCAGAATCAAAAAGTTGATTCAGAATTTCAAGACAACCGTTCATAACTTTTGATTCTCAAAAAAAAAAAAAAAAAAAAAAAAACAATAACTTTACTAGGAAATCTACAATTTTTTGGGGAATAACTGCAAACCCTGCAAAACACTGTAAACCCTGTTGTTAGAAAATAAAGAAAGGACTGAAGGAGTGAAAATATTATCGATAAATCTTGTTTCGACTGAAACGATAATAATAATAATTAACCACCTAAAATTTCCAGATTAATATAGGTAATTAAACTTTGTTTGTTTCTTGAGAGCTGAATTTAAGGATCTACTGAGCACAGGATCATTAATTTTTAATTTCTGGTAATAAAAAAATGTTCAACATGCTTATCGTTATCATCATTCGGTGAAATATCTACGATTGTTAGATAAATGAAGAAACAAAATTTTGAGAACAAAAACTTAGTGTAGAAAACAAAAATATGAATGAATAAATAGAACAGACATTTTAATTTTTTCAAACAAAGGATTCGTGAGAGTTGAAAAAATAAAAAATAATATAAAAAAAAAAATATTGCAATACTTACAGCAGCTTCGGGTAATTTCTGTATACGATTCCATTCCAAGGAGGGTCCTTCTTCCTGAAGGAATCTATCGAATAGACGAGTAAATCCTTGGAATTCACGACCTAATCTATCCTGATCATTTGGAGGCGCTGTGCCTTGGAGTCGCTCGACTTCGTGCTGAAGCTGGATGAGAGCATCTTTCTTCGTTCTTTCTTTGAAATCACGTGTGTCTGATGGTGACCGTTGATGGCCCCGAGACTGAAATAGCGATAATCAAAGAAATCACCAATTAATGCCTATACATTCATGATTGCCAAACAACTTGGTAAACGAAGTAAAAAGATGGAAAAAAAAACCAGAGAAATTTCGACAAAGACCGAATTCAACGAATCAGTCGAATCTTTCATAAAATATTGTTTTGTTAATACCAATGTATGATCAGGGTTTTGAAAATGGTAAAGGAACTGTAATTCTATTACATTCTCAATTATTCCTTACATTATAAATAAGTTCAATTACTTACAACAAATGTGATGAATAATTGAATTTGTTATCGAATTACAAAAGTAATCGACGACTAGCAACCTTGATTGAGACCAACGTTATGAGAATTATGTTAAAAACCGTAATTTTGCTGTCCATCACATTTTCGAAACGTGTAAGTAATTAACGACTCTCGACCCTGTTTACGTTCGAAGTATAATTTCAGTACAACAATAAATAACAGTTAAAATATCTGGTAAGATTTTTTCGAAGATAATTTTAATAGTTTAAAGATCGTAGGATTTTTCCAGCGATAAGAGAAGATGAGAACAGGCGATTTTTCGATTATCTACTAACAGGGCGCAGGGAATGATAATGAGAAACGCAGCGAATGTCACCATTTCATATATGAAGCGCGAGTGTTAAAACGATATGAAAAAAGAATTTTAATGGAAAGTGATAAGAAGATATAGGAAGAAAAATGTATTTCCGTAACATGCGCGTAGAGTATACAATGTTTACCATGTCGTCAAAATCGTCTATTAACTTTCCGTGCACAGCTCTGTAAACAGAATCGCCAATTCCTTTGGACAGCATGGCGACGCGATGACGGGAAAAGAAGTTTGAATAATAACTTATATAATATAAAAACTGCGAAGTAGATAATTACGACGGAGATACTCTCGCGGCGGATTCTATCCCACGTCTAATTCCGCGGTTTCTATTGATATCAGCCGAAACTGACAAGCGGCCGTTTATACGAGCGGATAACATCAAGGCACTGATTGGTTCATGTCTTATAATAATATACACCAATGAGAATTTCGTATCAATTGCACAAAAACGAAATATTCAACATTATAATCATCCTCGTCGTCATAATTGGTAAACACTCGTCAGACGTCATTAGGCGGGCAATTTAAATATATTCCGGAGCCGAATCATTATGCCGGATCATCCAACGCACGATATTGCTATTTTAATCACAACCATATATAGTAGATAATACAATGAATTTGTGTTATTTTCATCAATGTCCTTGGGGCTTAAGTGAGATAGAGAGTCAGGAAACTGTTGCCACCATTGACACTCGACGTTGATAAATTGATGGATTATCATTAATCAAAATCCATGGCCAGTTTCGTTACTTTGAACACAAGACTGCCTATGAAATACTATACAGTCTTTGATATCCAATGGATCAATTGATTTTCACCGTATTATCGATTGTCACTGTCATGTATTCCAGCCACACGAAATAGTTTCACTTTTAGTCAAGGAATGACCAATAAAATGTGTGAGCAATGAATTATTTATACGATAATGAATGAACAGGTTTTTCTGAAACTTGCATATTCAGTAGGTAGAAGAAACTCGTTTCATACTAATACTCCGGTTCCTTTTCAATATTGGAAGACAGTTTATTCGTAACGAAATAAGTCAGGTATGTGTCTATACCATAACACATACATAGGTATACCCCACTCGGTTAAAAACTGCGATTTTGGGAATGAAAACAGTCGATGTAATTTTGTTATTGTATTACACTACAGGATACGAAATATGGATCTAGAAACTAGAAGGTGCATGTGTCTGGATTATAGTTTGACAAATAATTCCTAACAATCGAAGCAATGAATAATTTTATACAGCTGTACGAATACGTGACATGTAACTTTTGACTCTGTGACAGATGCACAGGGTTCATTAAATTTGATTGTTCAATTTTCCCCGGGTGATTTACAATACTAATTATTGTAACGAACGAGATATCTATACGATACTCGATATACAAATTGAAATGAAGTTATTCAACGAAAACCGTTCATCTATGCCCGCCGTATACCTATCAACGTGTGCGTACATCGTTTAAGATAAATTGAGCAGTAGAAATGAAAAGAAAAGGATTGAATATTCGAGTTCTTGATATGAAATTTGATTCATTGCTTTTAAATTGGTATCAGTTTATCAGTTACACCCAAAGCTGACTGGGTAGAGGCTGATGCTATAAAACTTCCATAATCGCGTGACAAATTTCTAATCGCAAATGGCACATTATGAGGGCTGTAATGATGAGATTTAGAGTGCTACGGTTACAAATCGCAGAGAAATTTTCAAGTCTACGCAAGTACGTTCTATTATTTAATCTAATCCGGTGTTTGATATAGCACGGGTAAATAGTCGAATGATTCAAAATCACGTGTTTGCATTGCGATTATTTAATTTTTGACACATAGCAGCATAAACTTATATCGTGATTCAAAGCCGCCTGAGATTGCTCTCAGTGTTGATGGAGAATTAAAAAAAATTCAAACACATAAGCGTCCGTATACCAGAATGTTTGGAAATGAATCAATAACCTATTAGATGTCATTAGTATAAAAATATACCTCCAGCAACAGAAACTTAATGCTATATTGTTGCTGTTATATAATGCTATTTCGTAAGAATTGAGAAACGGAAAACTACGCGTTGTAATACAAATAATATGTCAGATGACCTTGCCAGGCAAATACTGGTTTCATTGCAAATTACTGGCTCTATAACAAATCTGCACGCAGGATTCCAAACTCGTGTATCTCGTGTACACGAATGAGGCATTCCATTCATCTTGTTCCCTGGCCGTGATCTTTACGATTTCCATTTTTTTTTGCCTATTTTGGTATGTCATACGGTTTCGAGGGAAAAACACGTTTGCAAGTTTTGAGATTAGCAACAATACCAGCTTGCCAATAATCGCTCGAATAACGAGGACACTCAGTCATAATGTTTTTTTATGAAATTCACACAGAAAAATCTTTGTACGAATACAGAAATTTCGAATCTAGCGCAAAATACACTATACAGCAGACGAGTTTTTTTTATTTATTTTTTTCAAAATTCAAAATTCTACTCATTCCATAATCAGCTGACCTCTCACGAATCATTAAATCGTGAAAATTTGCACCTCATTTGAAAATGTGTTATTATTTATTTGCAAAATTTCTTTTAAATGAAATGAAATATATCAATTTTGAAGAGTGTAATTGTTGAAACGATTTGTCAAGGTTTAATCATGGAATATAAGTTGAATTTTTCATTTGTTCAACCGCACTCCCGCCTCGCCGTACTCAAAATTACGTTTTTATTTACTTTTTTCCTACCCAAAATGTTTGCCGTCAATTTTATCATAATCGATTATGATTAACTGTCATTTTTACATCCGAGCAATAATTATTGGCAAACTAATTTCTTGAAAAATCACAAACTTTGAGAACCGCGTATGTCTTTGTGTTTGTGCTGCCCTATATGGATAGAACTGGCAAAAAATGAATACAAATGAAGAATGGTGAGGGTCACGGCCAGATCAAAATAATATGGAACGCCTCACATGCATTAATAATAATCGCATAACCAACTGCATATAGCTCGTACTCGCTCATTGCAATGCAAGTATATATATCTACTCATAATACATATAAGATAAAACCTGTCCTCAGTCTCGAGGATACTTGTTAACAGTTCAACAACTATGTGTGAAAATAGTCAAGTGAAGAAAAAAAAAACCAGAAAAAAACAACAACGTGAAAACGTGTAAGTCAGCGCGACCAGGCATGAATAGAGATAAAGACAAAAGATAGATAAAATACAAATAATAACGAGAGCCTGCAAGTTGATGCAGATCCGCCGCTGCAGTATTGAATCTTACACAGTGAGAATAGATTGCCTTATTGTACCAAATGAAAATGAGAGAAAAAAAAACCAACATCGATATATTGTTCCAATTTTTATGGTACGCTAAAAGATCGATTTTGAACCGGCTGCAACTACATACAACTTCGGAAAGAACCAATCGCTATAAGCTGAGCGAACCCATGTAGCTGTTTCTAAAAATGTCTTAAGTTTCGACCGGATCGCAATCAGAATAAATAATTAATTAAGCAATTTACGGGAAACCGTTCGCGTGTGATCTCGTGAAATCGGTTCGATACGAAAGTTTACCATCCGAAGGTGCAGCTGGAAACTGTGCACTCAAATTTTCACATCAATTTCAACCGTATTTTTCGATTGGGACAGCGTGAGTCATGTTTTAATGAGAGACACGTTCCTACAACTGAAGAAAAAGGTTGAAATTGACAGAAAAGTTAAGAGTGGATCAGTTCCAACACTCTATTGAATCTCAATTGCGTACTCTTTCGATCCTACGCGAGTATATGAATCCATCGAAGTCGACCGAGGGTCACCATGAATTAATTCAGCGCAATTTTCGATCGATAGACATGTTACTTAAAATCAATCAAGAGATAAGAGTCAGACGGTCGTAAGCCTGACGTATAATGTGCCCATTTGTTTCTCATCCTTCGATATGTAATTTGTAATATTTCTGTCTTCAAGAATATATAATATACATATACCAATTTGCCGGATTATGTAGAGTCCAGTTTATCGTAGGTACATTCGAGATAATTATCGAATTATGAGATTATGTAGCGATAATGTCAACACAATAACTTTGCACGAATCGATGTGTTTGCGAAAATTTTCGGCATGTACTCCGACTACCTCACGTGGCATAACTATAGAAGTATTATAAATCAAAATAACCGTACAAGTATTTCAGATGCAAATTTTCAGTCGCTTAATGAGGAGACTAGGACTTTCGCGACGCCTTATTGATGAAGGTCATAAGGTCAAGTTATTTCTGATCGAGTTATCAGTGAAACTGTCACAAATCAATGGTCGTTAATAACTATAGATCATTGGAACAATGTGAATATGTGAAGAAGAAAACTACGACTTGAAACTTGCATTAAAAAATGTTCACCAATCAACACTTCGTAGTACTATGCCATGCATACTATTTTTTTTTTTCTGTATTATACTTCAACTAGCTTGCAATTGAACGAATCGAAAGACATCAGTCGGTGATGGAGGATGAACGTTTTTGTGAAAATTTTGAAAGCATGCAAATGATCTTTTCGCCCGGTTAGTTTTTTCAGAACGGTAATACTTCGATAACGCTCATGTAATTTTACGTATACTGCAGAAATGGGGGTTTTTTTTTTTTTCTTGTTATCGATGCATATGAAAGAAGATAAGAAATCAATGCCCCCGCGGTAGTCGAGAACGTACGGTCTTTAATGATTTAGTCAACTCACTCTGAGCAAGTACTCCATGTGATGCACACCCGAGAACAAGGGGGCTAGTTGAATGACTGACTGACTGACTGACTGACGGAGTGAATCTTTCGTCGCGTGTTACTCGTAGAGTTCTGCGTGTAAAACACGACGTCGCGCATCTATTTGTATTATCGCTCAGCTGAACCATCGCATCCGTTATCTTATCAGTTTGAGGCGATACAATTCTCACTATCGAGTCAATTAGATTATCATTTTTATTTTTCATCTTTTTGGTTAAATCTTATACGAGATGATTTTAGGCAGCAGTACGACGTCGGAGAAGCAAGAAGAATACGAAAAGAGGTACGATGCATTCGAAGCCTTTAATGAACCGTGAACATTATTCATACAAAGTCCAGATAGGGCCGTTCGGCTCGAAAGTCCGAAGTGCATTCACGACTATTAAACCTATCTAGCTAAAGTGCTTCGTAGATAAATCTTAAGAGCTCGAATATATGAGTAGATAACTATTATAATTGTATGTATATAGGTATGTAAAGCAAGAAGCTTGCTAATATAGTCGCTTCAAGATGATTCCGCATTTTTTCTGTTTAATTGAATCACGTCGGATCATCATAAGGTTTATACATTTTTCTCCAGCACAACAATTTGTCGGAATGACGGAAGTAGTTTTCGACATGAAACCAATACTTTTCTTAACTAATAGTTATAAGGAAAATAAACTATTTGTTGATTCTTACTTTTGATTGCTCGCAGTAATATTATGCATGTCTTTTACCGACCGAGTTAAGAAATGATGAGTGAGAATATTCTACTCAATCCGATGATCAAGCTATTGGACACAAGCAGAATAGCAGAACTGCTCAATCTTCTGAAATTTTTGCATTTATTTTATAAGATACTCATTGATTAAAGTGCCGTATAATTTCAACTGAACTGAATAACATTAAAGACAAGGGAATACATATCTACGTTCAAACGTGTCCGCTTCGAAGATTACCAACAAGCTGAAATATGATTGAATACATGAAGTTTTTATACCGAAATGGTTTGATCGAAGATCTCATTTTGTTTTGAACAAAATATCTAAATCGATCGAACAATGTCATTTTTACGTCACAAAATAATCATTTTGCTATACCGAATGATAAACGAAATTGAGACGTAAAATTGCGACGAAGCATGACTCGCAAAACCGTAATCTTACGTCATTTTTCGGACATCTGTATCCCGTATTAGATCACAGATTCACTCGATGATTCCACACGTTCCTAATTCTACCTATAGAGTCCGGATAATGAAAGTGCCGTGTCACGCAAGAATTCCGCGGGCGCTATCGGACCGTCGAAAGGTAAACAGCCCAGTGAATGTACACTGCGATTATCATTAATTAACGTATGGAAATAATCCGAAATAGCTACGTAGTTCAAATAGCATAAATAACTTCAGGACTGACTTCGTTTTTGTTGTTAATTAAAAAAAAATGTCTGATATGGCATGTATAAAATCTGGATGACATTTGGTCATCGGTTCAATGACCATCTCTCAATTATTCCAAATCTTCATAATATTCGAGTATAATATGATATAAATGTCTGTTCTTTTAGCGTAGGTAGGCACGTTGCACGCGACACGCCAATATGGCGCAGCAGGTAACACGTTTCGATTTTTTCAATCACTCGTTGCATGTGAAGGGTATATGATTACCAAGTCCCAATGCACGTTGGCACCGCAAACGAACCACAATGTCTGGCTCCCGTCTGTGATATTCTACCAAGTATACATATTCTATATACGTCTTTTGCAGGACTGCAGTTTAACCGCGACAGATGAGATGATGCGATATTTTTTGCTAGCACGGTGGTCAGGTGTCGGTTCAGAAGTGAACATATATATCAGCTCTTTTCCGAAAGCTTCATAAACTATTTTTATTTATTTCTTGCCACATGGATTAGAAATGGCGAAGTATATTTATTGTTGATTTGATTCACATCATGTCAGAATTTTCAATATTTGGTCAGACGAGAGATCGAAATAATATTATGTACATCGCATTGAATATTTCAGCACTTTTGAGCGGTTTGAAATTTTGTTATTCGATTATTTTTTAAGCTAGAGATTTCAACGCTGGAGTAAGATGAGACGGAATTGTTCGATTATTATTTATAGGAATAATTTTCAAGAAATAAGCGTAATGATTGTTGCAAATCGTGTTGACCATGGTGAAAAGAAAAAAAAAAAAATATGAAGACAATAAATAATGAACAATACTTAATTCTCGCATTAGCTGATTTTTTGCTGTGTTTAATGTTATTATAGAAATAGTTTGAATATGGAATACCAGATAACGGTACGAAAAATTATGCCGTTCGATTAGCGAGATGAGAAACAAAAAGATGCGATAGCTCTTTATAGATCGTAGGAAACTAAAGAAGCATGAACAATCTGAGAAAACGTAATGTTTCCATTGAAAACAGCGGAAATTTACAACCGAAAAACAAATCATCAAGATGGACCTTTAGGGTGTAGAAGTAGACATATTATAGCTATACCTGTGACTATATATATAATACGTTTATTGCGTGGTATTTGTTATCAGTCGAAGATTTAAAAAACTGCAGAAGGTTGTCCAAACGGTCAACAGATTTCTAAGAAGTTCACGGCTTGATTCCGAACTCCAAAAGCTCCGAGGTTCAAAATTCAAATTCCTTTATCGTCCATAATCGATCAATAGTTTTTGGAACAGTCGTTTCCATGAAAGTCAACACAACCGGTTTGAAAATCTCCGAATAGAAAAATACCGAGGCTCTAGGAAATGTCGAAATCTAGAGATCCGAAAGTCCGGAGCTCTGAAACTCGAAATCGTCTCGAATGAATACGGAAATTCGACGGTTCGGTGCTTTTATAAGAATTCCGAACTTTGACCCTAATATAGTTCCGTTTCGAAAGATGATTATTATTTGTGTGCCTATGTATACTCGCTTTGAACGAGCCCATCAACGAAACATGGAATTTGACCTTCACCCGAACTAGAGTTACATAATTAAACCAATTAACCTGAAAATTATATTAGGAAAATCCCGCATTTTCATCTCATCGTCACATCAACACGCACTAATTCAGTCGATACAGTTGAAAAGTCATGATTTCGGAGCTACAAAAAAATCGTAGGAACATGCTGTGGAAATGAAATACAAACATGTAACGTATCTATACGATATTACGCATTGTTCGCTATTTGGTATCGACAAACTGAAAAGCGAGAACTAATCTAGGGAACCGACAATAAGAGAAAAAAGCCTGTAATCAAATATTCCATCAGCCCTGAGAATTCAGGATTAGAGATAACAATGGATACCTGAATGATAGTAAAAAAAAAAGAATTTTTACTACTACTTACAGAATTCAAATCCATAATATAAAACACGAGCAAGTACAACGGAAATTTGGTATCAGCGTGAACGCACGGATAGCGTGGGAGCTCGAGATATTATTCATTTTTGTTTTGCCGAATAATCTCTTGGAACTTGTATATCATTCAATTGTAGTCGGGGTGATTATTCGGGTGTAAAATGATCCGAGTGAGTTAATTAATTGTAAACATCGATTGAATAATATCGCCTGAATAAGCTCACCTTTTTATCGTCAACTTGAAGCATGATGTCGAAGATCAACGGCGATCCGCACGACGTCTGACCTCTATCACACTTGAGAGGTCACCGAAAGCTCGCACGTTATGTATATAGACAACACTGATGACCCTGTGGAAATCTCAGTCGAAAGAATATAGATAAGGAATAATAACTATGAGCATATCGCGATCTTTGATTATCGCGTAGTACTCGTATCGCGGATTGAACCACGTGACGTTATTTTATACTCTCCGACTGCAGACACACGAGCAGTGGATTAATTATAAAGCCAACTTCACAGGCAATTTCGTACCGGCAACTCTACCTGCTGTCTGACGTTCACGAATCATTCGACTATTCAACTAGTCTGAAATGAGGGAACGGCGGAACTGAACCGCTTACAGCTGATCGCTGCCGAAGATATTTGTGTATTGCCAAGTGTCAAAACTGGAGGTTAGGTTGCTCGGAGTAGATTCAATGACTGATTGATTTATTGGCGAATGTATAATGTCGGCGAATTACTATTTCGCGATTATCGGTCACGCCGACAATCCGCTATTCGAGATAGAGTTTAATAATTCTAACAAAGATGCGAAGGTTAGTTTTCGTACTTTACTTTGGGTTCTAATTACGTATACCTCAAACTGTCATTTTGTTATTTGGCGTTCATAATCGAAGGTAGTTAAGTTTATGAATTCAACAGAAAGAGGACCACAGACACCTGAGTCAATTTATTGCTCACGCAGCTCTAGATTTGGTCGACGAGCACACTTGGAAAACAACTAACATGCATTTGAAAATGGTCGATAAATTCAATCAGTGGTTTGTCAGCGCTTTTGTAACCGCTACTCATATCAGGTTCGTCATGGTCCACGACAGCAAGAACGAAGACGGTATAAAGAACTTTTTCAACGAGATGTACGAAACGTACATCAAGGTGGGTAAAAGGAAGGAGATTCATTGACGAATAGAAATGTAGCTGAAGTTCGACACGTTAACGGAACGAAATATTCCTCAAAACAATTTTGTATCCCAGGACTAGAATGTTATGAGAATATCAAGATAGGCAGTGAAAAATTTTTTATCAATTCAGATAATTAGGCATCAAACTTGGTTGCTTTATAGGGATGGGAATTGAGTACGTGAGAAACGAAGTTAAAAGAAATTACATAAAAGCAGACCGAACTTTGCGCCAATTCATTTCGGTCCAATTCAATTCATTTTCATTTGAATCATCTCGGTTTTTCACATACTTTATTCGATTCAATTCGTTCAGGTTAACTGAGTAATTAATCTGCCAGCTTTCGTTTCGATATTTTATAATCGATTTATCTGTGGAAAAGAACATCGGTGCTCAAATCAATCAATGCCATAAGAAATACAATGTAATTTTTGTTAATGAAACGTATTTCATTGGAATTCCAATATAGAATAATCAAATTAGTCATTTCCAGTTACGGTTGGTTACAAATTCAAATTTTCAACTTCAATTTACCTTGAAAATAAAAAGGATAATAATCTTTAGCCAGTTATGCTATTTCTAAGTTGAATATTAGTGAATTCTGCTTTTGGAATAGCCAAATGTAAACGTAATCACAATGTATGCAACTGATATTATTGATATACCGATCGATCTGATTCAGAAATTTCTATTAATCGTTTAGGAAACATTGATTCATTGATGAACAGAAATTGAATCGCTAATCTGTATTGTATTCGTGATATTCGACTGCTGAAATAGAGATTGTTGTTCTCGATATGACGTTGCATTAATGTTACGAACTTCAGCCTTACGAGCAGAGATGGTAATGTGTAGAAATATGTCTATAATTTCATAACAAAAAAACTTGAACTTAAATGTTTTGTAAAACTGAATGTTCCAATGTAAAACTGTTATTTTTTATCTTATGTTCTAGTATTCCATGAATCCATTCTACAAACTAAATACTCCGATCAGATCAACAGGATTTGAGAAGAAGGCGCAACTTTACGGCAGAAAATATTTATCGTCGTAAAACTCCATTGAGGTAACATCGCATAACAGAAAATATTCCTTGATTTAGTAATTAGAAAATAAAAAAATCCATATTCAGGTACAATTAATAAATGTGATAGTTCAGGTTTATCACAGTTTCAGATAGCAAGTAGATATGTTATATAGGCCTTATATTCTATATAGGTAATATTTATATATAAATCTGGCTACAATTTCCTACTCTCTCTTGCCACTGAAGTGTGTAAGTCTGCAGAGAATTTGTAAAACAATAACTTAAAACTATATCCGAATGAAAAAAATAAAATCACAATAATTTCTTTATTACGAGTCTACCACTTTTTCTGTTGTAATATTCATAGTCTTTACCCACTTGCATCGGATAATTGTCCAGATGGCCCACGACTGGGCGAAGAATCTTGTTTATTGGAATAGCCTTCTTTGCAAGTCTTGCAACTGAAAAAAGAGATACATTGGCTTTATCTCACTCTCAGTATTGTGTTAATAAATTAATAATAATAAGTTAATAAATTCTTCCACCTTGCTAATTATAATTAGAACAAGTTTGAATATTTTTTCATACCCTATTGGTTGAATTATCTGACCCTCTGATTATTTGGGTAATTATAAAGGCTCAACTTTACTAATAGCGTCAGTCTGAAGGATGGCCAAAGTTTTCCTTAGATATGTGTGCAAAGTAATCGTAAAACTGAGTCATTGAGCAAATAAGATCGCTAGTATACCTCCTGTTGTTTTTCCGTTTCTTGAGTCATTAGTTTGTTCAAAGTTTCTTGAAGTCTGTGTCTCTGTTGCTTCATTTCAAGTAATTCGGAAAAGAGCCCGACTACCTGGGCTTGGATCGTGTCTGTTGAGAAATAGTTTTGGAAATTGGTAAAATTCTCTATGAAACCAGTTGCTCTATAAACTGGGAGAGGAAAAAGAATTTTGTCAAATGAATCTAAGCTATTCCTTCGAGAACGTATTCATGATTGTCATCAATCAAAGGTCTTACCGTTTTTAAGAGCCATTGGTTGGGTCTGCACAGGATCATCTGGGATTATCTGATCTGTGCGAACCGCTTCTTCCTTTAGTGGTGGAAGTTTACCAATTTTAAGTTGTTATTAAATGATCGTCTTATTTTCAGTACTTGTCGTTTCAAAAGATTCAAATTACTCACC
The DNA here is from genome assembly GCA_963989295.1 of Ametastegia equiseti. Lineage (NCBI taxonomy): Eukaryota > Metazoa > Arthropoda > Insecta > Hymenoptera > Tenthredinidae > Ametastegia > Ametastegia equiseti. Next base: position 17,934,706 of record OZ022389.1, on the reverse strand, counting down.
TCCGAATACAGCATATCTGTTTCAGCCGGAACTGTATCTATGGACAAATAGTTGAGGAAGTTCATTAAATTCTTGGAGAAAATATTTCAAGTGTGCATCGAGAGTACAGAGATTATTTTTGAATTGAATCCTAGCTTTACTGATAGTGGGAATATGTGTCTCTAACTAGTTTCAATTAAAAAAGGTTTTACCATTTGTAAAAGCCATGGGCTGTGATTGAGGGCATTCATCTGGGACAATGTATTCGGAGTGGAATGCTTCGTCTTTAGGAGCTGTGGATATATCGACCAATAACTTGTCACTAGCTCCGTTATCGTATAAAATTTCTTCACTGAATTGTACACCAAGTCTGTTGCCACTGGATTTGTAGTGACGCAAACTTTCCGAGTACGGCACCTGCAACAAACATCAAAATCAATGAATTTTGGAAATCATTGTTCAACGCGTAAGACATTTATTCACACGGATTAAAAATGTGAAAAAGTTCTTGCGATCGACTACCACATTCTTCAGCCTGATAGCAAAATGGTTACTAGTTATTCATGTGAATTGATCAATGATTAGCTTGTTCAATTTTCATTATATGTACTCTACAGTCAGGGCTTTAATTTACTAAATAATGTTTCTCAGGCCTTACCTTTCTTACTTCTAATGCCTCACCAGCCACCCGCATCATTTTGTAATTTATTGACGCTGATTGTGAGCCGGATTGGCACCGTTCTGATTGCACCATAACTCCAAGTTGCTCTAAGAAATAGTCTCACCTGCGACGTATATGGTTTCTGCAACGCTTGACCCTCGATTCGCCTACTTTTTCCCCATGCATCATGGCCATTAATCGCCATACGGAAGCTATTGTCAGATTTCCCTGCATCAGTTCGCCACGAAACGGAGGCAGATGTTTCAATACATTTTGTTCGAAAGCTTCCCATTTGTACGGACGTAAAGAAATGTCCGATTCGGCAGAGTTGATAGTTTGATGAAGATTCTTTGCTCTATCTTGGTAACGATTCAGATAACTACAGACCCACGATATACGTGTTCTACTCAATGGCTTCGACGTAAAGATCTCATTTGCCAGCTCTTTACAGCACGACCATGGTACACTTCTACCAGTATAAATGCGATCACGATACTTGTCGCAAGCCATCAGGCGCAGAAGCTTTTTTTCCATCAACAGCGACAGCGGCATCTGTGATTATAGTTAATCAATCATTCATTTCTTTATCTGAGAATAGACTGCAGCAGAGCACTTTATCGGTGTGCGATTCTCAATTTTGTGTGAGATTTGACCATTTTCTTTCGTCTTCACCTCAAACTTAAATACTCGATGTGAAAAGAGTTGATGCTTTACAAAAAACTGTTATGACCATCAAGATTTCTGCATCTGCATTTTTTAACTTTGGCAAGCCGTAGCTCTGAAACGGTTGATTGTAGAGAAAACTTTGAAGGATGTTTTGTGTTGCCCCTTATCAATTATCTAGATACGCGATTTTTCATTTATTCTTTCAGTAATTCATTTGCAGCTTTTCGACAAATTTAAGCCAGACAAAACTTTATTGAACGTTTATTGTTGCTCTATCAATAATTTAGATACGTATTTTTTATTCATTTTTTTTCATCAACACATTGAAAGCTAATATTCGTTATTTTCGTTCTCATTTTGTTGATCTTCTTTTGAAGCCCACCATATTATTGTCATTCACAATACGATTATCCAGCCGTGGTACACAGAGAGAAGAGTTTATTTACTGTTAACGAAGCTATATTCGGATATAAGCAAATTGATATTTTGTTATAGTTACCAAATCTTATTCGACTCAAATAAGATTCAGTTAAGCCAGTTAGGGAAATTCTATAAAATTAAGATTCAGTCAGGCCAGTTAGGGAAATTCTATAAAATTTCTTTGGCCTAACTGAATCTTATTTGAGTCAAATAAGATTTGGTAACTATAACAAAATATCAATTTGCTTGTATCCGAATATAGCTTCGTTAACAGTAAATAAACTTTTCTCTCTGTGCACATTTTTATTCGTTTGTATGAAACCATTTAGAGCTACTTTTCGAACAATGAGAAATGAAAAATAGAGTAAAAAAATGAAATAAACTAAAAATATGAATAAAAAATATTAAAAAATGCGTGTCTGGATAATTAACAGATCAACAAAAAACGTCCCACAAAATTTTCTCTCCAATCGACCGTTTCGGAGCTTCGGCTTGCCGAAGAAAGATGCAGATGCAGAAATCTTGAGGATCATGAAAGTATAATTTATGATCATGTCTTGGACTGATAATTCGTGTATGTAATTTTGTAATAGGTACATATTTATATTCATGATCCCAATAATGAACAGTGCAAGCAATTATTCTGTGTTGAATAATAACGGAATCAGAATATGTATTGCATATCTTATCAAATTAAATGGATAGATGAAATAAAGAACGTGCAATTTTATTTTTGCCAAATTTCGACGATCATCGAGATATAATTCCGTATACTTAGTTACGATGAATGGAATGAACGGAACACGTGTATCCCGAAGCACGTGTGAATAGCTATAACTCATTCGATGCCCTCTTCCTAATTAAACACTTGTGCCTTTTATCTACTCTACGAAATGCTATTATAATCAAGATTTTAGCATACTCACCGTATCAATGTACACAGCTAGAAAATTCAATCGCGTCTAATTTTCCTAATTATTCACTTAAACTGACTATAACTGTGGGATTCACGTTGGATTTCACCTGAACACGTTGTAAAAATTACTCCCTGGCGTCGTCGGACTCATTCTTATTGGTCTTTGGGAGTTGTATACTTGTATTGTATTGCTTCGCTTGTATTCACGTAATCCTTGCCGCGCCGTGCCGTATTCACATACTTTTTTCTTCCCCGGTTCAGCCTATTCTCTACTAATCTGTTACGAACGCCCTTAGAGCGCCAAACACGTGCCTGTTTATATCTTGTTGATTTTGCGTCGCTTGCTCGCACATGGCACAGCTGACAATGAGTCTTGGAATTTGTTTGCGCGAAAACCGGCTGAGTGGAGTGATCATAGGTCGGCAATTTACAGTCTGCAACTCCTTTTCACAAATTATTTAAGGGAACTCGAGAAAAAATTGGTAACTTCTTTGAAAATACCTACTCAGGAAAAATATGGCGGAGAAAACAAAAAGTATATGCAATTGCCGAAAATTGTGTTCGAATTTTGTCCCTTTTTTCACATGATACTCAATAACTCTGGCAATTCAATATGAATTTTGGTGGGTCAGCGATTTTCTGAAAGAACGCTGGATTTCGCACATTTTGCACCGATGCCGATGCGGCACCAATGCCGATACCGGTGCCGATGCGGCACCAATGCCGATGCCGATGCCGATGCGGCACCGATGCCGATACCGATGCCGATGTGTCACCGATGCCGATGCGGCCTCGATGCCGATGCGGCACCGATGCCGATGCGGCAAAAATGCTGATGCGGCAAAAATGCCGATACCGATGCCGATGTGGCACCGATGCTGATGCGGCACCGATGCCGATACCGATGCCGATGCGGCACCGATGCCGATGCGGCACCGATGCCGATGCGGCACCAATGCCGATACCAATGCCGATACCGATGCCGATGCGGCACCGATGCCGATACCGATGCCGATGTGGCACCAATGTCGATACCGATGCCGATGCGGCACCGATGCCGATACCGATGCCGATGTAGCACCGATGCCGATGCGGCCCCGATGCCGATGCGGCACCGATGCCGATGCGGCACCGATGCTGATGCGGCACCAATGCCGATACCGATGCCGATGCGGCACCGATGCCGATGCGGCACCAATGCCGATACGGCACCGATGCCGATGCGGCACCAATGCCGATACGGCACCGATGCCGATGCGGCACCAATGCCGATACGGCACCGATGCCGATGCGGCACCAATGCCGATACGGCACCGATGCCGATGCGGCACCAATGCCGATACCGATGCCGATGTGGCACCGATGCCGATGCAGCACCGATGCCGATGCGGCACCAATGCCGATACCGATGCCGATGCGGCACCGATGCTGATGCGGCACCGATGCCGATACCGATGCCGATGCGGCACCGATGCCGATGCGGCACCAATGCCGATACGGCACCGATGCCGATGCGGCACCAATGCCGATACGGCACCGATGCCGATGCGGCACCAATGCCGATACCGATGCCGATGTGGCACCGATGCCGATGCAGCACCGATGCCGATGCGGCACCAATGCCGATACGGCACCGATGCCGATGCGGCACCAATGCCGATACCGATGCCGATGCGGCACCGATGCCGATGCGGCACCGATGCCGATACCGATGCCGATGCGGCACCGATGCCGATACCGATGCCGATGCGGCACCGATGCCGATACCGATGCCGATGCGACACCGATGCCGATGCGGCACCAATGCCGATACGGCACCGATGCCGATGCGGCACCAATGCCGATACGGCACCGATGCCGATGCGGCACCAATGCCGATACCGATGCCGATGCGGCACCGATGCCGATGCGGCACCAATGCCGATACCGATGCCGATGCAGCACCGATGCCGATGCGGCACCAATGCCGATACCGGTGCCGATACGGCACCGATGCCGATGCGGCACCAATGCCGATACGGCACCGATGCCGATGCGGCACCAATGCCGATACCGATGCCGATGCGGCACCGATGCTGATGCGGCACCAATGCCGGTGCCGATGCCGATGCGGCACCAATACCGATGGCGATGCCGATGCCGGATCCAATGCCGAATTATTACTTGTATTTTTATCTTGAATTCCGGGAGAATGACTTGAGCGATTTGGATTAAATTTGGAGGGAAAATAAACCGTTTGGTGAAGATGTTCCATTACCCTTTCGAAGCTTCTTTCACTGCCGGTTACCTAATGGCGAGTGTTTGAACATTTGAATGAGTTTAACGCCCATTTTCAAGTCTGGGAAAACAGCCCAACCGATTTCAACTTAATTATAGTGAAGTATAATACTATTAATTAATATCAGATCAGTTTGAATATTAAAAATCTGCGATCGTATGTACCTATTTGTTAATACCGCTGGTTGATTTGTTGAAAACGCCAAACAATCACTGACGCTGGACTCGCGGCCACCTCAACTCTCTTCTTAGTGATTGGATGTTGTGAATTTACCATGCATGTTCAATTACCAAAAAGGATCTCTGGTCATGGTTATGAAACATTACAGAAATCTCACTGAAAAACGGCACATGATGCACAACAGCACAACATAAACATGATGAGAACTTTATCATTGTAACATCACAGAAACATGACATAACTGTTATATTTTTATGCGGACGTGTAACTTTTTTGTCACGTTACAAAAATGTTACAGAAATGTTGCAAAAAATGTTACAATACATTACATGTGACAATTTTAATATTTCTGTGATGTTACTGTCACATATTTTGCTGTGTGGGATAGTACCATATTATTATCAAAGCATACACTCCACTAATGCAAATATGATTGAACTCCCGCTATGCAGTATGAAATACAGAACAAATCCATGCAAAAATATTTTCATTCCAGGCAACAATGGAGTCGTAATTTTTATAGGCGTAAACAGCTTATATCGCTAGTTTCAACGGTTTACGCCTATACAAATTACAACTCCATTGTTGCCTGGAATGAAAATATTTTTGCATGGATTTGTTCTGTATTTCATACTGCATGGCGGGAATTCAATCATGTTTGCTTCAGTGAAGCGTAGGCTTTGATAATAGTCAAAATAGTGGGCCATGTCCACACTTTACGCCAATCGACTGTTGCACCACCTTTACCAATAAATGTCAAATCTTATGACCAGATTAATTAAGGTGATAACAAAACAAACATCAATTTAATAATATTGAATAAAAAATACTGATAAATTTTCGTTTTACTATATCATGATATAGGCATCATATCTGTAATAGCATATCAAAAATTAATCAGTATTTTTTGTTCAATATTATTAAATTGATGTTTGTATTGTTATTGCCTTAATTAATCTAGTCATAAGATTTGACATTTTTCGGTTAATTTGGATCATTGTTCTGTAAATATATGGTACTATACAAATGCAAAGAACTTGTTCATTTCATATACATCAGCATAGTTCGTTTTTGCAGTGCGTCCACTTCACTCGTATTTCCAGTTTGTTTGAAATTAATTCAATTCTGGCACCCGAACCAGAGCTGGTACCACTTTCGGAATAGTATCAAAAGTTTCGTATTTTTCTCAAAGAATTTATGGTAAAAATTTGACAAGAATCGATAACGGCTAACGCAGTGAAAATCCAGAATTAGGAGTGTTTTGTCGAAAAAATAGCACCCACAATAATTCAAAAATTCTAAAAAAAAAAGTTTATGTCAACCCATATTATTTGCAAGCTTTTTGACCGAGGTGATTTTTTCGTACGACTAACAGATTTCCAAATACGTGCGTCTTCCTGAAAATAAATCAACTCTTGAACCAAGGCGCGAGGGGGCAAAAAATCTGAAAAAATTTAGACGTATATTTTTCGCCCGCCCTTATATCATACTCGAAGGAGAAGAAAATAAAAAATGGTGAGGGTTCACGCCAGGTCGATTTGACATGGAATGGCCCATATACAGGGTGTCCCAGAACCCGGGGACCACCGGACACCAGCGGATTCCTTGACGAAATCTAAGACGAAATGTATTCTTGCAAATTTTCTGTTAAACCAACCGTATTCGAGTTATAGCTGATTCAAGACGTCCAATACCGCGCAGATAGGAGACCGGCACAGGAGCGTCACATCAGAAAAAAATATATGAGTAACAGCCAGCCAAACGATTATTGGACGACTTGAATCGGCTGTAACTCGAATACGGTTGCTTTGAAAGAAAATTCGTAAGAATAATTTTCGTCTTAGATTTCGTCAAGGAATCCGTCGGTGCCCGGTGGTCCCCGGGTTCTGCAGGACACCCAATATATTCGATCGCCAAACGATTTGAATTTTTAATAATAGAAATACTCACGCATATTGCCAACGTCTTTGATCCCCTCTTTCGATACCAGGCAAATATCTAAAAGAATTGGTTCAATTACTAGAATAGCGCAAACATTCGCGTGTTGTATTCGAAGTTCTTTGTGTTCTCCAGTATTTTCACCTGTTGTTCACGTTTCAAACTTCAGATTTGCTCTTGTTGTACCAAAGCAAGTATCTTTATTACCAAAAGACTGTATAGGCTTCTAAACAATCATTATTCCAAATCAGCGGATTCTTTGATCACCCACATATTCATAAGTTCAGTGGTAATAATCATCAAAGATTGAAAAATGACTTCGGATGACTTAGCAACAAAATTAAATTGGCTGTCCATTCTCTAATCTAAATGATAGTCGTTGTACCATTCGCAGCTTTATGTCCACTCAGTTACTCTGTCCAGCAGAGACTGATGATGTTGGTAAGATAAGGTAGGAATAGGTTGTAAATATGACTAAGATCAGCTGTTTATAACACTCTGTATTATCAGTACATATGATTAAAGATAAAATTTCAAATCGTTCAAAGATAATATTATGGTTTTACACAATATGCTATAAGATGAACAAACGGGGTGGATTTTTCACTATTTGGTCAGTCCAAGGCCAACGGCGTACAAGTCCGTGATATCGGATAAAACTTTGGTCTTTTTTGAACCGTTTTGTTTCCTCTGACTGCTTCGGTTGCGATTCCTTGCTGACGGTGCCCGTATCATCTTAGTGGTCTGGTTCGGTCCAAGAAGTGTTGAAAGGGAAGTTGGCTCCGGAGGTATCGCACCATTCCTTTTGTATTTGCTAATCGCGTTCTGGACAGCCGCGCTGATGATCTGAGAAGCAGTAAATTAACTTTCGTACTATATCAGGTACTTTGCGAATTTCGTTAAGAGGTCCTATATGGTCACCAGCGTCTAAACAGGCTAATTTTTGGAAATTTATTTTGCAAAAACTGCAAATGCATTGTTTTAAATATTTTTATATATTTTCACGCACAACTTAAGGAGTGCGTGTAAAAATCTTCGCCAAAAAATATCGTCGTTTTCACAAGTTATTTTTTTTCGTGTCAGCCCGTGCGTGATCGATCGGTGTACGTGATTTTGCAAATATGGTTGGTCTGAAACGAAAAAAAAACAAAAACATATTCTCATCAACTACGTGGCATTAGCTGTGACGTGACGGAGTTTTTTTTCTCTTCTTTTTTTGTCTCAGATTAGGAAAAAAAAATGCCTTAATTTTTTCGTAAATGCTCTGAGAATTGCAAAAAATTTCAAGAATTTTTTTCTCGTAATCTAAGACGGAAAATGCAAGAAAAAAAAGCTCTATCTCGCTGTAATAGCATGTAGTTAATGAGAATATATTTTTTTCTTGTTTCAGACCAACAATACTTACGGAATCACGTACACCGTGAAGAAGAATAACGTGTGGAAATTTCAATATTTTTTTTATATGAAAATTTTCACACACACTCCTTCAGTTGTACATGAAAACATATAAAGGAATTAAAAATATCGCATTTGTTGTTTTTCCGAAATAAATTCATAAAAATGAAAAAAGCCTGTTCGGAAGCTGGTCACAATAGGATAATCCCCTTAAGCTGAGAAAAAAGTCCAACCTTTTCTTCGTTATGTTTTCTATGTGGAAGTTTTTCCATCCTTGTGGCAACCGCGGTGACTGCTGCGCTCTGAGGTTGTCTCAATTCCATTATTTTCGAAATCAGAGTTTGCCTGGCGTTAACATCAGCTTTAGGGGTCGATTGGCTGGCTCTTTGCCTCGCGGAAAGCTTTTGGATGGTATTTCTCGACACCGATTCACTTTTCGGCGAACTATCCTGAAATTTGAGAAATCAAAGGCTGGTGGCATTGCCGAGAAAAAATATATCAAGAGACAACTGCGGATTCGGATGAATTTCTTATTATGGTAAGATGAGTTGACATATGCAATGACCTGAATCGGGCTTCTTGTCTTAGTGGACGACGGCGACGTCCCTGTAAAGCTTTTGGTTGGAAGTTCGAGTTTTTGTGATCCAACGGAACTTTTCGATGATTTCGAAAGTTCCGGGGCTGTTATAGCCTGTCGTAGTTTCGGCGATTCGAGTTTATAGTAAGCGTAAAATTCTTGGTCCAGCTGAATCTCGAGTTCTTCTATGAGGTCGACTATCACCGGACCGATATAAGTGTGTACAGCTGACTTCGAATGGGTCAGACACGTCTGCGAAACACGATGAATCATTTACATTCGTGAAAATGTCATTCTGATACATAACTCCACACTGCAGCTTGAATAATTCTTATATTCATGTAGGTCAAACTGTGGATCGTTTATTTCTGAATTCCGATTCTCGATCCTTCTTTGAAAGTCAATTACGATCCAAAAGTAGAACAATTTAACTTACCGCTGGTGATTTTGTAACAAGGCTAAGCTTGGAGTCATGTACTGTGGTATTTGGCTTTTTCTCGGTTGAAACAATCCGTGTCCCTTGAAGAGAAAGGGCTGCACCCAGATAGGGTTGGCAGCTAGGCATTCGCTGCCGATAAGCCAATTCAAATTCTCCAGTATCTGCATTCTTGTCTTCACGACAGTCTACCACGACTAGATTGGAAATATCGAAATGCTAACTGATTTGAACTCCTTCATGACCATCAGAAACCATCAAGTAAACATTGCGTGGGGATCACCATACCCCGAAAAAATCGAAACATGAAAAACACACGTGAAAATGATCGAAGGTTCCTCACCTTTTATAGTATCTTCCATAACTTGACGACATAGTCTTGAAGTAACACTGGTCGTGTAGCTCATGTCTGGATGACTGTTTATCTCGATTAGCCATACGGAAAAATCCTCCATGACCATGAAATCAGCACCATAAAGTTCAAAGCTGTTTTTTCGTCGATCCATAGCTTCTTGACTAGCTAGTAACGAGCCCACAAGACTTTGCTTCATTCCTGGATAGATAAGCTCGTCCCAAGCATCGTTGTGACCCTGAGCCCTGGGGTTAGACATGACATTGAAGAATTGTATTTCGAACGATCAAGAATTTCTCGAATAAATGTGAAGAAAAACATATAATGTATGATTACTTGAGAAATTGTTTGAAAGTTGTGGCGTCCCACATATTGTCTGTGGGTAGCGCTGGGTCGCGATCACTGCTGTTTTTATATTTGCACTGTATCGCATGATTGCAGAGATGGATCGATTCGTGAAAGTCGGTTAAACGAAACTTTTGCGAACAAAATCGTAGGTAGCTTTCCCTGGAAATTGAATCCTTGGACAAATCTTGATTAAAGAACAACTCCGCGATGTATTATAACGGAGCTACGCACGACAAGATAATTGCTATACCAGTTCGAAGACACGTAAACCAGCGAACGCCAACTGGGTTATATACGCTTATACAAAAGATCAATTCGATAAACGGATATACTATACGGAGCTCGAAACGGGCAATTTCTTGATGGATTGCCGGAAGTTCAACCCGACATCCAACTACCACGCACATACATTTGTATATACATTCTAAATTCCTAAATATAGATCCTCGTCGAATAAATGGAAATTAATATACAGGCATCAGGCGTATTTATCCCCTGCAACACATTTTCTAGGGCGAGGAACTCTATAATTACTTATCGTTATACAACAAATTATCCTTCTCTTCTATTTATGGTTATTGCATCTTTGCTATGATCGCTATGTCAAATCAAACCCCCGAGGTTATGGCTCATCGACTGATTTAATTGCGGATGTCACGGGTGACAATCTTACGTTCTCTCGATGTCACGGCAGTTCAAGTATAGTTCAAAACTTTTCTTCAAACGATAAGGAAACTATTAGTTATAGATAAGTTACAACAAGGAACTCAAAGTATAGTATTCATCACAGTTCTTGGTGAAAAGCACAATAGTAAAACTCAGTCATGGGTTCCAGATGCAAAGTTATTGCACCCTAGAAAGTTCCCTGGCTGATGATATTCGAGCTGCACAAATCACTTGTCGAAGTTAGCTACGAACTTACTTTGAAGAGTGTTTCTGAAGGGTGCATATTGTCAATCGATACAATCTGCATAACGTTTGTTGTTTACCATCGAAGCGTTTATATAGCGAATCGTGTATATACGCCATTCAGAAACACTGGTATATCGAATAGACATAACTATAGTATTCATATGGGGTAATGTAACGTGGAGATGATACCTGTACATCCATAAAGTCAGGGGTTGAGCACATGTGACGATAAACCATTGCCTGATGTCAAACTTCGTGCTGTAGATGAGGAGCGGGCGTTCTGAAACAAATATAACGGGATGTTTTGTCGATATACTGCAGAGTTTAGTATACCGCGGGTTGTGTTCCTTCCGGTATCCTGCAGGGCATAAGCCATAAGCCATACATACATATAAGTAGAATATGTACGAACGCATGGGAAAATATCGTGAAAATAATGCCTAACAAATTGACTCGCTCGTGTGACGTCTGCAGGATAACAAAGAAGGTAAAAAATAGGCGTGAAGAACCCCCTCGAAAATTCAGAATCGATTTACTAGATTTCATGTCTCTCCGGTGTTTTCACTTCATTCACTATACAATCGCCATCCCGGAAATACTGGCTGAAAATCTTGCAGGAAAGAGACTGTTGCGCTTGTAATCGCAGTAGTTGAAACTCAATTTCCCACGAGTTTTTCTACTCACGTGAGTTGACTTAAAAGCTTTTTTACACATGAGGCAACGAGGGATGAATTTTGCATGCAATGAGGATTATACTGTAAGATGTTGAGTTTTACTCAAAAGTGATTATAAATCTTAGACTTTTCATGAGTGTCAAGCGTTTTCTAAATTATACTTGTAGGAATTACCTATATATTTTTGAACAACATATCGAGTATCGGATTTGTTCGCGGGATTGATTTTTGCGACAACATCCTCGAGTCTGTTCATCAACGTGATGCCTCTTCCTCGACTTTTGTTACCAGGTTTCAGGATCCAGACGTTCATGATTCCGTCCATGTCCAATTGCGGCCAATACTTGCGAATCCGTTTGAGCAAATGCCGCGAGGCAAGGAAGTATTTCTGTGCAGTGCATTTGGAGATTTAATCACAAGCTGTCTCCAAACTTGCTCGCAAAGTCTGCGAATACTCACGTGAAAGGGAACGTTGTTACGAACGAAAAGGGCCTGACCGAGAATGATCTTGTAGTACCAACAGATGAACTGGTCCCATTGATGAGACCAAACACGTTCAACTTCCTGGTCAATATCCTCATGTGACTGAGCCCCTATGTAATCGCTGCATCGCCGGATCGCGAAGTCCAAAGCCTTTAAAGGAATAGTGCCGTTTGGTGATCTCGTTGCGTTTTCTCCTTCGGTATTTATTTTATCTACCAGCCACTTCAGGAGGCCAAGACACGCGGTGAACCTACGCGTCAAGATTCCACCTTCAGGTTCAATATTTCAAATACATGTTTCAATGGAAAGAGAAAATGAACTCGCGATTTTGATACCCTGGTATCTCACCTGAAATCTTCGACGAAAGCGTGCATTTGATCCCCCTGGCAAATGTTGTAACATCGTGGAAAGAGGGTGTTTGCCACCCCGGCTTCATAGTACCAGTGCATCTGCCTCACGTTCGAGCACAGACCCACCTGCAGCACGACGTACCACGTATTATACCCGGATAGTTCATAAGTTTCTTTACTACAAATCCAGGGCATTTCCTCTGACATGCAAGCTCGCCCACTTAAGTAGCTTCGAAATATTGCCGGAATCAATTACGTCCGCATGCATGTTGCTCGAGGAGTTTGATTGAATCATAAAATGCTAATTTCATTATAACTCGGGCTGTATGAAGTATCAGGGCTAATGATACGTCAGGATTAAAAGCTTTCGAGGGTCGTCTGAAGAGGGGCGTTTGAAACGGGGAAAGTTTGACGGGCGTGAAGTTAAAATTTTGGGGTTGGTAGGAAATTTATCCTTCCAATTATCACATTCTTATAAGTGAAATGCTGCAATTCATTTATCCCCCTTAGATCTAGGTATCATTTTTTGGTATTCGTGTATAAAATGATCTTATGAAAATGATGTTTACCTTCGAGGTGAAACCGGCGCGACAATATCTGTTGAATACCGTTGACTTGTTGTCCTGAGTTGGCCATCCTGGCCATTCCGATCCAGTGTTCCATAGGAAGTCAACAACGTGATTGCTCAGCATTTTCGATATCAATAGACGTTCGCTCTGTTGATCTTTCAAGTCGCCGATCCCTGCCAGAAGCGCAACTGGATTTGACTCTACGCTCAGGTGCTGATCCGCTGAAAGATTTTTTTTCCAATACGGGATCTTCGGGTTTAATTTAATCTTACGCGGTTCAGCCTCAATGGATATAGAATGCGTCAACAGAAAAAAAGAGTAATAATTGAAATTAAAAAAAAGATACACTCATATGTATCCAGATAGCTAAATGATGGTAGACATTCATAGCAATCGTCGTTCAAGTTCGCATCGAGCAATGTCATCACACGAAACCTATCAAAGTAATGGATGGCACAAAATATCAGCAGTATACTAGCAAGTATGAAATTCCAAGTAAATCCGTTACACCAGCATAGACGAGTATTAAATACAACAATGATCAACATCACTGAGCCACGGGTCCGTTTAATGGTTTTCCAGCAATAATGCTATCTTGTATCTGTAATTTCGAGGTAGATTTAATGTTGTTATTACATGCTCGCTTGAACTGTAGCTTTTTAACGTAATGGAATTACATACCAGTATACAATTGGAGGTTTCAATGCTAGAATAGCCTGCGACCCACATTATCGATAAGGCCCATTTTTAAATGGCTGATGGTAGTGGTGAATATGCAGAGTATTATCGACAATGTGGGTTAGGCTACTCTAGTACTGAACCCTTCAATTGCAGCTCGTGTAAAATCACCTTTGGCTATCCGGGTGTACATATCTCATTTGGAAAAACCTTGCCAATGAACACAAGATCTTTATCAGATTGTAGATCGATTCGGGCTTGCAATTTTCTTCTTTTTTTTTTTCATAGATAATCTCGCAGTATCTAGTACCATCCGAAATCAGGCTTATCGAGTTTAGATATAGTGAATGTATAAGCAATGTGACGATGATTCTGAACTATGAACCCAACTAATTACCGTGGATTTCCATTCGCGTTCAATCGGAGAAAAGCGCGTGAGATTTGACAATGATATTTTGCACCTTCGGTTGACATCTCCGCGCGAGGGGTTAGATTGATGTATTCTCTTACCGTTTACCGTTTTCCTGTAGTATTTTTCACACCAACCCCTCTTCAGCATGCATTCTCGGACAACCCGCGATCTTCCGTAGATCATGAAGGTGTGATGCATCGCAATCGCGTCCTTCACGATCTGCTTTATACGAAGGAATCGTTCTTGGAGCGTGGGTGGAAGGGTACTCGTCAGCTGCATGTCGCCTGATTCGGCTGTACCGCCTAAAGCATTCCGAACTCATTTTCAATCACATTTCACAAAACAGAAGATCACGATCTAAGCTAGAATCGGGAAAATTGGGCTGGTCAGCAAATTTGACTTGTTCGAGTTTGATCGTTTTTCCAGACGAGTGTTTCCCGAATTCTCAAAATTCTAGATAAATAAGTGTCATCAGTATTGGACTCAACCGAAGCAATCCTATAAATTTACAATTTCCCGCATCCAGGAAATACCGTTTCAAAAAATGATCAATCTTGAATGGTCAAATTTACCCGATGCTACCCAAATGCTATAATTGTTCTCAACATTTTTAGCCTCTGCCATCCGAAAGTACTCTATAAAATCCTGCAATCCGTCCACTTCTGGATTCTGGTTGCCATCACAGCTGATTGCCTGATCTGAATTGAGATCAACGTATTCGACTGACTTCGTGATAAAATACAATGATTTAGCTACTCACCATCCGTGGATTTGTTCGCGGAATTGGCGTCACTAGGAGTATCAACATTCCCTTGTGCATTCGAATTTTCATCCTTGTCTTTGTCCTTGTCATCATCCGTTTTGCTGGTTTTTTCCGCCGGATGCGGATCGTGTTTGACGGGGTGAGCATCGTCAGCGATCATGTGGTGAATCGGCTATAGCTTGATGAATGTTCTTTCTCAGAGATTTAGCGTCATCGCCCTTGACTTTTGCTCTAAGAACGCGGACGACGGCACGGGCACCCGTTCGACCTACGCACATTCGATAATCAGCTGCCAATGTTGCACCGGGTCATGGAAATGATTCTTATGTACATTTTTCAGTGATGAAAACGGCTGTTATGACTCTTTATAGATTTATTACGAGCCAAACCAGGACTCGAAAAAGATTTCTCTAACGTCGAAAACTACAAGGCGAAGTTTCAACCCTTAATTAGTGTCTCGATGGTGGGTACCAAAATATAAACCCACTTCCAAATGAATGATCATCAAGAAGGGTGAATCTAGGATTGGTCCGAATTGCAAGCAGGAGTAAGCAATCAGCTGGTTTCGTATATTCTGGCAAATTTTTGGACAGAACAGAAAACGTAAGGATCAATATGATCAAAATTGTTTCAATGATATACAAGGGCTTGTGATTTGTAAGTGATAATGCCTATTTTTCCTGCTCCCAAAATTTTTCAGGTAAAACTGTGGGAATACATTTGGATCGGTTTGAAATTCCGATAGATTTACTGGAATCCGTGTATCCAACACAGGAATTCCTGACTTTCCATCGGATTTTCTATGCGAAGAATCAGTGGGATCTTCATTTTCTTTTTTTATAAAACGCAGCTTTACAATCGCAAATCATGAGTTGGCACTTTCTGAAGGAACTAGATTAGATGACAAGCTTCTTGTTTAGCTTAGGGAAATGCTATCCATGCCACTTAATAGCTACGTGTTTCGGAATGTTAGAAATCAGAGCTCGACCTGCACCAAACATGGTTAGTCATATTGTTGGTGGATCGTACGTTTGTGCCACACGACAAAAATTGAACTGATAATTCGAAAGCACGAGAAGGAAGTTGAACGGAATTCAATGTGAACAGCCTCTCGAAAAAATTGATTTCCTTTTCTAACGAAAGCCTTGTGCCCGTCATGATATAACGAAATCATCCATACCCACGGGGATGATGTTACTGTACAGATGATCCGCGGGTCGCGCACCCGACCAAACTGATCGCTTCTGGTTGCCCTCCGACCATGTGTCGCGATGGTTAAAACTCCAGAATCTCGCAGGCGCGGAAGTACTCGGTAAGGAATTCAGGACAGGTCGGGTAGTGCGCGTGGGATAAGATCGGGGGTTGGTGTTTCTGTGGGGTGCAGGGTGTACGGCGGTTGTGCTGCGGTTCTTCGGCGTACCAGGCACCTGACGGGTCGGCAGGTACTCTCACACATGCCCACAAATCTGGGGAAGGAAGTCGAACCGAAAGGGGGTTAATCAACCCTATACCACTCCGTACACTTTGACCCACTTAAAACCATATGATGCATTGGAATTCACAGCCTAATTACAACCGCAGCTTTATGACCAGGTGCATTTATGCCATGAAAAGTGGTTTGTATGTGGGAGGTTTATGATGAAATAGCATTCAAGAGATAAGTTTCTCCGAAATGGAGAATCTCACTTCGACTTTGTTCTGTTTGATTGAATTGCGATATATTTGGTTAAAATATTTTTTTTCTCAGTGCAAGATTTATAAATGACGGTTTCCATGGCTCTGCGGAATAATCAGCTATAATGTATTGTATATCAGAAGTTGCTTGAAAAAGCAGCTATCTTAAGTTTTGCTTGTAAAAGCAGCTATCTCAAAGGTCACTCGAATAATCGGCTATTTCGCGAGCGAGTCTGAAACCGCTCTGTAGTTGCGTGGCAAGTCAACAGCGCTACAGAGTGGTTTCAGAGTCGCTCACGGGATAGATGGTTATATTCGACCGACTTTCAAGCTAGCTGCTTTTGCAAGCAATTTCTGAGGTAGCTGGTTATTCCGCGGACCAATCGGTTTGGTGTTGACGCTTCAGCCTAGTATACATTTCTGGGTTGAGTTATGGACATTGATGGGCAAAAATTGATTGATTATTAATCAAATAGTGATTATAGTTCGTCGTCTCGAATTATCGACTCTTATCTTATCGACTCGATTGATTATTTCGTTTTTTTAGGTTGAATGCAATCGCTAATCGTCATGTGTAATCGCCTGTCGCATCATTATTTCATGACAATAAGTGGTAATGAGCAGATATCCGAAGATGATTGGGTTGGAAGAGCTATGGTACTTCAACCCACGCTGTGAATGTCAAAAATTGACGTATCAAGCAGATGCCAAGAAGTATTATAGGACGAAGTGGACTGTTCTTCCGGAAATTTATGTACTATTTGTTATTTCTTGAAAAACTTCATTTTCACGAAGACTCCTGTAGTTTATGAAATTGGGATGATATTTTTGATTGATGAAAAAAAAAAAAAAATGGTCGAAAAATGTTCATCAATTTTCAACTGGAAGACCCGCTACTTTGTCCTGCTCTCTCCTGCCTGGAATAGCGCTGCAAATACAACATTGAGAAAATAAGTGTTTGAATGTTAATGTAGTAGGTAACACGTGTACCAAATTTATGAAGAGCTCCGAAAAAAATGATACTGTTACAAGCACTGATAATCATAATTCAACGCTCACGCTATCGATATTTACTTTTGCAATTGGAGACAATTCGACTTAGGTATAACTTTTTAGTACACGTCAGGTGTACTTGATATTGACGGTGCTCACGAAAACTAGCACGTTCCAAATTTCTCACGAAAACTAACATAATTCAATATTCATACTCCGAAAACTAACACGTTCCAGTGTCTACCACGAATACAAGCACGGTTCCATTTTTTCGGCGAAAATTAACAAGTTTCAATTATTGCAAAGAAAAAAAATGATACTGATTGGTAAACAATAATATTATATGTATGAATAATATTTCATAATTTCTATGAACATGAACAATTTATTCATGTCAGCAGGAGAGAATGTGTTTTTTGTTCACATCAAATAATATGTTATTTCCCTCTCTACCTATTCGATTCCCTCATACATTTTAGAGACATATTTTTTTGAAAAAACACTGCTTCCGAATCATGATTTTCTTCGCGGTGAGAATTGAATCGTGTTTTTATCCGCGGTTAGAAATGGAACATGCTTTTCTCCGAGGTGTAAATTAAAATGTTTTAGTTTTCGTAAGACATTTGAAACGTGCTATAGTTTTCATAAGCAGCGTCGATATGAAAAATATATTCCTAGTTCGGTAGAGTAGCCGCTGTGTACAATCTGAATCATGACCCGTAAGATTTTGTGCCCATTTGAAAAATAGATGTTTAACTAATGTAATGTAACGTACAAATCATCGTAGTCGTATAGCTGCGCTGTATTCAAAATCCGTGTGTCAAAAAAAATTTTTAAACAGAGGATATCTCCGTGAATCCAATTGGACGAATAAATTAGATGAAGGATAAGATCTGCAATAGAGGCCCTGGGGACTTCAAATTTCAAGGAACTTACCATAGAGAATAGTTTAGTGGGGGTCAGGGTAACCGTGAGGAAATGAACGAATGATATGGGATGGGCACAATAAGCCACGGCGTTAGGTAAAAATTCTATAAAAAGAGTTTTAGCTTTCTCAGTTTGTAATTATAATTATTACTTTGGTTCAAATTACTGGAATATGGGAGAAAAATGGTGAGGAAACCGGCTGATCCAGAAACAACGGATTGTCTAAATAAACAGCAGACGCATTCTCGTCGCAGTTACACTGCCGCAGGTAGCAGTTTTCCAAAGCATTTTTCAACAGTCATCATATTGTGATTGTATATTGTAGTACAGCACTGATTAGTGCAACTTTCGCTACTGTCATACCACTAAAAGTTCATGAAAGTTTTACAAAGTTGAAAATAATGCGATTCGGCGGTGGTGAAAAAAAAAAAACTAGGAAAAAATTACCGTAACCGAAATTAGAAAACAGTATTGTAATTTGCTGCACTTTGCAGGTGTTCATCGCACATACACTATATCCTGATCGTATACATATCGATGGACATTCCATACGGTCGTAGCAAGCGTCGATAACATTTTTGTTGTTGTTGCGGATATGCCCGTATTGTATTATTCCATCGACATATTTGTATAACAAGAAGACTAAAGATATTTTGGATGTTAGGAAAAAATTATAATATTAGGAAAGAGCACAGTCATAGGGTATGGGAACAACAACAAAGCAATATTGTGTGTTTGGATATACCGTGGATACATTTAGAATTTCTCCATAATGTTCTCAGAATATTCAAACTGAAATTCGAATGATATTTACACGCTTTGCGATGATGGATGTTTTTATTAGTTTATTCTGTGTATAATGATTACATAATGTTATGATACTAGAAAAGATTTGTGATAATATTATGCCATGTGTATGATTATTGTGAACATTCTCAAAATAAATACACTTTCATATAATACATCAGGGTTGATACGGTTTCTCAAATCTAAGATTTCCCGAATCTTTCAGGTATTCCAGCTCAAAATAACGCGTTTCCATATATTTAGAAAAATTTTGACGACTTCTGAACGACGATTCTCTTAAATAATAATATGTTCAGTATTATGGTTCAACCACAGTCTTGATCATCGCGTAGAGACATCTAATATGTTGAAAATTCATAGAAACTGCAATTGGTATTTCGATTATTGCATTACGATTCAGATAATAACGCTTTATTATATCCAGAGGAATAAAAATCTAGCCGTTTTAACAAAATTCCCAGGCTTTTCCAGCTTCTTCGAACTTTCGAGGTGCGATACCGACCTTGATAATACAATAATTCAGGCTACGCGCTCTTTGAATGATTCACTATCATCTCAATAATACTGCTAATAATACTTCTGCTGATAACACGTGGCGTTATCATAGCCGCAAGAAAAGAATCGGTAAATCCTAGATCAGCCGAGGCGTTGGCTCAAGATTCATAGGTCATTCAGTTAAAACGGCCAAAGTCGGATGATTTAACTGATTCAAACCTGCCGCCATGACCGACCTTTTCACACAGATAACGACGTGCGCTTTACGTAACGCGACGCGGCTATAGAGCATTGATTTGACTGGTAGAGACTGCAGAGTTTTTCATTCAACGTAGGTTAGCGAACGCGGAAGGAACACGCACAACAAACATGGCTGGAGGACTAAAGTCAGCGGCGCTTCTTCTCGTTACCGAGAAATGCTATGAAGAATATTTCCAGGATTTGAATTTCTTCGATGGTAAGTTGTTAGTCTTTTTGAAGTTACAATGTCTCTCTAAATTCACGTATTATCTCGAGTCGAACTAGTTCCCTTTCCGCTTAACGGGACTACTTTTTTCATCCGCGTCACCCCGTGACGCGTCCGACTACCTGCACGTGGACGTGGCGCGTCCATCGAGCGGCAAATTTGAATCGCTGTTACGTATTTTGAATGAAAAGCAAAAAATAAATGCACGATTTAATCAAGAAACGTAATTCTGAGAAAATGGAATTAAAATTGGATCATTTTTCAGCGGACTGCTTCAAATCTACTCTTAGTAAAGGTCTGGGAATCTCAATCATAGCCGGATCGTTTCTCGGTAAGAATTACCTGCTGTTACATATTATAATGAACTTACGTACCGATTTCAGCTTCTGGCGTTATAGAAATAGAATAAATAGGAAAGTTTCATTTTTCACTTGGTAATTATCGCTCAGAATTAATCAAAGAAACGATTATTCACGTATGGTACTGCTCGTTTGATATTTCAGTCAAATTACCACAGATTGTAAAAATCTCCAACAACAAAAGTGGTCAAGGGATAAATATCTTCAGCGTATTACTTGACCTCTTCGCTATTACCGCAACAGTTGCTTACAGTTATGTCAGCGGATTTCCTTTCAGGTAACAAGTTACACATTTCATGATTATTCAAATGTTTGTCGGCTTCACTAAAAAAACTCCAAATTTATAGAATTTTTTCCAACAGGTTCTGCTAAAATGTTCTTACAGAAAAGCCAAGAAACTATCAATATTCTTTTAAATTGAAGCTTTGTCTTGTTCTGCTGCATTGGGGTTTGAGACTTTCTCAGAAAAACTTATGAATGAAAATACATAAATATGCACACAAATGTTTCTTATCCAAAAACTCAAAATTTCTTGTCCTTTGAGTCATTTGATAATATGAATTGGCTTGTTTTCAAGCCTACAAGTACTTACCCGAAGCCTGATATTTGATCTGTATTTTCAACTCTCTTTTTAATTTTCACCTAATTCCCTGTACGTTTAATAAATATATTGTCATAATAAATAATCATCCGGAATGTAGTGCTTGGGGAGATGGAGTTTCCTTGGGTCTACAAACCGCGATGATTGGCGCCATGGTATTGCACTTTAACGGTGCAACGCAGCAAGCGGTTGCCTTCATAGTTGCTTACCTAGCGATAGTGTATGCTGTGACGAGTGGACTAACTCCAGTCAACGTCCTGTGGTCCATGCAAGCGATGAATATGCCTATTTTACTCAGCAGTAAGGTAATTATCGCCAAAAAAAATTTTTAATATAAATAATAAATTACCCACGGGCTCAGCAAGAGCCTATTATAATGGCAAACGGGAAATCAATGGTTGTTATAATTTACATGAATAAATCAAATCAAATAAATCAAATGAAATGAACAATGCACTGTATAGCTGATGTTTCAAAATTCAGCAGTCAAACCTGACAACAAATTAGTTACCATGAAAGTTAGCAACATCATTTCACTGATTAGTACTTTAGCGTCATGATTAGGTAATCAAATTTATTGATTCTTTCAACCATGTTTATCAGCATAAGGTGCATTAAAAACTTGTTTTTTAATTGTTGATGATGATATGATGAGTGAATTATTTATTTGTGCAGCTGAAATCAAAGTATCACTGAGCACCACTGTTAGTTTATTGATGAGTGAATACCTATATCAATGCAAGATTTATTCTCCGTTGCTAAAAGTATGTGTCTAATTGTTTCTATTTCAGTTTATACAAGCATCTACAAATTATCGTAATGGAAACACTGGGCAGCTATCAGCAGCGACTTGCTTCATGCTATTTTTCGGTTCGTGCGCCAGAATTTTCACTTCTCTACAAGAGACGGGTGATACCATTCTGATTCTTACATACATGTGCAGTACTTTTGCCAATGGTGTTATTCTTAGTCAAGTACTTTATTACTGGAATGCCGCTACTCCAGTTTCAAAAAAGAGTAAAAAAACTAATTAAAAATAATTATTAGGTGAATTGAAAATGATATTTTTTTACGCCGGTTCAAATTGTTTGGCATTAGCTCATGTTTCGCGAATGTGTGAACAAAACAAAAATAAAAACGTAAATGAATAATTGCAATTTTTTAGACAACAAGGCATTGGCATTGACGAACTGGAATTTATGTGATAGTCGTATTTATTATTTCAATTGTAAATGAGACCATATCTCATAAAAATGATTTCATCACATTATTATTAATTACAGTAGAAAATTCTACTATGGGATGTTTTGATAAGCGAAGCTAAAGTTTTATCTTGAACTTGTGCTTACTTTTAATTACCGCTCTGAGTATACGCTTCAGAACATTCCTAATTGTTATTAATGTCATTATTAACAATAAGTTATACCTGTATTTTTTTTGAGAGTACGTTTCATTTATGATGCGTCGTAATGTGCTTAGAATTGCGCAATATTCTTTTATATCTCTTATGCAGAATAAATTGTTACAACATATAAATAGTGAATAGACTACTCCAATATCCTTCCAAGTAATCGCTGCTATTTAACGGAAATTTGCAGATTTTTATGAATTAGTTTTAGATTTTGAAGACTTATGACTCCTGAACGTCAGAACATACAATCCCCAGATTTGAAAACAACCTTTGACGTACTCCATTCTCCAAATTGTTAACGAGTTCCAGCACCCAGTTGTCGAGATCTCGAAATAATATATTTCACCCCATCTCTGTAACGAGACCAATTAGACCCCATGAAAAGTGCGTGCAAAAATTTTACTAAATGACTCGTTAAGAGATTGAATTTCAACCTACATCACCTTATTGCTTTAAACGCTCTGGAAATGTAAGCTTAAGCACAAGAGTCAATACTATTGTGAAGCACGCAGCATCGAACATCCCAAAATTCAAGTTCTTTCCTCATAAGCTGTTTTTTCTGACGAAACCCTAAATACTTAGTTCTTACTATTGATAGGATTTTAGACCGTTAAATATTAGTTCGAGGAGAATCGATCAATATACTGAAGTTGTAAGATGAAATTAGAACCTCTAGCAGTAGACTAAATAATTGAGAATGAATTGATTATATTCCGTTAGCTGAACTATTTCACTTGACGAACCCAAATCGCGTTTATTTTTATTCATTTTTTATTTCATCTCGTAGCTGAAATTTGCGCGGACTTAAGAATACATAGGTTTTAAAGTTTCATGGTAATTTATTGATCAGCCCAAAAATAATCATTTGAAGAAAATCACTCCTGATCGTCAGGATTAGTAAAGTTATATCCCTAATCCTGTCAAAGCTCTCACCGGTATTATTCCTTTTTGAATCTTTGACAAATTTTTTCGAGAAACTTGAACTCAAAAATACAGCACATACACTTTTTAGTGTAAACCGAATTGAAGGTTTAACTCAGAGCAAACTCTTCGGACTTTGACAGGTGTGTATTGCTTTATCAGTTTAATT
The DNA here is from genome assembly GCA_963989295.1 of Ametastegia equiseti. Classification (NCBI taxonomy): domain Eukaryota; kingdom Metazoa; phylum Arthropoda; class Insecta; order Hymenoptera; family Tenthredinidae; genus Ametastegia; species Ametastegia equiseti. The sequence goes on along the minus strand of OZ022389.1, from coordinate 17,910,896 downwards.
GATGAAGGGAACGATGATGTCCATCAGCTCTCAAGGCTTTTGTATGTGAAGCCAATAGTCCGCTTCAGGAATGTACTAGAATTTTGCTGCTGAGAATAATTCCTTGATCTTTTCATGGTTGCTGAGAGGTAGATGATCACTTCGGCCAATTCTTACGAAGAAGGTAGGTCCATTGAATGTCTTATCAACGGTAATTGCGGGTAAATCACCAAAGGTTCTAGCGTGTACTCCTTAAAAACTGGCAATTAGTTGAGACGCTACTTATTGTACTTTCCTGGTTCTGCCTTCACCAGATTTTGCAAGAAATTCTTAAGGACAAGTTGTTATCAGATTTATTTTCATCAACTTGACGATATAGGTAGGTACTTGTCTTACCTAGGGGATTAGAGCTTATCGGCGATGTGTCAAGAACCACCAACTTTTTAACAATTTTCGGTTTGAAGTGGTCAAAATGTGTAGTCATGGTGAAAATGTCCACAAACAATCTTAGAATGCCACAACCTGCTTCTGATGCTTATAATTCTGTGTATTGAGTATTATTTGTATATTCGTCGACTAGTAATCGACGAAGTTTGAACAAAAGTATTTTTCGATTTCTAAAACACATCGTTATTATTAAAATTCTATAATCTTATGCACCTCTGTTGCAGCCATATTGTAGGTATATTATATTGTTATCGGAATACGATACGAACCATTCACTCAAACCTCTATACTATAAGGATTACCAGCATCTTTCACTCAATTTCGGAAGGGCATGCTGTTCAATTCTTGAGAATTAGAAAATCCTGCACCGACACTGATACTCTCACGAACATGAGTTTCTAGGTTTTTGCATCCGAGATGGGGATTTAAATGTATATGATCAAAGAATTACTGAACTTTCTTCCATTTGTCAAGATTTCAAGAACTTTTTACAACTCTCTCTGATGAACTCTCGTGATGAAAAATTATGTCCGTCACTTGTACGGAAAGGCTTTTTGACGAATCTCGTTACAGCCCTCGCCTCCGGCTCGGGCCGCAAACCTTTCGTTTCGCCAAAAAAGCCTGTTCGTAGTCGTAAAGAAATGTACTATTTCTTCATCGCCAGTTCATGTTTTATTCTATTCGAGTACATGTATAGGTATAGTCCAGGATTCGTTATTAGTGCAAGTAATTCGGTGTATCCACTCTTATTTTAGAATTCGACGGAGGGCCTTATAATAAGTCCGATATGTCTGACGCACGTTACAACTTTTTAGGCAATAAAAATGATTCCAAGTCGGAAAAAAATGTTTCAAAGATACCAGTTGCTGGCGGTCTAGCGTGATAGCTTTCCAGCTACTGGGCCACACTATAACTGGTTCATAGTTCAGTCAAGATACGATTTGACCCTCTTAAAATCGCAACCGAACATGTTCAAGGTGGGGGGGGGGGGGGGGGGGGGGGGGGGGGACGACTTCGGTGAAATTTTGATGAAAAACGATTTTTTCATTTTCATATGACTTAGAAACACGTTCACTCAACGGAAACTTCCGCAATGATACGCAGGAAATTGTCTGCAAAAGGTTCCTTTTCAATTATAGGTACACTTAATTCATCGCAGAACGTTGATATTTTTTCTCAATATCGCGTCCTAACATTAACTAAATTTTGTTGTGAGGACTTTTTAAAATTAGATTTCTTTTATTAGCAATCTCAAAATGAACAAATCATTGTGAACAAAATTTAACTAACATTTTCCTCAATCTTTATGCTTATACTTACTCAATAAAACTACTACACTGCGGTTAGAGTCACAATCGTGGTTTGTGTAATTTTTACAAAAAAGTTCCCTTAGAGGCAGAAAAAATGACTTATTTAAACCTATTTTGAAAATATTTTCCTAAACATTGTTAGATTTTCCAATGGACGCGTATGAAGGATTGTGGTACCTATCAATTATTGGCACTGATGCGGACTGCTGCAGATATGCACTTTATCAACTTTGGTCAGAGTAAATTGATCAATTGGTCAGCGAAAGTCGGACAATTTGTTTTCCAGAAAAAGTTGCCGGTACAAATAATTTATTAATTAGTAAAAAAATAATCAGATGGCGAAAGTCACTTTCCAGTGTACAATCATTGATATATTCCCTCTTGCTGTTAATGACTCGTCGTAATCTGATCCTTGTCGTTGGCTATTCGAGAAAATTTTTATTTCAAAAAACTTGATAACTCGAAAATATGATTTTTTTGCGAACGTCACAGTAAAACTCACTCACTTAAGTCATCGGTGTCCGGTTTGTTCATTTCGTTTCATTGATAAACGGGGCAATGACATCCACTAGCTCTTGAGGTTTTTGCACGTGAGGCCAATGACCCGCATCGGGAATATATTCGATTTTTGCTGTTGGGAATAATTGTTTGATCCCTTCATGGTCCTTGAGAGGTAGATGGTCACTCCGGCTACCTCCTATGAAGACAGTGGGTCCGAAGAAAGTTCTGTTGTCGACAGGAGGGAAACTACAGAAGACATCAAAGTGTTTTTTCAAAACTGGCAAGTTGATACGCCAATTGTATTTTCCCGTTTCTACCTCCACTAGATTTTGCAGTAAATTCTGAAGAAAAAATTAACATCAGAAGTAGGTACATTTTTATCTGCAATGCTTCGCGAAACTCATACCTATATTAGTTACTGATTGGTAATGATTTTTACCTCACGGATCGCCGGCGTATTAATGACGTTCGACAATTGTTGATCTGCCATTTTACGTGCTTCGGCTAAAGACAGATTTTCATCCAACGTCACGTTTTGCATTGGATCAAAAAATGTTGCTATTGCTCGTAGCCTGGGACTGGAGCTTATCGGCGATATATCAATAGCTACCAACTTTTCAACAACTTCTGGATTGGACAAAGCCAAATACATCATTGCCCTTCCACCCAGGCTATGTCCCATCATGATTGCCTTCTCACTTCCGAGGTCCTTTACCAAAAGGGCTACGTCTTCTGCCATGTGAGGGTACGATGATTCTGAAGCATGTGGCGAATCTCCGTGATTTCTAGCGTCCACACTTACTACCTGAATTCTTAAGCATGTCACACTTTAATAGCAAGTATAGCAGGGTTTCGAGGTAGGTATTATACCTACTTATATCAGCAATTCTGCCGGCTCGACGAGATTAATTGTTACAAAAATCACTAGCTCACGATTGCTTGATTATCATCTAGAATTATCAACTTTTCAAGCTTGTACGAAATATTTTTCATGTTTTACTGTACCTGCGACTTAAGAGGTATACTCATTTGAGTGGTTGTCAAAGTGAATAACTTATAGGCAATTTGTAACATTTAATAAAGATAATTTTTTCGAGAAGTATTAAATGCTGTTTTTTATCAAATTCAAATAATGACCTTTCGACCTGTCCTTTCACTTATTGTCCTGGCTAACGAGTTCCAGTTGCTCTTAGAGCCGAAAAGTCCGTGCATAATTATGATGGGGGCTTTGCCTGCCGTTTTGGATGGATTATTTCCGACCGTTGGTTCGTGGGAAATGTACGCCATCTTCACCAGGGATAAACTTCATTTGTGTAAGGATAAGTTTTATATTAGATAAAGCATTCATGGTCTGCTAAAAACAAATTATTATACGTACTGTGTAGAATTCCTGTTCAATTCGTGACGTGGGCATGACTTTTCTCTTGATAGAATTCCGAGGGCTTTTGAGGTCTGTTCTGCTGGACATTTCGTAAAAATATACCGAGACTGGATAAAAGTCATTTCGTTTTATACGTATTATGCGAATGAACTTGATAGGAGACGCACTCCCTATCCTCACGACCGCTTGCAAAATCTGAAGTATAGAGTTTGGCAAATTTTAGGTCAACTATTGGTATGGAAGCTCTGATGACGATATATAGGTGACTCTCCAATTTACAAATGGTGCTAAATAGGAACTTTTTCTTTCACCGCTACCAGTGAAGCAAGTAATTTCAATACGATTTTCGGTTCACAGAATGAATAGAATTACAAATTCTAATTTCAATTTGAGCGCAGTTTCTTCAAGTGACTGTATACAATGGGAGTCTATAAAATATTGATTTACGTGCAAATTTTATACTTCACGGAGGTAATGTGCGCGAAATGTCTGTCACAACTTGAGTTTCAGAAATAATTATACTTTTACCGAAAATCACCTTTCTTGAAAAACATTCCAGTGAGTATTCTCAGTTTGAGCAGTCTAAAAATTGCATTGAAATTTCCCCCACGTTTGATTAATTGCAATATGATAGTAAAATTATTTTCTTGTAACATTTATTCGAATTGTAAATGATTCGTGAATAACATTGTCTGTTTCTCGAGCGTTTTCTTTCGAGGATTCTCACTGATACTGGGATTGAACATATAATTTCCGCAAATATGTCGACCATAGTAGGTAAAAGAACTCGCTGGCGAAGGAAAGTGAGACAAAGTAACTGCAATTTCGCAATCAAACAGAGAACATTACTAATTTGAAAGTCTCGTACAAATTTGCGCAGAAGAAGAAATGATATTCGTAATATTGGTTTGAAATGCAAAGGGCGAGAGAAAGATCGTAATAATCTACTGCAGGCGAGGACCTGAGCACAAATAAAATGTAACTGACCGTAGGTTTTGAACATCAGATCGTATAATCGTGACAGAAAATTTTAGCAATTTTTATGAAACTATAGCGGAATTATTACTCTTTTAATTTTCCATGAGATTAAGTATGCGGATACGTACTTTATGGCAGTAATGTGTTGAGCTTCGAAGACGCGGTGATTTTGAATCGAAAAATTAACCGATGCATAGGTATGTATATATGCGAGCGATGTATAAATCATGCGCACAAATTGGCTACTACGGTTTATTGCCGAATAGGGTGATATCCTGACCGTTATTAACAAAGTGGCCACGACCTCCGAACTTATAGATAACGAATAGTCTGTAACTCTTTTATCTGTCGCATACACGTAGTAAAAAACTACAAAGTGCTCCCCTCGGCCTTTTTGTCATAGACATTGAAATAAAAGCAACCAAATTTGTAATATGTACCCATTGACACGCTGAACGAATCTTATCTAAACAAGCATGAGATAATTCAACTGATGATCATACACAGTGGGTCGGACAAATTTTCGACTTCCCGTCGAAATTCTCTCTGCTCAATCGTCTTCTATTCGAGTAGCCAGTGCAATATTTATAGAAGATTAATTGTATTGAGAGCAGTAACTTTAGCTTCTTTTTAATGGTTGGTTTGAATTTATCAGTATTGATTTCAAATTCTTGGTCCCCATTTCAAAAAAACTTGCGAATATGGTAGAGTGCCGTTAAATGTGCGCACTACAAGTCATGTATTGCAAAGTAATCACGATTTACAGCCAGTTTCAGTTCCTCGGATAGGATGATTCTTAAATCAGGAAATTCGAAAGTGTGTTCCGAATCGATACATATTGTATCGGTGTAGAACAGGGGTCGACCATATCAATGAGGGAAAGAATATGCCACTTGGATTGGATGAACACATCTTCCTGATGGGTTTCGTGATCCTTGATAGAGAAATCGGAAAGTTACAAAATTATGTTCCGGATTGGTCCTTTTTTAACAACGATTTTGAAACTCCATCTTTTTCCACAGTTTTCAAGATGAAGGGCTATACCGACTTTTGTACATGTTCAGTAGAAGGAGACGAACAATCATTCTTGTCGGATTTTTGATAGGTATATATATGGGTCATTCCACGTCAGGCGGGCCACTTTTACAGTTGGATTTTTTGAATTTCATGAACATTTCACTGTAAAAAATGTGGTGTTAAAATTGGCCGGTGTGCTGCAGGACCACTATAGAACAATTAAACTGGTTAATTCCAAAATCCAGCACCGATTGAGGTCGAAAGATTTTTGGTCGTCTCAAAAAGGCTTGAAATGGTGTTAAATTGACACTAAATTGCATTCTATAGTGGTCCACACCGCAGATTTTTTTACAGTCTTCGTGGTGTCTTCAGAAGGTCCAGAAAACACGTTCGGAACAGTTTTCAACATAAAAACTCAAAATTTCACAGAGCTACGCTTTATTTTCGGAATCGACGATTTTCCACGTTTTTTGTTTCTAAATAATTAATACTGTCGCAGTGGAACTGTAGTGAACAAATTGGTTGATTGATGTATTCTCAAGGATTTTTTCCGTACTTTCGTTTAAAAATATCTCCTTCATTCCAAACGCGTGCGTAACATCGTGAAAATGCGGTTTCAAAATTTCAACCACACTTTTTTCAAATTTTGGCCCGATTAGAAAAATTTTGAATAATTCTTAAAGAAACGTGTAATTACTACAAGTTTATTCCCCTGAATCGGCGTTATGGGCTGACGATGGGTTCTATGTGAAAAATCTCGTTTTTATTCCGTATTATTTATCCAAAGTAGTAATCTTTTTGATCGATCTCTCGTTTTTTGAAAATCGAAGAGTATCGCATGCCCTGCGTTCAATTTTTCTTTCTATATTGCTGTTATCAATTTCACAGTGATCGCATATGTCTTTGCTGAGAAAATAACTTCGAAAAATTTCAAGTGGAAATTCGTGTTTCATATCCCCCTCAATCCACTTTCAATAATTGTTCGGATGTTATGTATACTTAGTTCGATTGGTTTCTAGGGTGACGAAATAGTACCCTAGTAATGAAAAAACAGGTTCTTCCACGTTCCTCATTCATATTCTAATGATAAAACAATTAAGTTACACGAAAAAGCGACCGTTTCGGATGTATTTTTCATAATTCCACAACGTGCAGTTTATCCGGCTTACTGTTTTTATAAAAGATAATATTGAAAACCGGAAGCAACATAACAGTAATCGACAAAAGTAGTCCCTGCGTAAAAAAACATCACCGGTGGGCTGCGTCTGCGCAATAACCAGGCGAGGCTCTACGGTGGGTTGTTGGCTTGCGTTGCGTTCATGGATGATGTTGCGCGGTGCGCGTCAGGGCCAGTCGGCGAATATACGGAGTTGAGTTTACATGTGTATCTCGCTCTAGTCTCTATGCTCTGCCGAAAATGGTGGCTCATTAGCGTGCACCTAGCTGATCTTCAGTGTTGATTTGACTCGATATAGTGATATCTCTAAATCAGGTAAATCTCGATAACGTCTTCAAACTCTCGAGCAGTAATGCGAGTCCGTATTCGGTATACGAAAATTGCCAATCAATGGGCTCCTGCCTGCGTCTTCGCCCACGTATTCCGGCCTCGCAACCATAACGCGTTATGGCGTCGTCCTCAACCCGTGACGACCATCTTGTTGTATCAATAATTCGATATACATACTCTACCAGTGTCCGCGCTCAATATTTGACTCACTCGAAAGTTATTCACGGCTTAAAAATATCCCTCGGATTTTTTCCGCGCGCCCAGGTTTTTTCAGCTTTGTATTTTTTTTCCCTAGTCGTTATGTTTTCTCTAACTCAATTTGCAAACGAATTTGCGGCGACGACTCTTTACCCGAACGAGGATAATAATTATAAGTTTTTGCTGTTCTAATTCGGCTACGCGGTGTGTCATAATCGCCGGTCTCGTACGGATTTCCTTTTACGATTATAAACGTGTGGGTTTCTTTGAACACGCCTCTTTCATATTGACCAAACAACTTCCGGCAACGATTTGACGAAACTTGTCCCCCTACATATTTATCAGACTTTTACATTGCGGTATGTTGCATTAGATTAGATTACACCTCGTACATTTAAATACACGATTTATAGCTACATATGTTTTGAAATTGGGTAATTGTATTTCCTGAAACTCATCGTCAGGATATTTCAAATCATATGAATATGTTAATCCAACGGGGTCCGAGGGGTCAGTTCGTCGAAGAACTTGCTTCGTCACGAACTTCCCCGCAATCGAATGCTTAAAAACCTGCTATTTACTGTCCACAATAAGAGTTATAAAAGTCCTTCTAGTCCTGTGAGGAGCAATACTTTACTTCGGCAGAAGGTAGCCAAATATTTCTTCTTTCCAAAATCAACTTTGCACCTTTTTCTTTCAACATTTTCCAAGACTTTTCAATATTTTTCAAAATTGAAATACTCAGTCGCTTTCTGCTAATCTAAAGCTTTAATCCCTTAAGTTTCATCCCAATTGCTTGTGTTGTTTGGGAGAAAAGAGAAATTGCGTCTTTGAGGTGAACAGGCAGGTTAATTGCATCTGGTCATTGAGATTTGCGAGTATGTGGTACTGGTTGCGAAATCTGATGAAAATTCAAGCTGCCTGAATGATCAGTGAATCACAATTTGTTGAAACTATGATAATAGTGTTAACGTCAAGTTGATTTATTGTTGTTTTTTTGTTTGCAGTCCTGCAGGTGAGATTGACGGAGTTGTGAGAGTGTAAAATGGAGTCGATGGAGTCGCGCCTAGTAGCGCAGGCCCTGAATTACCACGGGCAACAACTTCAGAAGGTGTGGGAAGGTGAGAGGAACGAGAACGAGTTGACAATGCTTAACCTGAAGGAACCTAGTTTTGAAATTTATCAACAAAGACAAAAGACGCTGAGGTGAGTAATTTCGGTTTTGAAATATTGAATGTCGCAGAGTCTCTACTAGACCTGGAAATCAGGAAAACCTGTAGAAGTCAAACAATTTCGTCTCTAGCCTGGAAATTCTTCAATCATGGAATAAACATCTTCAAATTATCTTGACTATCACGTCAAGCAGAACTTTCATCTGTAATTCACAAACTTGGCCAGTAAAATATGTGCGTAATATTGACACAATTAGATAAGAAGTGAGCTTCAGCTATTCAACAAATTTTCTACTTTTTTCACCTTTTTCGTTTCAAGAGTCTATTCTTTACACTGCAATTTTGATAGACACTCAGTATAATTGGGATTGTGAGAAGAATGATGTGGACTTTATTTAATTAGCATTATGCTGGAGTTTTAAAATGTTGAAGTAATGTGGTTTTATCTTTTGATGTTACAGTTTTGGAGATAGAGGAAAAAGACTTAAGCTTCAGCAATTTATTGCCAAGAAAGCTGATGCTCTCTATGACAAAGCCAACTTGGACAAGCCAGTCGAACCTATCAAACAAGACTTTGGCGATGAGGGTAAATATCAAAGTAGGCAACATTTCTCGCACTTTTATACATAGAATATAAGATCTCAACTAGCTAACGCAACTAATCACTATATTAAGTCAAAATTTAATCAAACAACTTATTCTAGTAAGTCCAGGCGAATTTTTGCTCAATTTTGTCTTCACTAACAGATTTTCTTGCTGAGTTTATTTTCTATAAAAAAAAAAATGTGTAAATCCTGTCCATTGACACAGAGATTATGGAAATCCATTGATCTGTTCTCGAGATGCTATGAAATTGAATTGTTTTTTTGTAATTCCGTTTTTGAATAACTTAGAAAATACTATACCAATCAATTCCCAAATCTAATCGGCTCTAGATTACAAAAAACATAAATGAAGATCAAAATGATGAAATGACCCATGGCACACACACACATACTTTTAGTTCTAGTTTGTTGAAAAATTATAAATATCTCATTACTGTTTGTTCATTCAAAAATCCACGTGTAACTCAGGATATAAATTGCATCGGTGATAAACTTTTGGTCGAACCGATTCCCTATAGTTGTGTAATTACATTGAATCATTAAAATCCTGTTCATGAGGTTTAGAGACATTTTTTATTCGAAAAATTCAATTTTCTGAAAAAAGAGTAATGATTGTGTTGAATCAGACCTAGATATTGAATTTTAACTAAACCCGAAGGTACTGCTATCTGAAACTGAATGGACAAATCGGAATGACGTTGAATAAATCAGTAAATCCATACCGGATATTTTCAAAACTTTGTTGCAGAATATTATGCCACGATGCCAGGACTAGATTCGTTCGTCACAATGGAAAAATCGCAAAGGATTAGAAATTTTCTAGAGGTAAGAACCAGAAAGATTTTTAAAGACTAATAACAAACTATAATCCTTACAGGTTTTCATGAAATGTTGTTGTTTTTTTTTTTCTCTCCGAATTTCTAGAGTTTGGTTGTCGGCGATGTTATTTACTCCCAAGTTATGGGGAAAAGCGCTGCTGGACTTCTTCTTAAAATCCTTTGCAACTGCAGCGACTGTCCCAGGGTCGTTACTGACCTTGGAGTAAAGGTAATATTCGCATTTATTCAAGTTTCGGTCTTTGAATTTATTTTCAGCACACAATCTCTTTCTTACTGACTGAATATCTATTTTCCCTTAATAATCGTCTAATTCTAATCCTGGATTTTGCAGGCTTTGATATTGAATACGGCCACAGTGCCGGCGGTGGACAAGAAGGGAGTAACACGAGGTTACATGGCCAACGATCTCGTCTGCGTCGTTGTCAGTGAAGTAAACGTAGAGGCCGAACGTGTCGTAGCCGTTATGAACGTTCCTGCGAGAGAACCCCAGGCCCCGCACCCTCCTATGGGTCTTATTCATTCAGACGATCTTCCCGAAGCTTACAAGTAAGTTGGCTCTATTTATCGCTTTCTATTTCCAAAATCTCAACAAATGAAATATCAATTTTGTGCATCAATATTCAATTTAACTACTCATAGTCATGCTCTCTAATCTTGGTTTTTTTTATGGACGTTCAACTAACAATTGATACGTTATCAAAATATGGATAATCAAATGCGGACAATTGATGTTTGAATAGTATTTTGCATGTATAGTTTCAAAAAATTTGTACGTTAGCAAAATTTAGATAGAAAGAGAAAATTTGTGTGGGTTGTTGATAAAATATGACAGAGTTTTTCTTATTAGCTAATGATTACGATAGTAATGGGGTTTGTTCAATTAATAATTCATCGGTAAATGAAGTTGTAAAAAAATAGCAAAAAATCAGATGTAGAGTGAAATTTGATATATTTGTCTAATTGAAAGAGAGAAAGAGAGGAAATGATGGACTGTTGGTGCAAGAGTAAAATAGCTAATAATTGATTTAAAAATATGAATGGTAATGCGAGGTACTAACTAATCAAGGTAAATCAGATTTCATTGGTTTGACACGTTTTTATGAATCTAGGTGCCAGACACTCCTCTCTGTTACATAAAAAGTTGGTAGTCAGTATGACGATGAGTATACTATAATGTGATACAAAATGATTCAAACGTTGAGCTAGTGGTCGATGTGGCTCTGTAATACTACGCACACGTATTTACGTCTACGTTTGCCAATATATTACTCTCAAAAGTCAATGCACCAGCCAGACTATGGCCTCAAATGACATCAAAATGTCTATTTTGAAGTTGAATTTCCAGTGTGAGAAGTTCTGATACTCAGATCCTCAGTTCCTCAGACTGTGAGCAGCAGACGGTAGGTATAATAATCAAATATAGTTGTTTGATCCCTGATTATATGTCACATCTATTATTACTTGATATCATTTATATTTTCCATTTCTGAATACTTGGATTTTCAATCAATGTCTCATTTCACTTTGTCCTCATGATATTGTACTTCCTGGTTATAAATCTGCCATATTTTTGCTTCAAGAAATCAAATTCAACTATTCGCCATGAATTGTGTAGATCCTTCGTAGTTTCTTCAATTATATCATTTTACATAGACGTGATGTACACATGTCTTTTTGTACTTTTACTTTACATTGAAATTCAAAGGTTGAAATTCGTTCTATAAATTCTAAGTGATCGTGCGATTGTTTCTTATGCAAATGTTGAAAAATTTGCGAATCCTGCCGATAGCTTTTACTTTTCATTCCAATATCAACAAGAACAGATTCACAAATTACACTCTGAAGATTACCTGTGAGCTTCTAGATCTACCTAAAATGAATCCACAATATTATTGAATTCGTAATTAGTTTAGACTCTGGTTATGACATGAATAATCTACAAATTACGAATAGTTACCAGAATACATTAAGTGTGTAAAGTAAAAGCGTATTTGTATTTTGTAATCGGGGATTTAGAATGCTTTCTTGTTTGGTATTTATCAAATAAAGTAAGATAGTGCCGAAGTACACAATCAGAAGGACAATGAGTAGGCTTTAAATATTGATACAATTTTCTGTAATTTCTTGAATCAACAAAATTTGTCAATCAAAAAATATTGCTATGTTTATAAAAGGGACCAAACAACTAGAGCCCTAGATTATTTTGTCCATGATTCCAAAGAAGCCCCCCCAATAAGACAGCAATTCCACCTAAATGATTAATGCCTCATTTAAACTTACAGCTTTTATTGAGAAAGATAAAAAAAAAACTGATGTCAGTTACCAAATTGACACTGCAAAGCGCCAAAAAAACAGGCAATCGTTGTACCACGTCTAAATAATTTTTTTGGTCAACTTGGAAGACAAAAAACACATACTCGTGGCGTAGCCTCCCACCTATCCTAGGGCTATGCAAATTTGTTTTATCGCACAACAAACAAAAAAAAAAAAAAAAAAAAACAAACAAAAATCCAAAACTTATAAAACGTCATCGATGATAGGCTGTGTGCTTTTATGTTGAGAAAACCTATGATTACAAAATGTGATGCAAAAAAAACCTAGAAATAAACGTCTTAGCCGTTGAGAAAGGTGAGGCATCATGAGTTCACGTTATACTGAGGTTCTACCATTGTAAATTGTAAGCTAAGATATTGTCTTTCCACAATAACAACGTAAATCTTTTATAACATTATATATCATTATGTGTCCTTTCGGAGTATTACGGATCTGGCTACTTGTTAACGATCGAAAAGTGTAGACATTCAATAATGTTTATACTAGAACGGATTTATTTTCACATTACTTTCATATCTATCATTAACTATTGTTCGTCAACTCCCAGTATTTCGATGTTTGCGATAATTTGTTCGCCAACATGGCAGCAGTTGGAAAAAAAAACAAAAACAAACACCCTAATTAGTCTATTAGTTGGTTCTGTTTTTGTATTTTTAGTGTATCGATAATACGAGGAATCCTTTTTGTATAAACATGATAAAAATTTGTGTAACACATGTAGACTGAAGAGAAGACGAAAAGGTTTTTGGATTTGTAACAAATGCAGCAGATTTTTTGTCGGCATCTATGTGGAAGAATGTAAAAAATGCAATGTGATGATCGGATCCTTGGCATGATCCTTGATGAGAGATAATAAATTAATCGAAGGCAGTGCAAAGGGAACAACAATAAACAGATTATCATGTACGAACTATAGACCATGGATGTTTATATTTACTGCTCTGAATATATCAACTATCCAAGAGCCTGGACCAGCAGCTGAACGAAGATAAATAAAAGAAGATTATTCATATTCAGTCTATATGGTTACCAATAAATGAGAAAGATCTTTCGACGTTAACTAAGTTGCTCCGATCTGTTACTTTATTTTTTGTTATACGGTGGTGGGTTTTCTTTTTTGTATATATAATAATCAATAACTCTTTTATCTTCGTTTTGTGATCTAGGAAATTTATGGACAGCAAGGGACAGAGTTATGAAACCATGTTGGAGAATAGCGCTGGCTTCAACAACCCCAACAACACTAAATATCTCTGCAACTTGATGGGTCTTGGACAAGAAAACCATTCTAACATGGTCGGACTCAGGTATTAAATCCCTTATCTATTTTCACTACACTCAATCCACTCAATACCTTCGCAAAGTATAAAATCGAGCAAAGAAATGCGATCAACTTTGCATATTTGTGGTAGAAATGTATTGGGATTTTCTTCAGGAGACTCTCGTCTTGTATGAACTATTTAATAGTGTTGAAAAAAAGCATATTTCTTCCGTACAAGAAAATGAAAACAGATTTCCCATCCACAGCAGTAGATTTTAAGTTCTATTCGTTAAGGATTTACAATAAATTTGATGATTAACTGCTGTATTCTCTGTAGGGAAAGATTTCCTGAGACTGAATATGCTACCGAGTTGAGACAAACGCAGGCCAGTAAGTGGGCGTTCCGAAGTGTAGCTGAAGGCATAGATCACTTCAAGGCTGGTCGTCATACAGAGGCTTTCCAATGTCTCAACAAAGCTCTTACTGTAGATCCTCGAAATGTCGAGGGACTTGTTGCTCGAGGAGCATTGTAAGTTTTATCAAAATGTAGAGCATACATTATCGTCGTCCACAAGCTCGAAATCACTTCGCCAATTTTTAGGCAGAACTAAAGTACAATATCATGATAGAGAAATATCGCCAGAGAAAAAAAATGTTTTTCTATTCTTCAAGCTACTTACTGCATTATTCAGTATTTTCATCGTGGTCAATTTTTTCCAGGTATGCCAATGGTGGCAGTTTTAAGAAAGCTATAGATGATTTTGAGACGGCGTTAAAGTTGAATCAAACACATGCTAACGCCCGTAAATATATGGCTGAAACATTGGTAGCTTTGGGTCGTAGCTACGAGGATGAGAATAAGTTCGAAGATGCAAAGAAGGCTTACGAGAATTGTCTGGCTATAGCACCTTACCACGAGGAAGCTAGAAATTCGATTGAATATATAAAAACGAAAACTTTAACAGCGGGTTTGAATCCCTTGGACACATTCAAAACGTTTGAAACAGAAGAAGTTCCAGAGACGAAAGTTGTTAAGGAGAAAAAGAAACGCAAAAAAGAGAGAAAATCACGTTCTAAAAAAAGGCAGCGATGGAGTTCAAGCTCTAGCTCATCTTCCAGCGGATCTTCAAGCTCTTCAAGCTCTGATTCTAGCAGCTCCTCATCTTCCGGTTCTTCGAGATCTGGGTCAAAGTCTCCAAATCGTAAACGAAAACACAAGAAAGATCATCGCGGATCTCTTTCTCCTCTCAGCAAGCGTATGGCTCAGTACAATAATCCGCCAGCTGCTATAACCGCAGCTCATGACTCTGTTCTACCAGTACCGTACTCAGGTTCTCGTGACAAACCTGAAGACTACGAGACCAAAGTACGAAAATTCTTGGATCAAACTAAAGACGATTCCGATTATGAGGACAAGGTAATATCTCAGTTTTAAATGGGCCAAAATTCCAGTATACATACTTCAAATTTTGCGTGATGATTCCAACTTTTTTCAGATCTTTGATCAAATAGAGCTTGAGAGAAAAAAAAAAAAAAAAAAAATTGACCCATTCGAAATGGGAACGAAAATTTTTGTTATCAGTTGACATTTTTTTTTGTATCGATGATTCGAGCTTGGACTGAGTCTTTCGATGTCGATTTATAAAATTTGAAATGATTACTGGGATTTTATTTTCAATAGTGGGTCAAAAATCATGGATTAATGCTACTTTATTAGGTAAGGAAGTTTTTGGAGGAGACTGCCCGATGGAAGCGAGAGCGTGAAAAGGACAAGAAACACTCAGAGAATGACAAATTGAAGAAAAAGAAGAAAAAGGAAAAAAAAGGAAAGGACAAAGACAAGGAAGATAAGAAAACTAGAAAGAAAAAGAAGAAGGAAGAAAGAAAGAAAAGAAAAAATAAAGATAAACTTGAACGGGATTTGGAAGCCTTGAGGAAATCTTCACTTCCAGATTTAGAACAACTTGAATCTAAATTGAGTGCCTACTATGCTAAGGTTGAAAAAGAAACTGCCGTACTCAAGAGGTAAGCTTTCCATTTCTTGTACCACAACTTCCATTATCGTTATTAATGTTCATATCTTTATTATTGTTATTATTATTATTATTATTATGGCTATTTTGTTAACAACGATTTTAGGTGATCTACGTTTTTGATTTACTGCTTCTGTGGAATATCTTATGTTTGCTTGTATTTGAATGTGTTTGGACGTCGGTCTGAAGCCGTTGCGAGGAGATTAGTTTCTAGACAAACTAGCTTCTGTCTTCTGAGTTCATAAAGGGGCGAAACGAAATCAAACGGAGAAATAATAAAATAACAAACTCTCAGCTATCTTGAGACACGTTGCAGAAGAGCAAGGAATTACTGAAATACATAAATACCCTAACTAACGTATATTATACGAATATTGCAATACAAGGTCTTCGGCTAAATAGAAACAAAATTATACTCCAAAGTATTTAATGTCTGAGAAGTACTTACTCGAAACTATGGTACTAAGGGAAACTGAAAGACGATACGTTAAGTTCTTGTTAATTAATTTATACTTCAATCGCTAGGAATTGGCAATAGAACGGTTTTAATAATACGTTTTTTTCCTAAAATAGCAATGCCGAGAAACTTGCCGAAAGTACTCGTAGGGAAGAAGAAGTACGCAGAGAAAGAGAAAGAGAGAGAGAACGCGAGAGGGAGAGGGACGAAGCTGCTAAAGCCTATCACGAACGTGAACCAAGGGCCCCTTTGACCGCGCAACAACGTAAAGGTACTATTTCTCTTCTCTGAACACAATTTATTCTGGGCTTTTTGTAAATAAAAGGAAAAAGCTGCGTATCACAATTTCATTATGTGATTTGATTTGACCTCACGATGTTTTGAGATGTTCTTGTTCAAGCTTTGGTCATTTTCTATTTTATTGTTCTTTCTCGTTACAGATATTCAGAGGAAACCAATCACAGATATATTCGAGCAAGAAGCGCTGCTCATACATCCCGAACCAAAACTCACTTTGGACACCGCTGCTCTTAATGCTAAGTGGAAGGCTGCTCAGGCTGCCAGATACTCAAGCAAGTAAGTACTCGGGTCCAATCTTTGAATCATGAGCAGCTTTAAAATTGGAAGTTTGTTCTACAATCTGATTTTTTTTGCGTTTTCAACTGACTTTAAATTATGAATATGCAAATTCATCTTGAAACGTGGGGAGAATTGCTATAAATGTGTAAGTCGCAAATTAAACAGGAACAATCTTCAATGATCGACCGTATTTGATTTTAGGCAGAAGGAAGCGCATGCCCAAAAGTGGCAAGAGCCTCAGCCGGATAAGAAGTCAGCATTAAAACTGGACAGCGACGAGGATGATGACAACGAGCACGAAGAGAAACTGCAGAGAGCTGCTCTTGAGAAATCATTGAATATTAGAAAGCAAATGCAGCGTGAATTGGCAGATAAACGGGCAGCTGCACCACCTATGGCAACGCCAACTCCACCTCCTCCTTTGCCCAAGGAGCCACCTTTGCCAAAACAAGCTCCCGTCAAGTATCCGACCCCTCAACCCCAGAACAAGTTCCAATCTTACAAGGACTCTTGTGTACCTCTACCCTCCACTTTACCGTCGAGTAAATTCTCCTCTGGTAGTCTTGGAGGCAAATTTCAACCCATCGGTCAAAGCAACAGTGGCAATAGTCACCCGCCAGAGCCACCTGGACCTCGACCACCACCCGTCAAAGCTCACAGTGGTCAAGCCAAGGGTCCTAGGACTGATTCAGACAGTGAAAATGACAAGAGAAGACGAGGCGATGTTAAAAAACGAGACTCTCTTGCTCGAGGTGGCGGCGATGGGAATAATTCAAAAACTTTGAGCAGGGACCGTCCGGGAAAACGCAATTCAAGAAGCCGTTCTCGAAGCGGTTCCAGTTCAGGATCATCCAGATCTCGTTCAGGCAGACGTTCTCGTTCGAGGTCATATTCAGGACGCAGATCTGGTAGCTACGAACGGAAATACAGCCGGTCACCTTCCGGCTCTTATAGCAGATCTAGATCCAGGTCTAGGTCCAGGTCTTATACCCGAAGTCGAAGTCGTAGCAGGTCAGGCGACAGAGGATATTACAGGAAGAGACAATTCCGACCGTACAACAACAGAGGAACTTACTACAAGCCTCGTTTCCAGGGTTTTAATAACCAGAACCATCGCGGCGGTGGTAATTTCCAAAACAGGAATAGATTCTACAACAACAATCAGCACAATAATAGATTTGGTAACCGCAGGGGAGGCGGCGGCGGCTTTAACAATCGAGGTAGCGGCGGTGGTAGAGGTCGAGGTGGTAACAGAGGCGGAAGATTTTTCCACGGTAAACAAAACTTCAGGGATTTCCGAGATCGTAGAGATTTTAGAGACAGAAGAGGCTCGTCCAGGGATCGATACAGCGACAGAAGCTATTCTCCAGATCCAATGCGAAAGGTAGATGAGGCTAAGGAAAAAATCAACAAGATGCTTGAGGGAGGCGACGACGGCGGTGATCGTGACAGAGAATCCCAACGGGATAGGGAGAGGGACAGAGGAGATAGGGACAGGGAACAACAGAGCGGAGGTTCTTCCGGTTTGCCACAAAGTAGTAAAAGGCAGGATGGTCCGTTGAGCGAAGGAGAGGAGAGGGATGACGATGACTACGAGAGATGGGGAGATGGAGAGGGGGGCGGTGATTCAGCTAACAACAAGGTTGGTTAGGTAGGGCTCTCGAAAACCAATATTTATATATTTCTATATATAAAGAAAAAAGCCTCAGCTGCGCCCTGACTGTCAGACCATAACCAACGACTAGCCAGCCAACTAACTATCGTTTGTTGCCAGAGCGACGAGGCTATCCCGCCTGGACCCGTCGACGCTAACCTGGAAGGAAAGGATATCTTCATTGAGCGTATGAAGCAGAGAAGCAAGAATGTTTTAATGCAGAGAGCCCTCGCAGCAAGGATTTGGTAGACCAGATTAATAGAAAAAGATAAAGAGAGAGAGAGAGAGAGAGATATATATATCTTTTATCTTCACTTCACATCACATCACATCAACGTCGACGCCTTACCACTCGGATCGATCTGTTTATGGCTCTTTTTTGTTCATCATTTATCAAAGATTATGATATCGAGAGAAGCCGAAGGGAATTTCGAACAAGAGGAAACAAAACTAACCAGAATTTCTCTCTGGACTTTGGCTCTATTACACGTTTACTAAAATCCCCGTATCATCGGCGATGTATGCGAAAAAGACGCTTCACTATGCGGAAAAGATGCTATCATCAAGCTAGGCCAATGAATATTCCTGCCTCCTAAAAACATCCGTTTAATCAATCATTCATTATTCGTCATTAATTATTCTTAGTTATACTATTTCTATAACATTTGTACACCCGTGTGCGAGTGAAATTACAGTTCAGTCTTTGCAAGCTGTCCACAATTATGTTGTTTAGTTTGATTTTTAACTATTATCGAGCTTTAGTTACCTCGATACTATTACTTTCATCAATTTTATCGTTACTGCGGTTTTTTTTGTTTTTTTTTTAACCAGGTATTTGATTTTCGTGCTTGAACCATCCCTGGAAATGATGATGTTATCTCTTCAAATAAAATTCATGTTGACCTGAATATTTCAAAGATGAGAAAATTATTGTGACAAACTTTGTTTTGAACAATTCAAATTACATGAGAACGTATTCGGAATGTATTTTGGCCGATACAAAAGTCGTATTCCATGAAACGGGGGTAGTTTTCGTTAGTATCTGATTCATCTGGTTCCTATGATATCAAGACAAGTGTCAAGGAGAGATTTAGTAGCTTTTGGAAATGAATTCCTTGAATTCTAGGCACTTAATGAATAAAACTTTTTCACTCCCAGTTAAATATACTATCAATAGAAGATCCTCAAGTTAAAGTCCGAAAAAATTCACCAGTTCGGAATAAAATTCTTGAACTCTTATATTTTTCAGTAGAAGTAGCAGCTGAAATCGTGTGCTTTTTTTTCGTACGGTTTACCACGGTGGTGAGTTTTGTCCTTCCGTAATTTTGAGCAATAGTTATTACTTCCAAAGAATAACGATTAGCTATCGTTTATTTATGAATATGTACGCTGGTCTTTTATGCGACATGCTAGTCAGATCTACGTTGTGTATCAAGTAGACAACATATTTCAGATAGAATGCTGATTCAGGGAATGAAAATTAGAGTCTTAGAATTCATTTCCTGTTTATTCATTCATTCATTCATATTACGATCATGTTGATTCAATAATCACGTGCTCTAACGTTCGTTGATATTCAATATTTGTTTGAATTTTCTTTGTCTTTTCACTTGCTGGACTTCTTGCGAGGAATGAGCTGTGTGATGGTAATCAAAGTAACATTTTTTTTTTTTTTTTTCTCGTCATTTGAATCAATCCCCTTCGTTTGAGAGTCGCCTCGAATTTCTCGGTCAAAGAAAAGAAGGTAATGCGTACTGGTTGACCCGTACGAACTTTCTTGTATAACAATCGCGCATTTCTTAGTTTTATGAGTGTTGGGGAAAAGAAAAAAAATAAATAAACAAACAAACCAACCTTTGGAAATGAACCGAGACCGCGACTTCGTTTATGGATTTATCAATGATACCGAGATTCGTTATCTATGTAAATTTTTCCTTCCTATCGTCAAATAATTAAGAAAATTTTGACATGGTTACGCTGCGAATCAATATAATATTATGAATATTATTATTATTATAACAAATATCGAATAGGCTTTATGTTGTATCTGTAATCACCATTATTGTAAAAATTTGAGATCCTTAAAATATATTACACATTATAATACCAGTATGGGTTTACATTTTCTCTACTTTCTCGGCTTTCGATACAACGCAGAAACGAAAATGTAACACTGGCCTGACACAGAAAAATGTGGAAAAATCAATCCACAGCTTTTTGCTACAATCTTCAAAAATATGTGGCTATTCAGTAGGAAACTCTTTCAATTTCAAGCAGAGATGTTTATAATGTCACGGATAAAATACACGAATTTTGAAAAATTCATACCTCGGGTATAATTTCACGTCAAGGGTCTTATGGGGGCTAATTTTTTTCGTTTTTTCATGCAGAATCACATGAGCTTACGAAAATTTTCCATGGAGTCTGCAAAGTTGGTCAAAATTTGGGTAAGAGGGTAAAAAATTCGAAAAATTCATAAAAATGCGGTGGGTGATTTAAGGTCGTTGAGGTGTTTAAACACCCCAGGTTACCGTTCAAGGGTTAACATGATTTATATGTATAGAGTTTGGCTCAAACTTTTGACAAAGCGGATACCCGGAAAACGAGCCTTACTCGATTCAGGTTCGTACCCTGCTGAAAAGATCTCGTAGAAAAAAATTCTGATATAGAAACGTCGATTCCTATATGAGATTGTTGACTGTATGTGTCCATTTCTTCATAAGTATCTTATGAGTTTCTGTGAGGTGTTCGTAAATTCCTATGAGTTTCTATCATGTGTTTTGATAGGAATAGAACTCTATGAGATTCTAATTGCCTGTATGTCTCAATTATTTGTAAATTCTTATCAGATATATTCTATGATTTATTTGCAGCAGGGTATTCCCTCCATCCCTTTGATCGCAGAAAACAAATTGACACAAAGACGTTTCTTTTTGGCTGCTGTCACGCACACGTTAATATCTACAATATATTTTATACAGAAATATCAGGACGTCTACTAGAAGGTCTAGACAAAAGGGCATGAATATATATTGCAAGGGTATGAGAAGTGGAGTTATACTTTGTACGTAAATTCGAACAGTTTGTAAGTGTGGGTTGATTAGTAAAACCTGTTGGTACAATGCTTGCTTATGCTGAAAATGGGTAATAAATACATAAATTAAAAAACGATAACGATATTCACAATGTGGAACCGTAAGGTAGGTATTCACATTTCAAAGCGAAGAAGATTGGACGAAACCTTGTTGGGCTTATCAACAACGTTTTGTTGGCCGTTCACTATAGCAAACGGGGTGAAGGTTCGTCTATTTATTTACGGACAAATAAGTCAAATCCAACAGAAATTCGAATCTAATTCTAAATACCGTTCAATCTTATTATGATACTTTATTGCGATCTACAAGGTCTTACGGATCCAACAAATCAACATTGAATGATTATTCGGCAAAGTCATTATCAGACTTGACATCTGAGATTCTCGGAAATTTTTCAGCAAAAAATTCGATCACACACGCGGATCTTTGCGTACGGTTTTTTTTTCACTGCATACATTATATTCGTCTGGCCAAGTCAATGAGGATTTTTAATCGGAATCACCCGGCTAAGCCACAGGGTGGCAATAAAAACTGCGATCTTAAATTCCCCAATTTTTCCGGATTTTCCAGTACCAAATTTCTTCCCATGACCATGACCTCATAGAGTTTTTTCATTCATCAGTACAATAAAGCATCAATAAATCGCCATTCCCTGTAAGAAGATTCAATATGGGATTGCGTCTGAAAAATCCCTGATTGTTATTCCAGTTTGAGGAATTTCCCTGACTTTTTCAGACCGTGTAAATTCCCCGATATTGCCAGGTTTACCAGATTTCCTGGTTTTATGACCACCCTGTCAGAGGACTTACTCAAACATTCAAACATTGTCATGATATCGCAGCGACAAGTTGCATTTCTACGTAGCTGCAGCTTCCGAAGATATTTCTTTACCTTTTTAACGTTAGAATTAGCCGATAATTACACATTACACTGGAAATGAGGTAAAATTTATGCAGGAGTATGAAGGTGATCTTTCAATCGACTGGCAATTGCAGGACCAAAATCGCGAATCGATAAAAAGATTCGGCGGAGATATAAATTGAAGATATTTTTGCCCCGACACCCGAATTCGCGGAAAAAAGTTCCTCAAGCTCATTTATATAACACGCGGTGATCGATGTGCTCGAAAATAACTGGTTTCTTATATTATTTACAATGTTTCACTCGAGTGGTTTTACTAATAGCATTGAAATCGTCCATCGATGCACGTACGCTCTTTTTCATTTTACTTGAACGCTCTTTTTTGCTATAAAACTGTTTCTTTGCCTGGCAAGGGTGCTGATTGTGTAAATTCAGGTCAAACGCGAAACATCGTATGGGATGTTCTGTATTCACAAATTCTGGCATTTTAATTCGTTGGAAAAGAATCGTGTTCTACTTATGTGACTTGTTGAAACAGCAGTTTTGCTAAAACAACAAAATTGGTGTTACGCTTAATTCAAGAATTAAATTAGTTCAAGTATTTCGAGCCGGCGGAACCCTATTAAATTTGCGAAATTGCTGAGTTCTACAACGGTTTTTTGGAATTCATTTTTAGGCCTGATCATTTCGTAATCAATTACTGATAAACGTATCTTATGTGTATTCCAGATTCCGCAACTTTTTTAGAACAGAAGGCAGATATGTATTGCCATATCATCTGCATACAGCAGCTAATGAATATTAAGAGGAACAAACAGTTAGTTGGCTCTTTTCGGCGTTATTGCTCGAAGGTTACTGACCTGAATCGAAACGTTGAACAGGTAATTCAAATTGAAACCGAAATTAATTGGAAGTTAGAAAAGTTTTCGATCGTCGTGATCTGAGAATTCCAAAATACTCTGGACACTTTAAGAGCCAAAAGTCATTAATCGAAATTGCGAAAGACGTATAATTCTTCTGGTAGAATATAAAACATTATTCGAACGAACAAATCAGATTACATGGAATTGAATAATTGAAAAGTTCGATCCAGCGCAATTCCGAAAATTGCAGAAAATCTATCCAGAAATACACTGACAGCTATTGTATGATACTTTGCGGTTGAAAAGAAAAGAAATTCAAATTCAAATCATTGAGCGTCATTTGACTGAGTTTTTTTTACCTTGAGCTAGTTATAGAAGCAATGAGAAGCTTTTTCCGATTTCCGGAACGATTAGCTTGTAGGAAAATGAAATGACTTGCAAATAAGTACTTTTGGCACGCATTGGTGATTCATCATTCAAGAAATATTAAATTTCAAAAGATATTTAATCGCATTACGAAACTGTGGGATGTGAAACATTCGAAAGAAATTTGCAGCGCGAATGACAATTTTCGGGTCCTTGAAGGTTCCTACTTGCATGCACGTATTCACTTGAATTACCATAGCCCGGAGTATTGCGTATGATATGACTGCGCTGTACCCGAATAAGAACTTGTTATAACACTGCGCAATCATTTGACATCACAGCTTCTCTTGGGAATTCCCGTACGACGCAGATTTATTGTTTCCATTATAATTCCAGGCTTTTTGCTAGGTTCAACGGAATCTGAGATAACTCAGGCCATCAAGGTGGAAAGAAGTCGGTCAATCGATGAAATTTCATGTTTAATATACTCAGAAGTAAATGACGCAAAAATCCGGATCGACGGTCTTGACACTTTTTTTTAGTATATTTTCTGCAGAAAAAATTAGATTCTAGCTAGAAATGCTCGCAAGCGTCCAAACGTCAATCATCCTCTGATTCCAGGAAGGAATTCTTCCGTAAATTACTTATGAATGGAACGAATTTGTAATTCTTCATAATCATAAAACTTGAATTCTTCTCCAAAAAATGTATGTGAATATTTTTTGCCTAAGCGTAAAGTTCTGTACATTCTTTGAAAGCTTTCGACCATGGATCATTCAGAATGGTTTGTGAGTAACTTTTTTTTATGGACAATGGAGAATTGTCTTTTCTGCAAGTTGGCTTTGAAGTTTGACGATTAGAGAACAGTAAGAATACTGCGATAACGAATTACCAATATACTGTAGTAATGAATTGCCATTTTCAAAAGCTTGTTGCGCTGTAGAACGCTGTTTCAGCCTACGCTGCAGCATCTCCGGCTATTATCTTCTTTTTGTTTATCTTTCATTTCTATTTTTGACCGTAAGGTACATGTAGGCCAACCGCTGGTAGCTTATTATTAATCATGCTATCCCCAGAATTTCGCGAATTCTTCCTCATAAATAACCTAAAGTGTTCGTAAGTTTTGCGAATTTTACTTTATAAATAACTTAGGAAGTTCGTAGTGAGATTCCATATCATAATAAAATTTCAAAGGTGCGTTGTTCTCCTGAAATAACTTCGGATCACGCAACTTTTGTTACTCCGCATTACTTCTTGAAGATCGATATATTCCCAGGTATTAGTATCCCAATGATTCTCCTTATTCATCCAATCAAATTTCAAGCAGATCCTTTTGTGTTCCCAAAAATTGTTTATCTTTTCGTATTGAGAAACCAACAATGAGACATTTCTTCCAATTCACAATTACGAAACAAAAAAAAGTTGCTAATATCGGATCGATCAAGTTGAGCTTAATCGTCGGCTTCCGCTAGCAAGGCAGGCCAAATCTAGAAAAATAGTAAATTAGACAATACTGATAGCCCCTTGCCTGGTCGCAGGAATCATGATAATTACTTTCATAATTCAATCACCCTTAAATTATAGGTTCGATCACCCATTGCGTCCGCACTATGTGATGGGGCTCATTTAAAAAAGCGATTGGTAATTAAAACATAGCTTTCATTTACATTTTCACAAAGCATGTCAGGAATATGGTATTTTCAATAATCTGAGGAACACTAGTTCCTCGCTGCATCATGGAGTCCACCATAATCTGAGATCTCTCAGATGTTCTGGTATCAATTAATTGCAAACGTAGTTGTTTCATTTCAATGATTCTGCGTTTATCTAAGAGATTATCAGTCTTCGGAAGTATATGATAGCAAATTCTATACTTGAAAGTTCTTTGTGTGATACAGAATGCGGTTAAATACGTATGAACAGCAATTTGGATGCACACTTGTCCTCTGTGTAGCGATGCGTTAATAGGATATACGTATCTAATATTTGAGTGTTATTTTATACACTCGGAACGGCTGTTTCCAGTTCCGTTTTATCAGCGGGAAGACCTGTTGTCATTTTGCATGCGAAACTGCGATATTGCGCGTATTTAAACGCTCCCAGAGCGTGCAGACCTCACTCGTTCTTCCGAAAGCCAACGGACAGGAGCTAAACCACAACCAACCATGAATTCACTTTCGACGTTCACAACAATTCTGGTTCTCGGCGCCGTAGTCTTGGCCAATGTTACTGGCTTACCAAACCAGGATTCGTACTCTGGAAATTCGATTGACGGCGGTGAGTCAAAAGCTATTTCATTTTTTTCTTTTCTTCTGATTTCGATACTAGTTTCGTACGTTCTGTTCATTCAGGACACCAGTGATAATTCTTTTTTACATCGAAAGTTGCCAGAACATCAATCGTTTCCTTGGTTTTCAGAAATTTTATTAAGACGGTGTTAATTGTTTGACTCTGAATAGCTTCGGTTGAACAGAAAATGTATGAAAGTAAATTTCAAAATGTCTTTCTGTTTTTGTGGATAGAAAGAGATAGATTCAATATCCGTGTACTCTTAGAACTATGAGGGAAATTTGTATAGCTAAGGATCCCAGTATGTGATCGTAGTTAGAAGAATTAAACAAACACGTATGTTATTCAAAATCGATCTGTTTCTCCGCCACTTTCAATTCACATGATTGGAATGGTGTCATTTCAAAACACGTGCTGCCCGGATTTGGGCAAATCGTTGGTTCAGTACGAACCCAGAAAATATGGTCAATTTTCCAAAAATTGAACACTTCATTCGCCTAATTTGCAAATGATTCGCCCCGAAAATCTAATTCTTCAATTTCCCTTACTCAATTTCTGGATCCTCTTATTCCGAACGTCTTTGATCCTATCTCAGAAAAGTTGAATTGGATCGCCGGTACGCCAAAATCTTCATAGCATATATATTCATAATTTTCTAGTAAACCTGAGATTTGTCTAATCGTGTGGTTAGGTTCGAGTGCTTCAAAATTATGATAACTGCTCGTAAAGTATCGTTTAGTACTTTCGTTTCTGCGCATTAAAGAGAAAGGTTTTGGGTTACGTTTGATCCAAAAATAAATTTTTCTCGTGGAAGTTTCTTGAAAAAAACGACAACAATGACTTTGTATACGTCTGAGATTCATTCGGTTAGGTAACATAGCAATTTATTTGCCTTGTATATAAGCCGGGGGCGTTTAGCGACCGTTCGTTTTCGGATGGCTATATATCAAGATTCGCCGATCGCGATCGAGACACCACCTGTTATTAAAATGCGCATTTTTATGACTTTTTCTCATTGTTAATCTCTTTTGCTTACCTGTTCCTGCACCATCGGAGATACATCATTAAACTTTTATTGCCATCCGCCTCTTGGCGTTTACGACCTAATCCACTTTTCCGAAGGTTATAACATATCGCTGACATCACTCAATCGATTGTATTTCAATTCCTCACCTGACTGATTGTCTATAAATGGCAGAACTTCCAGACCCGTCATTATATTCATTGATTACTTTCAAGAGAATTCCCGATCTCGTCATTATCTCTATGTCGTCATATTATACCGCGAAGTCTGACACAAAAAAATAAAAAATGAAAAGATCCTTCAGGCACATAGTCTTCCCACGTCAACGGAGACTCCTCCGCAAATTGTATCCGCTTAACTCGCATCTTGACTGGATGAGTAACCTGAACTCTTGACATTGACCGCGTTGCCTGTAACGGGAAATTCGCTTTCATCCAACGATTCTTAAATCCGTTTTTATCTCACCATCAGCTTTCTTCAATTTTGAATAATCGATAATTTCACAAATCAGATCGATTCCGCGTACTGATATGTAGTTGTTTATCCTTTTTTTTTCTTTTCTCTGTTCTTTCAGGAAGTCCGTGGGCGATAAAACCGGCAAATTGTGGCTATGTTGAGGTATTTTCCAGATGCGAAGGTAATCCTATGTGCCAAAAAACCTGCGACAACTACAAGGGCCCCATCGCTTGTGCCCGAAGCGGACTCGTAGCCAACGTGTGCCAACCTGGTTGCGTCTGCAAGGATGGATTCGTCCGCGTTGCACCAGGCGATCACTGCATACCCATTGACAAGTGTCAAGGCAGAGTCCAGCATTGAGCAGTTTTATTTATTGTCGACTACATCATCTCCTGTTATTGTTGTTATACACCATTTTCCCAACCTATGAACGATTTATTGCTAAGCTTTACTAATAAATAGTGCGTCACCAAATTTTTACCTTCTGTCTTATTACTATTCTACAAGTTGTTTGCTTAGTCTTTGCGGGCGATGTTTGCACCGAAACATCTAATGATTCTAGAACGATATCATTGCAATGAATTAGTTCCTTTTTTTTTTACAATTTCATAATTCACTGATTCCTGATCTCTGACAGGTCTCCACTTTATCCGAAGGAGACACATCCGTCTGGCATTGAAGAATGATAGTGAAAAAAGTATTGCTGATTCTGTCATACGTTCATAAGTATAAATAGACAGTGATAGTCGTCCAGGATGTGACGTTAAATAATTGCATAAGCATTGCATGTTCTGCCGTTACGGATGTATGTACTGTAATGGATGGATAATTGCTTTCATTTCTCTGAGGACAAAAAACACTTCGTCTCGATCCGAAGAAGTTAAAGTTCACTAGCAGACAAGCTAGAGCTGACTGGAGACGATCTGATTGGTTGTCTTGGAGTTACCGATGACTCGATGGAAAAGAACCAGAAAAAATGTGAAAATTCTTCACCTTCGATAAGCTGAAGTTGAAGGCAAACGACCATATAGGGTTCTTTGATTTGGACCTTGAATTACCAACAAGAAGAAAATATGTTATAACGACGTATGTACATTTCACCCAAATCTCCATTGAGACATTGAGAAACATTATCTTCCTAAGATAAGACTGCGAGTTATCATGGTCCCCTGAAAGCAGATGAATTGTGTGGTTCTCGCATATGAGTGGAAACCATCGATTGCGAACTAATGATCCTTATCATATATTGAAAAAATAAGTTTCGCTTGTGCTTTTCATCGCCTGGAGTATTTCACATTTTTATCTGATTCTTGGGGTCAAGATATTCAACATCGCGATGATTCATAGACTTTAGGTAAACTGAAATCGAAATTTGATAAGTACCGTTGAAACGGTGTTGCGTCTATCGATTGCACAGATTTGATTACCTTTCAGTGAATTTCACAATACCTACGATGCATACGATACAGATCGACGGCGAATATGATTTGATTGATTACCTATAAATAATAGAACAGCCAAGTCTAACAAAAGGACAGTTCTTCGCCATTCTAATCTTGCACAACACATGTGTTATGTGTTAGAGATCAAATGAACTGATCATTAGAAATCGAAATTCTTGGGCTGCGGCTGGTTTCAACAAGACTATATCACCAGAAGCTTCAACTCATTTCCCCGTTTATACGCTTGGAGCTGGGTTATTCCAAGGCAGCGGTTATCCCAATTGACCTAATCTTGGAGAGATCAATGATCTCGAGTTAGGAGGACCATCGGGTAGGTACCGCGAGGTCGACTGGGTCTGTTAATCGTCATTTTAATAACCATTATGCAAATTATGAATGAAATTGTCAGCGACAGACCTGTGAGCCAGCCTTTGGGGCTGATGGGAGACAATTAGCCGAGCATTGTCCGTTGTCCGGTCCACGGGTGACTTCAGTCCTCCAACCGACCGCCCGTCAAGTCGTAATTCCTGCATCCGCTTTGGCGAACAAACTCGCCTAGCTTCTTCCGACTTCTTACAATCAATTCAATCCAGTTTTTTTGCATTGCCTCTTTCTTACTCATACTCATCGATCTTTAGCACCGATCGAACGTCCTCAGGATAAATTCAATGGAAAACCTCGGCTTCCATCTGCTGCACATATCAATGTCAGTCATAGCCCCATGAGGGATTGTTTTTTCACACATAATGATCACTAATTACCATGATTAGTTTATAATCTTAGAGGTTTTATTATTAGGTACTGAATGACGAGGACTGTGCTGTAGCTTTTGTCATGTTTTATAATGAACGCGTCGCGGAATATGATAAGACAGAAAATTCATCTTCTCAACTATTTTCCAGTTTCCATTCGAGTTATCCAATGAAAGTCCCGATTTACCTTATAGGATTTCGTAAACTGGAAAGGGAACCATTTAAAACGACAAACCAAATTATACAGCATTCGGTATTCCCCTTTCCATTGAATGGTCGACCGTTCTCTGCAGGGGAACTTTACAAGGATCAGAGAATGAGGAAGGACCCCCCCCCCATCTGCCTTCGTTTCGCCATTTCTGCGAGGTACGGTAAGAATCGAAGAGATTCGCAAGAATCGCGGTAAGGAAAATGCGCGGTGGATGGTGGTGGTGAACGTGGTTCGAGATGGGAGGCGGGGAAGAAGAGATAAGTTTTTACCGTAGGGTTACTAACTTACGGACTCGGCATTGTTGAGTTCCCGGTGACGGGAGGACAATGCGCGTTCGGGACACAATGCTTCACTCTGAAATCTGAAGTCAGTCTTGACTACCAACTTACGCTGCAAGCTTCGGCCATATCTTAAGTTTCGTCTTCGATTCTTCGACGTTGATTTCACGCGTCCATTATTGTATGTAGGTACGTGTCCATATCGAAGATGCCCCCGCACGTCACCTTCAACCTCGACACAATTACATTTAGGTACTACTCAACTTTGACGATCTATCGCAACTGTCATTCACTTTTCTTGCACTAATTATTTGAAGAATGAATTCCAAATTATCAACATAAGATCGTAAAGGCCAAAAATTAAATTTTGGTACCAAAGGGTCGCATAATTTTTATTATTTTTCGCCACGGATTGGCCTTTGTATTGATAGATACGTGTGAATTCACCGAAACAAAAAAAAAAAAAAAAAATGGAAAGTCAAAAGTATCAGGTGATGCAGGCCAAAAACATACAAATTTCTAATCTCAATTCATCCATATGTTTGAAAAATTGAGGTTGAAATTGAAAAATTCAGTTCGCCGGAACTGGGTCAGTTCTTAAACCTACATATGGGTGAATGTGCGTGTACCTAGATGCGTGATCAATTTTTTGTCTTAAAATATGCGAACACGAAATCCTAGATTTTGAACATTTTGCGAACGGATGAACTAATTTTTACGATCTTGGTCTCGATCGATAAGATTTTCTCCAAATCAAATTTGATTGAATGTTACATCACTCGATTCAACACGGTTCGAGCTAAGAAAATCATTCACTTCATCCGTATATTATACCCATATTTCCTGAAACTTGATATCTGGGCCTTTTTGAGATCGCTGGTTAGTGAACTGAGGTCGGATTTTCCAAATTTCCAAATTACAAACTAGTAGGTAAGTCCAGTATCAAGCAACAAGTTATTAAGTCTGGCCCATGATAGTCCACTGAATTACCTCCTCGCTCTTATATCAATGGAATTATGGATTTGTAGGAATTGTAGAGGAGAATGGGGCACAACGGCCACCTTAAAGAAGAATCACGATTTTAACTATTTTCAATGCAGATAATATATATTGAATTTATCTCAAGTCTACGTATAACAAAACTTTAAAGGCAATTTATTATGATTATTGACGAATAAAAAGTTTCATCTATTCAGAATGTGGGGCACAACGGTCACCTCTCAAAAAATCATAAATAACATTTCAGTGTTGTTGATTTATGCACATTAAATTGATAATATTACTGACAACTCACTATAATAGTGTAATACATTTGTCTGAATAGCCATACGCAATAAGAAATAACGTTTTTATTTCTTCAAATTTTACATTATACATTCGCTGTGATGCAACACTCGACGATATTCTATGTATTTTTCTGGTCATTTGAATTTCAAGTCAATGGAGTTATGGGCACAACGTGCAACTTGTAAAAAGTGGCCCTCCCCCCCTTTCAAATGTTTTTTATTGAAAATTGACTGTTATATTTGTAAAATTACAATTTTTTCGAGGGGTGTCCGTTGTGCCCCATTTTCCTACATAAAATTTCACGCGATTCGAATGAAAAAAAAACGAATAAATTCCACAACCTGTGGTCTTATTAAAAGATCATGGGATTAGTAACGTGACACATATGAATAATCCCGACCCAGAAAGAACATCCTGTACCGAATAGTGGATACACGAAGAGATTAGAGAGATTTGAATATGGCGAAGCAGGAACGCGAAAGTATAATATAAACCCTTGCTGTGAGCTTTGACGATAGGTGCGGCGAGGTATACTTGTGATGGTTTCGGGCTTTCATGATCTAAGGAAAAGTATTCGGTATGCATACGCGCCGCATTATATGTGACATAGAGTATAGAGATGAGGTGGGAAAGAGATGGAGGATTGAGGATGGAGGATGAAGGATGGCGGGTACCCCTTCAGGGTTTGACTTGTCCGCGCGGAACTTTCAAGTATTTCAGTCGCTGGCTCTTGGTTTTTCTGTTTCTCCCTGTCACAAAGGGACATTGTTTCAGCCCCATTTCTATAGACACAAACGTAGGCTAAAATACTCTCGCGCACGGACGCGGAGAAGTACGCGGCAGACAGACTCACCTACCGCCCCGCGCAAAGTGTATACGTATATACACGTACCATAATACTACCACCCTCACACCGCTGACAATCCTTTCTCGTACATTCAATGGTCGTCGCCACTCGGCATTCTTTTGTCACTGTTTATTGTAGGCCTAGTGGAGTACTTACGGGGCCTACCCCGGAGAAGAGGCGGTGGGACGTCAGGATGAAGTAGGTACGCGGGGGAGAAAACAGGACACTCGAATGTACGCGACGGACCTACGTGAGCCCGATGGAAATGGCGCGAGAACCGTCTTGAAGCTTCCACGACCCTGCAAACCTCAACGACCGCACCACCGACTTTCTCCAACGAGAATCAACGAAAATGAGTCCCGGTCTTGCCAGGCCCGCGAATAATCCTTTTGCCAAAATGTAGGGCTCGGAATCCGATGCAGCAGAGAAATATTTCAGGTAAGTTTTTCAGGTTTCAAGTATTATCTGAAATTTCAACTGTGTGAAGGTATTTTTGAGGGTTCGATGCGTCATTTCTCATTAGCCAAGATTTATCTCTTGAGAAGAAGAAAAAAAGAAAAAAAAAAGAAACAAAAAAAAAAACAACAACAAACGGCAAATCTATTTGCCTAGAACTTTTCATCCGATCATTTTTTTCTTCATGATACATTTTCGTTTGTTTGTTTGCGGAATAACCCTGCACTATAATAAAGTAGGATAATACGTTACCCCTGCCGAACTTCTATAGTTGAGCTGCAAAATGCTTATTACCAACAATCTCGTTTGTCTAATCGATTATTTTCCTTCGGGTCGTTTCTGAGATTTCCGAGCGAACAAAACAAGCAGACAAACATACACCGACATTTCGTTAAAAACATGATTTTTGGATTCTAGGGATCTTGAAAAGTGAACATTCGTTTAAATTAGACATAGTCACTTTCCAGCCGAATCCAATTCTTTTCTTCTTTAGATTAAAAAAAAAAAAAAAAAAAAAATATGGCGCACTCACCCGTTTGACATAAATGGTGTAAAAAATAGTATGCAACAGCTTGTAGCAAAGCGCAATGTTGTAACTGAATGTCAAATCGCTGCCTTTCTCAGATTTTATTCACGGATTGTGTAACATATGTATGAAAAGCTAGTTTCCCAAAGAAGTTAATGGTAGAAGAGACCGAAATTTTTGAGACTTCTACGTGAATAGGCTGGTACCAAGAGCAGAAATGGAAGTATTACTGCTTTTTTGGGAACATAAAACCAAAAGCTGATTTAGCTTTCGAGCCAAAGCTCATTGCAGAAGCTTAGGGAGAACTGAATATGTACCAATTGCGTCGAATGAATCGATATCTGCCCCAACAGTGTGTCTCTGGATAGAAAATATTAGTATGAACTCTCATTTGTATGGATTGAAACCCTTAGAATTTCGCTAATTGCAAAATTTGCTATTCTAGACCGAAATAAATTTCAAGCAAATCGTCCGAATGGTGAGATAGGATGATATTGTTTCTTCAAAAACACACTGTGCCGTCCCATTCTATTTAGAAGTCTTTCTAGGATCTATATGGATTATATTCGAGGCATATTTCGGTAGCAAATTTTTTCAAGCTGATCTTACGGGATCGAAAGTTGAGATGCCGATATCTATAAGTGCCTCATTTTTCTGGAAGCTAGAATCAACGTTGAAATACTCGTCTGTTCTACCATTAGAGGTTTGTTTTCTGAACAATCAGTCGAGTGACTCTTGCGAGAAGCTCTCTTCATAAACCCTCGGAGATGCCGGATCGAATGGTTCGGATCTGGGTCTGGTTGCGGGTGGTATATTGATATTATTGGAGCGTTGAATAGCGGCAGTGCAGTGCAGTGGCCGAGTGGCACAATAGGAAAGACGTAGTGATTAATATACCTACTTCCCAAGACTTTTATCGAAGGTTGAGCAAGAGTGGGGTAGGTATACGAAGGGGCATGAGAGAATCGGTCCTATTCTTTCTTCCACGGGATGTCGAAGTAAGCTACCGAATAAATATGAATCTTCAACAATTAGGAAGGCCAGCTTTTCCCCGTCCCTTGTCTCGCCAAATTTATCTGTCACAAACCGCACCCTTGACTTAAATCATTTTCGAGGGTGTCTTCCATGCCGCAATTAACATCGTCTTTCACTCTGGCTTCTGGAGCTCATTGTCAGAGGCAAACTCGATGTCGCTTCCTGTACCAGAAGCTCATTCCTTCGAAAGCATATAATATAAAGGTTGCCAAGGCTTCGGTGTACATACACATACCTTTACAGATATATAATAAACATGGTTCAGACCTTGAAGCGACTCTCAGCTTCTTTCGAGCTTCTCACACTCGGTGTTTCTGAATTGATCGATTAAACCACTAGTCTACTTCATAGGTACGCTTCATCTTGTGCTGACCCTACTACAGCTGTGTTGAGGTTCAACAGCACTAATTGCCAGTTTCTGCAGTAGAAAATCACCCCAACAGGTTCTGATTCTGAACAATTCTCGTATGGATTGCGTAGCATGCTTCTGATAGTCAAATAATCGTCAATGGCCTTCATGGTGATCTTACTTGTTCAATTCGTAAGCGAAACTGAACAAACAATAACTATTTCAGCTAGGAGGTTCGATGCAAAAGGATGCAAGTCACACCCAAACGAATTTTCACAATTTGCAAAAAACCGATGCAGATAGAAGCAAAAAAAGATATCCAACTGAAATCTCGCTTGTTGATTTTTGTGGACTTGTATCTTTTTACATGGGCCCTCTTCATTTGTATCGCCATGGCCCTTGCAGGTACGCGTTAGGTTCAACTATCTTTCAACATCCTGAATTGATTAATTGAGAAAACATACCCAACAGCAAATACTGAACCCAACTTTTCAGCACTTGATTGTTTAAAAGCGGAGTTTTTAGCAACTAAAGCTGTTAGAACATTTTTATACCATTTTTGCCCAGTCCTTGATGTACATGGTAATTGGCATCGCCACAAATCGAGCCAGTAATGACCACAAATGCAGGTACTAAGGTGGCCAAAAACTGTTTGCTACCCGACATAAACAGTTTTGGGTTACTTTGTGGAGATCACGATTAAGGATGGGATACGTTGGTGTTGATAGTTCGATGATGTAACGTGGTCCATAAAGGATCGAGGCAGAGGAGTTTGGATGAGGCAAGGAGAGTGGAGGGGATGTAGATAGCGATGAGGGGGTGTAGAGAGGTTGAAAGGGGATGGTTGGCCGGTAGCTCTCGCCAGTCGCTCGCTCGCCACGTCATCGTAAGACCTCTTTGTTCTCCAGCAATTTCAGCGGCATTGTCGCCGTCAACAATGTCCACTTGACATCAGTCCTCTCGCTCCCACACATTGTTAACCCATCTCCATCCCCCTCCAACCTGCACCACGCGCTTAAAGCCCGCGTCAAGCGGGACAAAGTTTATGCGATTTACTCAAAGTCCTTTGCCTCGAAATTTTGCCGGGTATACCGATCCGGGACGTCACTATACGTGCACCAGAAGCTGTGCACACCATCTTCCGTACGCCCTCCATTCATTGGACTTCCTTCACGGTCCGCATCCTCCAGCCTTAACCCTCGGCGCCATCAGCATCATTCCCTCTTACTCGCTCAGACGTAGCTTTCGTGGACCGACGAAGAGACAGAGATAGAAAAGAGATCTCTCTCCCTCTCTCTCTCTCTCTTTCTAACTGTCCGTCTATTGTCCACATTGTTACGTCGTTCCGTCTCTCTCTAACGTGCATTGTTTCCACGGCATTGTTTGACGCAAGCGCGCGTCTTTCCCTGTCCATCGTTAAGGTCCATGTATTGTCTCCTCGTTGTTGTGCTTCTCTCATACTCCAGTTCTATCGTCCTTTCGTACATACTCTCGTACACTTGCAGGTCCTACTCAGCCCACGGTGGTCCACCAACGGTTCAGATCTCCCATCCTTCGAAACCCTCGGCAATGACGTATTAGTGCCTGGTACCATCGTCCTTAACCTTAACGTACTTCCTATCCATAACCTTGCGAAAGTATCGATGATTCACAGCATCCCATGCCTATCTATGGCACCGTTTCGCGATTCAAATGGTATATAGTTTATTCTTCAGAAATTTACTTCAGATGGTAGAAATGTACCTATTTTCTGGCATCAAAAAATAATTGTTCGTTTCTGATGTAAAATGTGCGGATGCCAGGCATTGTGCATTTTTCAGCATACAGCGTAAATGTTCATTGACCGAGGATCGACTCTTGCAGGTGAATAACAAAGCCGAGGGGTTACCCAGAATTTTTTTTCAGATAACGAATGCTAGGACGAGGATAGGTCTGTGTATGAAAAGGAGAGAGAAGAATCCTGGCAGCACAATGGCCTGAGCAATGACGCCATTGTGTAGACGAATAACAGATCCACCTGTGTGTTTTTATTTTTTTATTTTTTTATGCTTTTTTTTTTACGAACACCAGCCTCGCGTCTGTTTTTTAATTTTTCTTTTTCTCGAAGGTCCGGTTTCTCCACATCTGGGTTTGTCCACCATTCTGACCCCTGGTATCATTTTAGGATTCTGTTTTTCGGTCACGTGGAGAACTGCCCGCGTATTCGTATTATTATTTGTGTATAGACACACTGCAGGTGTAATGCACTATCACTCGAAGCCGAAGTTTTTGAAAATTGAGAACACTGGGAGGGGATGAAAAACGAACATTTTGGAATTTGTGGAAGCTCCAAAAGCGACTCTTCGCATGAATTTGTAGAGTTTGTTAAGGAATTTTGGTCCGATTAGATGGCAATTGCATGCGGATAACGTGAACAGCGAACATTCTCATCCCTCAGTCGACGAGGGATGACGGAGAATGGTAACGGGAGTTTGGGGGATGGACGAATGATCGTCGCACAGCCGCGTCTCGAGCGGAAGTTAAAAAGTGTCGCTCGGCGCCATTGTCCGTTTAATGTAAAACAGTTGCCACGGCTCGCCCGTTCGCTTATTCGCTCATTCGCTCATTCGTTCATTCGCGCATTCCGAGGCTCACAAAGCGGTCGAGGTTTCTTTTATTCACCCGACGTGAGCGCAACACAATACGCTAATTTCCCCCACGTGATATTGGCCAGGTTGCGAAATTAACGAATAAACGTAACCCAACGTGTACACAACACGCATGTTCACGTATGTTCGCATATTTCAAGCATCTGGTTATTAACTGTGGCTGGTCTCACTCACACACATACCTACGTATCAAGAAAGTTAGGAAATTGTCTGATCTGTACCTGCTTGCACTACTAACATAAGATATAAAGCCAGCGCTGGAAGGAGTACGCTTGTTCGAAGTTACGAGGGCAAATATCTTTGTGGCCTTTTCGTACGGCTGTGTCCAATTAAATCAACACGTGTGGTCCTGAGTCTCAAGTATCGATACATAGACACGAGGTCTGTAGAAGTAGCGAAAAAGAACTCTGCGAACGTGTTAATCTAGGCGGTTGTAATTGAGGCGTAAAGCGCGAATTCCCTTCTTCATTCATATAAATGACGAGTATAAATTTAAAGTTTTTATTTATCGAAGTGGTGCAAAAATTTGTGCAAAAAGTAATCGTAGAAATTTATGCGAAATTGAGGAGAAGGGAAAAGGAAAAAGGTGTCAAAAATCGAACGGAATATACATACAGAAAACCGATCAAGATTTACTTTAGGTATATTGATTCGTGATGGTACAAAGTTTGCTCAACACTTCTGGATATATCGCGACTAGTGCTCGTCTTATCAACTTTCTGAACGATGCGTTCGATCCCATGCCTAGGTATGGCACAAATAGATACATGCAGGTGCATAGCACAGTCCAGGACAAGTAGGCTGCCCAATTTTACGTACTACTGATCATACGAGAATAGATTTTCAATTGGGACAAAAATTACCTTTACTCTTTGGAGAGCGATTTGTTCTGCAATCATTAGAATTGGTCTATCAGAATTTGCGGTATAATATAAGATGTTCTTGATCATAGCTATATAATATATCAACTAGAATTCGAATTCTTTGAAAATTATTGCAACTTTGATCCTTTAAGGCCAAGGAATCGAAAAATTGCAGTTATTAGTATAGATATCACGAATATGTACGTTGCATGTAGATATTTCTACTTGACGTCCGGCAATAAATAATTTTCTTCGATTTTCGCAGAATCTACTCGTCTTCTATTCAATTTGGAAGGCTTTTTAACAATTCAGAGATTCGGATGTATCATGACCCATTTGAATCTCTTCCAGGATCACGTTTGCTCTAAATCCTTTCACATTAGGATCATAATATCAGAATTCATGTTCTTGTAGTTATCTTGCTATTTCAGATAATCCATCTATTACGGATTATTTCTACAATAACAAAATGAAACTTTTGACTTTCTGATCACAAATCGGTGGATACGTGAAAGAATTGTCTGTTGAAATATTCTGTTTGCGAGATAAGATGATTCCTGATTGTGCACTTATCGTGTACCTAAGTAGGTACCTAACCCCTCGAAAACTATAACAATGAAGACGAGTTGTCGGAAGTAATATATATATGTATAGTTGGACAAAAGACTTGGACTATATTGGACTCTCCGGTCAATTAATGAAACCTGCCGGGGTTTTGAAGTAAGAAAAAAATAGACGGATCCGAATCGTATCTACGTTTAATTAGCATGAACAGCGGCGGGCCCTCGACGGTACCCGGTGCTCACCGCCGGGGCGCAGTTGAAGCGTTAAAGTTAAATGACGGTTGGTGGTTGCTTATTCTTCCCGACAACTGATGCTTGATAATCTGCCACCCCTCTGCCACCCAAACTCCGGTAGCCGACCATTCGGCCTTCAACTCTCAATTCTACTCAATAGTTCCCTGCCGGCGAGCCAATTTCCCGAACAGATCAACGTGGTTATAGCTACGTATAGTCTGCAGCCCCTCCGTCTGCATCCAGGTTAAAGATCGCCCTGGCAATTGTAGTCCCGATATCGTCCTCGTCGCATTCATTCCTAATTTATTCGAAATCACGTCGAAATGGGTAATCAAAGAAAAGTTTCCATGAAATTTAGTTTTTGCAACAGACGATTGTGGCGTCAGGTTTTTACCCAGAAAACTTCCAATGACTTGGAATGTTAATGAGATTATAATTGCGTGGAGTATAGAAGTTCGGGATGAATTGCAGTAAAGGTGGAATAACGTACGAAATATATCAGTGTGAGCGGATTTTTCAAATGACGGGCACCTTCCTGGTGACATTTCCCGACTACCCCCAGTCCGACATTCGCCCTCCTACCGTCGCCCAATTTTTCCGTCACATTTGCCTTTGTCTCGCAGACAACAATGCCGCTCGTACTGTAGGGATGACGTAAAAATATGTGCACCGGTATCTCTCAGCACCTCCTATTGTTGCGGCTGACTCAATGCTGAAATTAATTTGTTAAAAACTCCTAGGAACGGATATTTCGATGCATTCATATTCCCTTCGGGGATTCCCGCCCCATCATCCCTTACCATTATATCCTCGAACGATTCTTTCAACTTTCAAAACACGCAGTGTCGTCTTTTGAATTCAGTTTTCATGTACGAAACTTGTATGGGGTATACGTGGGGGTCCTTCGGCACCCCATTACCTGATCCTTGTACAAAACCTTGTGCATGATACTGAATGCCGGTAGATGACTCAAGTCACGGGATTATATTGTGAGGAAGCATGACCCGCGGTGGTACCTGCGGCGTAACGAAGCTGTGTTTTCCGTTTAATTAGAATCCCCAAGTGATCCCTCTATTCTTAGGCAGATCTTACGCTAATCCACGTTGGCGATATTAAGACGTTGCCGAGGCTGAGACTCCCCGTATAGCCTTCATCGCCCTGATCTTCCTCGTCCTGGCTTTCCTGGGTCTCAGCTTGCCTCACACGTTACCATCAAATTACACATCAAGTCATATACTGACTTATATAGCAGCTGTTTAAACTCCTCCAGATTACTTCTACCGGGATTTTCCTATGGGTCGAAACCAGAAGAGATGCCGAACATTCGGACGAAGAGTCATTAAATTCAAATCGGCAGGGACACATGCACTATCACTGTGGATATGCAGTCCTTATTAGAGTATTCTGAAGGACCCTTGATAAGGATGCAAGTTCATTGGGATTAATTCGTGCAAGGCTGTGACCTCATTCTCAAAAAGACGAATTGAAGTCATCGTATCTACCCCTCGGTGTGTGGTTGGCTCATGCAAGTAGAAAAGATATGGGATCATTTGGTGTAATCATCAGGATGTTACCGAAATCCATTACCACGATTCTGAATAAACCGGTAGACTCTTAGACACTTACTCATATATTTCTACGACATCGAACATGCTGAATGGCATGTCAAAGTCCAGCCCTTGCCAGTGATGGCGAATGTAAGAACATTTCGCAATCAGTAAAACCGTTAAAAGTGAGGCAAACGGCTCATGAATTGGACCCAAGGTGTTCACAGGCTTAGTTCTTACTTTGTGCTGAACGCCTAAATGCATTTCCATCTACAAATCTATGGAATCTAGTGGCTCTTGGCTTCACCCGATCAGTTTTTGGAGCAAACCTACGCTCATGATAATTGAAGAGGTGTGCAAATGTCACTCGTTCGAGATGATAATCACCGTTTCTTCTTCACCCCTTACATTCTGTGTTGGGTATTGTTCATACGTGGTCTGCCCACGTGGTAACTCCTGCCATATCATAGCACTGTGGCTAATACATCGAGTTTGACTACCCCACTCCGAGGGAATGGGAGTTCTAATCCGTGGAGTTTGCGCATATGAGTGCCGAAAAAAGAAGGATGCGGTAAACGAGGTCCACGCCGAAGCAATCCAGCTGTTGAGCTCGTTCTCTCTGAGGAGATACGCGGTATATAGAGGGTTCAAGTGGCAATCAGCTGCAATATCGTGCGGTCTGTACCGTCGCTGATGGAGTCCATGGGTCAAGATGTCCCACGGACGTATATAAATACGCAGACACGAATGATCGGGATGAACGGATGTTATCGTTGTGTTGAAAGTTATGCATATTCATGGACTTCCTGATTCGCATCAGGTATAGAAGTTTCGTAAAAGCAATTAAGCCTCTCTCAACCGGATGCGTTTTGGATTGGCGATTGCAATTTGCAGAATGGACCTCGTAGTCGAAGGCGGTGGTGAAAACCGGGAGTCACGCCGGTTAGGTATAGGAAAAGGCTGCAGAATGCAACGAATTTGTAAGAGCGGAGGTCTCTCCTTGCATACGAAATGTTGGGACTCCATTGTCAACCGAGCGAGGCTCTTTTGTCTACTGCAAGCCAGAAACGAGGCTAGTGCAATTCTGATCGTCCCGTCACCTATTGATCTTCGTCTGATCATTTGCATGCTTATTGTTCGAATATTGAGTGAAATTTTATTGCACTGCTTTATTGCGAACTGCATCCACCGTTCTCCTGTCCACTGCGCATCAGCAATATTCCATATCTCTATACATATCTGGTTAGTTGTGGACTGTGGACAGGTACTATACCCACATCATCATGTGTGATACCACAATGCCCGCACATCTACATACATGCAAAACACATATAACATACGGTTTGAAGAGTTGAGGGTCGCTTCGCCGTTCAAGTTCTGAAGTTTACGAGAGAACTTTGCTCGAACCGCATACGTGTAGTTCGATGCGGAAAGGTAAATTGCGTGAGGATGAGTGTATTACAGGTAGTGGTGAAACGGTGGCGAACCCCGCGGTGAGGGCTGCGGAGGACAAATCGCGTATAGAGAGAATCATGCGAAGTTGTTCGTCACAGAGCTATGGCTGGTTCATTACGCGTCCATTTGCCGTCAACTGAAAGACACCAATTTATAATTACGTTCAATAGTGCCAACAGCGTACCCGCGACCCTGCCGTTGACTCTAGCATTCAATATTACCAGCCATTGTGTTTGGATTCTATGCTATACCACCTCTCTGACTGCCTCTTCTGCGCCCTCGCTCTTCTCAGCCAGTCCCTTATTTCTCACAGTTTATTATGTATACCTACACGTTTATAACTCTTGAGTTACTATATTTTACAAGTGAAACGTCTTCTGATTTTATCACCAAACCACCGAAAGCGGATGTATTGGGCCTCGAATCTTTCGGGGAGAAAATCCAGCGCGATATTTGGTAGCGTATATGTATGTATCTGAGCAGTACCTACCTTGTTCCGAAATCTGTAGAATTCTCCAAGGATTTTGCGATCAGCCGAAAGCCCTTCTTGCGAGTAACGTATATGTAAGAGCTTTCGAGCAAGCTAATAGTTGAGTAATTATACATTCTTTGCGAATTTACTTCCCACTAGGTATTTAATCTGAGTATTTTACGATCGATTAGAAATTCGTGACCCCTCCTAGGCTAGCCCTGATATTTCACTCTCTCACTGCTACTGCACGCTTTTCAACTATTTTTTTTAAATTCTAATCCACGGTGAGGATGATATCTATTACACGATATACACGAAAACAGACAGTCTATTGAAAAAACGTTCACTTCGTTTTGAACAACATTCTGGCATTTGTAGACAGACTTTTGGTTAGGTAATTCCAGGAGTCGGTTTTAGATTCATCTACAGTTACAGATGTAACTTAACAGATCAGAAAAACTTCAAATTTATCTGTCATGCGAAGGACTTAGAATCGTTTGGAGGTTGAAATAATCGAGCTACATGTGGACTATCGGTGTTTTCACAATGATGACGCACCTAGAATTTTCATACAGCCGAAAATGTTGTACAACCATGCGACTGCAGAAGCCCGTAAAATATTTTATTGTTTGACACATGGGGTATAATTTTCCATTGGCATTTATTGCGGGCACTCAATATACTCTTTCGTTTGTCAAAGCAGTTCGATGTCAAAAGCACTCAATCCTGTGAAAATTGTACAGAGTTTCCACGCTTTTTCAACATCGTATACGCGGGGACAACCACCGAGAGAGGATTATGAATAAATTTGAAAAAAAAAATGAAAAAAAAAAAAATCGAAATAATACCGTCAAAATAGTAACAAAATATTGGAATATGTGTATTACCAGGGATAACCATTACCGCAAAATTGTGTGCAAATGAACAAAATTGCAAGTTTTCACACCCTGAACGTCATTCTGTTTCAACCTACGCACGGGCTGGCGGCACAATTAATTAATCGACATTCTCAGCAACGTGTTAATATCAATTATTCATTGCCATGCATCAAATTAACTATACGCTCCCTGATGGCAACGATATCGATGACATGTGTATGTATGAGATCGAGTTAAACAAGATCTAGCTGGAAACCCGTTTCTTTTATTAAGCTCGATAGTTTACTCCGTATCTTACAAACCTGTACAAATATTTATACTAGAATGTATAATATTTCTAAAGAAATTTCCGGTCTCAAGATCGATCGAACGTTGATAAAATCAATAACAAATCCTAACATCTGCCCTGCCCTAACCCATTGACGATTATACATATTGATTTGAAACACCGTTGATGAAGACGTTAATGACGTTTGGCTGCGAGTATCAAAAAATGTTAAGGGCTAGTTAAGCTGACCCAGTGATTACCAAGAATGAAATGGAAAAAGGTCGCCCTGTATGGGTACGATGTGGGGATGACTTTCGATGATCTGGGTGGAGTGAAACGCGATGAAAGATACCTAGTGATAATTCATACAAACGTCAAAGATTCCGGGTGGCGAGTTACCTACTGTAAGAAGAAGCAGTCCGCGTGGCTCGACGCCTCGCGTCGTGACGCGGCGTCGTCGGCGGCCATGTTGAGGGGCGGCAGT
Organism: Ametastegia equiseti; assembly: GCA_963989295.1. Taxonomy (NCBI): domain Eukaryota; kingdom Metazoa; phylum Arthropoda; class Insecta; order Hymenoptera; family Tenthredinidae; genus Ametastegia; species Ametastegia equiseti. The sequence goes on along the minus strand of OZ022389.1, from coordinate 17,867,095 downwards.
CTTTTATTTCGCAAACAATGGAGGAGCGCTTTGTTTCAGGCATTGTCAGGCGGACAGTAACGCGCGCACAAAAGTTATAATGAAACTCTCTATTTATTTAAATGTATAGGTAGGGCCCTTATACCCCCGAACCAGTCCCCCCCGAAAACCCCCTTTGGGCCACACCGGGAGTTTTTATTCCGTGTTCTTTTATCCCGCTATCACATTTACGGAGCCATTCTTTCCGTAACAATTGTCTCCTTAATACGATATACCTCGTCTCGCTTGTCTCCTCAAAAGAACCTTCCCCTCTCGGTCTCTCTGCACTCTACCTCTCTCACTTTCCCCCTTCTTATTCACCCTCGCGATTCCCAATCCCAACCGATGCCTATACCATACCCAACACCTACACTTGCGTTCTTCAGTCTCACTCGCTTGATCACCCATCACCGAGTTCCTCTCATGCTTCAAGGCGATATCGTATACAAGTCGCTTTGTACCTAACCTAGCTAACATAAGAAATATGAATCTGACTGGGATTCTAGTTGTTTTTTCCAAATAGTAAAATACTTGGTCACTTTCTGCCGTAGTAAAGGATTAAACTTCTGAGATTCGTTACAGTAAGTTGTATAGTTTGGAAGAAACTACGAATCGCGTTTTCGAGGTGATGACAATTGGTAATTATGGAAGTCTGATTAAGGTGCAACGGGAGTCTCTCCAGATAACAATGGTTATCCGCATTGTTGTCCAATTTTTATCTGAAGAAACTCCCGGTGCAACTTAAGGCGATGTGGGAGTCTGTTCGAAATTCCATTATCACCAATTGTTGTCACCTTGAAAATGCGAATTTCACTATCTCGACGACTACCCAACCGATCCGACTGATAACCCTCTACGAATGATTTCAGTTTTTTTACCAGAAACTGGCTAAGTATGTCACGTTATCAAAAAAAACTGGTGGGACTTAAGTAAAACTCATGGTCTTTATGCTACCTAGGTTAAGTTGAAAGTGATCTCTACTGTATCGCCTTGAGAGGACCTATAGTTTCGCTACCTAGTGCCCAATAGTTATCTTCAAACGCGTTTCAGAGCTACACTGCGGGAGCTTGTCCGTGAGGTTTAGCGAGCACCGTGTTTCCGATTCAAATTCTTGAGATTTTATTTAACCCAAAACGTATCCCTCATGTTTAGCACGTGGTTTGAAAAAATCTTCTATTTCTTCTCCCTTAGAAATTTCCAGATAAGTAAAATTTGGTATTTGAATTTTCCAAATGTCCTCTACTCGAAGGTGAGGACATGTCCTTCGAACAAACTCCATCCTGGAGCTGGTGAATCAGACGAACTTGTGTGAGCAAATCCTTACGACAGGCCTTAGTTCTTTTCTACGCTCGGACTGTCGCATAATTTATTGAGAAATCGATTCAATCAATTCAATGAGAAATTCATTACCTATGTAAGTGTGTGTGGATTTTTGATAAAAAATTTAACATATTCGACGAATCCAAACTGTACCTACTACGGTTCCTTTGATTCCCTGTGGAAATAAATTGTATTCCATATACTTATGACACAGGGTAGCTTGAATGATGTTAAAGTGGGACCGGAAAATGGCTTGCACCGGAGTCCTGCTGCAGGGATGAGATGAGTGGTTGTAATATGATATCGATATGCGGGAGGAGTAGGTACGCGTGTTAAATTATATCCCAACTAAATTGGTTAATAGTTTAATGCGCATCGGCTAATAGGCGCCAATGCAGTCTGGCAGTCTGGGATCAGCTCATATTAGAACAATTTCATTCACCGTGGGTAGGACTACGCGAGTATCGAGTTACCTACCAGTATTATTTGTTTCAATTCTTTCTGTAAGCTCACGTACATCGATCGCACACTCACAATCAGCAAACAAGTCCGGCAAATCCAACCAAAATAATTTTGTTGGTGATTTTTTGTCGATTTAATAGAATTCTGTTCGACAATCGACAAACTGCATTGCTATGGTAATTCAACTAAAACTAAGAATCACTTGTCAAATCAACTCTACATTTTGTTAGCTGCGTATATCTACCAAATGTTTTGTCAATTCAGCAAAATTTTGGTCCATTCAACGATACTTCTTTCTGAGTGTAATCAGGGGCATGTGTTTGACGTGGTGCGTGTATTCGTGATGACCGGATACAATTCTGGAGATCATATTCGTCATGCGCCATCATCTGCAATTGCGGAGTAAAAGTGCACTCAGGAAGTTGAAACGTTCAAAGAAGAATCGACGTAGATTAGCTAGCTAAGCGTATAACTAGATCGAGTCGCATTAATGTTTTATCGAGATCATCATCAAGAGTGTACGATGCATATTCGGACATATTCGATCTGAACCCGTTCTGATATGGATGAAATGATCAAAACTATTGGTTATCCACGAAGAAAAAATAAAATAAAAACAGTAGGTAATTGACAAAATATCTAATTCCGCTTAACAGTCACCAAATTTTTGCAATAAAACGATTACAAAAACGCATTGGTCCAAGTTTGTCCAACAAGATCAATGCACAGATCCATTCTACAGCTCCATGTCTAAAACTTTCAGAAAGAGTTCCTCCATCGTCGTCCAACTCTGCATACACCATCCTGATCCTGATCGACGAGAAATTTTACGAAAAACGTCAAGTGTATGCAGAGTTGGACGGCAATGGACGAAGTCTTTCTGAAAGTTGTAGAAAGTTGGATGGATCTGTGCATTGAACTTCTTGGACAAACTTGGATCTACGTTTTTATAATTCTTTATTACCGAAATTGAGTGAATGTCAAGCGGAATTAGATATTTTTTCAAATACCGATTGTTTCTTTCAATAGATGATCAATCAAACACTATAGTTTTCATGATTTCGTTAATATCAGAATTGGTTCAGATCCAATACTACCACTACGTCCCACTGTACGATGTGCTGCGATGGTTGAGCAGTCTGTTCAAGGGAGTGTGGTGCATGAGTACCGGAAACGATTGTTGAGTCGTTGGTCATTGTTGTTCCGGTGTGGTTGAACGAAGTATATAAAGTTTGACGAGGCGGCGATAAGTGAGTTGGGTAATTATATTGCGAGCCGAAATTTCTGCAGTATACTCTGATGTTTTTTGGGGTTCTATAGCATAATACCCGCACATAGGTAGGTAGGCACTTGAGGGGTAGGTACCTATACCGTATTATACCGAGGGCAGGTGTTCGGAGTGGCGAAAGAAATTGCAATCGCGCAATTCTTGCGGTTCAGTTGTCGACTCCCGACTCCCTTATATATATTCAGCTTGCGGGGGTTGCGACGCGACGCGCTTCTGTCAAAAAGTGTGATTCGACGGGGCAAACGCAACCAGCGGTCGAGATTCTTTGGAAATAAAAAAAGAAAGGGAGTAAAAAAAAAGAAAGAAAAAAAAGTAATTTTCAACCCCCTTCGCCCACCGCTCGCTCCTACTACCGTGCAGGCACAATCTTTTATCCGTCCTGTACAAAACCATCCGCAACCGGGGGGCGAGCCACGCGTTCGTTCCTAACGCATTCAAAGGAATAGATTCTTCGTGGTTGTGGCTTGGTCCTGGGGACGGGAATGGGGGAATGGGGGATGGGGTTGGAGGACGCCTTTCAACGCGTTGAATGAATCAACAACGCAGAGATGATATCGGGGGTGGCGGTAACAATGCTGCGAGCTTGTAGCGCGCGGGTCCTGGAGGCGGGGAAACCCCGGCGTGCCTTGTCTGCAGGACTCTGGTGTGCGGGGACGTGTTAAAGATCCGCCGCACCAAGGCGTACCCTACTCCTCGCTTTCAGAAGTGGCGTATAAGGTTACATCGTTACATGCCGCCCTAGCCCAGCGCTTTCCACCTCGCCGAAATGCAGTTCAGGTTAGTAGGCGCGATCAACAGCTGGGTCAACATCTTCCCGGATACCAAAAAGTCCTGCTATGTTTCCATCTCCACCTAACTCATATCGCGTCACTAATGCCATGAGGTCGCGAGCGACGAAAAAATTCGATTCTTTGCAGATATGCGTACAAGAATTTATACTGCGTGAACAAGACTTTGGCACTGAAAAAGTGAACATTTTTATTTTGGTGCTTACGACCTTATGGCATTAGTAACACGAATTGTAAACTCATGAGAATAGGACGTTGTAGTCTCGATGAAATATTAATATTGTTATGATGAAATTACGGTATTACAGTCTTAATTAGAGGTTGGAGATATTCAAACCTGTGATGTAATTTCGAGTCGATCGGGCTATTTGAGCTATAATTGAGATGAAAATTGTAAACGTCTATACGAGTTATCGAAAATTCAAAATAATTATGAATTCTCAATTACCGCGTAGGTATACCCTCAGTGGGGCAAAATGGCCTGAGAGGACTTCGAAATATCTACAGCTCACAGTTTTCACCAAATTTGATGATTCTTTGGTCTTGAAATAATCAGCGTCAAAATCGAAAGGGACTCATTGTTCTCGATTCCGTATTTTTGTCCAGGCCAACAAGCTGTATAAAACAGCGAGTAACAATTGATTAGCAAGAAAAAGCATCGCTCTATCATCTCATTACATTTCATGTAGACCTTCTTAATTGTTGTGTAATTTTGAGTATTCGTTGAGGTAAGTGTTCCGATTACTGACACTTTAGAACTCAATTATTGAGATTTATATTTTCTTAAATTTCAAATCGATGATAAGAATTCTGATTGTTTTCGTTACACGAATCAGTTATGTACTAGAGATTCAGAGAATACGCATTAATTTTTTGATAATTCGAGAGCTTACGGATAAAACGGAATCATTGAAAAATGTCAGGAATTGGGACAGTGTCAGTAATTAGGACACTCACCTTAGTATTGGTTGTGAGATTCTACGCGTTTCAGGAAAAACAACATTACCACGATTAGCCAAGTATGGCCGAAGTACGCATGTTGAGTAGGACAATTTGTTGATAAATAATAAACAGAGCTATTCATTGTTGACAAATTTTCATAATTGCCAACCATGGTTCGAATAATTATCAGTATTACTTACGGATACGAATTTCTAGCGCACCAAATAATGCGATGACGGTGGTCACGCCAGTTGTGGTATTTACGAAGAGATTAACTTTGGTTATTGACTTTGATTGCATGAGTTCGGATTAAATTTTAGTAGAGGAAAATGAATACGTCGTCTAGTCAGACATATTTTTGACCTGTCGCCTATTTGTTCATACGATTTGTTGGCGTTGTGAAAAACGAAAAATTCAATGCTGGGTCCGTTCGGATTATGTTGAGAGGAAAAATTATTCCATCGGACGGAATCTGAGAGTCATTTTCTCTTTCTGTAAATTACGGTACCATTAACAATAATCTTCGCCATGTAAAAGTGATCTTTCAACCTTTTCGCACTTATTATAGAGGAGAAATACTCATAATGGTTTCGAAGAAATCACGTACTTCTCGCGCCAGTTAGTTGCTTTTGATGCATGTACAAATCGTATCCGAATCAATAGCTATTATACTTTCTATTAATTGTTTAGTGACTTGCGGCAAAAGACTGGAAGGCACGTGAAGAATGATTTGTTACGGTGATCGTACGGTCTGTTGAACAAGTTCTACCGTAGCATCACATCATTCAGTTATCTTTGTATTCCGATTTCCCTATAGCTGGCTGTACAAACCAATTGTGCTTTTATTTCAAATCTACAGCATCTCCACTTTTTGCTACCAATTACTTCTTTCACTCCATGCCTTGTATCTTTGACCGCGATTCATTCGACTTATATGTTCACTTTATTGTATTCAGTACACAATATCATCTATTCTCACGATATATTCTATGTACGTATGTAAACTACGTCAGATGCTGTGAGGTAGTCTAAAGCTGCTCCTCAATTCGAACAACGTAATAAAGCTATTTGTCTTTTCTAATTCTAAACTGATTCGTGTTTTATCTCCGCTGGACGTGATGAATTAGAGAAACATGTAGGTAATAGAGTACCGATCAGTCGTCTAATCACAAAAACCGGCCAAATTCACCGTAATTCAATTCGATATAATCGTGGAAAACAAATACTCCATTATTTAGCAGCACTTCTGATGATGTGATGAATTAATGATATATGTATTGTACTGTAATAGTGCGTATCAATTATCTTCTCTACTAGTCGGCCAAATCAATTGAAACAATAGTCTCGCTATATTTACATTGGAGTAGATAAGCCAATTTGTAAAATGATCGCAGGACATGCTAGTATTTCAAATCAACTTCTTCAGGTTCGACGGATGTTGAAATTAATCTCCAGCCCAGTGGACCACAATGAATTGAATATGTGAAAAACGGAATTAAACAGAAATACTGAATACTCGTACGTCATCATTCTTCAGAGTCAAAAAGAATTGCAACACAATTCTTTTCAGATCTTATTTCAATTCGTTTTAATTCGTTTTGGTTTACTAGAGGCACACGACCGATCTGGGAAACGACTTTTCTAGATCGGGCCAGTTTCAAAAGTAATTTCACTGAGTACGGCGTATTTGTTGGGAATAGGTGGTTTTAGAATGAACTAACAATAAAATAGGCCGGGTTTGGATAAAACTCTGTGATGAACAGTTTCGGTAATTACAGTTTCTTTTATGGTGTGTTTTTGATGACTTGAAACGACTCAGGAGCTTATCGAATCGTGCAATAATAATTCCTGCTAACAGAACTGAAATATACCGCAGACACTCAATTTTCAAAAATTTAGAAACTGCAATTTCGAAACTAGATGCCCCGTTCATATAAATCTGAAGAAGTAACCAGATCGCATACGAGTTACGTAGTACCTACGAGTAAATGAAAAGTTCAATACGGAAGAGTTTACAATCATCCGAATGATTCCCTATACATCTAATTACGAGAAACAAAAGTATCGGAATCCCATTATCTATAATTCGTAGACCAAACGGCGCGATGTTTAACGGAGCGTCGCGACGCCGATCGCCGTTGGCCGTTGGCCGGGTGGGAAGGCAAGGACGCGAGCTGAACCAGCATCGTTGTCAGTGCCGCGCGGAACGCGACCGAAGCACGACATGGGAACCGAGTGCGGCGCGCGCATTCAATTTCGGGCGCCCTCTCTAAGTGGCGCGAGATTTAGCCGGTTAAAATCACGTGTGGATATCGCGCGTTGCCTTCTATTCCTTTATTCTTATCGATGATCCTTATTCCGCAATATTAGTTCGTATTTCTATCGTTCTATATTCGGTGTTCTTCATATTCCCGGCAGTCGACGGACCCAATGGATTACCAGTCTTCTACACTCCACGCAATCTTACGTTCGAATACAAGTGCATCGGACAGTGATTGTGAAAAAAAAGTGATCAGTGAGGATCTAATCTCCAAATGTGCACGGATATAAAAACCAATCAACACTCTGTACCGGTAAAGAGCAAAACGCAAAGTGAAATTTTTGATTCAGCACACCGATTCCTCAAGTATCGAAATCGAAGTGCTAAGAATCAGCAAAACGGAGTTAAATCCATTGCAATTTTATGATCAAGTATGACAAATTCATCGGAAAGAAACTTGTCAAAAAATCATAAAGTGGTCAAACGGTTTACAGTCAGTCATGTTATAAATTGCAGAAAGTCCGGAGTCAGCTTAAAGACTCGAGTGGCTGATATCAGAGTATCATTTTTCGACCATACCACAAGCAGCATGACTCCAAAAAGGAAGTTCATAATTAGTGACGACGAAAAGGGATGAAGTTTCGGAGTTAGCGTAATGGGAAAAGTGCAGTAAGTCGCAACTCGTGTGCAAGATTAGGATAGAGTGCACCGTTGGATAAGTAAATGTCATGGTGTTGTGGATGAGCGACGGTCATCGGGTGGATCAGGATCGTTTAGTTTATGCGTGTTCGTCTATAGTGTTTTAGGGATTATTGTTTGCCCGTGACATTTTACCTATGACGAACGAATAATGCCCGTAGTGTTTTTGTCGTGTTGTGCGTGACGTGCGGGGATCCAAACACGGCTGCTGCAAGCTTCCTCCACATCGACCTATATATTATATGCTTTCGCATATCTCCCCGTTGATCCATAGTATTGCTATGCCAGTAATTCGTAATTTCGGTTGTGTGCCAGTCGTTTGCGTTGTGTGACACGTTCGAGTTGTGTAGTGCGCGGATTGCGATGACGTTCGGATTTGACTGAGTGCCGGCACCCCATCCATCCGTCCATTCGTCCATTCGTCCATCTATCCATACCACACACATTTGTCCTGCACCCATCCATCAGTTTGTCAGTTGTTTATGATTTTCATCCAGAATTGGAATGCGGAGGGATTCGGTGGTTCGAATTATCAACACAACATTAACGGGTGAGTTCATCTTACGCTAATATGAATTACATATAATGAGTTTACATCGAAACTCTATCCTTGGGGAGGAGGTTGATAACTAAGGGAATCGAATGGCAAGGACGCGATTGTCTTCCGTGAACCAAGGAAATAACTTTTCAGTCCGCAACGGTGGAAGGAAAGGTGTTTATTGTGTCTGAAGGTGAATAATTGCGGACCTTGCTGGTGTACTTCTATAGGGATTGGCTAATTTCAAACACAGCGATTTGTTGGGTGGGGGTGCAAATATTGGAAGAGCAAAATTTCGAACAGCCAGAAGTACACTTCATGTTAAAATAGCGATCGTTCAAAATATAGATAGTCTGTATTGAAGAAACGCTCCAAAACAGCATTAAAAAACAAATAAAAAAAAAAAAAAAACGATGTACAGATTTGATTTGTCGCTAATTTAGTATTCGTATTATTAAAATTCGACGTATGGATCTTTCGATATTATGACCCACACCCGATGTGTCAAAAGCGTTTCGAATACCGCGCCCAGTTTCACTCGGAGAAAAAAGTCAAGTTTTTGTCGGTTTTCAGTACTTTCAGAAATCGCATTATTCTAATTATAAGCAATGAAGAAACGAACTGGAACTGAATAGTCAATGCGGCAACAGGCATATCAAACTCGATGTAATGCGATGCACGCTATTGACCATTGCTGTATAGGAAATAAATATTTCCCCCAGTAAGGATACGTGGACATGGATGATCAGAATCTAGGAAATATGATTAGAACAAATCGCGAATCTCTCGAACGGTCCGATACACCTGATAGTATATAATGTGCATAATGTAAGCAACTCTCTCCTATACGGTGTTTCAATTGTATTTTCATGTTTGTACCCCCCACACGGTCGGTCCCGAGGTAGGTAAATGTATGTACATGTGTTACATACGACATAGCCTGATGACAATTGACTAATGGAATGGCAGAGTATTAAGAATGAAAAGAGATATTGGGAAGGTTTGACTATGGGGGTTGACTAGGATCCTTGGAGACGACAAGTATAAGCTGATTCTCGAGCGCGAGGGCATATCTGGCTATTGATAACCATTCGAGAAATTGAATTCCTTATCCAGTGGCATTTGAAAGGAGAAAAAGTATATAAAAGCCTCATCAGGGTGATCGCTTCAATCCTCATTTAAAACTGAGGCGTACCGACGAAGAACCCGAAGACCGGGGAGGGTACGGCGAAGGGTGAAGGAGGATGAGGATGAGGGGGGCTGGGGGTGGAAGGGGAACATAAAAGGCCAGCAACCCCTATATTCCACGCAGGCCTCAATTGTTTCGGGCAGGGAACGTTCATTTGTTTTTCTTTGCGTGCGCTTTTGCGCGCCTCGAAACCACCCCCCATACACCCCCAGCTCACCTCACCACACTTCGCCCACCCCCTACCCCCCACATCCACCTCCACCCCCAAGCCGCACCAGCGCGAGTCACTTTTGTTTCACGCACGTGAAATGTACCTCCCGTACGAGCTGTATTAAAATCGGCCATTGTTGTTCGTCCGGTCTTCAATGCGGCCGCGGGAATTACTCTCAAAGCTTTTGAAATAATATTCCCTCGGTGGAAATATCCATATACACCAAAGCCCGTACCGACCACCAACGGTACTGGCAACAACACCACCAGCAGTATAGCAGCAGCACTATGGGTGCTCACGATCAGAGAACATTCGAAACTGGGCCGACGAAACCTATAACTTAAAATTGGCGGAATTGTTATCGTTCTTTTTTTTTCTTTGATTTTTTCTTTTATCGTTTATATACCAGATATTGATGAGTAGGTATGGACTTGGAACAAAAAACACAAGTGGCATTTGCCTACTAGTACTTTTCTTTTGATTGGATCATTTGTATTTCTTCGATTTTCGATGTGACTTTCATTATTCATTATTCATTAGATGAAATATTTGGCGTCCCAGTCCCGATGGAATGTCAAAAAGATTCATCCCGTATACAGAAACGGCGTGCCAAAATTCGAATCTTTTTTTCACTCAGCCGGTTCTGAGATCATATGGAGGGAGTTGGATGACTTTTTGATCATTGATTCGTTGCGTCATTAATTGGCATCGAAAACCCCATACGCATGCATGCCCCGATTCGGGGAAGTCTCACCTCGAAATTTTCCAGCGGAAAGGTCTAAACGTCCAAATTCTTGGTAACAGCAGTGAAAAGTCCTTCACAGTTCCCGCTAATCAGGAAGTTCGATCAAAACAAATTTTAAGAGAGTTTGACATCGCCAGTATATGACAAAATATTGTAGGTACGGAAAATCTAATTTCTCAGATTTTCGAGTGTACTTGACGAATGGACTGACCATCAGTTCACTAAACTCATGATTCTTGGGTTCTATAGGAGGCTTGAGACGTGAGGATTCGTCAAAATTCAGCACGTTGCAGTACTTTCATTCTTTAGATGTAAAGTCAAATAACGAATGCGAACATGTGTCTGAATTTCCGAACGGTCGTTTGAACAAAAATTTGAAACGCTTAGGTTTACCACGATTTTCAATTCACCAAAGTATCTACAAATGTTTGATAGGTGAAAAATCGAAGGCTAGGTATAGAGCATTCGAAATTGACAAATTTCGGGCGATTGATATGAGATTTCTTGAACTTTTGAATCGTTCAAACGAACGTTCGGAACTTCAGAAGCCTATACACTCAAACTTCATTCGCACTAGATAAAATTTGGAATTGCCAGCATGTTAGATATTAGAAGATTTCCTTATATAGGAACAGTACGAAAATATCTACATTGCTGTGGACACTTTTGCAAAAATATAAAAGATTTCGTTATCGTCTGAAGATTTTTCGACGTTTTCTTACGTCGCTCGATTTATAATGTGGCGGGTTTTGTACTATGGGGTGTTAATTTCGTACCGTGAGATAATTAATTAGTCATTTTGTGGTGCATTACTACGTCAGAGCAGTGTATAAGTTATATACCTGCATCCTTACATATAGGCAAGGATTTTGCGGTAATACATGTTAGCGATAGAAGTACAAAATCCAGATAGGGTACCAGCACGTATACTTACAATTTGCACATGAGGGGGATGGATAAAAGTTGTTGCGGTTGACGTTTCACTTAAACGGGTACAATCGCATTACCAGTTAATCTACTGGCTCGCGTGTTATCGCGGCTCATCCAACTCACCACGCGCCCCATCAACCCTGATGCTGATGTTGCCTACACACACGAACTTTGAACGAAACTGAACGAAACGTAACGAAATGTAACCCTCTATTCGAAATGTCACTTACCACCGATTAAAGCAAACATGCGGGCACGCATTTTGCGTTAACACTCACGCATTCACGCAACGTGGTCACGCGTCTCGATCTCGACATGGGCATGACGGTGGTGGTTAACCACCACAACCAAGAGAAGTGAAGAGAAGAGAAGAGAAGAGAAGAGAAGAGTAGAGAAACCCGGAGGATGAGAAACTGGAGTAGGAGAAGGGAGCATATTACCGTCCCGGCACGGCACGTGCCCAGCTATATCCGAGGTCTGAAGCTAAAGCCCAAGACCCTTTGGTTCCGTTTGATATTTCAACCTGTTTACATACATACTGTTCTCTGGAGAATGTTATAACGAATATGCGGGTGTATATGATGGGGAATTAATGTGAAACGATCAAAAAGGGTTGTCGGTTTTAGCTTTGTTCGTTTACTCAACAAAACATATACATATATACATAATACATATATATATATATATATCGCTGCTTAATCTACGGGACTAAATTTTTACAGCTTTTGATTGATCGTTATCGAAAAAACAGGACGTTTTTTTTTATCGTAGCTCGTGTATTGTTGTGAAAAATTTTTATGGTCACACTTATCTGATGTGGATGATCAAATCTCAAGCTTCGTTTAAGAGAAAAGAGATCGTCTCGATGAACTCGTTACCGTATTTTTTGAAACACCGTAACAGTAATTACCGATCATTATATATACCGTAACAATCAACTGCAGCTGCTCACCTTTCAAAAAACAGATCGAATCCCATTCGACACGATCATCCTTCTGGCGCGTAATATACGATAGGTTTCAACTGCTGATGGTCGTTTACTTTCGTAATAATGTTGCGTCCGTGCAGTTGGGGCGGTTTCAACTTCAGATCATATGGACAACAAAGAATTCTCAGAAAATTTACTGATCCGAAATAAACGTAGAGCGAGACTTGTAGATTGTTATTCGAATAGTGAGTATCTGAAGGTATACTTTGAAGGAAACGTTTTTTTTTTTTATCACGAAAGGATTTTTCATATTATAAATTCGCTTAGGTGCGCCGTTTAAGTATAGGCGTGTTATGGAAACGGAAGAAAATTACGAGGCCCTCGTTGAGGCGGGATTGAAGTTCCGAATACCAAAACTAGTTCCAAAAATTCCGAGATTTGGAGCTCGGGCCTTTCGGATCTTTAGCTTTTGGAATTTTTAACCTTTGGTGTTTTTCGATTAGAAGTTTTTCAAATTGGCTACGTAGACTTTTGGGTAAATAATCTTTCTAAAAACTGCGAGTCGACAGTATGCAAATTCGGAATTTTGACCTTTCGTAGCTTTTGAAATTCGGAATTCCAATCCCACCCCCTATCTTCAAGTCGTCAGTAAAGAATAGAGAGAAACTCTAGTATTGTGTGATCTAACTAGCATATCACCCTCTTCGTCGATGATTCGACATCTACGGCCTCACGTGGTTTGTGGACGTATGTTTTTCAAAGTTCTTAATAAACGTGACGGCCAGCTGACAGTGGTTGCCCCAACAACCCTAAGGCCTTCGTCAATTTCTGTTTACCCCAGGCAAGTCGACACCTTGTCGGTATGGGCGATTTGCTCCGTTTCCCTACAAACGTGTTTTTTTTTTTTTTTTTTTTTTTCCTACCAATGTGTACTCACTGCCCTATAAAGCGTAACAGAAATTAATTGACGTTACGCACAAACGCGGTGGGTGTATCAGCCGTAAAAAAAAAAAGAAGAAATTTCATATCTAAGTAGTTGGTTTTATTTCCTCAATTTTTCATGGACTGTATAAATTATGTACACAGTTTTATTATAGGTCACGACTCGCACCTGGTGGTAGATTTAAAAATGAAAACTCTTTAGAAGTAATGGGTGGATGTATACCAAACAGCGAAATATTCGGCAGATTTGCCACCCGCTGTGAAACACTTTTGGTTGCATTAGCTAAAAAGCATTCAGTCGTTTAGATCATCGCTCGATTTGTATACAATACAAAGGGTTCTGTACCGTGAGAATAACGCAGCACTATAGTAGAATTATCGATTTATTCACAATATATTATGAAATGGAAATATTTTCGACAAAATTTTCCATAGTAAATTAAAATCTCTTTCATTCTGAATCGTCCAGTTGGAAACTATCATTTCTCACAGTAATTCGTCAAAGGATCTTTGTTTCCACGACGTTGGTTATTTTATGTGATTTTTTTTTTACTACATAGTCTAGGTATTTTTCTTAACCAGGCCAGGCGATTGTCTTTAACTGTATTTCACGCAACACGCAAGGTATACGCACGCGCGTGTTGAGAGGTGGGCGCCGCGCTTCATTCATTCAAGGCTCTATGAAATCAAAGGTCGCATTGTCGACGGAATTACCTCCATTCGAAAACGGAGTATTCAGAATTGCCCGCACATGAAATTAACCTTACTTGTTCGCTCCTTTCAGTTACATACGTACGGCTTAATACTTATCCTAGCGCAACGTTCGAAATCTATAGAGAGAACGTGAATTATACAAATCTACTACAAAATCGTATAAACTAATTGAAATCAGTTGATCCATTGACTTCTCGTCTCTCGCTTCTGAGAACAATAAATTCAAAGTAAAAAAATCCTTTTTTCAACAACCTGCTCCGGAAAACGTGTAACATTTGTTGAAAAACTCATCGTATATATATATACAGGGGATTTTATTCAAAAGTTTCAGTCCCCGACAAGCTTTTATGCAGAAAATCCTCACGGATTTGAAGATTTGTCTTGGGGTCGTGAACAGGAGGGGTAGAATCCTCCACAAAAAAAAAAAAAAAAAAAAAAAAAAAAAAAAAAAATTGTCGACTTGAGTGGATGAATGCCTTGGCAAAGGTGTCGACTTTGCGACTGGGTGGAATAGTAGGACTTGGGACGGCCATAAGGGGGTTGAAAATATTTAGACATCCGCGGAGGGATGAATAAGACTAAATTGTAGCCACAATGCTGTCTCACAGCCGTACTCTGAATAGCCTTAATAAACTTGCTAAAGCCTCGGAAATACTGCGCCGAAAGACTTCGGGCCCACCCCTGGTAGTAGCTAGCCATGCCAGAAAGCCAAGCGAATACGAGAAAAAGAATTTTCTTTAGCTCTCGCTTTTTTCATCCATCCGCTTATCTTCCTATTTTTCTATCTTTATCTCTTTCGGTCTGTTGTATAACTATAAATCGCACCTTTTCTTCCGTCTTCGATCAGGAGTCATCTTCCCTGTTTGCATATGAATACTGCAATGTAGGGAAGTCCGGGGCAAAACGGGCACTTTGTCAAATTTTTTGAAAATGCCTGATTTCAGTTTCCTGAAGGTTTCTCACGTAAGAATAATTAGAAAAATATGAGGATGATGGGTAAAAAAGAAGGCATTGGAAGAAATGCAAAGATGAGAATTCAAAATTTTTCAGAAAAATTAATTCAATCACAAATTTTCCAAATAAAAAATTAATTTGATTATAAATTTTCGACAAAAATTGATTTGATTAAAAAATGAATTAAAAAATTATCTGTGCGACAAATTTTCGCTAAAAGTTCTGAAGGAATTTTAAGGACAATTTTGATTTGATTCGAATTTTTTAAAATTATTGAACAAATTGACTTAGTGTCCGGAGTTTCTTCGTGTGAATACCGTCAGAAAAATAACACAAATCGTTTTTGAGAAAGTTGAGACGGTGCCCGCTTTGCCCTCGATTGCAATTTTTTGTTTTGGTGCCCGTTTTGCCCGGATCTCTCCTACATACATTGGCAACGATAAAAAAAAACTTGATCTCTGCCATTCAAACATTAAAAGACTTGGATTGTTAATTACATGGGATTTGAAATCTCGGTTTATTGGGGCGAACTATCAATTTACGGTGGAAGAGGGAGGGGGTCGTGCAAAATTTACGGGCACGATGGTTTTTGTTGGAGAATTAATATTTTTCTGTATACGTACATATATATGTATAGCATATGTATACAGAAATGAATTCTAAGCGAGATCAAAGGAGTCTTTTTTCCACAAACTCTATTGTCGGTAGATAACGCGTTATGTAAAGCACCACGGGCCTCCGTTCGCGTTTCCACCGTATATATATATACATATATATATACCTATACCAGGGGGCAATCAAAGGAATCCTATCTTCACCAACAATACTCGCTGCCGATAGCTTTGTGGACATAACAACAGTGCAGAGTTCAGAGTGAATGGATCCTGCGAACAGAATGCGAACAATATTCACCGGCTTCAATATACCGGTCCAGTCCGTAATGGAGATATCGCTAATGTCCCACACTTATCTCGCGCGTCATCCCGCGCTATTATACATCTATATACGTATATGCGTACAATACACTAACACGAATACATCTTTGTCAAATACATATTCTCGTCTATAGAATCATTAACTCTCCTTTCAATCCCCGAACACAGTCGAATCCATCAGTATAACCAGAAAAATTTCAACATCTATTTCGTACGGTATGGACTATAACTGGTAATGTTAACGGAAGATCCTACTAAAATTTTGGTAAAAAACAGTTTCTCATTTTTAATATGGCAAAAAAAAGTCCAATGAAGAAACTGTCACATACAATTTCAGATTATGGTAGGATATGTTTTGAAAAAAAGTTTCAATTTTCTCATGCCATGAAAGTTCATACGTAGGGAACCTTTAGCAGAATCTCCCCTTAGCAGGGCTGCGAAAGGTTTTTTGCGCACGAACTTCCACCGCCGAAAATTCAAACTCTTTTTCAAACCGTATCCGATCATAATCTGCAATTGTATGTGACAGTTTTTTGAGTGCACTCTTTCTGGCCATTCGAAAAATAAAAGACTGTTTTTTTTTTACCAAAATTTCAGTAGGGTCTTTCCTTAACTCTATTTGGAGTTGTCACTGCAGTTTATGAAAAATACTGCCATCCCTTGAATTTTATAGATCCAGAAGGTTTGTAGGTATTTGCCTATATTCGCATCTCATTTCTCAGGGCGGGTGGCAGGGGAACGTGTGAAAAAATATGATTCCGTTTATGCGGAACGTCGTTAACGATGTTGAGAGAAGAGGAAGAGGATGAGGATAGGGATGAAGAGGAGGGTAGTGGTTAATAGCGGTCGACCTGGTACTCGACTAGCACCACCCTGCCTCGAAGTTACCAAGGGAGGAAGTAAAAGGAACGCCGGAAAACGAAGAGGAAAGAGGATGATGATACGTTTGTTCGATTAGTTCGAACGCGTACTTCAATGCAAAGATGACTTTACGTCGAAGAGCTGCTTTGCTTTTTCCTATAACTCTGCCATGTGCTACAACGTCTGTACCTCATATGCATCTCAAAGCCTCAGATTTTGATTCTTTGGCCAATTTTTAATCTAAACTGCCAAAATAGAGAGGCTGGAGGAGAAATTGAACACAGTCCAGAATCAACTTATGTTATAACTTTACCAATGTTTGTTTCGTAACTAGCATCATGTTCGGAAGAACTGCCATCATGAGTTCAGTGCAGAAAATTCAGTTTCTAATATTGTCGTAGAAGATATGACCAATTTTCCAAAAACTGCAGATCACTTCTGCTTCACTTACCTTCTTACCAATCACTCGATAAAGAAAATGAAATGTTCCGATTCCTTGCACTCAATTCATGACGGATCGTATTCCGAGCAATCTTGATTCTAGAGAAGTCTATTTTGCACCAATGGTATATTTTGAAAACGGTGGCAACGATGTGAAATGAATTTTGGCGAACTCTTCTGTGCAATTGGAGAACCCAAAATTCGTGACTCCTTCACGAAAAAGATTCTTCCATGGATCTTATGGTGATACAGTATGAGTAGAGGTCACTTCCAACTTAACTTAGCTTCGTAGATTTTTCCCTAGATTCGTAGTTTCTTCCAAGCTATACAACCTACCGGAATGAAACTCAGGAGATTAATGCTTTGCTACGGCAGATATTGACTGAGTATATTACCGCTTGGAAAAAACTCATAGAATTTCAATCAGATTCATATTCTTTACGTTAGCTTTAGATTAGTTTCAAAGCAACTTGTACCACATTGCCTTAAGCCACATCATACTGCAAGGAAGTATATTCGCGCGTATGCGGGATAATTTTTGGATCTGTATGCACATGAGGACGCGTGCCTCGCAGATGTCTTTGAAGATCCTGCGGGTTTGTCTATGGTATGCATAGGATGTGTCAGCTATATCATCTGACGCAACGTGCCCATGTGCAGCATCTCTTTCATCCGCGGTTGTCCGCGTTCTGCGGACGGATTGTTTACCGAGTGATGAGTCTTCACACTGCGAGGCTCTGCTCCGTTCTTATTCTTATGTCCCTGTCTCTATGTTCTACGTACCTATATACGTCTCCCGCACCCCGTACCTATACCACCAACTTCCATCTATTGTTCAGACGTTCCTTTATACGGAATAAAGTATCTACAGGCGTGACACAATACGCGGGCGGCCAAACCCCTCAGCCCCGTTGCTTGGGCTACACCAGAACAACCCTAGGCCGTCTTGTTTCACTTCTTATGCTTTACCTTATACCTTTCTTTCCTTTACTTTACTTTACTTTACTTTCCTTTCCTTTCCATTCCTTTCGTTTCTTCTTTCTTTCATCATACTTTCGACGTAGGTTTCATCGGCTAAGATCGCCCCGGTTCTATCACGAGATGCGCACTGCCATCTCTTTTTTTTTTTTCTCAGGCATTGTTTCCCGTCAGCCCTTTTTGCTACCCATCATCTCTGAACGGGTAATTCAAATCGCTGGAGTGCTGGCGTGTCTCTTTAACGCCGGTTCTATATCTCGAAATGTGCAACGAGATCATCGAAATGCATAAGCAAAGGGTTTTCATCTGTTTGATCAGAGATTTGACGATATTTTATGGGTCCCTTTTCCGGGGATCGAGTTCAAGTTCAATTTGGCATGACGTATTACTGGGGGAAGCAAAGTTGGCCAGATGCTCCTTCCGCAATACATACGTAGCAAGATGTATATGGTCAGTTTTAATTTAAGTCGATTGCGAGCTCTCGATCCCCCGGGCAATTATCAATCAAATTCTAAAGTCAAGTTGTGTAACTTTGACCGTACGTGTAGGTATAGAAGTAATAACAGGTGTCTAGATAGGTGTACACCTAATTGTACGTATTCAGGCTACAATGCTCACACAATGCTATTTCACCTCGTATCTGTATATAGGTAGATATACCCGCGGACGAAGTAACGACGCATATCATGGCTACATTGATTTCAAAAGACGCGGTTGTCTCACTCGATTTCATCAATGTCGAAATGATCGATGGGATGGGATAGCTTCCCACCGATATATTGTAGGTATAAGAATCAATTGAAATACCAATGAGATTTAAAGGGCGGCGTGAAAGCCATTGTTTCAAATTTCATTAGTATTCGGATTTGGTCAAGTTTTTCCTGGGGGGGTCAAGGAAACGTGGGGACCTTTTTATTTTGTGATCTATAGTCGTATTTGCATCCGTTTTACAAGCAGCTATTATGATTCTAATTGCCGAGACTGATTAAGGAGACTTGAGGTTTGCTCGTGGTGTGTCAGGTCACTTGAAAATTATCCACGGCGAAGGTTGATGTGGTGAATCCCACATCAGTGTTCGCCGGAAACGCATCTTCAAGTGACGAGAGCACAGTTTGAAAGCAGTCGCGCCTAAAGCCTGTGTTTCTAATTATTATACAGCCCCGGGGGTATGAAGCGATAGGCTTTCTTCAGTTGGCAACATGCTATTTGCTAATAAGAATCTTTTCAAAACATCTACCTTTGAACACTACATTCAATCTGTGTAATTTAATATGAACTGAATGGTGGCATTAATTAACAGAAGGCATTCATGCAAAGTCGACGGTATTCTTATCTGAAGGCTCCTTAGAATCCATCTGAGCTTTTCACGAGCCGTATAACGCGTGCATAAAGCCTTTCATATTATGCTGACAAAAACAGCCTATCTTAACTATTAGAACGGTATTGTGTCCGGTTTTAGAGCCTCGCTTTATCCCTCCGTTATCTTTTACACGTACCATATCTATATACCTATAATGAAAAATACATATATTTTTCTTTACACCTTCGCCTTGATATCCACTTCAAACAATATAGCGAGGAAAGGTATATCTGCCAGAATTTTACATTCACTTCATTTTATGGACGTATTCTATCGTCGAAAGTATGCTGCTTTTTAGAGGTAGGTACCTGTTTTTCGAGGAAACATATGTAGTTGAAAATTTCATACCGGTAACTGATAATCAAAGTATCCTGCGTCATGGATCGAGCGACGAGCTGTTATTAAAATCAGCCAGTCATGCTGATTGGAAATTGATGAGAGATCATCAAAAATCTATGAAATTGGTATAGAATTTTTCAAATTGTATCAATGATTTGAGCCATGTGGTGAAATCATACTGTCTGGTAGCGATGAAGACCATTCGAAATCACTCGGATTCGAATGCAATAATTTCAAGTCATCCTGAATAGAGAATCATATTGATATCGGAAATCACGCCAGGCATCCTTTGCATAAGTCAGTGGTTTCTGGCGATGAATGTTCTGTTCTGAAATTGAAAGAGATTCACATAATTTGGTTTCACTTTTTTTTTTTTGCCCTGTTCAGACATCTTTTTTCGTTAATTGGTGGAAGTATGTGGCGCGCGTGTTTTAATTCTAGTGAAATTGCAAAAGAAGTCTGACGTAGTCCCGTTCCACACATGAGGTTCGTACTTCCATCAACCTATTCTCTATTCACTGGCAGACAAAGCTTAACCCTCCACTCCTCTCTTGCTGCCACCCTCACGAGGGTTTCATCGGAACGGTCAAGTCGTCTCCCTTCCCTTCCCTTTCCTTCCCTCGGGGTTCCAAAAGGGCTGGAAAGACCCCTGGATGGAGTATTATTCTATAGATGTGGTTACCAAACTTATTAACTCGGATGACCAGCAGGACGTGCTCGTTTTACGATTGCAATACCCTGCTCGTAGTATAGTTATTGCCTGACAATGACCCGCGACCTCACCACGTAGTCTGAATATCATACAAACAGGCTTTGACTCACTACTTTATGTACACGTACATACGTTGTAGAAGGGGTTAAACCTTGTGCACGGTCCGGTAATCATCTATAGTTTTGCACAATTCAAATTTACAGTAGTTCGATTGGCCGTTGGCTAATGGAAGGGATAGCTAGTTTGAGATCCAGAGTTTGAGGACCGCCAGATTGAGGTACAGGAATTATTTACCGATTTTGAGAGATCAGCTAAATGGTATTCTTGCTATTCTCCACATTGTTAGATTGAGCTTGAAACCCATTTCATGGTTTTTAACATTTAGTTTTTCTCTAATCTTCTTTCATCGAGATAACGTTGCTCCAGGTTGATTCCAGCCGTGATCAAATCGCGAGGATGATTTTGGCTGTATATACCTGGATATTTTTCTCTCGGGGTGGCTGTGACTGCAAGCGAAGACATCGATAGGTATATATTACTGTGGCGGTTATCAACCCCTAGATTTCTTCAGCGTGGAAATTTACCCTCCATCAGGTTTCTTTGCCGAATTGTTTTCCGCAATTTTTTGCCAGTCAAACTCGTGATTTATTATAGACGATGCAATACCCTGTGGGTTGCCTATTAATAGTATTGATAAGAAATAATTACATGTATAGATTCGTATCCACTATCCACGTATAACTTTCGATTTGATCTGCTGCAGGAGCTGGCTTCATCTGAATTAACCATTTTCAAATCACGGTTACTCATTTGAAAAAAAATGTCTAGTTCCTTGCTAGCTGACTCAGAATTATTATTAGCATCGAATGACTGAAAATATTTGGAGCACAGAAGTAGCATTAATAGAATAAACTCCACGAAAGTGGGCGAATATCAATACAGGGAAGATGGGCAATAGAACGCATATTATCATTCTTTTTTAGCGATTTTGGTCAATTAACCAAACAGTTCTCATTGATTTTGCGTGAATAATACCATAAGGTTGTATGTGTCATTACAGGGATTTTTGGATTTGGTAAAACCGAAACTTCCTATAATTTTCGAAATGTTATCATTCGCTGCAGACATGATAATTAACACCTAGATCCGTCGAAAATCACGAGTAGGATATGTAAAGTTGGAAGGGCCTAAGCGACAGTGACATAGGCCCTGTTGATCTCAACTTTTTTTTTGCGTAAAACAATATTGCAATTTTTTCAAGTATTCAAGCCAAAAGGGTCTACTTTACCTCTGCTCACCTTTGACTTTCAGTAAATTTTCAAAAAGTTTCCAATAATTTTCGCCAAATTGAAAGCAAAAGGGCCTTTTTATGTCATGTTACAGGAGACTTTATGGCTTTACACGTCCAACTCGTTGTTTTCGAGGGATCTACATATATTTCTACATCGTTTCTATAGCGAATAACAAAATTCCAAAAATTGTGGGTTATTTTTTGTACCAAGTGGCATTTCCGGCGGTCAGGATGTCGTGGCATTATTGACGTAAGTTCCTGAAGAAAAATGTAAACAGTGGCTCTGTTCACCAGCTCCTCACGTCTTATTATGCTGTATGCAATGAAATTTATGGGGAACACTGTTCTTAATGAAACCCAAGGAAAAAAAAATTCATTTCTTGGAGTTTTTTCTCTTCACTTTCTTTTTTATCCACGATGACGTCTCGCAGCTCTGATTCGATCCCCAAATAAAATGTGGATGCGAAGCAGAGCCTCGTGGCTCGTCCCACCCCATACGTAAACCAATACGCACCAGGTACACACATGTGAACGGTGCGTCGTATAAGGGGAGAGGGGTTGATATGACAAAAGGAAGAATCCACGCGCATATATACACATCGAGGAGTCCATCTCGCGGAAAAGACGAGAGAAGAGCTTCGGGTGCGGATACAAGGAGTTGGGGGGGGGGGGGGGGGGGGGGGTTGGCCAGGAGGGGGTAGGTGAGGTCCCGGCGCACACGACGCCCGGCGTCGTTGGCGGCACATTCACGTACGTGCTCCGGCGTGACGTCACCGCATTGTTAGACGAGCGAGCATTGTAGTCACTATTGTGAGTCTCGCCATTATTCTAAGACAATCGTCCGACACAATGAGATGAGAGGACGAGTAGAATGGACGATTCAGTGTGCGCCCGACGCCAGAATTCTCGAGAAGAAGAAGAAGAAAAAGAGGAAGAAGTAGAAGTAGAAGTAGAAGTAGAAGTAGAAGTAGAAGTAGAAGTAGAAAAAGAGGAAAGCAAACGTTTCCTAACCACGCGGGGATGACGTTGCACAAATATATACCCTCTAATGTCATCGTTAACTACAGAAAAAGAAAATGACCGAAATAAGATCAAAGGTAACAAATTCGAAAACTGAATCCCGAGCAATTAAACAAAGCCAGATTCGCGCCTGGTGCCATGAACACTGCAGAATAGCGCGAATCTCTCGGGTGAAAAGGGGGCGAAGCAAGCAAGCAAGCAAGCAAGCAAGCACAACGCGCAGAAGTACATACAATAGATTTGGCCGTCGCCCTGTATTCGTGACGCTGCTGCATTGTTGCGGCCGTATTGTTGCGAGGGGTAGTTATTGTGTTCCGAAGCTGTTTTGTGACCGATCGAGGCGGATCGCACACGCGCGCTTATACTATAACGTCATTCGACATTATATAGCCGTACAGGTTTACCGCGTGCTGCTCCAGAGATGAGGAACGTTAACCACAAACTTATTGTTGTCTAATAATTCACCTTTGATCATCAAACTGCAGGTCAATATTCTTTTCGCTTCCACTCGGGTCCCGTCAAATCACTTCACAACTTATACCTACTGCACAATAGAAAAATATCAGATTAGATCGAACACAATCTGATCCAACGATTGTGCCAGTCACAATAGCATGTCACAGTGTGAGGCTGCTCAACATTTACGAAGCTGAAGGTATATAGTAGCCAAATGAAATGCGTTGGATCAAAATGAGGCTGCGAAGGACGAGAATCCGAATTTTGTTAAGTTTTTATTAAAATCAAGGCTTCTGTTGAATTATCGACGTAAATCTGTACTGCATAATCCAAATTTCAGAAAAATTCAGCACCGTTGGCTGCTAACTCTGGCTGCTAGTTTCAACTTCATTCAACATTTGCCATTTTCCATACCAGATTTACCGTTATTTCTTGACCACAATCTTTGTGCAACTTTATGACTTACGTTAGTAAAAACTACAGAACAACGTTTTCACCGTGATAGCGATTGTTGTTCCGTGCACACCAAAAATTGTGTTGTGACTGAAGGATCAGAGTTGTGAAAAATGTAATTACATTTTCGATTACCATTAGGTATGTTTCAAATGAGTTGAGTTATACATCACGAATGTAATCGACACTAGAATTCATTATCGAATTACAGAAGTAATTGATGACACAAAATCCTGGACTGAAGGAACATCCTCGCTCCGTGTTTCGAGCATTTGGAAAGCTCGCGTGGGCTTCTTCTCTGATTTTTATACACGATCAATTTTTCCAGTCTCATAGGTGCGTAGTAGATGGGATGATTTGGCGAAGGGGAAGAAAAGCTCATAGTTGATGCAGGTGTAGACGACGAGGTGACCGAACGACGAGTGGAACTTCCCCATGTGCATGTGTATAGTATGCTATAGGTATAGTAGGATATATAGGTAGGTATAAGGTACGCAGCACCACAAACAGTCCATAGAAATTTCCTCGTAGAATACAGTTCTAGTACACGTTGTTATTTAAGCCGTGTATAATAGAAACTCTTTTATGCCTCTTGTGTTTTACATTTGAGACCGTGTCGCTCCAGAGGTTCTCGAGGGCGCATTCATCGCGTTGAATGCCTCCGTAGCGTACAATACTTTCTATAGCGCCAGGCTGCGTCGAAAAATGACGCTCTAAGGATACTCGCGCGTAACTGTGTCTTATCTTTACGTTATATACCTCGTTGATGCTATACGACCTCTGCAAGGAATCCCAGACCGTGGATCCAGCTTCTTTGCGAATCCCAACAGACCCGAGGATCTCACTTGAGACTAGATACGCACCAGTCGACTTATTATATTCTGGGGAAAGTACCAGTAGCTAACTGGACAAGCTGTGGGGCGGGATCGAAATTCCGAGTTTCAAATGCTGCGAAAGGTCAAAATTATGAATTTTTCATGCTACTGACTCAAAGGTTTTAGAAAGATTATTTCCCTGAAAGTCTTCGTATCCACTTTGAAAAACTCCGAATCGAAATACACCGAAGATTCAAAATTCCGAAAGCTAAAGATCTAAAAAGCCAAAACTCCGTATTTCGCAATTCGCGAGATGCAGCGTCGTTTATTTGACAGCTCTGTCGAGAGCTTATTTGAAATTTGTGAATTTTTGAGTTTTCTGAGTTTCGAACTTTCGGATCTTTCACCTGTCTACATTTCAACCTTCCGAAATTTCCAAGTTCCGAACTTTAACGTTTCTAGAAACTCAGAATCACATCCCAAATAAATTCAGAATTTCGACTGTTCGGGACTTTTGAAATTCGGAATTTCAATCCCACCCCCAATTAGCTGTTAATTAATACCATTTTCATTGGTACCCCTGGTACCATTCCTGGACTGTCCAGCTAGAAATTCTTTCACGTTAAGGGCGGCTCACCCGAAAGCAGTGAAACACGTCGCGAGAAGAAGTGGGATTCTGTAGTAGAAACAACAGGTGTATGGTGAGACAAATCGCGCCCCGTTTCTGTCGGCCCGCAGAGAGGCTTTCCCATCCCTCGGCAGGAGTTTTCTCGCGGTTAGAGGGCGTCGGCCCTTGCGGTAGGTTCAGATCGCTGCTGCAGGGGTCCAGAGGGAAGAGGTGGGAGATACCTATATATATTCATGTATACATAATACATAGTATATGTATCTACGAACGAAAGAGGGAGAGATAGAGAGAGAGAGAGAAAATGTCGAACAAGGCTCGCGGTGACAGGCGTTCACAGTGTTTTCTCCGGTTTTCTCAGTACACGCCTGAATCAAGAAAATCTTTCAAAGTTGTCGGTGGGCCGAATGAGAATTCAGTATTGTCTACAATCTTCGGTAATGGATATTGTAACTTTCATGAAACGTGCTGGTTAACATGAAATGAGTTATTCCTGCGAATGCTTGAAGCTAAAGATGAAATTTTTTAGCGTGATCGTAAGACCTGCAAATAGATGTCAAAGAACTTTGATCAAAGTTAGAAATTTTGAATAAATCACAGTTCTAGGTCAGATCTTTGAAGGCAGATAGAATTGAGGAAAATTTAACTAAACCTTCTTCGTGGAAACAAAAATGTTCATTTTTGTCTTATGAATGGTATATCGACAGACGTTATCCAGCCAAAAAGCTTCGCTTTGCGTTTTTTCATGTATTGCAAGGCATTTTTATCGTTAACTTTTCGTGGCCACACCGTTATAGAATAACTTAGGGGTCACACTGGGTAAAATTTACCTAGCCAAGTTTCAAATGGTTGCCGTCTGGACAACTATCAATCCGATCGGGTTCAAAAAAATACTGAAAATACTTTGAACAATCGAAAACATGTGCAAAAAGTTGTTATGTCAAAATTCAAATCACAGTTCGAAAAATATCGTGAATAGGTAACTTTGTCAAAAAATACACCTTTTCACTCAAAAAATCATAACCTCTTGAATTTCCGATATTTGCAAGTCAAATTTCAACTGGAATACTTTCCAGATATGGTACTTCTAGGAAAAAAAATATTGGCATAGCGCACGTTCGAAAATATAGGTATTTATTTTGACGTGTGAAGAAGTTTGATTTTGGAGTAGAACTTAATGCGGATCTATTTGGTCGATATAATTGCGAAAAATTCACTATTTTGCTAAAAAAAAAAATCGTAAAGAATGTTTTGTTGAATATTCTTGACCCAAAATTTGGCATGGCTAAAATTCACCCATGGTGGCCACGAAGAGATAAAAACGGAGTAGTCAGCGCCTGGCATTCTAAACCCGGAAGTAAAAATGGGTTCAAAAGCTTATCAGCTCATCGTCTCGATGCGATCGACGTTTTATTAAAATCTCATTCAAATCTCTTCAGCGATTCGTCCGGGATCCTGTGCACAAAGATAAAATTTATTTTCGCATGGCGAACGTGCAATAAACACCGTGCCGGTATAGTGCTTATACGAAATGTGGAAATCAATTTTTGCCACACCCCCAATTTTAAGCCCTTAGTAGATGAGATGTTGTATTTCTTGAAGCCAGGCGTGTCGGGGGTGGATATGGAGTAGATTGCGAAGCAAGAGTGTATATAGGGTATGGTCGGTAACGTAGGTACCTATACCTGTATAGATATATATACACAGGTGTATATGCGCCCTTATTCAACTCTTTTGTCTAGGCGGCCATTCTCTCGCACATTATCAGGCCTATTGTCTCTCACATTGTTACCCCTTCCCCGTAGTTTCATTGTTTTGCAATTTCCCCCACTTAACCGATACGCCCGGTACCCCGATGCCACCCTCAAGCTACTACCACCACCCCCCCTAACGTCGACGCGCCGCGTCGGCCTCGGTATAAAACCTACTGTGCTATTGGTTTTTCTCAGCTTTTTTTTTTTGTTTTTTATTTTTTGGTTAATTCATTTCCTACACGTGCACAATGCTATCTGCCATTTGTGCACTTGTGTAAGTAAGGAATTAACACACTCACACATACCCCATGTGACTTTTATGTTTTGGCTTTGCAAGTTCTATATTTACCGAAAAGTCCGGCTTGAGCTCGAACCTATATATGTAGGTACGTGGATATAGAACGGGACCGAATGGCAGAGAAGAGGAACCTGTTAAAAGTTCGAAACTGTCGTGACGGCAGTCTATACCGTCTACACGCACGGAATGATGGAGGGTAGATTTTCCTCTGGCTGTAGGCGAGAGGGGTACAGAGAAAGCACTGTGCGAATATGTGGGCTCTCTTTCTCTTTCTCTCCATTTCATCCATCTCTTGATTCTCTTTCTCTTTCTATTTCTCTCTCTCTCTCACACTGGTTCGCTGGTAGCCGAGTAGAATAGACGAATTGTTCGGCTACGGCTTTTGTCTATTTTACCGACGTGAGTTCCAAGGGCTTCTATTCAAATCATTTCGAAATATTCTGAACTGAACGTTGTACGGATTCGTGCACCGCCATTCCTCATTATTGTGTCCAATTTCGTATGCACGAAGCCAGGGGATTCTCGTTTCGAAAAGTTTTCCTACATCCCGCACAACCCACGCCTAAATATCCACCGTGTACCAATAATCATTCACACAAGTCTGTTGAACAACCAGCCGAACAGTGTTTTGGTTATTCAAGAACCGAACTTGCACAATTCAAATTCTAAATCGAACTCAAACGGGGTGAAATTTCGTTTAGAAATAAGAATAGGAACTCGAGGGTTATCGAGAGACCGTCAATCATCAATGTGACAAACGATATAGGTATATGGCTGCTTCTTCATCTGTGTCAATGAGATCGGTATTAATTGCAGAGCTTCGTTGGAAGCTGGGGGTGAGCTGAAACCCTCTCAGTACAAATGTCTGTACGTTTACCACGATCATTGTGAATAGCATATTCGTGCATACGGTTGCGCGGGAATAGAATTATAGATAATGCACCCTGATCCATTCAATTCGGCTAAAGCCAACGCGCCAACGCGCCAACACGGTGTGTGAAGGTTGGAGCAGCCGTATAAGCAGCACCAGGTACCATCACCAGTACTAGCAGCATCACGGGACGAGCACAGAGCACAATAGTCAATGCCGATGTGGTGCATGCTTGTGCAACGTGTACAATAAAGGAACCGCATATGATAATGCAAGGTATGCGCTGGTGGCTGTACGCGGTGTAGTCAGCCCGCCATGCAGTTCCCGTTCTGTTCGGTATTCCGTCGAACGGGATACAGGAAATACTTCGTACCGTGCACCACGAGCACACCAATACCTCCGTATACTGCGGAGCAGGTTTAATACAAGAGATCCAGTAAGCCATGATTCTCACCGATCATCAATGTACTCGAGTGAATAGTTCTGACAGAATTATTTGAGCCACCATGGGGTACCCTGACTTTAGGTCCTCCTGTAGGTGCTTATTCAGTCATCGGATCGGTTTCTTTGGCACTGGTACTAAGATCCGGATACAAATTTGAACCATTTTCTTGTCACTGCCATTCGAAAGTCAACCGTGTACAGTTCGACTATCCCATCTTTGAGAACAAAGTCAAAACAGTTGGTGAAAGATCGGTTCGATGATAGGAGCTGAGGTTGTTTTTTTTTGACTTCATTCATTCTGTACGCCTCGTCACGCATCGATGGAGACATCTTTGAAGCCACTGTACAGCATGGTGAGGTTCACAGACCCCTGAGGAAAGGCAAACTGGGCCAGACGATGAATGACAAATGTGGTTTAAGAAGGCCACGAGGATATTGTCGGATATAATACTATTTTGGATGAAATTGTCAGCACTGAGGAGCGAGGAGGATATAAGGAAAAAGTGGGACCAAGAGGAGGGCGAAGTTATGGTGTATTGGTAGCGTAACAATAGGTATATGGGGCGGTAGCGACCACAATGCTCCGGCTTGGCTGACTTCTTTGCGTGTCAAATGACTGAAAAGCTCGTAGGCGGGGGTGTGCCTCGGTATGAAAGGCGTGCTTTGTTTGGAAACAATGCCGATACTCCGCGCTACATCCTCATCTCCATTCTTCGCCTTGACGCAGCGGTGCTCGGAAAAGGGTTACTTTATATTCTCGTGATTAAAGTTATGGGTTATTTTCGCTCTATTTGCTCATCCGGCTGTATTCCTCCTTCTTCATCCCCACAACTTACATCCCATCTACGCCTAGTGCAATTGCTTCTTAGCCGGAAGCTACACCTAGCACAACGTTGCTCTGGAATTGTTATACGTAATCCATGAAATTTCTGATTTCACCTCCTAACAATACACGCGATTTGGTTCGTCGAACGACTTTTGCTCGACGTCACGGTCTTTTTTTTAAAAATTGCAACACTCCGGTGACTTTTGACGAGTGTAAATTGCACACGAATGGTTCTGGATCATGCCGCCCTTGCAATACTGGCGGATAAGTTGACCGGACCCTTTCGTGATGTAAAGATCAGGTTGGGGGTGAATGTGGAGGGATTAGTGGAAGCCCAGAACTCCCTTGGCTGGGCGACAGCCATCGTCATCTGTGTGGCCCGTTGCCTCGTCCCCAACCATGCTGGCAATTCTGAACAATATGCTACTCCCTGTTAATCACCAGGGACCACGTGCGAGTTGCACCACCGCCGCACCACGATCTATTGAAAAATGTGGTCGGACTCCCCATTATTTCAAGAACTTTTCACTTCACCTAATCCTACAGCTATGCTATGTCTGCCAGAGTAGGTATAGGTGTAGGTGTAGGTTCTGCGATCATAGGTGGGTAGGTATAGAAAGCTTCGATGCATGCAATGGCATACGTATGTGTGTACGTAGATTTTCACGTGACACTCGAATACCCTCGACAGCTCTTGAGAGCGAGATTAAAGTCAATGGTATAGAAATTACGGTGGACTGGATCACACGGATCCATTGAATTGGAAAATTCGATTTTATGCAATTGTTTAAGACCAGATGATATCGATAGTATGGCTCTGCACTGTGGATATGATGATGGAATGGCTTTGGTTATTTATGAGAACTTGGAGACTTGGGGAGCAATGGTATACCGTAATATACGATTAAAAGAATGAACTTTAAGTCGACGCGGGTGATATTTCCTAGGAAGAAATTAAACAGAGATTAAACAACGACCCCATCAATGAGGATGTATATGAGATAGCAGATGGACGCGGAAGGAGTAAATCAAATCCATTGCCCAAACAGAACATTCGAAACGTCAGGGAACGTTATCTTCATTGGGTTATCGGGATGATTATAAATCACTGCACCCTTCACGGTGTCGTTCGGTCGCGTTATAACTACCCCAATGAAGGGGTTGATGACTATATAATACAACAACCCGTCACCCTATCAATATTGCTGCAAGATTTCCTCGTCATCGTTCTGCTCCAGGGGGACAAGGGGGACTCTTGGGGTTCTCAGTTTCGCCTCTCGGGGGTTTCAGATTGGGGGTGGAAGGTCACAGGACACGGTGCACAGTCGTCCGTGACATTTATTTCAGTCATAAAACATCTCCGTGAATTCATCCCCCTTCTCTTTTTTTTTTTTCTCACCCCATCCCGTCTCTTATCCATTTCCAGGGAAATCCTACTATTTTCATATGGTTCGGAAAAGAGTCGCCTGAGCGTTTCGCATCCCTTTCTCGTAGTATATGCGCAGTTTTGTCGGTTAGACACGTGGATATTATTGGTACATGAAAGCGTCGCCTACGCTGAACCGGACGAGGCTTCTCAATGAGAGAAATACGTCTCAGGATTTATGCGAAAAGGTCATGAAAGAAATTTCAGGAGTTTCCAAATGTATGGGAAGTTTCTACTCAAATTTAATAATTCACCCTTCGGAGGGCGTCTAAGCTCGTGTTGTATAATTAACACCGGGTTTGATGATTCGGTGCGGTTTATCCGGAAGACGGTAGTAAAACCGTTCCTGGGCGGCTTTACCGCATCCGCTGGTTTCACCACACCGTCTAGTCCATGGTAGGTGACACTTCCACAGGAATCCTGATTCCTAAAGATCCTTTGTTCTCCTTCGCTCGTACGGTCGCGTGTTCATGATTCATAGCAAAAATATTAGGCGTCTAATGCTAATTGCCATTTTCGTCGTTCGTCGATTTGATATATGAATTTGAAAAGCACGAAAATACTGTCTATGGACTTCGGGGAATAGCTCGATGATCAGGATGATACTTATCGAGGAGGAAAGATGTAATTCTGATGGTAAGAGAAGAAGCCTGGAAGGTGTAGGAAAAAGAGTGAAAAGAGGGAAAGTAGGGGGTAGCGAGGATAGACAGAAACGACGCCAAAAGGACAGCTCATAACAAACTATTGAAAAGCTGCCGAATGAAAAATCAATGACGTCGGTGCGAGCCGCGGGGGTCGATGAATGGAATATTATTGGGCCATCCTTTCACGTGCTGCAGAACTCCGCAGGACCCAGGACGCCGCGGAAGCTAGAAGACCTCATCTGGCGGTTTGTATAGATCGCGGGAGCCGTTCGCGTGCTACGGGGAATGGTCGCTATTGAATCTATAGGTTTATACCAGTATGTATGTATGTATGTACGTATCTATGTATGGGTTCTTACATTTCATGATTTATCACGTGGCTTTCAACGCGCTCAAAGCTCTGAAAGCGTGCAGATTGATAAAAGGAATAATAAAGGACCTGAAATAGAGGGACTCCCGGTTCCATCTGATAACGCACGCGAATTCCCTTCCGCCCTCTCTGCACCAGCTATACCTACCTCGATCGACACAACGAGATCTTCACTCTCCAGCCACGTCGTGGCTAAGATGCTTGAGACATCGTCTTTTCCGTCAAACATACTGTACTACTATAGGTATATATACAAATGCTCAGCTCTGCTCAGAAAAGAGAGTCCCTATAATAGGTCAACTGATAAATCGACGATCTAGACTATAACCGAGATTTTCTTCTGACAAAAATTCACTCACTACCTATAATACCGGCGTCGCGACGCCGATCGACTTATCAACGGCGACGAAAATCTTCGTATATATCGAATAGACAAACGTCTTCATCGATGTAACAAATGGAGGGAAAATTGCCCTAGGAATTGGCCAGTTAAAATGCGGAAATCGGGGTTATTAGAGGGATAAGATTATAGTCGTAAGAGACGCGGGGGTTGTAAGAAAAAAAAACAAAAACAAAAAAAAAAAAAAAGGGTAGGAAAGAAGAAGAATTAAGGGAAAAATCGAGGCGAGGGATGAAACGGCGGAGGTTCTCTGCTAGTCTCCGGTCACTTGACCTCCTGTCTTTTGCGAATCTCTGCGGCAAAGCTTTGCTACGGCTTGGCGTTATCGGCAGTTATCGGTCCGTGACGTCACACAATGGGGCAGACAATGCTCGGGACAATACACCCTCCTCATCCCCCTTCGTTGCCAACTTAATAAACATAATAGCTGACTCCGCCACCCCGCGGTTGGTCACAATGAGATCTAACCGAAGAGATACTGGAGATATGAACGGCAGCTATATCAACCATTGTACAAGATCCAAGTTTTAGTTTCGAATGGATAATTCCACCCTCTTGGTATATACCTATATATATACCCTCGCAGTCCTACTATACCTTATTTAACAAGAAAATGAAATACCTACCCTCAGGTTCTTATGTACCGCTTTAGACCAATTATACATTCTTCTCTCACTTAACTCACTTAACAATAGAATCAACATCATCACGGCTACAGAGCAGACAGAAATTTTCAAAAAGCAACTTGAGACGGTCGAGGAGTAGCGTCTTATACATACTTACCTAGGT
Organism: Ametastegia equiseti; assembly: GCA_963989295.1. Classification (NCBI taxonomy): domain Eukaryota; kingdom Metazoa; phylum Arthropoda; class Insecta; order Hymenoptera; family Tenthredinidae; genus Ametastegia; species Ametastegia equiseti. The sequence continues at coordinate 17,834,059 of OZ022389.1, read as the reverse complement.
ATATATCTATAGATAGGTGTAGATTCCTACGGGATGGTAATGCCTGTTGGATATATGCATACCTATACAGTTGAGGTGGAAGAACAATGCGGCTTAAGTTTTGGTATTACTGCGAAATGACTAGCGACTACCTATTGGCAATACAGACTGATAGGTTATCGGGGTGAGTACTATAGTATACCGTTGACGAACAAGAAACAATTAGCAATGTATTGAACCGAAGGAATACGAGCCAGAGAGCTTGCGGTCTTTGGGGAGTTCAGGGATGATGCATTCAAACTACTTGCATTACCTTGCAGGATTGATTCCTGTATATTCCGGTATAACATGTACTTTGAATCGAAGGTGTGGAACATCCATTGTTTTGTCTTCCGTGATGTCAATCGCACGCAACTAACCCTTTGCAAGAGACAAAGACGATTCATTAGGTTCGTATATATTCGTTATGGTAGCAGTTGTTATGGGAATTGCCTTTGTCGAGTGTATCAATGGGGTAGGATTGAAAATTCTGAATTTTTATACAACCGACTGACAGTTTTTAGAAAAATTATCTTTCCGAAATTCCGCGGACCCAATCTGAAAAATTTCGAATCGAAGATGGTTAAATTTCCTCAAGCTAAAGATCCGAAAGACCAAGACTGCGAATCTCGGAATTCGCGAGATGCAACGTAGTTTATTTGACAGTTTTGTCATGAGCTTTTGTTAAAATTGTGGGTTTTTGGACATTTTGAGTTTTTAACTTTCGAAAATTTTGACCTTTCGGAATTTGCAAGTTCTGAACTCTAACGTTTCTACAAACTCAGAATCGCGTCTCATTGTCAAATAAATTTCGAACGTTAATCCCACTGCATATATCAATGACAACGTGCGGGAATTCAGTTGAAAAATAAAAAATTGTTTAAAAAAGTTCCTTGGTCAACCCCCGCGAGATGGTACGTTTAGCAAACATTGCGAAATTTGGAAAGATGGGTGAGGAACGGGAAGGTAGTCCGGACATAGCTTATATGTATATACCTATACATATAGGGGGCGTAGGGCTACACGTGGCACGCAACCCCATAAAATATGAATAACAATTGAACACAATAACCCCCGTCTCCGGTATACGTAGTATTAGCGTCTTTTTTATGATCGCCAGGATTTTTATGTTAATATTAGGCGGGTACGGGGTTGGAGGGGGAGCAGCTTCTGCCCCGTGCAAACAAAAATTGTCACTTGAATTTGTCTGGCAAAAAAGGTAGCTCGTAAAAATAAGCAGGGGATCAAGTGGAGGGTGCATATAGGATTTTGGGCAAAGTCTGCCCGAACTTTAGGAAATCTATGTATACATACAGAATACGTATAGGAAATGTGAAAAGGCGAGGGATGAATGCCGTGGTAATGTAGAAATTCCCAATTGGTCATGCAATTCAGAATATATGTATATGCGAGGGTCCAAAAGATTCTTTCAATTTTTATCACTTTTCTAATATTCTTTTTTTACTTCTCTGCCTCATTCCTATATATACGCACGAAATTCATCCCCTTTCCTCGAGAACCAATCTTCTCACAGCAGGTTTGCCAATGAATCACAATACTCGCACCAAGGATGGACTTATATGCTGTGCGTTGCAGTCTCGACCAGAACAATAGGCATCGCTAGGCGTATGAATCGGATTGCAACCAAATGTGTGCTCGCAGGAGTAACGGATTTATCGTAATCTCAAACAGCCTAAATTAATGTTGCATGGTTGGTATGGTTTAGAATGGTTAGTGGTTCTTGTTCATTTTGATTTCGTTTCCTTCATAACACATCTTCGATTGTTTCAAATTTGGGAATTTGGGAGAGGGCTGCTTTGAATTTGGAAAAAGTTTGAAGAACGGAAGGTTTGTATATCATTCTGCAAAAATTGAAATTTTTTCTGGTTCGTGTCATTGAAGATCAAAACCCACAATATTTCACCGTAAGTTTGAAAATCGATGATGAGTCGAGAATTTCAAAATGCTTCTTATGTCTCAATGGTGCTTGCAGGCCGTTGACGTCTTAGAGGGACGTTTAGAACACTGAGATAAAGATATTTCAGCGTATGATTTGAGATCGGAATTCTGGTTGCATCAAAACAATAAAAAATCGAGTCTTTGTTACAAAATTAGCGTCAAATCGAGCGAAATGATGATTTCTGATTGTTGAAGAGACCTAGGGATCCAATATCGAGTCCAATACCAGGACAAAGATCCGAAAGTTCAAGACTCAGAAAGTCGAAAAATCTGCGAATTTAAGGGAGGCTCGTGACAAAGCTGTCAAATAAACGACGTTGCTTAAGCGAATGCCGAGATTCGGTGTTTCGGCTTTTCGAATTTCAGCTTTCAGAATTTTGAAACTTCGGTGTTTTCCGATTCGGAGATTTTCAAATTGGCTGCGTAGACTTTCGGGGGAAAATTTTTCTAAAAACTGTCAGTCTTCAGTAAAAAAATTCAGAATTCTGACCTTTCGCAGCTTTTGAAATTCGGAATTTCAATCCCACCTCTTTCGACCCTAGATATTTCTCAACCCTGTTAGATCGGGCCATACGCCATACATGAGAGAGATATCTTGTGGATAGAAAAGATGCCGGTTACCGTAGTTCGCGAAGGCAATGTAACGTGCTTTATACTTCATATACATGGAAATAAAGGCATCATTGAAATTCCAACGAGCCATTATCTTATTCAGTGGGCATTCGTCGGAGGATTTCGTTTCCGTACAGACGTAGAGGCGAATTGGCGTAGGTAGGTGCGTGCAGGGGGTTAGTACCACCAGATTGTGGCTAGGGGCTAATACGGACGCGAGGGCATTTGGTATATACCTAGTGTTATTTCGATCACGCGGGTCTTCTTGCCAGCGAAGTTTTTGTACCGTATAGCTGCCGCGGTTTGTATAACAGGCCCAGAGAGTTCAGCTTCAGCTCTTCGCGTCCGCCGTGTATAATACGCTCTACGTTTTTGTACTCGCTACGCAAAGATGCCTTTGAATCCTTAATTCCCTTTGAAACTCTCATTCTGTGAGCGAAATAGCGAGAACGAGCCCGTATTCTTTGGCTGAATGACGTATTGAGCCTGTTTTGTATGGTGTCTTGTACTCATCTTCTCTCACCGTCTATATACATATACATTATACATATATATACATGTATATATAACGCCTATATAATATGCCAAGCGATGCCTGTAAACGCAACTTTTTCTATACGTCATCGCATATGTTCATCGATATGTTTTAGCGAATTGATTTTTCCGAATGTATATTTTTGTCGTTTTTCACGTATAACTACGTATTCGGCGACGTATAGTATTTCATGGCATATTCGATTTTGCGAAACGTAGACGCGTGTCGCATGCGCAATACTTTTTACTATACCTTTTGGATAAAATTTGACGATACAATTTTCTTTTGAATGCCCCATGAATTCATAGCCAGGGAAAGCAGCAGCCCATATTCCTGGAGCATTGTGCTACGTTCCATCGCGTTCTCAACTGAACTGAACTCGACTCAACTCAACAGTGGAGACACAATGGGCGGCATGAATAAGTATAACAGACAGACATCGCTACAGACAGACACAGGTAGCACGGGGCGCAGTATGTGAATGAGGAACCCATTTGATAATACTCCTCCACAGCCACCCTGGTCCATTGTGTCGCTTCCTATTCAGCTGCTCTATGCCCCACCCAACTCCTACACCCAACCGCCCGCCGATATCACCGCGGAAATCTTGTCCTATCCTTTCGCGAATAAGATTCGAAAAAATAAAAAAAGAAACGGATTTCCAAATTCTAGGACCCAAATACTCGAATGAATACGCACAACTTCTACGATTTGAACCACCAGGTGAAATTCACGTATCGAAGGATTCTGATGATGTGCAACACGAGTCCAGTAATTATGCGTGTTTTTTTTTTTTTTTTTTTTTTTCAATTTTTTGAGCCGTCCGGGTCTTTGAGGTGTTTTCAAATTTGTACCCCCTTCAATTCACCTGACGCTATACTGTCGTGAAAATGATTCTCTTTCGAGATACCTATATCATCGTGAGAGTAATGATTAATGAATATTGAATTTTTATATCGGTTATAGCGAGTATGACGTGTTAGTTGGTTGTTTGAGTCTAAAGTTAATCCCAGTCGATTTTGAGACCCGGTCGGGTACAACAATGGCCCGAATTTTGGAGCACAAACAGCACGGCCGGGGGGGTCGTGAAGAGTGAAGGGTGAGGGTGAGGGGGGGGGGGGGGGGGGGGGGGGAGGGGAGGACGGTAGCTCGTACCGCGAACTGACAACAATGGGGGAGAGACAAAAGCCAGGTACAATACTGATGTTAAACTCGAATGATTTTCACGATTTTTGGCATTCTGTCGCCACATTTGCTCGCGCATAATCAGAAAGAACAATCCCACGATTTGAGCTTTTATTTTTCATTATTCGTTTTGTTTTGAGTTTTGAGTTTTTTTTTTTTAGCTTTCTTCAATTCAATTTTGTTATATTCATCGATGAATATCGAGGCGGAAGTCGATGGAAAGAGAGGAATCAGATACGTCTTTGAATCGCCAGTTTTTATCTTTCAATAATGAAGTTTCCCATGCGTGATGTTGAGGGGTTCTCTTCGTCGACACGTTTCGTGGAATGAATCCGAAAATTTCAATACTCTTACCATTATACTTGAATTATTCATAACTTCGTTACTCCTCATTCCGACCAATGAAAAGATGCAGAAAATCATTCTGCATGCTTGAATTAACGAAAATATCTTGCATTATGGCAAATTTTTCAATTTCTAAATCAGATTTCATGCGATGATTCTTAATTGCAGGGCTTCAGGATTTTCCCATTACCATATAACCATTGGTAAACACTGATGACAAAATTTGTGATGATAGTTCAAAGTTGTTAATAAGGACCAAGCCCCGAAGGGCATATATGTATGTGGATCTGAAGCTCTAGCCAAGTTTTATTGAAATTGGCTCATCAGTCTAACAGTCCTATCTCTACGCAAAAATTGTTCTAAAACTGTAGTTATCTTGAAAATTGATGTGGTTAACGGTTCATGCGTAATCATCAAGCGAACACTGATATCCCTATAAAGTTCTTCCATTATACTTGACGTTTACTCTGTTATCCATGATTGTATTTGTTAGAAGCTGAAAGTTACGAAATGGGTTGGATCCTGTGAATCCGAAATTTATCATTTACATATAGGAACGATAGTATAGCCTGTGGGAATTGCATAGTAGATTTGGAATCCCAATGCATTTCTGAACGGAATAAAAGATCCTGGCGGGGCACCTCTGAAGAAGAGACACGACATTTGTATGTATGTATGGGCGTTAACGCAGTCTGCTGCAGCAATTCCACGTCATCCCGATACTGTACGCGATGGAGTTGATTATATTGACGTTCAAGTCTCAAAAAACCAAATATGATCAGCCAGCCTACCAACACCCGGTAAGCCGATGAATGGATCGCATAATACCGTCATTCACACACGCGAATACGCATAGTATGGGCCAGTCACATCGGCGCGCACCATGTCGCGAGCGGAAAGCTCATATTTACACGCGTATTCAGGGAGACGACATGATAATAATGCGAATAATAATAATAGTAATAATAAACTCTTGCTCAAGTCAGCGGTGCCCAGGCTTTTTAAACTTTCAACTCGAAACACGTGTCTGTCCCTAACTTTAGCTATAGATCCCCCACTGCGGCAACCTTTCAAATATCTCCACAATATATCGGTAATATTGCAATATTCTTCCAAGGATATATAGACATTCCTGATTTTATTGAAAACCTAAAAAAATATCACACGAATGTTGCAGCATTGCTGAAATATTATCGTAATTGTATACGATATTGCGGCAATGTTGTAACAGTATGGCAAAGTTTGTGCAATTCTGTCGGAATAGCACATTATATGGCAGGAAAATCACAGGAATATTGCAATATGGCTGAGATATTTTCAAAATATTGCAAGAATACGGCATCATTGCTGAACGTTATCCGAATTGCACGCATGATATTGCAGGCAATGTTGTAGGAATACTGCAAAGTTCCTGAAATGTTGTTGAAACAACATATGATATTGCATCAACATTAAAAATTTCCGAAAACATTTCAGCTGCAATATGCTTACAAGGCATAGACATATCTGATTTTATTGAATGTGGCCAAAAATATCTCAAAAATATTGCGGCATTGCTGAGATATTGTCGAAGTATTGCAGGAAAATTGCGATATTGCTGAAATATTATCGGAATGGCACATGATACTGCAGCAATGTTCCAAGAATATTGCGAATTTCCTGAAATATTGTTAGAAGAGCACATGACATTGCAGCAACATTACAAATACTTCGACAAAATTTCAGCAATATGGCAATATTCTTGCAATGCTGTTGCAATATCATGTGGTAAAATGAGGCTCGGAATAAGCTCAAGAAAATTAGAAAAATGTCTGTCGTCTCTGGAATTGCCAGACTTGATTGGCTCTTCGTATATGTATGTATATCGAGTCATGTTTTTCAAAGAAACTGGCAAATTATACTCTTCGATTGATTTTGTTCAGTACTGTATATCGACTGTTCAAATGTTCAACCATTGACGTTTAATGCAGTTAAACAACATCGAAGGACTTCTGAGTGACTGGAACGTGTCCATGGTTGAGCACCTCAACCGGCAGTACTTGAATATAGATTCATTGTACCAGGGCGGGCTATTGACGGTCCAATTGTTCCCTTAACAATAACGACAATATCCGAATAGCCGAGCACATTTCACGCACATAACAATCAAGAAGTGAGCACATCGCGCACAAACGTGCCAGAGAGATAAACCCGGTGTATGTTGTATGTATACCAGCTATATGTATACCTAACTCTTACCGATACGATGACGAACCCTGTACAACGGAAGTGTCGAACGGTTACCCAGGAACCAAGGGTGATCCTGGTATTCACCAGGAACCTTCCGCAGCTCGTAGGGATCCTGCGGAATTTCTAACGGACAAAGACAAGGGGATCTGTTTACCAGTTTGCGGGATCTCATCGACGGCTATATGTATATGATGTTGCAGGTCTGCTCAGCTGGTATATACTACACATGCTCTGGTATTGATATTAGAAATTTGAATATATATATATACTGTATGTATGTACCTATAGGTATGCATAGATGTATGCACGCGTATCAATGTACACGGGGGCAATTTATGGAATGTAGAACAACGCGCGGGATGCTGGTTGGTATAATATTTTAAAAGTGCGCTATTGGCGATCACGTGACTATGGTTAAAGCCCGTGACTGGCGGGCATTGGATGTGCGGGGAGGGGAAGGGAGGTTATGGCGCGTAGGTGGGCCGTCGAGCTTTTGTCTTTGCCATTATTCGCAACAATGGACCTCCATTGTTAGGGAGAATAAAACCTTTATCACTATTGTTGCCCGATTGTTAATGCCTCCTGACGCTTCAGATGGTTTAAATGGTAGTTTCATTTAAAAATAACGGGTCATATTTTTCAAGAACATTTATCTTCCTAACGGTTGAGCTTTTCTCGTGAGGTATCATTGGTCGCTAGGTTCGTATACGTATAATAGCCCTTGCAACTCGGGAGAGATCCTTTACCATTTGAGATCATAGAAAACTCCAAGATCTTACGGATTCATAAAGCATCCGGCGGTATAACGATCGTATTCAACTTCAAACAGATTTATTCTTCTATGTTCGGATCTTTCTCGGTATACAGGTGTGCACATCGTTGTACGACGCTCTATTTCATAGGCTAGTTGATCATCTAACGAGGTCACTTTCGATTTTCTTTTTGAATTACATCGTAGGACTTATAATGCCTTAAGATCGTGAGATTCGATAACGCAATTTTGGTACCAAAAGATCGTGTAATTATTTTTTTTTGGGGGGGGAATTTTGACGTTAATTTATCAAATTTTATTCCTAAAATCAAAGTCTGAAGCTCGTATCCACCGAAGTTTCCAAAATTATACTAATCATAAATGAAAACCAACTAGCAGTGATGATCAAAGGAAGAATAAAGACGAAATACAAATTATTGTAAATACGAACTTCTGGTTCACTTACTTGTCATTTTTTTTCAGCATTAAAGCCAGAAGCTCATACCTGCCAATATTTCCGATCTCTCCAATTTGACAAGACTTGACTGTATATATTTATGAATTTCAAGGGAGTTCTCAGAGAAAAAAAAAATATTGTACGATCTCCTGGTTTTAATCGCCTAATCGACCTCATGAGATTAGTAATACAATCTATTCCAAAAGACCTTTACCAGATTTCTTTTCACTGTATAATATTATTACTACAAAGAAGTTGTTGTACGTATTTGAATGAAAAATGCCCACGATATATAATAGTTCGGTTCACTGACTGCAGTCAAATACGTAGATAAATACTTGAAGCAGCAAACGTCATAGATTTGGAAATTCTGTTACCCCTAGGTACGGATGAGTAGGTAGGGTCTTTTAGATCCAACATTCTTTGAATGGTTTTCGTATATAATTTAAATGATGAACACGTCGAGGAACAATTTCTGGATTAATTGTAAAATTCGAGCTAAAATTGATGTACAAGGTAGAAGAATATTTTGACCAAGGAAGTCTACCTGCAATGATTGATTGATGATTCTTTCAATGTCATTGTTTTTTTTATTATTATAAAATTGTTTATAGTCTTGGTACAGTATAAACAATGGTCAACGTTGTTCGTTGTATTGAGCATTTGTAAAATAGTGTATAATCATTACAGTAGTACATGATGACTTATTATACCTTAAAGTATAAAGAAATTCGTATATGTTTAGGTTTCCTTTCGTTTCGTTTCGTTGCGTGAGTTAGAGGTATAATACATATAGGTATATAGATATACGATATAATCATTCTTTAAACTGCTGCACGAATGCGTTTTCATGCTGCACATAATATATATATTTAGGTAGGTATATGGTATGTACGTAGAGATTTAATATACTATAATCTTGAGCCACGTGTTCGGCTACTTGCACGTATATATATGTAATACGAACTTACCAACAAAATAATATATACGAGCTATACGCTGATTTGCGCAGAGTTTCTCCAGTTATCTATTAATGTAGGTACGCGAACTCTATTCAGCGATAACTCTTCCCTATTTCATATAATATATATAATGAACTATAAATAATTAGTAAAGAAACCTTGTAGATTTATTATTTTCTGAGAATTTATCATCCGCACATCAGGTGTACCTACGCGCTACGTACGATTTTCGCGTTATTACATAATTCCGTGTATCCAGGATTTTACATATCACGCAGATTAAAGCATGTCAAACTTTCAAATTCAAATTACACTTCGTACCGTGAGAAGAATCGATTCTTCGATATTGCAGAATTGATGAATCGGAAATTTGCAATACTTATTGATCTTTGATTGTCTCTCGCGAGAATGGTAATCATCGAATCTTCAAACAGAGTTCATTCTGCGGTTTGTTATCACACACAGTTTCATCGTACGTGAGGAAATCTCGAAAGTCATGTGCGCTTATGATATACTATACAGAATTATTTAAACGTACCGCAAGTATGTGCGCCGCCGAGATTACCAAAACAATATAGATAGAGATTATAATATTAAAAATAAAACTTTTACAACGTATAATCACATGGTGGTACAATTAGTTTTGAGTTTTTCATTAATTTATCAACTATGGTTTTTCAGACACAAATATATAATTGCAGCCCGTAACCGGCTTGTAACTGTATAGGAACTAGTTCTGTCAAAATAGAAAATAATCACTTTTTTCAGTCATATTTGCGCTACGTAACAGACACACGTATACATAAAAGGGTACATGATTATGTACTGTAGATATAATATGTGATACTCATTTATCATCGGTCCGTCATTATCATTATCCTTCTTTTTCGTCGTATTTTTGCAGCCATTCAGTTCATTCATGAATTTACTTTTGTTACCAAACTGCAATTTTTTTTTTTCTCATTTTTCTTATTCCAAATCGTCTGTCTTTCTAAAAATAATATCTTATACTTTTTTTTAGCGCATATTATGTGTCATATATTGCGAGGTTTTGTTCTTGCCGGCCGCCGCGTTTTTTTTTCTTCTTATTAATATTTATTTATCACAGGTAAACTAGTGACGTCATTCATTCATTTTGATGTCGCTAACGTCAGAAAGAAAGTATTGGCGATGGTTCACAGAAGTGGCAGTCACCGCAGCATCTCTGTGCAAGAAATTGAATTACATAATCGTTAATCATCACCAAATATAATATGATAATATATTATGTATTCATTGAAAGAATATTTCAATTCTTTCGAAACAATATACATGATATAGTTTAGAGTCAAGATCAATTTTCTCGTTTCTCTTTCTCCTCGTTCTACGTTGCCTAGCGACCATCAGAAGTATTGAGATTTGTTTCAGTGAAGAAGAACTGTCATCGAGATTCGCTATAGCAATATATTTTACAATTTCATAAATATATATTCCTACTAAACGGATATATTATTCAACGATGTCGACCATCTCTCAGTACAAGACCGACGCCCAGAATTTTCTAAAAACCTTTACCCGAGAGGCAATTGCCTTGGCGAAAAAACAAAAATTACCAGATTTTTCAAAGTTATCTAAAGTAAGCCAATATCAATTGATTTATAGATTTTATAATGTGAATTTATGGAATCATTCATTCACTTATACTTCCACGTCAATGTTAGATCGAGTCATTGATTCTCAAAAACTATTAATGAATTAGTCGATTAATTGGAAGTTTTGACTGATAATTTGTTTTCGAAATTGTTCATTTTTGATTTTCGGACGTAGGAAGATCTGAAGTTGTCAAAAATCTGGTCAGGGTCAACAACGTTGGGGAAGAGCTTGCCGAGTCTGTCGAAGTTTGCAGAAGTTAATATACCCAGCCAGCCATTTTTGGGTCAGAGATCAATGTCGTATCCATCGACCTTCGTGGCCAAGGTTGCAAAATTGCCAATTTCTTATTACAAAAAAACAAATTGGATGTGGAAGTATTGGATGATTGCCTGCGTTTGTTGTCTACCAATATTTTCAAAATTCCGTTTCGAAAAGAACGTCGAAAATAACCCAAAAATACGAGTCGATGTGCAAGCTCAACCCACGAACGATTCCGAAAAGTGACTTCGATCGACAATACCGTGAAGGATGAGCATTTCCCTCGTGATATAAAGAATCATAATTGTTATACGCTCGAGTATCTTTTTGAATAATCTACTATACGAACGCCTTGATACGAATAAAGCAGAATTATTTCCTCTAGAATAAAAAGAGTCAATCTCATTTTAGCTACAATGTTCATATCTCGGTCATTGGCTTCTAAAAAATTGTTCACTATTCATATTCTTCAATTCGATGTGGAAATATTGCTCTGGTAAAAATAATTCGATGGATTTCCTCGAAGTTTTGAAGGATATTCAGATTTTTGAAAAAATTTCCCTCAGAAATTAGTATCATTTTCTACTTTCATCAACGAAAATTATGACTTACTGTTGAAAAACTACGAAGATTTGCAGTTTTGTGATACAAACAAATAAAATCCACCATAAGGTATAAAAAAAAAAACTCAAACTAGACATCGCAATTTTTCACGAAGAAGATATCTTTGTTGAAACCTCTGGAATATTTCAGTTCCTTTGAAAATTCTCAGGAAATTTTTACCAGAGCTGTTATTTACACACATGTTCGTAACATGTTATTACGTATATAATGGCAACATGTCAATATCCATACCGTTGGGTACTCCTCACTAAGGCCGTGTTCTCCAAGACGATAGTAGAGGGAACGGTTCTCCATGAAAGCTGAAGGGTTATCCCGCGGAAGTCTGGGGTGTAGAATGGGCCATCCAGGACCCCGGATGTTCCCCGCAAGATTGAGCAAATCTCGACTTCCGTAAATTATTTTTGGCGCTGGTGGTCCGATGACAAGACATTGAAGAGGACGCGTTAAGTTGAGAAAGTGCTGCAATTATCAGAAGTAACAAAAAATTGAACAATATATAAAATCTCAGTCCATTCGATTCGACATTCAGACTTCTAACTCAAACGAAAAAGAAAATAGACAGATTTTCCTGATCTAGAATTTTCTTCTAATTTTTTTTCTTTCTCTCTCACCTTCGTGTCTTCGGGACTATTAGGTCTGGATTCCGCGGGTGTTGCTGTCGGCGTTGGGGTATCGCCGGAAGTTGCTAAGCTGCTGATGCCGCTGGTCTCACTTCCGCTACTCGGTGATATCGGTGCGGGTGCAACAGCTAGAGAATTACCTACCCCCGACAACGACTTAACACCTTGATCATAGAGAAGGCGTGCGCCAAGCGCGTAGAAATGTTCTGGCTCCAGGCCTGAGAGGGGCATTGCTATCGTCAATGCCATTTCCGGTTTCCCTGAGTAATTATGTAGGAAAAAGAGAAGCTTTCAATAAATCACTCATTGGTCTATTATGAAAGGTATCTCCGTTTCAAAGTGTATATATACAAGGTTGTATCTCGTTGGGTACATACATCGATATTATGATTCGGCAATTTTTTCAGATAGATAAAAAATTTATCTCTAAACAGTTTCGCCACTCAAGGTGTGAATAACGAGAAATCGGTGGTCCGAATTGTCTATCCGTAGTTATACAAGAGTCCGTCGATATTCTAAATTCGGGTAGGTATTTCGGATTTGAAATTTTGTATACATTCAGCGATTCATAACAACGGTTAATTAAATCTCATTTCGACATCGCGTTATTGCCGGTTTGAAGAAATTTCGGTGATTATAAACGACAACATCAATGACACTGTGTCATTCATTGCCTACTCTGACGTATACTTTCTTTGTTTAGTATATATGCTCTACTGCGAAGCTATAGTCGATATCTGAGAGAAGAAACTACTGGCATAGGTTTTTCATCGAACGTGAATTGTGAACGATTTTGATCATCGAGGCTCAGTTCATCGCTTAGAAATAAATCCTATTATGTTATTCCCCGGCTGATAAAAGCACCGCGTTGATAATCTCGCCGATACCATATCTCGATTACGTTATATCGCTGGAAATACATTTTTCGTTTGGCGCACTTTTTTTTTGTTATTTTTTGTTTTTTTATTGTACACAAATGGACCGATTTTTTGGAGATGAAAATCCGCGAGAAATCCACCTCTCGCTCTGTCTAGTGATTACGATTTTCATATCCACATTTGTTCAGCACTTCACGGTTGAGCTCTAGATTATCTATAAGATCTCTCATCTTGGACGTAATATTTATATCGATGTCTGATTTATAATATTCAATGGCCATGATCGCCTACGACTGCAACATTGTATTTTTCATTTAATTATCGCAACGATGAGCTGAAGTAATTAATAACGAGTGATTTTCAACGATCGCAGCTGTTACACCGGTATAATTTGAAATTCAAAACAAAAGCGTTGAGAAGAACAGTCAGTGGATGAATTCGAGGAACTTTTTGGAGCTGATAAGTGTAACGATTTCCTAAATTTTCAAAAATTATAATTGCAAAATTCGTATAGAAACGCGGGACCGTATGTTCTCTTGCACCGATAATTTCGCATTTTTTTTTTTTTTTTGCACTTACTTCGTTTTGTGACGTTATAATCTCGCTATCTATATCTTCGGTACACCCGAAATGCTTAGAAGATCTTGTTCGCGTTTATAGCGTCGTTCACTGCCCACCTGTATTCTGTGACTGGGTAATACTTACCGTACGACAAACATTATCGCGGACACCTGTCGCCCCCGCGTCGGCCAACCCTTTCACTACAATGACCAGATTGTATCGTTTAACTTTGATGTTAGTAGCTATAGGCAGGTACTCTCTGCCGGATCAATGCTCTAATTGATTAACAAATTGAACGGCGTTTTATTAATTTATCACGTATAATATATAACGGACCGAAGAGAGGCTGTTGCGTCACAACCTGACGATGTCCTCTTCTCATTTTCATCTCGAATTCATTTATTTGGAGCAGTGGCGTTTTTGAGATATTTTGAATAACGCTTTCGAGTATCGGGTGAAAATTGTCTATAGTACTGAAAAAATTCTTAGGAAATGTTTCGGGAAATTTCAAAGAAATTGTAGTTCTCTCACAGAATTTGGTGTGTTTTCATCAACAAATTTGTATAACAAAACGATCACTCATGTCCGCACATTACGTAGTTTGTTGTGGAAATTCATCTAGAGGATACAGAGTGTGAGAATGCGGGAACATTGTGGTTCTTAATAATTATTTTGGTGAAAAAAAAAAAAAATCAACGAATCTAACCAAAAATCACTATAGAAATTTCGTAAGTATCGTTGACGTTTTCTCCATGTACATACGAATTCAATAGGTAATTCGCATGTAAATTCAGAGCCGAGATTATGTTCGATGCAGGTATTAGAATCTGTGATTAGATTATCAGTCGAAAGATTAGGAACTTATATCATACATCATTAGTCCATGATCAATACATCCTTTTCGCAGTAATCAGCGAAAACTCAAATCTACTTGTGGACTCTTTATTCGGACTTTTTCGGAGCCTTCGAGTTGGTATCACTGATTAGAATATGTAGTTCGAGATAAAATCGCATTCGATCTGACCGCGAAACATTCAAAGCAGGGTTGTAAAAATATAATTAAAAATGTAATTACAAATTACCATTACATTACAAATGAGTTCAATTACACATGACGAATGTAAATGGGCACTCGAATTCGTCATCGAATTACAAAAGTATATATCTATGATTCACATCCCTGATTCAAAGTCAATGTCAATCCTTTCAAGATGACTTATGTTTTCACGTTGAAGTTCATACGTTTAGAAATTTTCATTATATCCCTTAGAGATTCGTGGTACAATTTATGCGCTAGAAATGATCAGAGAGTAACGTCTGAATCGAATTGAATAAAATTATTCGGTATTCTCTGAAAATTGCAATTCATTAAGTTTATTGCAACTGCGAGAATGCAAAATTTGGAGATTTGGTTATATCGATGATATTACAGGTGGGGATTTGTCCAAAAGTTGAACATTACGACGACCGACGACATCTGATGTCAGTATTGTTGAACGATTGAGTGTTATGTAACGTTGCATTGTTCATTGTTTCCATTTCTATTGTCTCAAAGTTAGGAGCGCGAAACTTTCGACGAGTCACGTGTAAGAAACATGCGAAATAAGAGAGCGGTTCGTTTGAAATTTTTACGGTTTTTTTTTTCTATCGCTTCAGCGTCCTTTGAATTGAGACAAATTTATTCTTTGACACAACAGAAAACGCAATCTTTCATTCATTTTTCTTTACTCTTTATATCTACGGATCTTCCAGATTGAAAGATTTGACCAGAAATGAAAATACGTCCACCGTCGACGGTATAACGATAAATTCTAAGCGCGCTGAAAGTTTTTGCAGTCTTGTTTATGATACCAAAGTCTCGTGCACTTCTTACCTATACCCATACATCCATTTTATACATACGCGCTGATGTAAAACGGAACAAATCGTATTTCAGAGTGGCCGTCGACGAGGCGCCACGCCGGAAAGAGCCTCTAAATCTCAACATTCAAGTTTAAAACTACGCTCCATTCCATTTCATTTACTGCTTTCGTAAATATTGCGCGTCCGACCAATGCAGGGATTGTTCACATTCAACCGTACCCTCGCCGCGATTCTTCTTACCGACAATCCAGCGAATACTTTCCTCCCTTATCAACATAGAATAGATATACCTCTTACCGACTGTAAGCTCGAACAGTTACCGACGGTCGATCCAGCAGAAACAGTTACCCTCTGACTCGCCAGGCTCTCGGGTATTACCTACACGGCAAGTGTGGTCGTACCTCGTGCCAGCATGCTATGTCGCTACGTTCGTAGTTCCAGAAGTCGCCACTGGACCGCGCATGCTTGTTTTTTGTCGGGAATGTTTCTCACGAGTGCCATGATGTTGTTTCGATTAGTATATATGGAGCGAGTTTTAAATAATTATCAGGGGTGGTCTGATACTCCTCGGCAAGGACTCTGTCGGCGTTGTTACGGACGCAGTTGTGAGACGACGGGAGTTGTCGACTTTGACTCAGAGATTGAAGAGAGAGAAAAAGAGAGAGAGAATTATAAATTCGTTTCTTGATTCACTCAACAACTTCCACGCCGTGTCGGTGAGGAAGATATTTGCCAACGTTTAGCGAAAAAGCACCAAGTGACGTTTGCGCAGGGTCAGGAGAAACACGCAGATCGCTGAAAATGACTCGATCCCACGCTAATAGCGAATGGTGACGATAGATCATACAGTTCCAATGGAATAAAGCGCTGCGATCCACCTTAGCGAACAAACCGCCATTGGTAGCAAGTCGTAACGACACTTGAAACTAATCAGTAAATAGTGATCCATCGCGAGGCCTCGACGTTGTCTCCCAATCCACGTCCAGTAAACGAGATCCCCTGACGTTTCACCAACTCGGCCACGCGACGTTAGTTCAGAGATTCAGAGTTCCGTAGCAGTGACTTTGACCACCCTTATTTTTGTTCATTTTTCTTTCAGCTTCAATTGTCAAGCTGCCAATGAAACTACGATTCATAAAACTAGAAACTTAAATGTTAACCATTTTGCTTTTCGTTAGAAATGAACGTCTAAATTAATGTATCAATCTGTTTGTAGAATTGTGTTCTTATTTTTTTTTTTTTAGCTGCTTCTCAGTGTCAGATCGTGATCGGTGATAAAATATTATAACAGTATGAACAAACTTCTTTCAAATCCGGGAACCCGTTCCTTAAACAACATTAGCATGGATAGACGAAGAAAAATGTATGACGATCAGTACCTACTAGTAATGGATCGTGATATGATCAGTCGAAAGTATTTGAAGAAAAGTGTATTGAAATAAAATAGCAGACTGAATAGAATAATAAAATAATAGTAGCTGGTCAGTTCTCCAACTGTGCCACATCTGTATCTCACAGACAGCTATTCGAATTGAACTTGGTGAGGGTATGAAACCCCTTGAGGATCTAATAAACTTCGAAGGATTTTTTAGAGTATTGTAATCGCAGACGCTACCTCGGAAACTTTCAGCATTCGATGTTTCCGAAATTTGAATTTAAACAAGCCATAATTGTTAACTCGAATCCCCTCTTTTGGTTAAATGCATTGGAAAAGTGAAACGCAAATTTCAAATAATTTCGCTTCTATCTCCAAATACGTCTCGTAGTTCAGGTTCACGTCAGTCTAATTGAACAAATGTTTGTGATTTCTTATCGTATAAATTACAGCACACTATGACGTTACAATATGAAAGGTCTGAAGTCTTTTTTCATACATTGATGTCATGTCGTTCGGAAGGTGATATAAAATCCTAGGTAAGAATGTGAGAATAAATTTGAAAGAGTTCGAATGAAAAGTACGTAAGGAACGGAATGCAAATTTCGCATAAATAAGTATACCATGTCACCTAAATTTTCAAATGATCGGTTATACCTAGATGCCCTGTTTGCTCTTAACCCCTTCATTGATTCAAATATTCAAAAGACACTCTGGATTTGAAAAATTGTGGATTCAGGTAATCAGATTTCTGGCAACATGCGAGATCTTCATTATTCATCCCCTCAACTTGATATTTCAGAACATATGATTTGTGAAATTAAGCTCCTTCCGATCCATAAAGAGGATTTGAAGGAAAAAAAGGAAAAACCAATTAAAGTTTGCCATATCATATTCATTCAATCAACAATAAATAAAACAATTTCTCTAATTCTAAGCGACCTTATCTATTCACAGATATTCAAATAATGTTATCTAATCGCAGATCGATGCAAAGAAAAATGCCAAAGTGAACTGAAATTTGAAAATTTCGGATCACGTGGATTGAGGAATCGATCTTGCGGAAGGAACTCGAAACAGTGAAAGACATTCCATCTTGTAGATAGTAGGTAGGTTTTTTTTTTATTTTATTTTTTAGGCAGGTTTATATTATTTTGGATCAAGTGGCATTATTTCTTTTGGACCATAGTCGGTATTACGCTTGGTATCGGAAACCCTCGAAGTGAGTGGAAAGATTTTCTAACGCAATGTTATAGGGTCAGGTCAACCGCGAGCTTTCGCGTTTCGCGATCGCGTTCGTCCATTAGATTCTCGCGAGGAAGGGAGCCGCTGCCGGCGCGTCGGGGGTTCTCGCGACCTCGCCGTCCACGGGGACGTCCGCGGCGACCCATCCGGCTGCCCTGGCAACGGCACATGCGCCCTTTTTCAACTGTTCCATGGGGATGGTCGGGGATTGGCCCGGAGTAACACCCCCTCATAATGGGCTCACCCGTCCGGCAGGCTCGCGCGAGGTGCGCGGGGCACGGAAGCCATATTGATTTCCCTATGTTTCCCTCGTGTTGTTACTATAGCGCCCGACTCGACGCCGACCGACGCCACCCGACGCCCTCGACAGGAGCCAGGAGCCTCACTTGGGTGTCGACGGACTTTGGCTGCTTCCTGGTCTTCCGGGTTCGCCTGACTTCGTCTGACTCCTATACAGTCTCATCATATGCTATAAATATGCCCCCGAGCGCCTCGAACCGAATTATCATTGTATTTTTCATCATAAATCTGACAAAAAAAAAAGTCATACCTATATTAACGGCGAAATTCGGTGCTTGAAAAGCTGCCGATTTAGAAATTGATTATAAAAATCTACTAGTATCCCATAGGCGTAAAGTAACAATAGGTTTTCGAACTAATATTTACAGCGATAGAGCTTTGCATGTGGTAGGTATCGCGCTTGGTGTTTGAACTCTTTTTTTTATTTTTTAATTTATAGATTCATTGTCGTATATTGTGTATCGCAGTGGCGAGCCACTCGTCCACCGAGCGCTAGTTAATCTATAATAAAATGAACGAAAATACGGTGTAATTTGTAACTGATATTGTACGATAGCGTGAGAAGATACCATATATCATTGTAGGTATACACGCGTCACCTGCGTACCCGTCATATATTTGTATGTGTGCTTCGGTTCTGCCCTGTATCTATATCGATATACAAACGTAGACTCGTATTTCACATGCAGGTATAGCGACAGTGTCTATATATGAACTAGATTCTACATATGTTTGAGAATATTTCACGAGCATATCACAGTAAAAAAAGATGTCGCTTTGTTAGTAAGAAAAGCTCTGGAGTAAAAATTTTCGATGTGCATAGGAACGACAATTATTGCGATCACAGTGATGACGTTTTAATGCCTCGTCATCAACGATCGTGTGACATATTTTGATCAAGGTATTGTCGTCAATCTATCTAGAAGCTTTGCATGTCTGGTGAACTACAAGTCTGTTAAAAATTGTAACTATCTGCGTTTTGGCTTTGAAAGTACGAGCTCTAGTTTTGGCACAATCGTTTAACCTGTTGTAACAATTCCTGAACAACAATAAACTGTTGTAGTATCATGTACTGTGGCTAGCTCGATAGTTACATCCGATTGTGGTCAATTGCAGTAACACAATTGGAGTACCTGAAGCAGGTTTTTTTTTTTTTTTTACTGTGCACAGGTACACCTTACCTTGTAATTCATAGATATACAATATAGATACACGTATGTGATCATAATCGGGGTGGGACTTTAGTCAGTTTCGATAGGTGTGTATTGATGCCTTAAATGTAGCATGACCGCATGAGGCATGGTGGTAGCACGCATGCAAGCGTTAATTTGATTAGAACACAACAAGCAGTGGTCACGAAACTGTAGTATTGTTGGATAGGTGTCAAGGTGTTTTTGGGGTAGAAACACGAGCACGTAATACCTACTCCGTGAATTATTACTATTTAATGGAGTTGGATGGGGGGCGTTTATTGTGTTTCTATACTTTCATACTTGGGTGGATTCGTAACTCGGGCGAGCTTCCGTTCAAGCTTTTTCGTTATTATATCGACCACATGACAAGCACCGTAGCATACAACGAACCAACGATCAAACACAACTTCGGTTCAAATGAACTATTACACATAACATACGGAGAGCTAGAATTATCATTCTTGAACACTGTCAAAAATAAACGGTTCGACAGTGTCAAACATACTTAATTCTTATGGTATCCATTGCAATTTTGACATGACGAATTTACACAAAGATGTTTTTTTTTTCGAAATATGAATTTTGAAACGTCGCGGAGTGGCTTTTGAGAAAATTTCGATTTGTTTAACAACCGTCTTCAGTATAATCTGTCCTCCATCAAGATTTTTCAAAATCTGTTGTCAAACGATCGGGAGGTATGAATTTTGAACGAATTGATCACTGACTCATTTCCAAGATACTGCAGCTATCAATAGAGAAGACCTACCCTTAGATCAATTATTCCAGGAACGATGGCTACACCGTTTACTTGACCTTGATAGAAGCTATTCAGATATGAATTCTGAACGAAATTGTTAGAGCTATTCTTCAGACATTATAATTTTCGCTGTATTGGCCATCAGCGAACTACCTTTATTTTCCAACCCAGAATCACCAAATTCCACACAAATATTGAATTCCAAACAAATCTGTTGCACAATCTCGGGGGCGGGATTGAAGATCCAAATTTGAACAGTTCCAAACGGTCAAAATTGCAAA
Source organism: Ametastegia equiseti (assembly GCA_963989295.1). Lineage (NCBI taxonomy): Eukaryota > Metazoa > Arthropoda > Insecta > Hymenoptera > Tenthredinidae > Ametastegia > Ametastegia equiseti. The sequence goes on along the minus strand of OZ022389.1, from coordinate 17,813,419 downwards.
TTTATTTGAAACGCGATTCTGAGTTTCTAGAAATGTTATAGTTAAGAACTTGGGAATTCCGAAAGGTAGCCGAAGACGGCTCAAAGATTCGGAAGTTAAAGACTCAGAAGGTCGAAAAATCCGCAAATTCAAGGAAAGCTTATGAAAAAGCTGTCTAATGAACGACGTTGCATAAGCGAATTCCGAGATTTGGAGTTTTGGCCTCTCGGATCTTTAGCTTTCGGTATTTTTCGATTCGGAGTTTTTCAAATTGGCTACGTAGACTTTCGGGAAAACAATCTTTCTAAAAACTGTGAGTCGGTAGGAGAAAACTTCGGAATTTTTACCTTTCGCAGCTTTTGAAATTCGGATTTTCAATCCCGCCCCCAGTTTTGGCTCTAGCTTGACGTGGGGTTGTCAGGTGGGCTGCAGACAGCGATTACAATACGTTGTTCATCCATAGATGACGGAGTAAAAAAGCAACTACTAGCATATACACGCGGTTTTGGAACCCCGAGACCCTTCAGTACCGTGGTGATTAACGCGGAGGAATATCGTCCGATGAGTAATACTCCCTATGGTCCCCAGTCTCTCGTACGTATCCTAATGTTTCGAACGATGCTAACTGGGATCTCGTTCATCTCAGCCCCACCTGGGTGGTCCACGGTTTGCTCTAAGCACGCTAGTATCAGGTGCCTCGATTCCCAGGGCTACCCCTAACCGTCATATTCCTGCAGGTCTTCGCGTGGCGAGACCATTGCCTTCGTTCGTCGTCACCGACCATGGGATGTAGTCTTGCTATATAGCAGAAATCGTGGTTGTTACCAAATGATGCATGGCTTGGTAATAGCTACAATACAACCAGCTTACGAGGGCGCGCCCACCCTTGTTGCCGCTCAGCTTCCACCGCGCGAATCTCTAAGATTTATTGCTTCGCCAGGGTAGGTACTGCAGGATTGTGCGGATTCACAGATTCTGCGGAGGGTTGTCTTAAACCGCTTATATATTAATTGGTCGTTGAGGCCGAGAGGCTGTATGGTATACGTTTCCGAGAATTCATCTTCATATTGCTGTTCAAGGGTAGGCAAAAGAGCAAGAGAATGACACCAAGAGATTCATGAAGCAGTTGTATCACTACGTGTACCCGAATCAGTGGAAAAAATCAAATGACTACATAAACAGAACGAATTTGGTACCGTTTAATTTATGGTTCGTGTGTGGGATCCTCACGTGGAAGTTGGGTCTTAAACGTGCGTTAATATCCTTAATAGCGCGTTGGCGTGCGACCTGCGTGCGTGCGGAGTGTGCGTGGGCGGGGTTCCTCGTCACAACTGCAGCACGCGACCCGCAGCCGCTCTGGACCACCGCGACTTCGGCGAACCTCGAGGGGCGCAAATAAATTGAATTACTCGAATGGTTGAAATGCGCCTTTCCAAAGGCTTGCTCCGCACTCCTCGGGGATCCTGTGGCTTATATAAATGTTCTACCTATACGTCACTCTTTGTATACATATATATGCATACATACCCACACACAATATACCTGCAGAAGCGTTACATCATCGTTAGGTACCCTTGGTGAAATGATGCGCAATCAACCAGCTAAAAGTTCCATTATCAACATTCCAAAGAACAGTTCACTTCTCGATTTAAAATTATCGTGGTATGACTGTTTCCACATCATGCATAGTGAATTAGTAAATGTTTCTGAACTGTTATTCCAAAATCATACACTGTTCGAAATGTGGCGTTGAATGTTACACCAAAAGAGACTCGGACTTACATAGCACCTGGAGTTTTGACAGTGTCGGATGAAACCATATCGATGTCTGCTTCGGTACTCACTTGGCTAATTCGTGACTATATCAGATGAGAAGTACTGACGTCTTTTATGGTTAATATCTGCGAGTTGGGTCAGTGGCAATTGCACATTGGAATATACGTAGTCTGGACTGGGAGAAACGCCGTGCAGCACACTAAAAAACAGATAGCGTGTTGATTCTAATTTTCATAAGCATGGTCCCGCTGCATTTTGATGAGGCACTAGTTTTCTGCCGAAGCTACGTTCTTGGGTATCGTATAGCTTGAGTACGTGATACTGAATCTTTATGACGAATGTGCGAGTGTAATCAATGAGCAATTATACCGAGTCCGGTTTTTCCTGATGTTATCCAATAATCAAAAAATTTCGACATATTCTGACGTCTCGGAAAATTGGCTAGTTCCTCATAGCATTATAATGAAATGAAATGAAATTCATGTATAACCGTGGCGTAGGAAGTTTTGCATGTGTGATCAGAGCAATAACGTAGGATTGAAGGTCCTGCGGGTTATGAGCAATCCTGGGTATCCTCATAACATGTAAAACACTAGGATTAGGGTATAATAACGAGTGTGTGTCTGCGTAGGTGTAGCCAGTGGTTGGTTGTTCGCAGTAGAACGGCCAGGTCCGATAATGAAACACCGGACACGACGGATCAACGGACAATCTAACTCTAGGTGCAGACACTGCCCAGTAGAAGCTGGACGAGGACCCCTTGGGATCTCAGACCCCCGGGGATTTAATATCGCGTTATTAACCCAGTTTGGGTTCAGGGATGTGAGGTCTCTTCCCATACTTTTGGCAACTGTCCTTCGTCCTTGCGGCCTTGCAATATCAGGGCGACACATTGTCGTCGCCAAATAATAAAACAATATCATTGAAGATCCGGACTCACCGTGGCGTGCTTATGCTCATGCTTTGTGCACATTGCACGTGTTACACGCGATTCGATTAGAATTATAAGAGTGCTCTTTGGCAAGCCTTGTTTCTTCGGCTATCAGATACCAATTCCAGGATCGTGATCAAAGAATTACGTGACAAAATGCCATACCGTGAGGTCACAGATGCCCGGTACTCGTAAGCCGTTGGAAAATACGAAATTGGATCGAAAATCCGTGCAATATCGACGCAATGGGACAATCCCACGAAACAAGGTCCTCGACTCACTCTCTCGAATCTTTGTACGCCTGACTTGCGTCGAAGCCGGCTTAACGGAAACAAGTTTGCACAAACGATGCACCAGATGTTGAGCTGAATATTTTGCTCCTCAGCGGTGCTCCGGGCCTTCAATATAGAGACACCAATTATCACTTTGTTCTGTTCCCAATGACGTGGTCGGTTTTTTTGTTCAATCCAGCTGAAGATTTCGTAGTTCAGTTGGATTTTTCAGACCAGAATATCGCGTGATTGAATCAATCGCGATTGATTATATCATGGAGGTCCGTTTCTCGTCGAAGACTTGGCGTTTGCACGTCGTGCTCGTGATCCGCGGAGATGAAAGGAACGTTTTTAAAGTGAAGGAAGTAGTTGGTTACCACGTCATGCTAAGGACGCCTGTGCACCCTTAGCAGGGGGTAGGCTAGGGGGAGGCGGATTATCACGGAATATCGTGCGGTGGTTGCAGCAGTGGTCGTGCCTCTCCAGAACCCCCTGGATCCCGAGGGCCCGTCGTAGGTTTCCGAAGTGGGGCTCCCGGCGAGCATCCAGTATATAACCACCGCCAAATCCACCGCAAATACCCTCAAGTACTCCTTGCTTGGCCGTGAGTGAGAAGGGGGGGCCAGACCACGCACGTGGTACTTCGCTTCAACTTCAACTTCAACTTCAACTTCAGTCCCGTAGTTTGTCGGCGGGGTAGAGAGCCTCGAGGAAAGAGGATAGAACGATAGAATGAGTGAGTGAGTGGCCTCGGTGGTTGTCAATTTGGTTTCTTCGGTTCACGTTGAATCACACCCTTCAAAGGCTTTCCACTCTGATTCTCGATTTCTCGATTCAGGAATTACTATTATCACAGATCCTTCTTTACATTACGATAATATGCCTCCAAATAGGGTAGACGTACCATTTGTGGCCACTGTACTAGTTGTGACCATCTGAGGATGGTCGGTATTTATTGCTGGTACCTTTCAAATTAGCCAAACATTGAACAGAAAGTGAAAACAGGGCATCATGAAGTGAGTATTAAATGGCATATTGTTCAATGAATTCAACAGTCAATGCACTTAATTGTTGAAAAAATCGACAGTCGAAACACTGTTGTATCAGTTACTTCCATTTGCATGTAACATATATGGCCACAAACAGTACTATAAGGTGGCCAAAAGTGGTACGTCTCCGCTGTGTGTAACATCAACGAGACGGTTGATATTCCCCTGGTATCAGTTGACACAATAATCAATGATTTTTATCAACGATTTATATTGAGACAAATCTGCAATTCGGTTTGGTTGTCATTTTAAATCGAGTGTCTTTTAGTTGTACAACCTACATTCATACATACACGAGGTTGGTATATGCTCCAGGAGTTGAAACAGTGATAATAAAGGCGTAACGGTTGACGAACGGAGACGCTAGGGTTGTTCATAACACGCATGCGCTTGGTTATAAGGCTTTGGCGTAGTACGGCCGGGTAATTGCAGAGTTACGCCTACCGAGTACGCAACCCAACAAACATGCGCGAAACGCGTGAGGATTTCTTTTCGTTACAAGAGTTCACGGAAGCGTTGCTAATAGTCTGGCAGGTAGGCGTCGCTGCTGATGTTAATTGTCCATTTGCAGATTACGGAATAAAAAAAAAATTGATTCGTTATCATAGAGTAACGTCGTCAGAGTCAGGGGGTTCGTTTTTCACGATCTTTATCCTCTTATCTCGAGAGTGGAAATAAGCGATGAAATTTGTCCGGCATGCGATTTGGAATAATGACGGAAATACAACCAGGGGCTGGAGGTGGAAGTTGAAGTTGAGGTGGAGGTGGACAGCCCCGTATGCATCGGCGCGTCTCTGTTCTCCGCAAGGGTCGTCGAGGGCGTTCAGGGGATGCGGGAGGACGCGGTGAACGCGGAGGACGACTGGAGAGGGACGCGATGTAACAAAATCAATAGAGGGGAGGCACGCGGGGGAGCGCGCGCGCAATCCGCCTCCACCCAGAAGGCGACGGACTGCGATGGAGAGCCTCCTCCTCCTCCTCTTACTTCTTCTCTTTTTACTTTTTTTGTTTTGTTGTTTTTTTTTTCTATTCCTTTTTCTCTTTCTCTTTTCCCCTTTTCTTTGTCTTTCTCTTTCTCTTTCTTCTCCGTCTCCTTCCTTATTCCACTTCTATCCTTCACCTCTCCGCCACCTCTCCTGACCGTACAGAATCTACAGGATGGAAGGTGCTGCCACCAAGATTGGATGATTGTGTGGGCGTACGATTGCCTAACTGTCCGATTTTGCCTTAGAAATTCTAATTCTAATTCAACTTTAGGTAAACGGTCACCTGGCTGAGATAATCGCTAAACAGGGCGCTTCGAAAAGTTGATGAAAAAATGATCAACCCTAAGAACATCTTCGTTCAAATGAAGATATAAATTTGTAATTTTTTTTACTGTGTCTTACTTTGAATTTTGGAATGAAAGTTACAATCAGTTCTCATGGTTTAGAATGCCATGGAAAGTTCGGAATTGTCTGAGAATTCGTAGAAGTTCGTATGATCAAAAAATTCTACTGTATCCCAATCTTGAATGTTCCAAAGCGTTTATTTGATTTATTTAGTAGTTCAATTTTAGCACAATCTGGCTATCTACTTTTGAACCGTGATAAACAAAGCTAGGATTAGACGGCTGTAGCATTGGATAGTCAAAGTATAAAAGTATAAAAGATCGTGTTAATTTCAGTTGCATAAAATTGAAGAAGGTTAGCAGAAAGAAAGTTGATCGTTTTCGCGATGTGATACAAGAAAACGACGAGTCGTTTCAATTATACGGTACCATTATTATTATTATTGTTCTTAACATTATTATTATTGTCATTAAAATATTGTATTGAAAAAAAGGTATGATTTCGTCGAGATATTTGTCAGATGTTACTAGAAGGTAACGTGGGTGGCGGTTGTTAGAACTAAGTTGAAATTAGCTCAATTTGCTTTTTAGTGTTTTCTTCGCTTTTCACATACCTTGGAAATGACGAAGATTGTTTGTCCCCTTTTTCGCCACAGAGGTTCAAACGTACAGACCTGTACCCACGTCATGTCACGTGTGCAAGTAAATGTGGGATAACCGTGCAATGTATATATATATACGCATATTACTGGCTTATATTTTATGGCGTTTCTTGATGCTAAGGAACGCTCTTAGTTCGTCAACGATGTTTGTGTCGCAAACAAAGACGTCGACTAGACCTCTGACGTCATTTAACTGCAATTAAAACTCGTCAAGCAGTTCTTCAGGTGGCTGCTACTTTTTTTTTTTTTTCTCCTTCTTTCCAACGATATTTTTCGAACTCCTCACGGTTTCTCTATATATATGCGTTATTGTGGCTTGTGTATTTCTGGAATTTGATAATATCAAGGAGATACCTATATGCTACGCTACTAGAATTCGCTTAAATATTCCTTTGAAACGGAAGGTCGTCGCCTTGACATCGTAACTGTGGATGAAACACCAAATATTAATCTCACTATATCGTATGTTTCGAGTTTGACAGCTGGGAATCTTATGTCTGCGAATTCATTTGCGCAAGTTTCTACCTTTGATCGAATCGGAATGTAGGTATTGGAAAATCGGTATTGGCTGCAGCTATAACAGGAGTGTAGAATTTTCCGAAGTATTTTCTATCTATATATACTTGGTACTACATAGGTTGCTTTTACCGTTAGAAAAACAAGTTGGAAAACTTTTAAGAGATGATGATTCAGTAGTAGGAAAACGATTTCGCAGGAATGTTGAAGCAAAACATTCACCAACTATCAGAATAAATGTTATTATAACGTAGCAGTGGGATGGCGATACTCCCGGGGACAGACAGACATCGCTTATTTCTTATTTCTTTCAATAATATACCGGAACCGGTCAATAACCGGTACGCATTTGAACGGCAAAGTGTCTTTACAATAACCAGGAAACTGGCAGTAGAAAAATGTGCTTCTCGCGTGCACGGGGCGCGCTCAGGAACTCATCTCGTTTCGGTAAATGGGGCTTGATTGTTCATCAGCATATCCTATGTATGTATACCTCCTTGTGCATACTACATACGCATACGTTCACTTAGACAATACGTGTGCTTTCGAAGCGTTATACCCGATTCATATATCTACATAAATAATTTGGGTATACGCAGACGTGTGTATGTGTGTATTTGAGCTTTTCACATGGGTATATGCTTCAGTATACCCCCATACGTGCGTATAATACATACACAGAGAACTCGGAGATAAGTGAGTGTCCCGTGGCGCGTGCACGAATGTATATTATTTTGGTGGGGTTCGTAACGCACTTAGGAACGGGACAAATGCGTTGATTTGTCCAGGAATCAGGGGAATCAAGGGTTAGATGCTTCGCTTGCCACGTACTACATCAAATGTCGGGATTCCACCGACCGGGATAAAAGCATTAGCTGCCAAAATGTTTTCTCAACTTATTCGGGTGCTTTTCAACGTTTGCTTCATATACGCTTCGGCGATAATTCTCTTTTCCTGCAGCTTTTGCTTTCGCTAATCCCGTTCGTTCCTACTTTAGGAAATGGGATGTAAAATCTATGTGAGAATAATGAATTGAAGTCAATGATAATACGATACAGAATTTCGGGAAATTATTTCACGGTGAATGCGACGCGAAATCTTGAAAGTTTTTGCCTTTCTTTCCATAATTTTCAAAACGAACCAAGTTTTGTTTCCAAACTCATCAAGACAGTATGAAAAATGTCGTCTCGTCAACCGTGTCGATGATAGACGATGCGTGATTTTCTCGAAACAAGAACCGCGCCCCTGGTTTTCGGGGCGAATAGACGGGGCCAGGGGTGAGTAAAGCAAAAGATTGCTACCGGCGCCCAACATCCCGTGGGACCGGCAATAAAAGGTCATTTAGTCCCTGTGCTGGCCGGTCGTTGATTGACTTGAATGTCACCGGCTCGTGCCCCATTCGATGTCATTTTCCCTCTGGTACTATGGCGTCGGTTCCAGAGTTCAGCATTGGTGGTCGTGAACTTTACTTCGACGGACGATTAATAAAATCACGATTTTCGAATCCTGAACGTTGGAGGTTATAATTCTTCTTACGTCTAGATATCAACAAATTGCCGAATGAGGGAAAAAAGCCTCGAATTTTCGGGGCACTTTTGTCCCCCGAATAAAGAGTTTCGTATAGAAATGCTCACTCGCGTTTCTCCCACATGCAAATCGACGAGCCAATCACGTGTCCCAAAATTACAGTAATCTCGACTACGGGAACCAATTTCAGAGACACTCAGTCACCCAGTGAACCACGATGCGATGCCTGAGCTTTGAGGAGGGCGCTGGGCCCCCCCGTACGTTCGTCAATGGATGCAAATCACTCCCTTATATATATTCGAGCTCTGTCGCAGCATCCTATGGTCCCACCACGAACCAGATATACCTTCTATACATTTATGTACACTTTGCCAACATCCAGGCAGCACCAGCACCAGCACCAGCACCAGCAGCAGTACCTACGGCTAGAAGAGACTGGCGTACAAAGAGGTACGGAATCTCTTTGTTCTCTCGTGGCTCAACGGCTTCACGTTCAGCTCTCTGTACTCCGGGGTGATGTTTTGTCAAGGTCATTCATTCACCTTTTACAACCCCTCCACCGTGGTCTAGCGCCACCTTGGCCAGCCACTCTTATACTATCCTCTTCGCCCTCCCTCATGCTTTGGGGACATTGTTTTCACCGGCTTTTACGTCAGTGGAAGAACCCTAACTTTGACTTGCTTCCTTCAGAGGTTGCTTATTATTAGTCATCGATCCCCTCTTACAAGACCAACTTTACTTAGCGTCTACAACCAACCAATGGTCTACTACCCACTGCATTACATCACAGAATCCGAATCCTGAAAGACTTACGACTTCTCTATTGGTCCTCAGGCTTCTATCCTTCTATCAAGACACGCGAGGCTTCCCATTGACGATGTGTTGTTCACCTCAAACTGCGGGAACATTCCATATACGAAACTTATTTATTCTCAAATAAAAACGAAACTTCTGTCACCCTATGAAATAATCTGTAATGTGACGTTTGTCTATTGCAGCTGGTGGATCGTGTGCCGAGATTTGACACGTGCCTTTGTGGCACAGGTATTTTTGAATTTGACGCTAGTTCATATCGAAACCGTATAACTTCGTTAGTCCGTATTCATTCTGGTACCTCGGTTTCTTAGAATACCAGGTGCTATTCTGCGAGTAGGGGATCTTTCTTGAAAAAAAAACCACCCACTTTTCGGGTTGTGAAATGCCATTTGAACGGCTTGTGCAATTTTTAAGATTCGGGATACGGGGTGGAACAAGCAGTGCGGTATTGTTCAATCGTTGAAACTTCGGAGGATAAAAATCCGTGAGATTTTAATCGCCATTTGACGGGAGCTGCGGAGAAGTTCGAAGATTTTTTGTGAATAGCCACTGGAACCGCGTTATATTTGAGGCTGGAAATATTTTTGACAAAAGGTTGCAGGGACACCTGCCGTGTGGCGTAAATGTGCAGCGGTTTAATCGGGCGCTATGAATCCGGCGAGATCTTCTCTACGAAGTCCTTTGCCCCTTGAGAGTGTCATTTAGCGGGCGCGTGGCTCGCACCTGGTGAATTTGGAAGACCTTCCGAAGGTCCTGCGGGACGAAAAGGCATGGGTCCAGGGCTGCCTGAAGTCGACGATGATGCCTCACCGAGGTATTCAAGTTAGAAGAAGAAGAAGAAGAAGAAGAAGAAGAGACGCCGCCCAGGAAGGCATACGACCCTCAACCTCTTAGCCGAGGCTCTGGCTACGGGCTAAATCTTTTGTCCAACTTCCAGCTTCGGTATGGATCCTCTTTGTCCTCTTTCACGGAAAAGCCACGCGACCGATTTCAAGGAATTTCACAATTCAACGATCCCCGTTAGATCTATCATCATAATACATATGTGCAATTCCACGTCAAGCGGGCCACTTTTTTGGGTCGTAATCACCGATTTTGATCTCCATCGAGGATTTTGTACTACTCATAGATGTAAGTCTCTGGGCTGAACCAAAAGCCAATATGCGACTCTGTTGTCTTCCTAGCGGAGGTTGAAAAATGCCGTTTTTGCGCGCCAACTTCTCTTCGGCGGCTGATATCTCAGTTGTTTTTGGAGCAAAGTACCAAAGTATATAGTGATTCTTGTAGCTATTTTCACACGCTTTCCGGTGATTATACTGACATCGCTCCCCAACCAGAATTTGGCAGTCAAAAACGGAGTCAAAATAAAATTTTCATTTTTCCAAAAGTTCGCCCATTTTGAAAATTCTGTTTTTTGTCTCTAAAAATGGTTCGAAGTATCCCCTACATGTACCCGAAGTGGCAAAGTGGGCCTCTTTTCCGATGTTTTTTCATCCAAGTTTTAGTAGATTTTTCCACCATTTTTTTCAAGTTTTTTTCTTTTTTTTTTGTCAATTTTGTCCCGAACATTTTCCAATTACCAGAAACGAGCTCGTCATGCGGAGAAACTGTTTCAAAAAATTGAAATGCGTGACGAAAAAATTTTTTTATTAGAATAATTCAGATTATATCGAAAAAAAATCAGATAAAAAACCAACGAAAGAACGGCCCACTTCGCCACTTCGGGTACATGTAAGGGATACCTTGAACCTTTTTTAGAGACAAAAAACAGAATTTTCAAAATGGGCGGACTTCTTGAAAAACGAAAATTTTATTTTGACTCCGTTTTTGACTGCCAAATTTTAGTTGGGGAGCAATGTCAGTATAATCACCGGAAAGCGTGTGAAAATAGCTACAAGAATCACGATATACTTTAGTACTTTGCTCCAAAAACAACTGAGATATCAGCCGCCGAAGAGAAGTTGGCGGGCAAAAACGGCATTTTTCAACCTCCGCTAGGTAGACGACCGAGTCGCGTATTGGCTTTTGGTTCGGCCCAGAGACTTACATCCATGAGTAGTACAAAATCCTCGATGGAGATCAAAATCGGCGATTACGACCCAAAAAAGTGGCCCGCTTGACGTGGAATTGCACATATATACCAATTCCTGTATCCACCTAATGCGGACTATCGATTTTTCATATCGATTTGCCAGTCGTACGTTGTACATCATTTTTCCCGATTGTGGTTATCGTTCGATCGCTACATTCTCCAATAAGGAAAAACTTGACTGAAAGTGAATGTGTTGAATTTCATTGTTTACTTATTCCAATTGAAATTTCGTCTGGATCATGTGAATACTGTTTGAAGCTAACAATATCTCACCTTAGGATGGAAAAATTTGATAAGAAATGCATCCAAAATGTTTCAAGATGTCGCAGTATTGGATTTCACATCGGATTGCTGGTTCCCCTAATGCAATCAGGAATCAATGTTGTTTCAATTTTGGCAGTGATCCAATGTCAAATAGAATACCGCAATGTCTTCGTCCCTAGTGTTCCAAACGTCTTCCTAAAACATGGATATCCTGCCAGCATTATTGAGCCGCAGGAGCATTTCTACAATCTCTCGAATTCTCACCATGTGATGATAGATAATTCCTGAATTTATTTTTAGTTTCAAACAGCAGTAATATGATCAAAATTGAAAATGAGTTTAAATTTCAGAACAAAAGTACGCGGGACGTATCCACTTTCAGTAGAAACTACCCTCAACATTTCATTATCGTAATTCGAGCAATTGAGTAACGACCTGCGATTATTGGCATACGAAAATATGAATGTGCTCTCCACGATTGTTGGCAAGCCATTTATGACCATATTTCTAGACTAAGATAGTTTTGTCCTCAGTTTATTTTTTATACCTATGTAGGACGTTTCGGAAGAATGTTGGAGAAGCGTATATATGTTGAGAGGGAAGTATAAGATTTTTCCGGTAAATTCCGTTGACTCCGGGTGGTTTTGTCCGTTGGAAAAATATTGCCGGTGGTCAGTGACAATTGAAATTCATTGGTGTAAGATGCCGGTAGTAAAAACGGTATCCAAAGGTGGGCGGAAATATAAATTTGCTTCGTTACCTGTCACTCGTTACCTCTCATTCAGCACGAGTTTCAACCGAAGATGGAGGGTGAGAGCCGCCCACAACGCATCCTGTAACCGAGAAATCGCGTGTCCTCGAAAAACTCGCACCTTGCCAACCCCCCGTTGGCCTTACCACAATCGTTTTCACGACACCAAATGCCAAGAAGCCAAAAAAAAAAAAAAAAGACAAAAAGCGAAAGATTTTTCACCAAACTGACTTCGAGTACCAAAAGGAAAAACAATTACTCGAAAAAACCTTCAAATCCAAATAAGCATTATATATATACTGTCTGAAAAGAGGAGGTTTTGTCGCTTTAATAAGTCGATGGGGGTGCAATGACCAATAACATTGGAGGGTGCTGAGTTTTACGGTTAAAAAAAAATAGAAAAAAATCTAATTGACACTATCGGTGTATGGGGAGGGTGTGATAGATCTGTGTGTAAGGTGAATGGTATTAGTAGCGTTGAAGAGACTTTGGAGATAACGACTTCTGGACGGTGAGCGACACCTGAGGTGACGAGGACGTCGCTGTCATTGAACGAGGGAGCCGAGGCTAGACATCCATCACCTCTTTGTGTCCTCGCCGATTTTTGGGATGGGATAGAACGCGGGGGGAAAACTGGGGACACCTGGTTCTACACCACCCTCACCTCTCACCTCTCGGGATGGAAGAAAAGCCGACAAAACGGGCGCAAAAATAAACAACCCGGGTGCAGCATCGGACCGGGATGCCTCTCGGCTACCACGGGGATTCTGGTAATCGTCCTTTTAATCCCTGATGATTTTTATTGATGACCCCGACATCCTGTCATCCATACCTTCGGGACCGAGGCTACGGTATATAGAACCCCATACCGCTGCCTTTTCCCCTTTGCTATACGGTGTTTTTCAAAAAACAAATATACCGTCTGCCTTCTCCTTCTCCAATTTTTATTCCTGCATATGCGGACCATTCTGGCAAACTTTGGAATTCCAGATTTCACAGTCGTTTCCATTTTTCTCGAAAATCCTGAAGGGCAGAATCGGAGAAATCGAGAAAAAAACCAATACAGAGAGATCAAGGATGTATAGGATGACTTTTAAAATCGCAAAAAATAGGTAAGAAACTTACCTTACCGATCATCAAGGATATCCGATAGATTTTGGCTGTTGTGTAATGGCAGGACGTTACAAAGCGGAATTATTGCAATCGTTTGCGGTTCTTTCGGGTCCGGAGATGCTGCTGTGTAATATTTTCCACATTGGTTCTCGGACTGCACGCGTATACCCTGGGGTACGTCTTCCTGGTGGATTACCAGCATATTTTCCGCGCGTTTGCCTCCGAGGCTTATTAAAATATCATGTATTTGTCGATGAGTTCGCTTTGTGTCTGGATGACAAGGTTTGGTCGCTTCTACGGGCTTCAAAGAAGTCAGCTCTGTCATTGTGCAGCTCTAGTCAAGGCGACGTTTTACCCTGTGCCTCGCTTGCTTTTTCTCCTTGCTCGGATGCGCTTGCCTAACTCGCGTGAAACGTTGACACAGCTTATCCCCTGTTGACCCTTTTTTTCCCTCGCTATTACCGCGTGTTTTTTAGCCAAGAAGAACTCTTGCTGTTTATCAATCCCTGAAATTTTCTCGAGGGTGCAGACAAGGCTGTAACGTCTTTGGACAAAGGAATCTCAATGTTGCACACCTATAGAAAAATCCATAATTCTGACACGTAACCATCGATTACCAGGAGATAATAATTGGTAAGTAAATCTGTGAAATCAGGAAAAATGTCGATGATTGGTTTTCTCCGCGGATACATGAGACATTCGAGGAAGTTAGCAAGATTTGCTGAAAATGGAGAACCTGAATCAGCCTGCAGTGAGGTGAAGTTTGTATAAGCAATGGGGGCTGTTTGACTTTTGGCGAATATCGTTTTCTCGCAGACTTCCCAACGGGAGGGCTGATCCTTACGGTTGTAAAAATTAAACCATGGGGTACATCGACGACAGTTAAATTTCTGACCGGAGACCCTCTGCAGGCTCCATTGAAGTCTTCTTGAAACCAGGTGTGCCGGATACCTTGGCTACGGTTATCCCATAGGGACCTTCATATTTCAACCCAACCCCGTCATTGAGGGTAAAACGCGGGGGTGCAGTAGACGGGAGCAGGTGTCCCAAGCTCGTAAAAGATTCCCGAGGGATCGAGGCTCCGGAGGCTCGCTGCTTTATATTCGACTTCTTGCAGAAAACGTCACGCGAAATGAGGCTAAATTACAAACTGCTTCGTTCAACGCTGTCATAAAACGATTTTGAAGCGAGCGAGATAGAAATCTCCGAAAAAATCAAGAGAAAGAGCTGAGGATCTTCTTACTCCGGTAATCGATCACGAACATGATGGCATATGGTAGTCGTTTCGTCAAGCGTGATAATTAGAATAAATTGAAACGAGCTTATACAAGGTCAGCATTCGGATTTGTGCCAATTACTTATCTTCGTTAAGGTTTCTAATCCTGACAGAGATGAGCCATAGATGGGCTTGCAGGTTAGGTCTCTGTGTGGCGTATAGCAAGAACTCGGACCAGGTCATCATCAGGTAACATTGCTAGCAGCTCCTCATTAATAACTGGTGACTCGGCAGTTATACACTAAATAAAACGGCTCAGGGCCGTCGCACTTACCTGTGATTCCCTCGATCGCTCATACCCTGACGTGAAAGAGCAACTCCATATCCACCAGCCGTACCCCGGAGCCAAATTCCGAAAGCTCGCCTGCACCCACATTCACACATACCTTAAATGTCTGCGTGTGTGTATAGGTATATAAATAGCTAAACATATTATGTGCTCGTGTACGTATATACCTGTATATTCGTATATATAGCTTTGTATATAATATAGATACTTTTATGTGTACCGTGGCTAAGCCTACCCGCTACTATGTGAAATCGCTCCACAATAGACTACCATTTATTTCCAAAGCCATACTTCGAGTGCACTTACGGACCGGTCTCTTGCCAAGACAGGAACATGGAACATTTTACCGACTTGGCATTCGGTATAAGCTTTTCCAAGAAATCTGCACGCCCATGGTACCGAGTCTCTTAATATGTCTTTTATTCTCGTCGAAGGGTCAATCAACTAGAGCATCTTCATCGAGTATCCTCATTAGCACATGGAATCAATCCTTATTCGTATTTCGTTACATATGAACATTTTTTTTCTCGATCAATTTTTCTTGTTTCCTATCTCCTGCCATTGAAGGATTAGTACAGCTTGAATTTCCAAAACATGTTCAATTTATTTTTCGAATAAACCTCACGCTCTAGAATTATATGAAGTTCGAGTTTATATTGGTACTGATTTCCTATGAATGATTGAATAATAAATAACGGTCATTCAGGATATGCAATGTTATTCCACGGAATGTCGTTCGTGAAAAGAAAGGTGATAGGTGAAACTATCCGAAATGTTGTAAAGTTAGCAGTTTTTATATCGGATCGTTGCTGGTAACTTTTGTGTCACTTTCTGCACCTTGAGCTGCAGTAAAATAGAAAAATAATTGTTGCAACGGTGAAACTTTCGAATGGGGAATCTTGGAGTTTTACGGCGTTCTTGGGGAGTTGTAATATATCACCTTGTGTGACGATCAGATGATTCAACACCCAGCTCGTAAAACTGGCCTCCTTACGAGCTTCGGATTCTCGAATCTATAACAAAAGCAGGTCCTGACATGGCAATGTACAAGATCAAAATCTAGTGGAACGCCAAAGCTCTCTCTGTTTTTCAAAATCTCACAGCACGCCAACCCATTCTGATTGTGAGATTCGTTAAATTGGTTAGTTACATTATTTCTCGAGTGGTACTCCCAGGCAAAAAAGTTGTAAAAAGTTTGAAAAGTATTATGGAAACCACTATGTACACCTATACGTGCCTTTTTACGTATACTTTGGCGACATCGACGCGTCGTAAACTATTTAACGAGCTCTTTTCGTCGACGAAGTGCTTTGTAAACGGTACGATGAATATTGCAATAAAATATAACGTAATTTGCTTCGATATTCACATTCGCATTAATTTTCGATATCGTATCGATATGCATGCGTTTGCAGAATTAACCCTGATGCATCGATATCCTTATGAATTTCTGTCCTCATTGTCGGGAATCAGCAGTGCTTTTCCTCCCTGTCTCTGAGTACGACCCCATAAAGACGAAGGGGCTGTTGGATAACACAGATAATTTTCCGTGATGCCAGACATAACGCTTAATTTTAATGCCTCCCCCTCACCGGCGTCGCGGCCATATTGCATCCGTTTTACTGAAAATTGCTTCAGCCATTTCCTGACGAGTCTTCTACCCCATTGTTTCAGGTGGATTACTCCTCGACTTGTTGCAGTCGGCCGAGGGGTCCAAGAAATCGGTGAGTACCAGCTAAACTTCAACAATCGCATATTTTTCACATTGATTCTTCAATTTTCACGTAATTGCTTGACCAGAATTCGGAGTTGTGAATTTCTATGTCGAAATTCGACAGTGAATTCAATTATCTATCGTGTTCGTGATATGTAATTGGACGCATTTCAAAATGTAATGTAATTTTCATTACAATTCTCTTTAATTACTAGAAATTAGTCAAAAATAGCGAGAGCCCTGATTGGACGCATGTAACATCGGGTTAAGAATAATCGTCAATCTTCACTAAACGCAGACTGATTTGAAACAATTAATACTCGGAAAATTTCAGGGATGACTAATTGCAGGACACATGGAATTGAATGATCTAAAAAAAGCTGCATTGAGTGTACAAGACTCGAACCGAAATTGTTATTTTTCAGTCTTTATGCCCGGTGGCTGGTGTCACAAGAATTTTGTGTCCAGTTCGGATCCTTCTAGAAATATCTCAATCCAAATACAATTTTCTATGTGCAATCATCATGTGTCAGGATTTTTTCCAGTTTTTCTATGACCAATTCAGTGGTTCGAAATCAAACCTCTTCAAAATTGTTTCATTTCTTGTGTCCAATTCGGATATGGCCGATCAAAGCTCCTCAAAATTTTTTTGTTCCTCGGGTTTTTCGGTATTCATGCATGCGTGATTTCTTGACAAATGGAAAGGGAAACTGAAAAGCGTAGTATCGAGTCAATACAGAAGATCTGGTGAAAATTTGGCATACTAAGAAAATGGTAGATTTGCAATTGGTATAGGAAACGGTCCATGCAGATGTCTCTGGGTCCTGGTACCCACATTACGTGGTTAATGTGACACGCATGGGTATACATATACGTAAGTGTGTGTATTTATTTTGACAAGGTTTTACCGCCAGGGATATAGGTATGGTGGATGAGCCTTAGGGAAACAGGGTTCCTCCCAGGGCCAATAAACAGCTTAACTCGTGATTGACAGCTGCACAGTGTATATGAGAGATATACCTACTTTGAGAAGTTCGTATATTATACGGGGTTGTTAATTCCAAGAGAGGATATGATCCACTTCTTTAATGCGAAAAATATCTACCCGCTTGATACGCGATATTCTTTGTTGTTGAGGAAATATACAGGATTATCCGCGGCATTGTGACAATATATAATATCGAAGCTCGTTCTCTTACGTTGCAGAAATAGGACGGGGGTTTTTCTCTCTCCGGCTTCCCCATAAGGAATTTACTCCACAAGGATACATATACCTATACACAGATCTTATATTTTATTTGGTACATACATGTACACATTTCTGCTCAAAGTTACCTTAACACACACACACACAGACACAAACGCGTATCTATATATGCGGGACCAACGATATAGCTTGTAAGTTGGACAGGCTAGCAGTAGGGATTACGGTGTATAGCCAGCCCTATCGTCGAATAAGGGCGAGATACGTACGGGGGTCAGATATAAAAGGGTGCGAGAGGCAGACGTCAAAACTGTCATGTATTATATATATGCATATGTATGTATGTACGTTATATACACTCATATGTATATCCTGCACCGACATTACTAAGGCCTTGCCTGGGAGTTAAAATATTCACCGTTTATTTTAACCACCTTTTCAAAACTACATCGCGGTGTACACATACATGTATACATATTCATAAGGAATCATCATCGTAGCATTCAGCCGTTGAAAATACCAGACGACAGGTATTACATTTTAAATAACTCTCTAATAATCGCGGGAATCACTTTTTTTTTTTTTTTTTTTTTTTTCTCTTCACAAGGACTTGGTTTTTCAATAGCGTTGGGGAGAAAGATTATTCAACTCGACTGAGGCGAAAGGGTCTAGGATCTCACTCGGGAAATAAGATCATGCGAAATTATATCGCGTTGAAAACCAACGAGATGCATCGCAATCTGGTCAATGCGATAAGAAGAAGTATATAGTGAACCGAGGAGGTAGTGAATTCCCTAGTTCTATTTCAAGTGACATTTTTGTTCGGATGAAAATGTCCCATCTTCTTGTGAAAAAAAATTTCAACATGGAAGGTTGGTTGGTTACAGTTGCATGAAGACGTTATATTTAAGATTCGTTCTAAAGTGAATTCCCTCTCACTCAGTGAATGTCCAATTACTTAAATATCACTGGTAGGTATATTGAAAAAATGTGATCTTTTGGGAAAATTTGGATAATGCAAACAAAACCGTATATATATATACAGTGGGTTCTATACGGTAGCGTCGCTGGTATAGTGAACAGAATCGTGGAGCGAAACCTCCGCTTCTCTTCGTTCTCTTCCTCTTCCTGTTCCTGTTCCTGTTCCTGTTCCTCTTCCTATGCCTCTGCCTGTGCCTCACCTCGCCGAGGAAAATGTCAGTCACACGCGCAAATGCAGAAACCGCAGCGAGATGACACTCGTGGCGGTACTAATTGGGCCCTCGAGGTGACGTTCAGGAGCGAGGATGCTCCTGCGTCGCCGGGAGATGTGGTTTGGCGTCCGGGGATGAGAGATCGCATTAAATCTTACCGGGTGCACGCCTCCGTCGCCGTGCTGCACCCTTTTCGCGCCGATAAAGTTATGACGGTCACGTGGATTTCGTTCGTTCGTTTTCAAGCTATACATCCGTATACCATTCATATACACAGACATCGCACAGCTATGAACACAAGGATGAGAGAAAATTGCGAATATCGATACTTCTTCTTCTTACTCTTCGTCTCCAACGTTTTTCTTAATTCAACGCTTCTGTTATATTCTAAAAGGACGAAAGTACCTCGAGAAAACAGTCTTCCACTTTTTTACTTTTACTCGATGTTCTATATCGTTCATCAAACTTATTTCACGTGATCCAATAATAGTTGATTCTCATACCATTTTCTCTATAACCGATTCTCTGCAGATCATCGTTCAGTTGACTAATTAATGAGTTATTAATTTCCAGCGCACGTACAAAAACGTATAGGTATTTCTATTTGTCTCAATCCTCACTAAACCTTCCCATAGTTTTTCTTCATTTCACCTATTTAATGTTTTTTTTTTCGTCATTTTATTTATTTTTAAAATTTTTTTCTTGACTCTTTTGGGAGTCCGCAGGTGAAAAAGCCAAGAGCTGGGAATCGTTGCGAATAACTTGGATTGTGGGCGGGTATAAGGCAGATCTTATAGCAGTAGAGCCAGACGTTGGGGGGGGACGACAATTCTTTATCGGGTTGTTGGGGGCTCGTTGCCAAGTGTCATTCAATTGCATATCCCAATTAAATAACAGGCAAAAGGGCGACGTAGCGTCGCGGAGCGTCCCGACGCCCCTAATTGCGAAAAAAAAGAAGAGAAAAAAAAATGAGAACAAAAAAAAAGAGCAAAAACAAATGAAAAAAAAACCCATACATAAAACAAACACTACGCTCTCGTCGCACCGCAGACTACAACGAGAGACAGCCAATTCATTATTCGAAAATTTGCTAACATTAGCCGGGCCTCGGTGGACGCAATATAATATTTTCTATACGAACTCCACCGAGAGGGGAATGAAGATTTAATAACCCGAATATCGTTATATAAGCATACGCGGGAGTTGATTCGATGCATGATAAAAATCTCACCTTCGACTGGGCAGGTTGACATTTATAATTGACAATACGTATTTGGTGTCAATTGACAGACTATGTATTATACAGTATAAAACACATTTTCGGATTATAAGCTATCGCCACGCCGCACCGCGTTTGTATGATTTGTTATTCCAATTAACGCGGTCGGCTTGGTTGTGAAAAGAAACAAAAAAATGATGTTAAAAAACATCATTTCGGTTTTGTTATCACCCGTTGGGTGCGAATTTCAGAGTTAAATCACATAAGTTGTATGTATACTTGTCCTGGCGAGATAGGTACATATGTATACATATATGATGTATACAAGTGTAGGTATAGGTACATATGGGTATTTATCAAAGTGAGGTAATTAGTAGAGACCATGCGAATAGACTAATTACGGAGAATAGCAACAAGTCGGACAAAAGATCACGCGACTCCCGTGAAACCGTGCTCGAATCTTTTCCCCGAGTCAAACTTGGAACTCTGTTCATATATATATATATATACCTACTGCACTTTTGCGTGAAAAAAAATTTTCAACGTTTCGGAGCTTCAGTCTATTTATATATACCTATATACAGTCGGGTGGGATTCAGGTGCGCTAGAATTACGCGATATGGTGAGGAGGAGACGGGTTTTTCCCACAGGTTCCCGTTGCTCTCTGCTATACTTTATTCATGTGTGCGGTTTTCGTTTTCGTTTCGTTTCGTTTTTTAGAGAGAGAGAAAGAGAGAGAAAGAGAAAAAGATAAAAAGAGTGAGAAAGAAAAAGATAAAAGAGAGATAGGGTCACAAAGTACAAATGCCTTCGCTCCTCAGTTCTACCATAAGAATCGAAATGCTAATTAACGACATCGCTAACGAAAAGAGTTACCTGTGCAGAATCAAAGTGACGCGCGATGCGTGCAACGCAAGCCATCATCTTTCGCGAATATAACTCGGGAGACTTTCCAATTATCGGCAAAAGCACCCGCGGGCACCAGCCGCAAGTTCTTGACTAAAGGGCCGAGAAGATTTTCCTCTTCCTTTTCCATGGATTCCCTTCACCCTACATACCATACATACATACCGACCGTTAGTCGAACCTGCGGAAGCAAAAGCAGAAGCGGAAGCAGAAGCAGAAGCAGAAGTAGAAGAAGAAGAAGAAGAAGAAGAAGAGAAAGGATACGGAAAGGGGGCGAATAACTCTGCAGAGGGAGAGGGAGAGAGTGAGAAAAAGAAAAGAGAAAAAAAAAAAAATCCAAAAACTGAAAAATAGAAATACATAAAAAACGAGAAACGGAGAGAGCGAGAGAGAGAGAGACAGAGAGAGAGAGAGACGGTGTAATTAGTTTGCGTGTACGCAAGTATGCGCACCTTGGGCGTGGAGCGGAGTGTTGCAATTCGCACTTATGTTGTCCTGGTAGTGTGAGTAAAAAAGCCGGTTACGAGTTAGGTAGGTGGGCTTTTTCGCAAGCTGCGTAGAGGTAGGTAGGTAGGTAGGTACCGAGAAGTGCGTGAGTGCGTGAACGCGTGACTGCACGGATCGTGAACACGGCGTGGCGGCGGTGTCGCGTCGCGACGCGCCCGTCGTTCGTCGCCCGGTTGCCCGGGAGAAGTGTCGCCATTCGCACTCGTGAACAGAAACGCTCGCGTTTTATACTAATAAGTAGAATGGAGAAAAAGAGAGGAAATTTACGAGAGAGGGGTGGAGATAGAGAAAGTGAGAGAATGGGGCGAAGGGCCAGGAATGCCAGGAGTCGTACGACTCGGTACCCGTATATAATTATTATACTTTCAAAATACAACTAAATTTACAAGCGCGTCAAACAATGCGATATATTATACCACTTTTTATTTCTCTTTCATAATAATATACACCGAGCCATACGTATATGTATGTACAAGTGCATTAGACATTGAAAGTCAATTAACTGGCGGCATCCAATTTTTCATCCAATTTTTGACCATTTCTCATTTCTCTTCACTCCCGTTCATTCCCGCGTACATCGAAATCGCGTTCTTGGTACACGTTGCTTTTATTTTTTCATTCTTGATTTATGCACTCGTTGCCTGACTGGATTGCCACATGTGTCATCAAACGTTTAGTATGTATTGCTTCATTAATGCTTCAAAAAAAAGTTTAGATATTAATTTTTTTTGTCGTTTATTACTGGCTTTGGCAATTGAATTATTTTCAATTGTGTGTATTTTTTGGTCGGTTTTCATATCTGATATTTGGCAGGTGTTACCCAGCCATCATAATGATGATAGGGTATTGCACGAAAATAACGTGCGAATTTTATACGCGCGAATTTCACTTCATCTATTCATCGTCCTTTTCTGAGCCAGGCAATTTTCAGGTGAAAGATGTTGTCATGTCTTGATCACTTCCGAAGATATCGCAGTGACTTGATTGTTTGAAATGGATAAATATACTAATGTATAATGTATACTATGCATTGTCAAATGAAAAATGGCTCACCATATTTCTAAAGACGTTTTACAGACGTATAAAACTGTAAAATCATTCATTCAAATTTTATATCTTTATTCCATTCAAAGATGTTCATAGGCTTCACTGTTATGTATCGTTTAATTAAACTCCTCCGTACGTATCGCAATAACTGCTACCCACCTGCCTAAGTAAGTATAAGGTTTTCGGTTGGAAACTTACCTGAAATCCTTAATATCTTTAATTTACTTCATCCCCTACTGTAGCAAATCCTTAGGCTCGTTCCTGGAATCTTTAGAGATCATTATATGTATGTACTTGAAAAGTACAGACGGTGGCAGTCTGCAGCTAAGAGACGTATTTATACATCCAAACGTGTATACTTGATTGTACCATATTATATACAAGAACTTTGTAACGGAACAGCTGAAAAGTTTCTGAGAAATACAAATTCTGATCACCATTCATCGATAATACAAAACTACGAATCATCCATTTCGGGATGGGGTTGAAATTCCGAAATACAAAAGCTGCGAAAGGTCAAATTCCGAATTTTTATACTACCGAGTTATAGTTTTTTGAAAGATTATTTTCCCGAAAGTCTACGTAGCTAATTTGAAATAGTCCGAATCGAAGAACACCAAAGGTTCAAAATTCCGGAAGCTAAAAATGTGAAAGGTCAAAACTCTGTATGTCGGAATTCGCGCCATGCAACGTCGTTTATTTGACAGCTTCGTCATGAGCTTCCTTTGAACTTTCGGATTTTTGCGCTGTCTCCGTTCCGACCTTTCGGAATTTGCAAGTTTTAAACTCTAACATTTCTAGAAACTCAGAATCGCGCCTCAAATGAATTCGGAGTTTCGACCGTTCGGAACTTTTGGAATTCGAAATTTCGATCCTTCTTTCGAGGACTGAATCAAGTTACGGTAAGTACGTCAGAAATTTACCAAAAAATGCCAAAGTACGTATCCGTGATTGAGAAAACATAACGAGTCGTTACTATTATGAACTCTTGGCTAGAACATGTACCTACATACGTGGCTAGAAACTTTTAGACTTTCGAAGAGATGTACATAGATATATATGTTGGTATACTATACGTATATGAACTTTACAACCCGGTAGCGGTAATCGGTTGTACAAAAGCATTAATTTGTATGCGGATATATATATATATATATATGTACGACACGTGTATATAGGTATACATACATATACCTATATGGGTAAGCGGACATCAGTGTCAACGATTACAGTAGCTAATTACATCAAAGTGCGGTTGATACCCCTTTCCATAGATGTTAAATCGAAGCTAATTTTCGCTAACGAATATAAGCTACCTTTTCACCATTTCAACGCGGTACTCGTCGGCAGGTATGTATACATATGTACGCACAGGTACACATACTCACACACATATGTATATATGCTGTTACGCGAATTCCGGCTAATGTGGATCAAACGCATGTCGCTTTGTGCTTGTTATGGCTCTCTCTCTCTCTCTCTCTCTCTCTCTCTCTCTCTTTCTACCTCAAACTCTGACTCTCTAACCCCCATATGCATTTCCCAACTCGTCTGCATAACGCTTCTGTACCTGTGTACAAACAAGATATACACTAACTAACTAGGTACGTGTCTATAGCACCGTATACCGTACCGTTTCATACGCAAGAAAAGTCTTTCGCATTTGCTTTTTCGAATCGGGGTATATACCTACAACTGCAGGGCCCCCGTTGGAAGCAGCATACGCTTTACCGCGCCTTGTTTCAACACAGCGCGGTCTGTAGCATATACATGCTTACAAATGTACCAAATCCTCTTATATATCTGAATTAAACGGGTACACGCACATATCGCGATGTGTATATAACTGCGTGAAATTTCAAAGCGGTTATATATACCCTGCAGGCGTTAGTGAAACTCATAATTCATGGGGTTTTTAGTTCGCCTACTGCGTTATGCAAAAAGGCACCGTCACCTCGTCACGTGCATCTTCTCACATAACCGCAGGATGACGATGACGGTGATAAACGAATTGTGCGATGTAACGATTTCGATATTCCCTTTCTATCGATTAGACAAACTTTTTAAGCCAGATATATGTATGTGTATAACATGCGTGTGGTAGACGTATACGACGAGGAAACGAACGAAATATAAGGAAGACGAGAACTCGAGGTTTACATCCCTTGAAAGGTAAACCAGCTAAAAACTCACCCCGTGGTCCGTATACCGAAGCTTGAGGAACCGGCCGAGTATCCTCCCCACAGGTTCTTCGCGAGGAGCTGGTGGTGATTAAAATTTTAATTTCTCAACGCGCGATTCAAATGGGCAGTGACCCGTAGTTTTCTTGAACAGAGGTTCCCTGGCCCACTGCTTACCCTCCGCCAATTAACTCCGCAATTTTTCTCTCCACAATTATATATAATATATATTAACCGGTTAATTTCTAGCCCTTATTCACGCACTATATGTATAGGTGAATACCCAATCCTCCTCTAAACTCACACACTCCCATATATTCGATCTACTTCAATTTTCATTTTCAGTTACTATTTATTCTTCTTTTTATTATTTTTTATTTTCATTTTTCTTAATTTTACTTTGCGCTGGTATACACCGTATCTACGTCTACACACATTATATATATAATATACTTAACTTTTGTCTATATATCGTATGTATATATATAGATTACATGTATATATGTATACGGAGTGCAAAAACTCGTCATTATCTTTCACCACCAGAGTAGAATTTCACCGCAATATTCCGCCACAATTCCTTCGCTTCTTTTCAATCCTCGTATAATAAGCTCGCGCGTGGCAATGCGTTGCCCTCCTGTCGTCACGTCGGGTGGTTACGGGGGCCAGCGAGGAGGGAATTTCGCACGTGAAACTAAAGGAAAAGAAGAGGAAATATAAAAATAAAGTAGAAAAAAAAAATGAAGAAATAGAAGACGAAGAAGAAGAAGAAAAAGAAGAGGAAAGAAAAATGGAATAGAATGAAGAAAGAAAGAGAAAGAGCGAAAGAGTAAGAGTAAAAAAAAATAAAATAAAATAAAAGAAAAAGAAAGAAAGAAAGAAAAAAAATGGAGAGGGAAAAAGAAATGGATGGTGACGTGAAGAGGCGCGCGGGAAAAACGTAGGTAGAAGGAGAAGAGAGAAGCGGAGGTCGCTATTCATCGCGAATACGAAGACTAGTCGAAGTGCTTCGGTTCGTATCAGATGCCGGCTTCACAGCCTGGCGGTCGCATTATCTCGACTCTTCGAGGCACAGGTGACATTTTCCCGTCGTGAAGAGGAGGAGAGGATGCAGCAGCAGCAGCAGCAGCTTTTGGTTTTCGCGTTGGACGGAAAACTACACGAGACGTCGTGATGCGATATGTGATGCAATGGCAATGGCAATGGCAATGCAATGCAATGCAATGCAATGCAATGTTGTGCAGTGCAGTGCATGGCGCCACCCCGACGTGTACCGGGCTAATGCAAGTACAAAACAACTGTGAGATATACGCACGAAAGATCCCGAAAGGCGTGAAAATTCACCTGAAAGGGGGCAGCCATCCAATACCTCCAGTCTTCTCTCGTATATACTAGCAATTCCCGTCAACCCGTTGTTTTCGTTGCCACCGTTGTTGTTATACTTCGACGACGTGCTTTTAGCCACGTATTGCATCCCGTTGTTTTGTACTCACACCTACACCCTCCCCCCCCCAACCCCTTCATGCTCTTAATATTTTACAGTTTGTCACCAAGCTAATTACTACTTGAAATTAAGTACTTTTAAAATCGTTAAAAATATTTGACGGATAAGTCGAATCACTGATTCGAATATATGTAATTTCTAAGATCAGGGAAGACCTTGCTGAAATTCGACAAATAGGTACTGCGGTTGTTCAGGTTTTGAATGGTGGAAAAAGGTCCGGTCAAAAAAAGAATATTAGAGGTTCTAGATTATGGCGGGATGTGTTTTTGAGAAAATAAGTTTCTTGATTGGACCTTTTGCAGCCATTCAAAAAGTAGAACGCAAGATTTGTCAAGTTTTAGTGCTTTCGCAGCGCTGCGTAGAACAAGTTCTGCGGAAGATTTGTTGCGTTCAGACTTTCACAGAGGATTCTCATTTTTTCAAGAGTAGATTTCACCATGATCCAAATGAATCCAAACTGATTAGTATTCGTTTCACATCTGGATCTTCTTCAGCCACTCAAAAAGTAGAAAAACCAGATTTCGTCAAGTTTCCGTACGGTCTCCTTGTCAACCGAGATTCGGAAGAAGGACAAATCATTGTTGATTCATGCAATTTTCATCAGACGAACTTTTTTTTTGTGTGTCATCAGCTTGCTCACCTGTATGAAAGCAAGTCCTATCGATTTGAAATTAGCGACATGTTCATGGTTTGTGAAGGATCATTTTTCGTCTCATGATATGGGAAAATTTTCTGTCACATACTTTATGAATTCGTCGTAGAGTTTCAATTGACGATAATAACGAAGTTGAAGTAACGAAGGAAAAAAAAATCTGTACAGTCATCTCATGATCTTCATCACCAAACGGAATAATCGATACTTACTGTCATGCTGGTGAGCGAGGTGATGCTGCCAAAGAAATTTCCACAGTAACCCATGGAAATTATCGATCAAGGATAATTTTTAATTCTCGTCTGCTAAATTCACATGGTTCGATACATTTCAAGGTATAGAATTGCATTTTTGGCCAACAAAAACCTACACACACTTTTTAGTCAACGACTTCTTTTACGCAGATTTTCATAGTGCTCAGTAAATGGAAAGGTCGTCCACGTAATAGGTATATCTTGATAGGCCAAGGATTCTGAATTTGCAGTATGCTATTATCAATGTGCTGAGGGATTGTGAAATATTGGAATCAAAATCAGCCAAAGCAGAAAACTACACGTGTTTAGTTAATTTCGTTTATCTACAGCGTCAAGAGTAGATAAGGTTTTGGGTGAAATTGTTCGAAACGACAATCAAGTTGTCAATATGTATTAATAAAATTACCAAATCATACACTTCATCGACTTCTTATATCTTATTGTTAGTAGAAGAGTTTGTTAATGTTCAGAATGAGCAGATAGCAAAGAGAAAGGATCACGCAACCATGTGATAAAATGCAGGGCAGATTTCGTATTAGATGTTAACTGATGTGAGTGTGGGTAATGTTTCATTGAAATTTCGCCGAGCTAAGATGAAAGACAGTTAGATCGCGAGGGTGTAGGTTTGGGTATATTACGAACAGAATATAGTGGAAAATTGTTGAAAGCGATTAAACGTACTGAGTGCGACAGAACGAGCTCTGAAGATGAAAAGATGATTTTTTTTATCCTGCCAGAGTTGGTGGGATTCCGAAAGTTCCAACTCAAAGGTAAAACAAGAAGAAGGTTAGAAAGGGTTTGAGAACGACCCGCGATGCTTAAGACCGTGAAGCTTGCCTGCAGCCAGCAGCTCGCTCGTTCGTCTGAGCGCGCGAACCTTTTCTTTTGTGCTTGCATGGCGTATATGCCGAGCTTACAGCGAAGCGCTTTTCTACGTACCAACAAATATTATATTTAACGAGGTAGTTTGAATACCTATACTTATATACATATACTAGCAATTCACCTCTGCCTCGCTCCGGATAGATCTATTCTACTCTCAATATCATCATCAACCAATGTGAAGATAATAATTCCACAAGGGGTTGAAAACTAATTTATTCCCAAATTTTTCCGGACGTCCATACCAATTAAGAAGGTGCATATTTCTCTCAGGGAACAAATTTGAACATTTTTTCAATGCCCGAAGTCATGAAGTAGGATTCACGTGAAGGTGAATTTGGGAAAATCGACTTTTCGAAGCTTATATATATATAATTATTGGTGAGGTCACAATCGCTCTCTCTATTCAATATCTACAAATGTACGGTTATCGGTAACCTGCCCTCTGACCTACGCAATGTTCTGAAAGTTTCTAGCCAACGTACAGACGGAGTATACTATAATTGAACCATGCTCATAGCAATATAATGGCGAATCACTGTATTCCAATTTTCTGTATCCCGGATATTTTAATCACAGAATTCGAAATTAAAGATGATGGCATACGTAAAATAATCACAATTCTGATTAGGGACGTGAAAGTATCGACTAGCTCGAATGCTTCGAACCCCTTCCAAAAAAAAAATGGCAGTCTCAATTGTTGGGGGTAATTAATTTGGACTTGACTTTCATGAGGGTGGTTAAGAAGTTGGCGTGCAATTCAGCTGATCTGCATTTGACACTGGCTTCGAAAATACACACAGTAGGTAAAGGTGTGTGAATAGTTTCATTACCCTTTTTATATAATATCAAATTTTATTATTAGTCGGTGGTAGTGTGTGTCTTTTAGTATAGTTAAAACTGTCCCGGATTTCAATAAGGTTGTGACACAGTTCAAATACTTGGGAGATCCTACATCTTACAAGGCGATCTCCAGGTTTGAAAGAAATGTCTACATTCATTGGTGAATAGATTATGGATCAACAGTTTGAAAGAATTCCTCTAGAAGTTTTGCTGAACAGTTAGTTTCTCGGAACTGGTTTTTAACGTTGGAAAGACTATTCATTAAGATTCATTTGAATGCAATTAATTAAACATTTCTCTGACTTATGTATAATATACGATGTCGTGTAGAGATTGACCCGGAAATAGCTATTTGCAAAATTACAAGAGCTGGGTATAATTCGTCTAATCAACTCTGAACAGCGTCACGAAGTTTGTTTGCAGTGTGACTGTGGAATTTTGAGAATAATTTTTGAGTATAAGAAGCACACGAAATATTATGAAAAATTTTCACGTTTATCAGCAAGTAGCTACAGCCTCGCGTGGGCTCGCGGTTACTTTAGTCACTTATCAAAAGAAGAACTAATTAACTACTCGCGCGCTAATTACCCGAGTAATTAGATGAATTACAATATCATAATTGCAACAATTAGCGTTGTGCCTGAAGCGCACTTGAATAAAATCCCTCGCTTTTTGTTTCGTATACATATGGCTGTGTATACATGTATGTATGTTCGTACATACATACGTGCGTATACAGGGTGCCCAATGAGGAAAGAAATACGCGATTGTATTCATAGGTTAACTTTCGGGGATCAGTCGACTTGATAAAATCACAAGATACTAAAAGAAAAATTGTCTGATATCATAAACCAACTATAGATCCTTTGGAATCAAATCCAGAAATCAGCCTCAAATGCCGAATTCGAAAATTCTATATTTAAGTCTACGCACTTGCTAGGGGTCTAGATGACCCAAGCCCTAACTCTCGTTCAAAAGCAGCAGTTCTAGATGAGTCAAATTTGATCGACAGATTTATATCAACGTGAAACGTATATTTCGTGACTCAATTAGGAAACCCTCACTTGCGATCTTCAAAATGATTATAATACTTCTGGGAAGGCTATGAACTGTATTATTTTTTTTTTTCTTGGAAGACGGCATCTCAAGACTATCCAAATTAAATTTCAACCAAAGATTATAAAAATGGTAAAAGTTATGATTTTGTTAGTAAAACAACTGACTTTCCCTGAGTTCTGTGCTTTCAGAGTTTTTCACAAGTCTCGAATCTAATTTTGTCTCAAAAAACCAATCAGGACCCATTTTTGAGGTGCTGAAGTAGTCCCAGAAATATTTTCATGATAAAACTTCCAACGGAAATAGTGTGATAACTTTCTAAAGTTAGCTGAGGTCAGAGTTACTCCTCGTGTAAGTAATGTGGACATTTCCATACGTGTAAGTGACTAGATTTAAGCAAAAAACGCTTTGGAAACGGTAATCAGGTTATATTCTCCCAATTTTTTGCATGAATTTGATGAGACTAAAATTGGCTTTTGGAAATTAAGTAGTTTTTCTCAAAAAAGTAATTATTCACCAATCTTGATGGAATAATCGCGCATATTGCAATGACGGCATGATCATTGGGCAAGATTTCGCCAAGTTTCCAATATGAACGGTTGAAATTGTGAATAGTATATGATTCTGATGGTCTGAAGAAATCGCGTAGATCATCCCGAGGAGAGCCAACAAAGTGACTTGAATGGGGCGGCACTCTCTGGCGAATTACCGTCGAATTAATTCGTTGAATCAAACGGTATTGTGCTTTATCGATAATGATTTCCTGGAAATCTTGGCTACAAACTCTTAGCCATCCCTCCCACGCCTTGGTGGTACGACTGGGTTGCCTTTCATTGCCTTATTCCTTCCCTCGCCGCCTGCATCGGTTCGTAGCGAAACGGAACGAAACGGAACGGAACGGAACAGAACAGAACGAAACGGAACGGAACGGAACGTAACGTAACGTAACGTAACGTCGAGGCTTTCTGGGGCACGTTGAGAAGGAGAGTCGAGTTAGCGCGCGCGCTTCCTCCCCTGGCTTCTCGAAGACGAGGGTGAGGGCGACGCTGTGGGTTGAGGAACTCGGAGGCCAAGCCCAAAGGGGTTTACGAACACAATAGTTTGAAATATTCGAGCCTTGGCAAGAAGTTGCCCTCGCGCCGGTAATTAACGAGTTAAAGTTTGGCGTCGCGACGCTCTCTACGCTGCCATAAGACTCTAGCATCCATTAGTCGAGTGCCTCCAAGCTGGGCTTGTATTGACCGCCAAGGAATAACCCTTTCCAAAATTCAACAGCCAAAATATATATCATCTAGTCTGTCGTTATACCGACGACAATTATTTTACAAAAACCTATCTTTAGACCTCATTTCAATCGAAAATAATCATCCTCATGTTTCATTCCATACAAACTTTGAGACGAAAAGTCAATCAGTCTTCAAATCAGCAGGTGTACTTGGAACTTCTTCGTAAAATCTTTGAAATGTTCCAAAATCACGTGAAATCATTTGCAAATCATGTACAAACTTTTTCAAGATTGACATGTTTCAATCTTTTGAAAATCTCTCGGATCTATAAACAACTAAGAATATAAAGAAAGATTCAAGAATACTGTGAAATCCAGTATAACCTCGTGAAGTATATTATTCGAGATCATTTGAGATCTTTGAAACCCGTGGAACTTTTTGAAATCCTTACGAATTTATAAAATCACTCGAAATCTTTCAAAGCCATGAAATCCTGAAATATGGTCTACATCAAAGCTGGTCATTGGCTGACGATGATGAATAAATTGAACTGGAATAAAGTGAGAGAAAAAAAAAAAAAAAAAAAAAAAAAAAATAATGGTCGAAAGAGTTTATTTCTAGAGAGTTGAGTTTGGTGGTCGTTGCTGCGGGCAGCCGAGCGAATCATCGGAAATGGTTTTAAACTTTATCAACTTTAGGAGGGCGAGGGGATGACTGAGTAAACTGGGGTGAAGGAAAAATGTTGCTGTGGTAATATTCGTCAGATCGAGTGGAAGTAACGAGTCGAAAATATATTCGAGGGTTTATTGTTTATAGACGAGGGGTATGTACCTTGAAATTCCAATTGCTTCCCGTTCATTTCCCGGGCTACAGATTCTGCATAATAAATCCTCCCGATTCTCCCCTGGAAAATACAGTTTTTGATAATTTAGTGATAGAAAATGAAAATCGTGGGCTTTAAAATTGTACGAATCTTGTAACGAAACTCTAATCTAATCTAATTCTAATTTTCATACAACCAATTATTCGCTGCAGTGACCCCGAGATGTTCTCGACAACGTCTTCGAAACTGCGGGTTTGGGTCCTCGAGATAAATTGACAAAGTTAGCTGGTGTCAGACAAAGTGGTCTTCGCGGGACCGTGGGCCTGCAAAAGAGGGTGTCACGGTTGCCAAGAGACAACGCAGAGATTTTGAATTCCGCTTCCACGAAGGAGGCTAGAGCTCCTTATCGTGTATTCCAGAATTTGCTCAAATTATCTCAAATGGAGACAAGATTGCCATGTGGGCGAACCTCGGCCTATGCTTTGCTACCCCATTTCGATTTGGGTACTGGACAGAGCCTTTGAAGTGAATGAATAATTTTTAATTTGGTTTTTCAAGAACGCTCTTTAGCAGACTAGCATTTCATGCGCGCGCCCCATTTCGATTCTTTTTTGTTTTTCAATTGTTACAATATTTTTCACTTTTCCGACACTAAATTTCAACCTTCCCACCGAATTCTGCGATGCTGCTATTTTTTAGATTTTTGATATCGTCAAAATTACGGAAATGCACTGAGAAAAACGATCGAGGACAAAGGTGATAAGACTATTTTATAGTTGAATTAAACCAAAATTATAGTTTCTTATACGATATTTTTGTATCGAAGACTAAAAATGCAGTTATCCTGACTATAAAATATCCTTATATCCTGAGGGAACTATTTGCATACTGAAGATAACTATATTTCTTCTTCGGTGTGGCGACCAAAAAATTATTTCGATCATTTATTTTTCACTTTTGGATTTTTCAACCATCAGCAAACTTTCTAACAGCGATCTCCAAAGTTCTTTGGTTTCAATCCAGTTTACCTATGCAGTATGTCATGGCTGACATATTGCAGTCTGGTTTCAACTGCACCTCAAATACGTGAACCCGTGAACTGACTGAAGTAATCCGTACTTTGAGAACGATTTGAGCTTTTCAATGATCCGAAAATCCTACGTGTTCAATGAAGTCGAGCCAGGACAGTGCAAATCGATTTTTGAAAGGTTCATAGATATTGTTTTCCATCAAAGTCCAGTGCAAATTGATTTTTGTAAGATTCATAGATACTGTTTCCCATCCAAGTCCATTCGAGAGTTACCTAGCGTTGGATTCATGGAATCCATTATTCGCTGGACGTGAAAATATAAATTGAGGACTCCACGTAGTTCGAGGAGTGCATCGAATAACGAGTGTGAAAGATGGTATTGATCCAGTGAAGATAGAAAGTGAGTGAAATTATAATTATACGAGACGTTCTCTCGGGGGGGAATGACTCTTTGAAAACGAACGACACCTCAACTGACATCCCGGTTCGCCTGGTCAATGATTCGATAACTTTTAACAAAAGGATTTGATGGCAAGGTACAAAAGAGCACCTTCTCACAGTCGTTGAACTTCGTGCAAGCCAGCTGAGCAATTGAATCTTATAAAGACGTCACTAGTGTCACCGACATTTCGAGATGACCCCTCGACCTCTGAGTCCATCTGAAATCGTTACGAAGTGTCAATTTTAAAGAGAGACTATTCGGTATGCCACATTCTCCCTATCTTTGTACAGGATATCATTCGTAATGAATGCTTTTGGCGGTTACTTAATAGTCAGTTATAGTTGTTTGATTCGGAAGGATGGCGATTAGTGTATAGATCAGGGGAAAACACTACCCCCCTATCCCTACAGTGGTTCCAGATCTTATGCCAAGTGCGCGTGTACACTTTGGGGGGTTCGGGTACTGTTTACGCATTCAAATCCCCGTTGCTTGGTGTGGACGCCAAATAGGGCAAATGTTGATTCTAGAATAGCTTACCTACTCCGGCGTCGGTGTACCCTGGTTGTGATGTGACTCGATCTCCCCCATGTACACGGAATCAAAAACTGTCCCAAAAATCAGCAAGGTTCAACGAATTTTCGAAATCAGACGATTTTAATGATCGAGAATGGGATGGACTTTGGGGGATGGAAAAGAAAAATTGATTTTGGTTCAGGTATAATGTTTAATTTTTTCGAAGAAGGACTCATACTGGCCTCCTTGAACCTTGTAAGAGTCCATTGCGGTACATGAGGGTGTCGTTGGTTCGTGATGTTTTGACTACGTCAACGAGCAAGTCGCATGATATTTCGTGTTTGTATTCGCCGCATTCGGTGAGTATTATCCTGCAGGGTAGTATATGCGCTATCTGATGACCCGCCGGAGGGCTGCGTCTGACAGGGACTGGAAAACGAGGACTTATACACGAGGAGAAGGCTCAACAAGAGGAGGGTTTGCTGCGGGGCAGTCTTCGGCGTCATGCACTTAAATATGTACGGAGATAATACCCCGAGAGAGGAAAACGTTGCATGCACGTATAGAGTGAAGCAGTAGGAGGATAAGGATGAAGAGATGCTAGACATCGTATGCTCGAGTGTGTGTTACCGACAGCTTCTTGTTTACCGAGTAAATTTTTGTTTGTTTGTTTGTTCCCTACAGATAGGGATGGCCGTTATGGTTTAGAATTGTTTCAGGTCTAGGTATGTATATAATATGTTCAATGAGGAATGGCTTTTCACCTCTTTTTGACATTATTTCATCAAGAAGTGGTTGGCAATGTTTGCGTGGGGAAGTTTCTGATTTCTGAAGGACTGGCAGTTGCGAAGACAAACGGTAAAGGATCCTCGAGTTTAGTTTTGAATTGCTGGTGTCTCCTCAGGAACGGGGTTCCGGTATATAAATGCCTCTTCCGGTATCCCCTGCGGTACGATCCTACCCGAGAAGGTTCCAGTCGACGAACAAATTCCTATAAGGAGCCAGACCGCAATCTTTGTGCCATTGCAGAAACGGAGAAGAGGGCTCAATGCCGATTCAACGATTCAACGATTCATCGATTCATCGATTCTGTATGGTTCCCGCTCGTTTAGCATTTCATCCAAGATTCACAATCTGAAAAAGCCGGGGTGTCGGCGTGAAAGTGAGAGTCTCTCTCCTCGACATTATTCCTTCCTCGTCAGCTGACTGTTGATCGGTTCTCCAGCCACCCTCCTCTTGGCCTCCATTCTGCACCGTCATTCACATTCGCAGCATTTATAGGGGCGTACAAATATTCCCCATTTTGAATAGTAACGCTAATACATTCGAACTCTCTCACTCACTCACAGAACATTATTCAGAACATTGAACGATTATTAATCGTATCCTTTTTCTTTCGATCAATTATCCAACGCCAATATATTATCGTCTCTTATTTAGTAAAGAGGAGCATAAAGCTCAATCACAATTCATATAACTTTTTACAAATTGTCGTTTCTGCAATATCTGCTTTTTTGCCTAATCAATAATGCTGACTGAATTATGCCCGAAGATCTTTGAACCATTTTGGTTCACTGCTCAATGAATTGATTCTGGTGCAAAAACGGTTCTTCTTCATTTCAAATTTGTGGATATATACAGCAGGAATGCTTTTTCACAAAAATCGTGATCATGGAACTCTGAAGTCTTGAAATTTGTATAAAGGTTTGCGAAGTGGTAGCAGCTTGATGAATTCCTATGAAAGTATACTCATTGAAAATTGTGATGAATATTGGTTATCACTGGTCACAATTATGTTGCAAGTAATTTGCAAACAATTTTGTTAAAGAAATTAAAGAAATAACTAGATATTTCGAGGGTTGAGTGAGCTTGGATTTGAAATTGGGATATTGTGGTGTATTATTTTACGGAAACGGTGCTGTACTATGAATAGCAGCTTTCATGTAGATATTGGGAATGAGAAACTTATACTATTTGGACACCCGTGATGTGAACGAGTATAGGTATTTGCCTAGATACGTCCACCTATGTACTCAGGTTCGTATATATACCTACCTATATGTATACCCGCGTATGAGAAAGTCGTATTCACCCCCATCCCGCTCCAAAGCGTTGAGAGTGACGTCGAGGGTCGTATTGTCCGGGGTTAGAATCGAGAATAGAGCACGACGCTACCATCTCCGGCACCTTCGAGGCGCCTACGCGATTCTCGAGGGTAGTAGGTACGGTCCACGTCTACTTCCTAGAGCAAAACCCTTCCGTCTGTTGAATTTATATCTCGAGCTTGGAAAATCTCGGTCTTGTCTTGTCTCGTTTCGTCTCTTGCGATTTCGAGAACAATTTATCCCAATTTTTTTCCACAAGCTGAACAAACTCTGCAGTTCAAAAACTACCCTCTTTACAATGAAACCGCGGAACGAATAAAGTTTTTTATTTCTATTTTATTTTTTTCATTCTCGGATTGGGAACAAAAATAAATGCAAGAAATATTCACAAGTATCATTTTCATTCGATGTAGATGGCCCGGTGCAGAAGTTTTGGACACAGTTTTATACCGCAACGAAATAGTAATTATTATTACAAAGCATTGACGTAGCCGTAATAATTACTCAGGCGTTATTTCACAATTCTGCAATCAAAAAAAAAAAAGGTTTGGAATAAAACAGTGTATTGTCGAGTCGGCAATTGGGTGGGATTTTGAAATTTGTGATACCATGCGTTTCGATTCAAATTTTTGTTGTTTTTTTAACTTCGCTTGTTAACCATAAAGCGTTGATTACGTATTCTCGACTGTTTACAATGCAACGTTGGAAAATTGCGTTTCTGCAATAAAAATACACGTACATCGGCACTGCGTCGAGCCAAATGGTGAAAAAAAAATATCATTTTCCAAACGGTATTGTACATTAATCTGCAGGTCTGTAAATTCTCCCCGCACGATGTATACTTCCGACGCTGTTACGATTCGAGCTTTGAGCTTTTCGTACCTATACGTCCATCCGGCGTCTTTGCGGTTTTAAACGGACTATTGGAAGCTGTGGTTGTAATCAAGAGAGTAAAACTGGAGCAGCAATTAAATACACAAAACGGGAAGTGGTCTTACGTGGCGCAGTGTTTTAACCCGGTTCGTTTCCGGTGAACAGAAGACGCCTCTGCCTCGAGTAGGTAACGGGGTGAAGTTTTCAGAGCAGTGGTTAGGTACCCTAACCGCGGGGTCCATAAGATGAGAGAGGGACGTATAGACGTGCTTCTTATTGAATTTTTGAAAGCAATTTCTCACGTCAAAAATCTCGGAGATTTTTTGTAGGTATAAAAAAATCTTCGAAGGTGGTGAAAAAAAAATCTCTTCGCAATTTCTCGCCCCTTTTGGCACGCGGTACCTACCACTGCGATAAAGCTCTCTTTTTCTCTCTTTCTCTCTCTCTCTCCTCTTTGGGACCACCGACGCCACCACCGCCGCCACGACGGAGGCGTCTCTCCCGTGTAGGTCTACTATACTATACATAGGTACGAAAGTGGCGCGAAAGGGGCGTCGGTCTATCAGCATATTTCAAAGATAAGCTCGCCCTCCTTTTCCATGCCGGTCTCTATCCCGGACCCCCGCTTGCTGCAGACTCGAAGGAAAAGCGAGGAGTGCCTCCCGCGGAACCATCAGCCATAATAACAATCCGATATGATTACGCCATAATCGTAAGTCGTAAGGTGCGCGAGATGAGGGAAGGGGGTGAGGGGGTGAAAGAGCGAGAGAGGCAAAAGCGAGAGATGTATAGATAGAGGGAAAAGGAGCAGCTATACGTCGTCGAGAAAATTACACCAAGGAATTGAGATACCGTGTTTACGTCTTCTAAAGTGCGCGCATAAACAAAATTAAACACCCTTTTACCGGGGGGGGGGGGGGGGGGGGGGATCGTGATTTTTTTTTACCCGAGAGCAAAAATCGCTGGAATGTATGTGTATAAATGTCTATCTGTGTACTCACCCCTTCTACTATTCGATTGCGATTAAAATTTTAGACATTTTTCTTTGGGGTAGGATTGAAGTTCCGAATTTCAAAGGTTCCGAACGGTCGAAATTCCGAATTTATTGATCGGGACACGATTTTGAGTTTCTAGAAACGTAATTCGGAACTTGCAAATTCTGAAGGTCGAAATACAGACAGCTCAAAAATCCGAACGTTAACAACTCGGAAAATCCAACAATCCGCTTTAGGAGAAGCTCATGACAAAGCTGCGAAATAAGCGAAGTTGCATAAGCGAATTCCGAGATTTGGAGCTTTGGCCTTTCAGTTCTTTAGCTTTCGAAATTCTGAACCTTCGGTGTTTTTCAAATCGGCTACCTAGACTTCCGGAGAAATAATCTTTTTAAAAACTCTCAGCCGATGCGATAACAATTCGAAATTCAGAACTTTCGCAGCTTTTGAAATTCGGAATCTCAATCCCGCCCTCTATTCCTTTCCAGAAACATGGTCAGCAAATTTGCACATGAGCCCTTGTGTCATTGGATTAGCTGATTCCAACAAATGGAGAGCAGAGTTTTTATTAACGATAAAACCTCGTAGACGAATTCCTTGAGGCTCTAACTTGTTTCAGATCATTGCAATAATTTTCCAGCTCTATGGAAGGTATGATTCCACAGCCACAGACTAGTCGAACGAAGCTAATAGCACTCTGAATGATGTTTTCGAAACATTCATAGCATGATGACACATTCTCATGTATCCGGAGGGCTGTATTCCTAATACATGGATCTAGCAATCAAGAAAACTTCTTCATCCCGAACTTAATAATTTCAAGAGACTTACAAGAGATTTGCCTGATCTCCAAAAAATTCCCTGATTTATTCAGATTCTCAGGTTTATCCGCGAGAAAAACTAAGTAGGTCACAGGCTCTTCCCGATAGTAAATATGACATCGTGAAAAATATTAGGTACACGCATGAATTACATCCGCCATTATGATTCAATGATACAGTAAACCGTTCGAATTTTTTCAACCTAATAAAGTGACATGGGGTGGACCAGAAATGGGCTGAAATCTTGGAATGCGATTTTTTCAAGACCTACGAATTCAAAGCCAGGAATTTCATTCGCAAAAATTCGAGGCGATTGATTTATATTGAAAAGCCTCTCCTCCCGTGCAACTATTGTACTCAAATACAACAAATCCTTCAAAATTCTTCTTCTTGAAATCCGCCAACAATCAGTTACCATAACGTGGTTATTGGCTATTCCATTGGTATTGATTACTTTCATGCGTGACGATCAAGTTCAACGTCGAAGTTTACCAATTCGTCAAAAATCCAACGAAAGATCTAAAAACAAGGATTCTAAACTGTTATAATGATCTCTGACATGCAGTGACGACGAGATACTTGCAGACGATACTCTTTCGAATCACTAGTCATAAATAGTCAAGGGAACGAGCTTATCAGATCAGATCAATCAAAATTCTATCGCGCAATAGTTTGCAAGTATCAGATATCAATCAATGGGGATAAATTATAATCAGTAGAGAAAACTTTACCAAATAGAGCTGAATGTTCGAATTTGCATGTATGACCATGCAAACCACGCTGGAAACATTTTTCGGGACTGGTACTGGTACTATTACCAAATTTTTCAACCTACTTTTTGCTACCGAGTGAGATGTGGTAGCCATTGGATTGACTCTCTGAAAGATGAAGAAGCCAAAGTGTATTCGCTTTTTTGAGTAATTTAACGGATTCAACGTAGTCATTGATACACATTGATGGTATATCTGGGGTCGGGTGGGAAAAGGGTGGCTATTTGATAGTACGATGGTTATAACGTCAACAAACGCGCCCCGTTTATCGCATATACTCGGGTTTAATATGGCGGGTGGTTCGAGCTTGTAATCTTGGATCTGGCATCCCATACTTTAAACTGGATGGCCGTGACTCACCGCCTTAAAACCACTCGGGGACAAAGCCCAGAAAGGGGTTTCTGCCCTCGGCAACCGTCCGCGGCTTAATGCCTGTTGGTTATCAGAGTAATCGCGGTCCCCCGAACCTCCGCCTCCATTCCACCTCCTAACCGCCCCAGAGACTGTTGATTGAAACGTTCTGATTGCATCCCTTGGGGGCGGCGGTATGCGGGTGTCACTGGGGTGACCGGCAGTCCTGGGGACGAACTTGCTACGGGATTCGCCTGGGGTTCACTCTCTCGTCATCGTCGTAGGCCCCCGTTGTGCTGGCTTTCTTCGCGTCCCTATCCATCCATGATGTGCTCCACCAAACTACACTTATTTGGTAGTCTAATGTCTAATAGCCATGTCATCGTATCCCATCTCCTTGACACTGCCAGTGGTTTCTCAGAATTCTTTTACTGAGTGTGTTCCGTTGATGGATTCCTGAAAGTTGAAGAGGTGGTTTCTGGTTTTTTGGAACCTCCGAAGACCCTGTCAACGTATAGATAATTATTCCGTCCACGTAAAGAGTGGAGAGAAAAGGAAACGATCAGTCTTTGAAGTGTAATATTCTGAAGTATGTTTCAGTGAAACGTGGTGTTCCAATTTCTCGTATGTATTGAATCGGCGAAATATAGTTTGTTTTTTCCCCAGAAGTATACACGGTGGGGGGTTCTCCCGTCGATCCGTGCAGAGGCTTCACTCCCATGTACGGCGTAATCCACGTGGACGTGAATGAATGCCAAATGAATGGGGCGTGGCGGTATGGTGAAAAGTTAATCACGGTTTGCCGTGTTGGCGGTAGCAGGGAACCCGAGGGGCCATGCAGGGTCCCAGAATCTCTTGATTACATGGGCGTCCCTGGTCGGCGGGCACCCCGGACCTCGGGACTCCCGGTGACGTGCAAGCCCGGGCCATATGGTAGTGTTTGCGTTGCTTACACTCCCGACGTAGGTACTACGCGTAACCGTTGAAAAACAATCACTGCCATCACATGAACCGTGGAAATAGACGTGACCGGGTCCGCGTGGGTTAGTCAATTGTCGAAATGTGCCGCCCAAATTATCATTGTTTGTCCCTTCACTTTGCAGGGGCCCATTCATGGGGTATCAGGTTTCATCGGTTCAAAATATACCACGGGTTGCGCAGTCCGTGGATGCGTTCCGGACTCTTCATTACCCTGACCATAATGGTATATTGGATTTTTATCCGTACGTACATTTCTACTACCATGTTAGATGTTAGGTACATACCTTACGCCCCCTTATATACGGTTCTCTTCCGCAGCCTCAGCTATTCCTTGACTTATTTCTATTCTTGGAAACGGTCTCCTGCCCATACCTACCCTCGATCTCATCGTCTCACATCTCAACCCCTTTCCACCAAGTATTTCTCCAGCTCTTCCACCAGAAGAGGTAATCTTACTCGAGGAGCGCACCAGCACGATCCACCAAGCCGACAGTCAATCACTGTAATGGCTGGCTGGTGCGTCTATCTGTGTTCCATTGACTTCGAACGAATTCGAACCGTTGCCATTTGGTCCAGCATCTTCGAGTGACTCTAACTAGATCATCGTCCAGTTGAAAAAGTGTCAAAGACAAACGAAGTATGATGCGATTCACGGTGCTCTGGAGCACTTTGTTATTTGTATTCGGAATGGACTGACATGAATGACGAGATTGCAGACTTTGGAACTCGTCCGTTTCATACGCTCGAAGAAACTGGAACAGATCTCGCTTTTGGGGGTTAGGTTAGGTTGGGTTGACTGGCTCGTTGGTATAGGACGTGTGCTCGCGGATGCTCCCGCGTCTCCATTCTCCAGTATTCCGGGTCTCTCTCCAGCCCACGTAGGAGGAAGCTGCCTCCACTGCCTCTACTGCTACCACCACTTCCTCCTTCTTGATGAAATGGCGCTGCTCCTGCACGGGCCGCGTACCTCGGGGATATCAATTGTTTAGGATGGTCTTGTAGTTTTCAATAACCAAGATTGGATAGGGGATCTATCAAGATATTGATATTTATCTCTTCACCCCTCGACTCAGCCCCGAATCATTTCAATTGCCGTTTCTTGCCCTTGACCCGGAGATATGGTTTGCCTTACTTAACTGATATGGCTACGCTCTTCAGGATCACGATACGAGCATCCAGAAGATTAGGAATTAATTGATCAACTGCTCATGCTTGGACGATATTATTTGGAATATTCTTTTGATCGTCACGCGGATCCATTTGTAATGACATACGCGAAATTTACAAGTTCCACGATGCGAAATGCGCGTCTTGCAAATGAAATGGGCAAAAAGGGTAATTGGAAACTATGCAGCTTTCGATTGAGGAACTGGCTTCGTTCATCCATCGATTCCTGTTCGAAAAGGACTCAAGCTAGATTAAGTAGGTATATCCCAGTATCATGATAAAAAATATTGCCAAAGTTTTGAACCGTGGTCCGAACATCATGCGCGTAAGCCTGTCGACCCTGTGGGTATATCGATTGGAAGCAAAGGAGCGAAAATAGCTGAAAAGCAAGATAATGTAAGCCTATAGCGAACTGCCAGTCTCGGAGATGATTAATGAAGCTTGTATGTTTATATGCCGCCGACATATGTACCTGACTGTATGTGTGTATATGGATTTTAAACTATTGTAGATGAACCAGCGTGTATAGATAGTATAAAACAAATTGTAAAGTAATTGCATAGCGTTAGTGGTTCAACGCTCAGGGCACTCTGTCGGTTACTTCCAACTCACCGATTCTCAACGACTTTACTTTGATTTGCCCTTACCCTAGGCTCTCCATCTCTCGTTTTCTCCCTCGATCCACGGCAGTGGCACCCATCGGGTTGGTACTCGGTTTGCTATACCCACTTTGCTTTCCATCTGCGTTTCATCGAGCTAATTCGTTGAGATACCGCTTGGCAATATTTTATTATCCCGTTTCGGATGGGGCGACGTGCTTTAATTTTATTCCCCTCTTCTAAAAATCTCTATCTTTTACTTTTTTTTTCATCAAGATGTGCTCAAATCTACCTCTCTGCCTCTCACAAAGTCAAAAGCTTACCTGGTGAACTGGGCAAAGTTCAAAATCTCGAGATTCAACTTCTCCGTGAAACATCAGCTCGTAGAATTACCATATTTCAGTCCACGTACTACGTCTAGGTTTCATACAAATTCTACATCCAGTGCTTTACGAGCTGAGGGTATCGGGGCGAGCCAAGACATTTCAATTCCAGAGTCGTACCAGTGAAAATTCTCTGGACGCGGAGTGGATTTGAGACAAGATGTCTCCGAGTTCGAGGCGAGAATGCCGATAAGAGCGTCCACGAAGGTCGGGAACAGGAGTGCTCCGGAGTGCCTTGGAGGCAGGGCGGACAATGTCCGGTTAATGGCTACCCCAGTGCCACTTCTATAGATCCCGGCGTCTGCGTTGAAAGCTAATGTCCCTGATAACACCCATGCCCTGCACTATGTTTTCACTCTGGCTCTTTCTTTTCTCATACTTTTTTTCAATTCCCATCGAAAATGAACCCGCTTATGACGTATGTGCGTATACCTGTCACGTGATAAAATCAATAAAGTTTCAAGAGTTTCGAGATTCTCTAGTATTCGCGATAAAATATATTGCAGGAATTTTTCATGAAGGGGAACTTGGACGGTCAAGACCATGAAATTTGTCCTTTTTTGATCAATTTTTAATGCTCGAATGATTGACTGCATCAATGATTTTGTATCCAAAGATGCATTTGTCACTCGGGAGGCTGATTATCATATAATCAGCTTCAAACTGATACCTTGAACTCGACATTCTTATGAATCGGATTTTTGGCATTCATTGGAATACGAATTCTTGGAGCTTATTAAATCAGCTCCTTGGAGTCACAGCGCGTCAGAAGCTCCACGAAATAAATGGCTGCCGTATGTTTGAAAAGTATATCCATCCTATTGAAGAGAAAAAAGCTTGGAACATACTTTGAATTATGTCGAATCTAAAACAGAAGTGGTGAAATATGTGAGGATTGAGATGGCAACGTGTTGAATAATGCGACGACAGTATAGAAGAACGTTATATATTATCTCAAAATGTGCCAGAGCAACCTGCTATGTTAAATTGTACCAGAAGAACGTGCCATCTCATATTGTGCTAGAAGAACGTGGTATTTCAAATTGTGGAAGAAAACCGTGCCATCTCGATCATGAAAGATATTTTCATTGATGTGACACTGAAATTTGGGATGCGCGGAGTATACAACTTACTGTTTACTAGTGCATTATTTGATTGTTTGAATTATTCTTCTATTTATCCAGCTTCTATACTACAAGAACGGAAAATTCAAGATAAGTTTGAGCAATCAAAATGTTTCTTATTCAAACTTGTCTCAAATCTTTTGTTTCTGTATCACAGGAACAAAATGAATGAGAAAATAATTGGAACAATTGATTGATCTATTGAAAAAGAGTTCTTTGAATACTCCAGGCACCCCAAATTCCAGTGCCGTATCAATGAAAATCATCCTTCATCGAGATAGCACGTTCTTCCGGCACATTTTGAGACAGTACGTTCTTCCATACTGTCGTCGAATTTTTCAAAAACGACTTACCAATGAATTGGGAACCATCTAATGGGGTATATCAGCGACAAAATGAACATTTTGGTAAAAGTACCTACTTTTGTAATCAAAATTACTTTCTCCACAATATTGCTGCACTTTTGGAGGATGGATAGATTATACCTGCCGGCGTAAATTTAGCTGTGATGAGTGTAAGGTAAATTCCCATTCATGTATTCGCCAAATAGGTTCTGCGAAAATTTGTATAAAAAGCTCGGTGTACCCATAAACAGTATTTCAAAGCATGGCGAAGGGTTCGCGAGGAAACACGCGTCCACGCGCCAAACAAGATATATATTTGTTGTGTCAACAATTTAGCCCCGGGGCTCTTGACTTAATGTGGCAGGCGCCCTCAGTTTTAAGTCACCCCCGCCCCTTATGTCGCAGGGGTCGTCGTCGGGTCGTCGGGTCGCTTGGGGGTGGCTAATGAAATATCCGTGCCGGTTTAACCGAGTTACAGACCCCGACTCGTGCTCGTCGACGACCCTTCGACGTACGCGAGTAAA
Organism: Ametastegia equiseti; assembly: GCA_963989295.1. NCBI lineage: Eukaryota > Metazoa > Arthropoda > Insecta > Hymenoptera > Tenthredinidae > Ametastegia > Ametastegia equiseti. The sequence continues at coordinate 17,768,547 of OZ022389.1, read as the reverse complement.
CATATTGCCGAAGAATCTGCGACGCGTGATTTCATTTCTCCCTGCAATTTTTAGAGCCAACTTTCTGCCGGTGACTTAATTCCATCGCAGCTTTCAGCTCGACTCGCTTCCGTTCATCGATTTATCGGACAATTCACGACCCCGTGTCTCTTGGTCACTTCTGTTATCTTCAGCTGGCTTATCAACTCTCCCCACGTACACCCTCGCCAGATATGGACCAGACAATTTTTCGAATCTTTCGTGTGAAAAACACGAGTCAGATCACCTTTCTACTTTATGATTTTCACATGGATCAGTTAATGACTGAAGTATCAGTATTTTTAATGTCATCCAAATACTCCTTTCGTCTCAGCTAACCATTGAGTTATTCGGTGCTCGAAATTTCCTTTCGTATTTGATTATTTAGGTAATTCAGACATGATCATGGCTGTGAATTTGCATGTGGTTTTTGAATTTCTCTACACGTTCTTTGCTCGGAATCACTCCTAGAATAGCTGAATTCAATGTCGACTGTGTGACCAATTTTTCTCATCAGTTTCGCACTTTCTGCGATGAATCCCACGCTCTACTCCAACTTCGTCACAATCTAACACAGGGATTACAAGGTGATCTGAGTACGCTGCTCCCAAGCTACATTAACTTGGCTCATATCGTGCAATCGGACTTATTTGGCCTTATGCATCCAGGTACTCAGTGTGCGAAGACCATTCCGCACTTGTATGCACAATGACGTATTATTAGTCCAATGGTCATGTAAACCAAGAGTTGGTTTTTTTTCCCAAGATCTTTTGGGTTTGCGGACGGAAGAGGAAGTCTTTTTTTTTGGTCACATTTACTTATTATATCATTACGAATGGAAAGGATTTATGGAGTCGATGATTGGATAGATTTTCGAGTTTCTGTAATCAGTACGAAGTCGGATTGTCAGATATTTTCCTCGGGACGAAAAAACGGCGTTAATCCTTTTGGAATGCCTTGTGTTAATGGTATCTAATACTACCCCACGCGCAGTGCATTAAATTTAAATAAAAATACCGACTGCCATGTTCACAACAGTCCCTATAAATCAGAGCGAGGGGGAGCTTCGAATGACCGGCCGAATGACCGGCTCCTGGTATAATGCGCGATATTTATGCCCCCTGCAGCACTGGTGGGGACCGTTCGTCTCTGACTTATCGCTGAAAAACCTGTAGGTAGATATAGAAATATGCATGTCCACGTCTATAGGTTTGTATATAGAATTTCGCTAAAATCGCGAACGAAATAACGAAAAAAAAAATTATCTCGTTGAAAGTTTTACGCAATTTGAAGAACCTTCATTGTGACTGTTACATGTGAAGTGCTTGAAAGTAGAGTATAAAAGTGTTGGTTATTACATGTATAGAGAACGAGCGCGCGTGCCTGGAAAGCTTCACAATGGACCATTTGATGGGGTTTTTTTTTATAAGTTACCAAAAGCTGCTGCATTCGGGACCAAGAGGAAATAAGAAGAGGTCTCCGTTTTTTCTTCCCGTTATAATTTCATCCCTGACGTGAAATCAAGATCCCAAAGCATCTGTGCAGGAGTCCGAGTCGGCGCTACCGTACTGGACAGTGGACACTAGCTTTACGTCTCACCAGAACCGTCTTATAATCTATTCAAGGTGCGGCCCAGTTATGGGGCCTCCACGGTAATGAGCCTTCGTGGCGACGGGATAAATCACTCCTTCGTACTTGGCTCTGAGAGGATGATCGTAATCCCATGTTCCTGGGTGCCTTTCTGGCTTCCATGGTGTCAAGAGTGTCTCGGTTTTTCTCCGCATTCGGCTACCTCGGCAGCAACATTATAAACCATACGGGACCAACCCCGCTTCTGTTGTCCCATACTTATTTGATCCGTATTTATTGTTATTTTAGTTGATTTTTTTTCTCTTTATTTCGTTTTACGGACAGTATAATATGGAGAAAAATCACGGTCAGTGCATATATCTATTTACACAGTTTGTGCTTATCTTTGTTTAGGGAACTCCTTTGACTGCAAAGTTCAAACTGCGGCTTTGATATTGGGTAGGTAAGTAGCGATCTTTGTTCAACGGTTTTAGAAAACTTGCTATTCTTGGATTCTTCTCAAAGCTTCAGGGATCAGTCGTGGGATATGCCGGTGTGGGCGGCCAGGGTAAATTTACTAGGAGCTTGACCATCCTCAGTACCCACATTGTCGAATACCACCACTTATTCCACTATATGCACGACCTGGATTCATTCACGTACCTATATGTGTGTACTGTGTACGTCAAACAGCTACAGATATATACCTTGGAACATCTTCTCTTCCGAGGTTCGGAACGAACGAACGACCACGTGCGTGGGCACCAGCTTGTCACCCGATGCACCCTGGCTAATCCTATTAACACGTGCCGCTATTGTCAACCTCTGTAGCGTTTATGGATTTTAATATTTTGATCCCGTCTCCGTGACATCATGGATCTTGTTTATTCAGCTTCCTTGTCGCCGAGAATCAATCGTCTTAAACTCCTCTCGACATTTTGGGACTGATTTTTGACGGTGATTTTTGTACTTTTCCAAGTGCCACGATTTTGATCTGATGACGTGAAATTTCGCATACATTTTGGAACGGTAAGTCACACTTTTTGAACATCAACTCTTTGATCTGAATATTCGGAATGCAAGTCAATTTCTGCATTCGGAAAGCATTCATCATAGAGTAAGGGGGAAACTGCTGGACGTTTTGTATCAATTTTATCCCCAGTTCATCCGATGAGTTTTTCCGAGGTAATTTTGCATCTGCCAATGCTGGCGAAGGCCTGACTTTTGCTTCTAGAGACTTACTCCTTTCATTCACTATGTTCCTCATTGGAGTAAACAATAATTGGAAGTTTGTTGGGTCATCCAGGTTACTTATTGTTAGATGGTGTGTGTGCAATTGCAACCGTATCATAATAAATGTACAAATTAGAAGAGATGCGCAATTTCTTATTAACGATAAGAAAAGGTGACCAAAAATGGATGCAGGATGAATAGCGCGATACTTTCGTATGATTTCTTGGTACAAGAGGTGGCCCGGATGAAATGTTTCGTGTAACTTTGTTTCTACTGGAAAATGAGTTTCTCATTCATTCTGTAACAGAGGAGGAAATCAAATTGAAAAATTGAAAAAAAAACGTTGAATTGCTATTCTTATTTTTCATGAGTGATGCGCTTCCTTGTAAAATATTTTTCGAGTTACAGCTGCGGCGATACGTGAACCTTAATCACAATCATGATTCTATGAAACTTTATGGCGTTCGGAAGACTTTGGAAATTGTACACTGAATTTCATACAAATTTTTCCCCAAATGCTGCGTCATCTCTCCTTGCTTTGCTTTGCGTAGTTACCTGTGGATTCGTTAGGTTCCTAAAACCGAAAATATACATTTTTTTACATCCAAGGTACACAGATTCGTTGGTCGTCGGAGTTGAGCTGAGGTGATGAGGCTGTTTGGGCGAACTCTTAATCGTTCGTTGGCAACGAATGTAATTGCTAAACTCCCGCGAGGGTTCCGCGTTTAAATAGCAACGTCTTTCCACGTCATTTCCAGATCTCCAGCTTTCTCCTGAGGCAAGTACGGAAGGGTGTGCGGAGGTGTAGTGGCACATTTTTGCGACCATAACTCTGGTTTATTGGGCAATTAACATTCCCCCTTTTCCTCGAGCCACCCTCATTCCCCTGGCCTTCCTCTCGTAAGGAACTGAGATAAGTATATAGACTTTTTTTTCTCGTTTTATTTTATTATTTATTTTATTTTTTTCCCCAATCTACGCGCGTAGGACAGACCTAAACCCAAGATGAGATACTTCGAAATAATGAGCACCATGGGCGCGCCAGAGGATAAACCGTATTTATGCCTTTTGCCCAACTCGCTCTCGTGTCTCTCGCCTTCCTTCTCAATATTAAAAACGTTCTTCATCACACATTCTAAACCTCGGCAAGATGCGGTGATCAATATTAGATGAATTCAGCCGAGAACGAGTCCGAGAACAAATCCACATTCAAATCATTTCTAAACAGCAACGGAATCAGGGATACCCCGGATCTTCGATCTGTTCCCGTTTCATCAGCACCACTGCTTGTCCCTCACTGATTTTCTCAAAACCCAATAGCACGTGTGTAGGCTATGGGTGGAACTTGAACTGATCAATGCAGTAATAACCATAGTGCTCAGCATCAGTCATTCAAAAAAAAAAATCGACTACCAAGATTTCGATTTCGATAACTGAAGGAAAAGATCGAAGAAAAAGAAAGAAGTGTATTTTTGATGATCAGAAACAATCATCAAATGATGATTTTTTCGCATACTTAACTATTGAATGATGTAGAAGCTGATGAGCCCCCTTTCGGATTTTCCAAACCCGATTGATTTGGAAACGGCTGAGCATTCCGCACTGCCACTTAGACCAGTTCAAGTCCCACCCTGCATGGGCTAAATGTGCTGGAGGTAATAGATTTGGAGCAAATCGGTAAGAGACAGCGTATACTGCCTCCTTGTTAGTGAACATCTTGTCTGATCAGCTGAGATGAAATTCAGCTTATACTTGAGCACATCGAGGAAAGTACAAGTTGATGATAACTGCCAAAACGAATCTGTTTCAGAGGATCTGATGGATTACTCGAAGATTGGCAGTATCGAGTGAGCTGCCAAGCTATCAGTTTCATTTCAACGAGATTTGAGGAAGTCAATTCATACTTTAGGGGCGATAAATTCACATACGTTATAGTACGTTTGTCGATGAATAATTACGAAAAGAATTTGGAATAATAAAAATAACTAAGACGTGTCAGAGAGTGCGAATGGGTAAATAATAATGAGAGAAAGGATTGCAGTGAGAAAGGTGGTAAAGAATGAAAGAAACTGACTACATCGCCACCTACAGAGGGCTTCATAATTCGTATTGTAGCAAACGAGAATGCACCGCCCGCGACAAAGTGTACAGTAAAAATATATTCTTTGCCAACGGTACACACAGGTTTCACCGTTTGTGTGTGTGTGTGTTTTTTCTCTCTTTATTTCGCGTTCTTTCGCGCTTTCCTATACCTATACCTCTATAGCTACAACCTACCCATACCTATACCTACCTTCACGTTTGCACGAACTTACGAGCGTTTGTCGAAGCGAGAGCCCTACTGTAATATATGCATACGTATACATACCTACATATGTACACTTGTGCAAAAAAAAAGAAAAACGAAAAAAAAGGAATCAAAAAAGGAAAAAAAAAAAAATCCAAGCCGTTGCCCCACGTATGGGACAACGCTTTTTACTCGAAACCTCGTAAATGGCGACTCGCGTGCCCTACGCGTAACGTGGAGAGAGTAGGTATAGGTAGGTAAAAAGGTAGGAAGGTATGAAACACGAGGTGTGATCGTCTCGTCGTAGAGGAGAAAAATTGTTGCAAAGGGTTGAAACCAGGGGATAGGTTCGCGGAGGCGTAATAAAGCCCCAACTGCCGATTGTTAGTTGAAAACAATCACGGGTTTGTTATTTTGTCCAATTAAAACATTCCCAGTTTATGCTTCGCGGTCCCACCTCCCCGTCTTCCCCGCATTTTACCACCGTTGATCCCCATGCTCATGCAAGGGCTGCTGGGACCGGTGTCCGAATGAAAGCACCACCACACAATGGCGTCATCGTGTTATTCTAAAAAACCTCGAGCTTCCGATGTGCATTACAACAACAACAACAACGTAAAAAAACACAACAACAAAAAACCAGATAAATAATGAACGGAAAGCGAATCAAAATTACAAAAAATCCATCGGTATATCCACAGTTACTATATTATTTTTGAAAAGTGAGGGTATATCGAGTACAAATTTATACGTGGGGCAATATTGTTCATTTTTGCTTTTCATCTACTAAGGGATGGGAAATCATTATTGGTTTCATACCCGAAATGACTTACACCGATTCTGATGGATCTAGATTCTTGAACCCCCTAGATGTTCGTGATTTTGACCACACGCTGGTCTGTTGGTTTGTCGGAAATGAATAATCTGGGTGTTTCCATAGATTAGAAACCTCGTAGCTAAAAAGCTTGTCTTTCGGCTATGAAACATTACCATTTCCCATTAGAATTGACCGATTGGTTCAGCTGAAGCAAATTATAACGGTGTCATTGCATGGAAAATTGTAAGGTAATAAAAAATCCAAGACAACCCTTTCGACCGGATGTTCATTCCAGTCGAGAGTTTGATCAGAAAAATACGACAGTTATTTTTCAAATTCCATCATTCGAGGATATACCAGTGAATAATTTTATACATTATACTGACTGCAGTAAAACAGAAATACCAGAGGTATGCGAGGTCCGTGACGGAATCGGTAATAGTGTTTGAGTATCTTAGATCTCAAGTATATAATGCATGTGCGTGTATAATTGTGGACCACTTACCACCCTTTACATACCTGAGATTTAGGAAGAACAAATTTTCTCCAGTGTGTCCCGAAGATTGGCTGAAGATTGGCCCGAAGATTCTTTCTCCAGCTAAACTTATAACTGCGAGTCAGATGGAAACGCTCTCATTCTCTCTAACCACTCAAGACTATATTTTTATACCTTGAAAAATCAATACGCGAATACAGTTTGCCCAATATAGAGTTGTGCCATGGACTTTGTGGAATTGGAAAGAAGGGTGATAGAATTATGGTCCTTTCAAGACTACCGAGCGCACTGCAGTGTGTGTACGTGTCTTCTAGTGTCCTTAGAAAGTTACGTCACCTTCTTCGATCCTCCAAAGATCTGTACTTCAAAGTTGATCAAAAGTAGGTACATTTTTACTTCCTCGAATCCAATTAGTTCCACACGAAGTAAACGTCAAACTCTGTCTATCTCGCAGAATTAGGTAGGTACATATAAACAGTTTGCTCGCGACACTGGAGGAGACGTCGAGAGAGCCTAGACGCGGTTGGATGATGCCGTGCGAATTGACACGTGTTTTCTAACCGAAGCCCCATCTACCTACCCCAGTTTTTAACAGTCTTGGGGTATCAGACCCTAAACCCTCCTCGAAATTCGAAGTTTCTCAACACCGATCAGCGAATCGTCCCCGCCTGCAGGGAAAACGGGATATTTGAAACTATACGTTACGTCAAACTTTTAGTTAATCAAACATTTGTTCTAGGATCGTAAGCTTATCCTGAAATGTGGCAAGGTCCTCAGAGTCTGAGGGCCACTTTACGAACTCCTATTCGGAAGACAATTCTGATATACGACAGGCTGTTTGATCCTCAAGTTGGTTTTTACTTGTCGAAATTTTTCATCAACTGAACTTACCTCTAAAAGGGTCGTAACCCTTTTGCTGTAGTATATGAACGGATTTATGTGAAAAACAAGTTGGAAAAATAAGGGGAAAAAAATTTAAAAAATCGGATCTCTACCTCGTGGTTGACATCGGAAATGGTGTTTATTTGCTGCCCAGCGTTAGAACACCTTCCTTTGACAACGGCAGTGGTCTGCAGATGTTCGGTGGTCCAACAGACTCCAATAACTCAAGTACTCCCCTTTCACGTAGTCGCACTGATTTTGAGAACGAAAAGGGGGATGAAAAAATTCGTGCGGAACGCCCTCACGACCATGCTTACTAAATTATATACCTATCGTGAATCATATTAATGTGGGGACATAATCAAGACAATGTGATATGATGATATTACTTTTAATTACAAACGGAAGGCAGCGGGAGGACTTCATTCAAAATGTAATCCCGGTTTCTCCCTACGTATGTCAATTTACCATCACGATATCTTCCTTCAGTATTTGCTATTTCCATACAGCTGACCATAGTTTTTTCCATAGAACTTTGAAAATCATCGCAATAGTTCATCAATTATATTCGAATCGCAAGCGTAGAAAATCAAAACATGCGTTGGAAATGGTCCACTAGAATTTTCATGTTAAGGGGATCAGTACAGGTTGGTTTCAGAAACTAGTTCGGAATTCATGAAATTAAAAAATGTTCTTTTTTAAAACCTGTGTCCTGAGGATTTTGAATGACCGTTGATTCGATTAGGCGTGTTGAGGGCTCATTTTGTTCGGAAATAAAATCCTCATCGTGTGAATGACGGGATCTGAAAAAACTGTGTGGAAACTTACAGTCACAATCATCGAAAGTTTTCAAAATTAGAGCTACTAATTTGCAAATAACTTGGCTGAATCAAGAACCTGAAAAAATTTTATTGTTCACATGATGAGGATTTTATTTCCGAATAAACTGAGTCCACAACTACCCCAATCGGATCAACGGTGTTTCAAAATCAATTTTGGAGTACTGAAAAATTCGTACAATCCAGCTGCACTGGTCCCCTCAATTCAACACTCTTTCTAGCTAAAGAGAACACTACTACAACAATTTTCAGATAACTTCACAGACAATCTACTGTCATCTTCAGTATAAAATGTGTGTTTTTACTACTGACGGGGATCCTGAAATTACCATTAGAACCGGCAATTTTCAAGACAATATTTCGAAAAAATGAGAAATTCAATGAAACAATATCTCGAGGTGTTGAAAAAGAATGTCCCCCGCGAAAATGGAATTTTTCTTTGCTTCGGTGTTGGACTTAGCCCAGTCTCTCCCATCTAATGAAGTACCGCGGTTCACCTCAAATCGTAAATTTCTATTCAACGTGGAGCGCAGCCTCCGTCATGTGAGGGGCTTAAGATAGAACGATTGGTTTCTGGGGTACGTTATCAAATTATTTAACCATTGGCAGAATAATAACGGGGGGGTTTGTGTGAGACAGCGTACGATCTACATATACGTACACCGTTTGAACGTAGACACAGGTATACATATAACCTCGCGGCAGTCCCACAACTCAATCAATTATCTCTGCACCAACTAGCGACTAATCCAACTAATTCGGTACGGGGGCAGTCAGGCGGGCATCCAGTCGAGCGAACCCCGTGCAATTACCACGTGCGGTTAACAAGGAGATCACCTCGATGGATGGCGGCAGTTGGGTCAGGTTAGGTTAGGCTAGGCTAGGCTAGGCTGGGCTCGGCTCGGCTAAACTATAGCTGGCTGTGCTCCTCGGGCTGGCGGGCACATTCACTTGGCCTGTGCGATAATCGGCTTACGGATTGCTAATCACAAGCCGACGTAGATATGGGGTGCCTTGAGCACCGTCGACGCAACACCAATATCCAGGTGGGCATTATGGGGGTGCCGAACACCGGGCATAACGGCATAAGGGCATAAGGTGGTTGAGGAGCTGGGGAGCCACCTACACTTACTTAGGTGCGAGGGTGCCGGTGCGTGCGAATTTGTGGTATATATAAGGGGGTGGATGTTGGTACCTACAACCTATAAGCTAGAGGCTACAGGCTACAGGCTATGGGATGCGAGAATACGAGGGGATGCGGTTTTCCAACCTCGTTAGGGGGCCGCTAAAGGCGCAAAGGCGCAAAGACGCGCAGCGTCGCCAGGACGGGGAATAAGCGCCAGTTGAGAGGCACCATCCTCTTTGAAGATCGAGGAAAGGAAAAAATGATATATTTTTTGTCATTCCTTTTTCTTTCAAGATCGAAGGGTTTCTAAATTGGAGGATCAATCTTTTCCGCTTTTTTAATACTCGGGAATCTCATTAGGTCGAATCTAGCCACTGCAGCTTGGGTTATGCAGACCCGTAATAAGGTGAAATTCATTTTTAAGGTGATGTAGAAGAGAATATTACTTCTAACTTTACCTGGCCAACATAAAAAATATGAGTTTCACTGGAATCCTATCATTTTCTTTTTGATAAAGTGACATTATACTTGGCACTTTCTGCCAAAAAACTGAATTCATTCGTCAAGGGTTCATAATTATAACAGATCGGTTGGGCAGTCGTCGAGAAAGTAAGATTCGCGTTTTCGAGGTGATAACCATTGGTAATAATGGAATTTCGAACAGACTCTCATATTGTCTTCAGGTGCTACGGGACTATATTCGAAATCCCATGATTACCAATTGTTACCACCTCGAAAACGCGATTCGTAGTTTCTTCTAAACTAACACACCTACTGCAATGAAACTCAGAAAGTGGCCAAGTATTTAAAAAAATGAATAGAATCCAACCGGTTTTCCGTTTTTCTATAATTACGGTCGATATTTACGGTTCTTACTCTTTGCTGAGCAATTTGAAGCAAAAAAGAAGTATATGGTAGTCATATATCTAAAAAAAATTTTGTTCGATGTGAATATAGTTTGCAAAAATCCCAGTAAACTCGGAAAATTACTTAGACAACAAAACTTAATACTCGCCTACATTTTCCTATAGTACAATCTAAAAAATTAGGCACACGAGCCAGGCATCCACAGAGAAATAAAATTATTGAAGGATGCAGGAAAAAGTGGTCAGATATTTCACGTAAGTTTCTGTTTGTTGCTGAAGGACTTCTTGATTTCGGTACTAATAGTACGGAATTCGCTATAAATTCTGATTCAATAATACATGAAAAAATGTAACCAATATGAAATCAATTAACGTTACACGGAATGTCAGATGAAAATGACACAAGGTTTTTTTATTTGTCAAATAAAGTAAGGCAGCTGTACCAGTTACCGACATTTACCGACAGTTATCGACATCTCGTACCCGCGGTTATTGAGACACCAAAAATATTTTGTGAGTGATTTCGGGAGAAAATATGAGGATGATGTAAAACCCAGATATAATGTCAACGACTGGGACAGTCTCTATAATTGGTACTTTAGGCTGAATCGTACAAGTTTAGCACTTAAGTAAGTCAGTCGAACGAGTATTTTTCTGAAAAATCTAAGGAATTGAGATCTTTAAAAATACAGCCGTAAATTTTACAGGAATATTTTTGAATCAGGCTTTCGGCTTTTGCGGAGCCTCAGTTCCAGCATTCTGCGTTGAGTAACAACGGAAATAAAAATTTCTGGGTTATGCCCTTATGCCACGCTCAGAGAGACCCTCAGTTATAATGACCCTGAGAGATTATGTACGTGTATACTCAAGTAAAAGAGTCGCGAAAAGAGCCCGGAAGCCAAGGGATTTTTTCTGGTGTTGACCGCGAAGCGTGAGGCGTCAAAAGTCCCGCGGGTGGTTTTCTTGCGGCAATTTACTTATTTACTAATCAGCAATTAAAATCAGCACAGCAAGGCTCCTATACTGAGGCCGCAGGGTAAGGGCTTGTTCGCCGAGAGAGAGTGCCTCTAATTAATTAACACCTAGCTAGGCTGGGAGTCACTAATTAGAACCGCGCTAGTAATTAGAGTTCACACGAGGTATAATTGGCGATTGATTCGATAAATCAATTAAAATATTGGCCACTCGGTCCCGCGCTTTGTTTCGGTTTAAAAAACCCCCCCAAAAAAAACAAAAAAAAATTTTCTGCTGATTTGGTTTGACCTGCGCTTCGCTTCAAAGCTCCCAATAGCAGCGGCGCCGCCACCCGAACATATTCACAGGATGAGTTTAATTGCGAGAGTAGATTTGGTGAGTGAGTGACTGCGCTGTACGTATACACGTGGGGTAAAAAAACCTAACGATTATTATTGTTGTCCAATTAGCGAAATCGAATTTCAACAAAATTTCAACCTTTTTCACAAACATTTTACTTCCCTATTACTTCGCCTCCGCTATTCCTGGACCCTGCAGTAATTCCGCAGGATGCTCTTCTCGCGTCCTCCGCATATACACGTTTGTAGATTTGGCTCACGTTGCCCATCGAATGGGCAAATAATTAGTGAGTTGCTCTGGCGGCAGCCTGCTTCCTATATAACACTATTAGGTATATACCTATAGGATAGAGTAACGGTGGTCGTTCGTATACGCTTGAATGTTCCCATGATTGCGGCCTGGCGCGACACCGTCGTACGCGTTGAGAATCTATGATTATGTCAGTCGCGACACTATATCTATAGAAGATACACAAAGGTATCCATCTGTGTCCGAAGCTCTTTCGTCCCCCTTGACCATCGCCTTTCCGGAATCCTAAGATCGAATTTCCTTCCACCTTTCGCGACGCCGAAGGATTCTCAGATTCTTTTCAAACCCCCTAGAGACGGCGTTTCCGAATCCGCACCCCTTTCGACGATCGAGTATTTCACCCCTTACCTTCCCTGTTTCCTTTCCTTTCCTTTCCTTTCCTTACTGCTGGCTGATATTTTATTCGCGAGTGATAACTTTTAGCGTAAATGACGAAGGGGATGATTTTTTATGCTCAACTATATAAGATTGAGTGGGATTTTAGAGGGAGTAGGTATATAGTATAAGATTCGATCGTAGCGTCGCCTTGCCTCGCTTCGTTGGAAATCGGCTTGTGCTTTTTTCCTGCACGCGTCACTGAGAGAGCGCATGAGAAATGAGACGTCGAAGCTGTGAGGGCGGTGAGGGTGGCGTTACGGCGCCGGGCGTCGGTCGTGTAAGCGTCAATCACACGCCGCGCATATATTCAACCGCATTTCATTTCACCCCCGAAACACACCCCCGCGGCACGCCAACGTTAGCTAAATAATAGCCGAGGGGGTTGGCGCGACTTGTCAACTGCCTTGACGCGGCCAACGCGAAGCCCACCTCTTGTTCTTACGCTATACGGAGAACAATTAAATACAATACTATATACCCGCCACTGAATGCACGTGATGCAAAGTGTTAAAATGTCATTTGATTCTTTGAAAATTTTATTCAGGAATCAAATCCGCACTATCTATAAAGTTTCAAGAGGGACTTTGGTAAAATTTCAATGCAATCCGTTTTTTCATTTTTCAAATGACTTGGAAAAATCTAATAAAAAATCAGTACCAGAGTTGTACGCTGGAAATTTCCTGCGGAAGGTTTCTTGCGTGTACACTTTCGTCGGAGAACCTTCATACTTTTTTCGATACACATACTGACAGTAACTAACTTTTGGAGGGAGTGATTTTTTTATTCGATTTCTCTAACCCATTTTAAAAATGAAAAAATGGATTTCATCGAAATTTCACCACTGTCCTCCCTTATTAGGGGAGCAGTATGTCGCAGTACGAAAAATTAAACGTAGTCCAAAATCAATTTGTTTCATCACCAAAGTTCATTTTGCATCATTATAATCATCTCACTTAAGGGGGGAAACACATAGAAATTTTTTCAAAAATATATTTTTTTTTTATTCCACGAATCGATAGTTCAACATCTCAAGAATATTCTCTGCAAATTTCGTTGTGATATCATGAATACTTTCGATGTTATGGCCGGAGAACTGAGCGACCGCGCGCGGAGTAGGTATGACGCCGCTCGCCGGGAGACCCACTCGTCCTTTGTTTGACTAGAAGCAGATCTTTCCTCGAGTATACAATTCTCTGTGGGTATGTGTGTATTCTAATGCTTGGTCTGCTCTATAGTCCCGGAATAGTGGAATAGCTTGAAACAGCGATAAGGTACCAGACTTTGATTTTTCTTCGCCCGAAACTTTACACGCGATTTACTCGAAACTACATTTTCGCAATTTGCGGCAGCGATAAAGAAAGAACTATTCATCCGATTCACTTCAACCAAATTTTTTTAGACACGTCTTTGCAAACCCTCGTCGATAAACCTCTAATATCTCGAAAAAAAAAATTTTTTTAATGCATTTTGCATAAAAATGTTCGGTGAAAATCCGATCTTTTTTTTCTGAGTGCCGCCATTTTTACTGTATTCAACATTTTCAACTTTTTTTAGGTTTATCGACAGCGTACTTTCATACAGAATTGAATGATTTTTGAAATTTTTGTTTCGGATGAAAAATAAAAAAACTACAGCTGCCGCAATTTGACGTCGCGGGGAAAAATTCGTTTAACAACAATTGGTTGCAGTCAGCTGATGAATAATTATTTTCCATTGAAAAAAATGTTTTTCAAGTCCTCGAATATCAAATAAAATAGCCTCCAGAGTTGAAAACGATTGGTGTAGTACTGACTTCAGAAAAAAATCCCGAAATTCTTCGTCACTTTTGACCGTTTCTATGTGTTTCCCCCCTTAATTACTGCACGAATTCAGGCACACCTTAGCTCCGATTCGACTTCTCTAGGACCAAGATTGTTCGGAATACAGGCCGTCACAAATTGAACGAGGGAAATTGGAAAATTTAATTTTTAGGCTGAGTTATTCGCAAATAAGTAGAAAAGAAATGTTCCATTTTCGGAAAATTGGCCATATCTTCTATGATAATTTTTTTAATTCAATTTCCCTCATTCAATTTATGACGGCGCGTCTTTCGAACAATTTGGATCCTGAGAAAGTGAAATCGGACTTACGGTGTGCCTCAATTCGTGCAGTGACTGATTTTAAACGACATGGTTATAATGATGTAAAATGAACTTTGGTGATGAAACAAATTGATTTTGGACCACGTTTCAATTTTATAACCGCGACATAGTGCAGGTCCCCTTAAGAGACGAAGCGGACTGAAAATAATTATTTGAAAACTGGATGGAAAGATTCCATTCAGTTTCCATTTTCTCGTCAGCGTATAGAATTTTCCATTCGCATGTTGGCGAGGTGGTGGGAATATTTAAAGACTCGTAAACTGGGAGGCAAGGATCGAGATTAAATCTGAAATGGCGGTGATTTTAGAGAACCGGTAGGAGCGCCTCCTGGGAACGATACTTTAGGCTTAGTTTAAGTATGCCTTCTTGTTATTGATAGACCTAACAGCGTTATCGCTAAAATTGACCCGAACCATGGCCGCGTTTCGTCCCCGATGCCTGGGGTAAAAGCTGTTGAAATAACTCGGGTGGGGGTTCTCTCCCGTGTGTGTCGATATTTTAAACTTTGAGGAAGGGTGAACCTTCCTTACTTCGATAATGGCGTTTCTACCCACACCGTTTCTCTACCCGGTGCCAACCGTTTACTATTTATCTCCGTTCGGTCCTTTACCCGAATAAAATCACCACCAAATCTCCTACCCATACGAGCATGCCTTTATAATACGCATCAATTCCGAAAAACAAAATTATTTACCTTACCATTGATCCAAAGGTGAAAATCTTCAACAGAAGACACCATTCGAAAACGTCCTTTGACCTAATCGCAGGATTGAAATTTCTTTGTCATTCCTTCCACCCTTACTCGCGATCTCAATCAGCCAAGGGGCAGATTTGGCTGAACATTGTCTTTTAAAAAATTAATAAAATCATAAGGTTATAGAGGGACATTAAGTACAAACTGAAGAATGCACATTGATGCAGTTTTTCCCATTGAATCTGTTGGTTTCGATCTTATGTACGAATTTTTATGCGAATTGTGCGCCATTCATCCTTGCAAATTCGTTTTCACAGTATCTTTATATTTGTACACTGGTTACCGCTTACTGAAAAGATCCAAGAACTTGAATAAGGCGTTCGAAAGTTAGTTTGGTAAAAGAGGTGAGTGGTGAATCCGCAGCACCGTAGGGCGCGAATCGAAACGGTTGTGGTTGAAACTCTTAAGACTCGAGTTCAGGGGTTATAAATTTGAACGTTTGGGCGTGGAGTGTGGCAAAGAGGGAGTACGAATATGGGTCTCCCATAGCTCAGGGTTGAGGTTTGAGACCGTAGGGTGGCCGAGGGGTAGTTATGCCACGTGGTGACGTCAAGTAAATCGGGGAACGAAAGCCCGGAGTACGACGACGGCAGGGGTCTCGTGTTAACCGGTGCTAAGTGAATTTCTGGTTATGTTTCGCAGACCTCGACGACGAGGGTCCCCCGCGACACGAGACACCCGATGCGATTTCGTTATACGAGTCCTACTCTCGATATATCCGCCCTTTTACTTCCCATTATTCCCTTCAGCTATCTTTTCGCTTCTTGTTTTCCCATTGTATCTTCTCCAAGTATACTGTCGGAAATATCTTCTTTGCCATTCACAATTTTGGATTCATTCATTCATCAGCTCTTGAATATCAACCCGTTTTGCTGATTTATTAGTATCGATGCGGTTAAATCGAATTGAAAAATCAAAGAGAGATTTTTTGACATCTTCTTTATCTCGCGAAGGGATCGATAAAGGAGTCAATGAAAAATCTGGAACTTTTGAAAATTCGTTGAGGGGGAATATACACTTACAAATTTCATCTTTTCAAATTACTGGTACGCCTCACAGAAATAATTAAGTCACTCAGTTTTTTTTTTTTTTCACAGCACGTTACTATAGTATTCCAAACTGTAAATCTAAATTATTCTGGGCTCTGAAGACTAAGACCTTACAGAGTCGAAGGCTATCAAAGAAAACAGTGGTTGTCGTAGGGTACAGGTCGAATCGTTCATCAGAACCTTTTGAAATTTGGAGGGGATTTTTTACGATGATGTAATTTTGGGCCAAACCAATAATATCTAGGAATAAGATCCAACTTTTGTCGATGGGAGCACATAACACACTTTTTCTTATGGAAATAAACGAAAGAAAAAATCTTAAAACCCACAAATTTTGAATTCAGAAATTGAATTCATCAAATATCATTAGTTTGGCCCGAAATCACATAATTGTAGAAAACTTCCTCCAAATTTCAAAAGGTTTCGATATACGATGCGGCCTGTACCCTACGACAACCATTTTTTCTGTGATAGCCTTCGACTCTGTAAGGCGAAGGCTACAAAATCCAAAATAATTTTGAATTACGCTTTGAAATACTAAGAGTCTGCCGTAAAAAAACTGAATCAATAAATTATTTCTGTACCTAAGGCGTACTAGTATTTTGAAATAATCAATCTCAAAGGTGTATATATGCCCCCTCAAGTTTGAACCGGAAGCTACGATACATAAATCGTAGTTTCTTGTAGGTAACATATCTTTGATCCTTCGTTCCTCATGAGTTTGAAGAGATAATGCCAGTCCACCTGAACCGCTTTCGAGAGATAAGCCATCGTAACAAGTTTATTGAATGGCTAATTTTCCAGTGTGTCATATGAATGGCTGATAGTCCGTTACTCGGACGAGCATAGTAATAGAGGAAATAGAAAGCTAGAGATTTTAACTGAAGGGGGATCGTGAGTGGGGGGATAAATAAGTTGAGATGAAATCAATTCGTTCCAGGGGCAACCCTTATGAAAATGAGCTTTCAAGCTGCCTGTCCGTCTCGCTTATCTAGACGACTATATGTATATGTATAGGGCTCGGGTAAAACAAGGGCGTTAATTTTGGTCGGCTGTCTGCATTGGCCGTTTTAAGGATCGGTTGATCCTGGCCAGGGAGTGGTAGCACATCGTAATCGTCGACCCCTAGCCGTGGTAAGAATCCGTCGAACGTATCGGGTATCAGCCAGGGTCCTGCCACTGGCATCGTGGTATCGATAGCTGGGCTGCCCTCTGATAATATCTCGATATATACGATAAATCGGATTACGCAAGGGATGCAGCACGGCGGCACAAGCCATCCTATACCTCGCAGAGCATATGCTCGAGGAAGCATATTGAGCCACCCTTGTTAGGATGAGCACCGTGTGGCCTAGGGGTTGCCTAGCGGGAGCCTAGCAGGGTTGTCCAGGGGTGGTTTGAACCTACTACTCCACTATACTCCACTCCACTCTCTCAGGTCTCTGCTGCGCCGACGTGGTGGAACTCTACCTCGAGATTGACGACGGCATACAGTGGCGGCGATGGTCGTGGTAGCTGGATGCTTGGCTCTGGAATAGTTGGAATATTATATATCAGGGGGTTGCCCACCCTTAAAACTTCACTCAACCGTCACCCCGCGTTCTATTGTACCGAGGGTATTTATGATGTGGACTTAAGCTCGTGTTGGCCAAAACCGGAAATAATGGAGCGCGTAGGCGAAGGTACCGGTCGGTTGCTTTCGAACCGACGTTTTCCACCGGGGTACCTACCGTCGTCTGAGTAGCCCCAAGTGCCGGAGGCTGTCCGAGTTCCATTTCTTTTTTTTTTTTTCTTTTTTTTTTAACCTTGCTATGTTTGCCAAACTGGCTTGCTCGCATAACTTGAATTTTAATACCATATTCACACGCCTTTCGAAAAAAATTCATCGAAAAATTGCAACAACGTAATGTACCCATGAATTTATTCTTCAAAAAACTAGATGTGTATAGTCGGGCTGTTAACAAATGGAAAAATATCATGCGGTGGGTTAATTAGTAAGAATCTCTTTCTATTTCTTTTTGCTCAGTTCACAGCGCGAGTAATTATTCATGAACTGAAACTAGTAGTTTATTCATCATTTTCATCAAGTTCGGCAAGAATCCTGAAAACAGTTTCAAACATCTGTTCATTCGACATTTTTTCAAGTGATCATCTCATCGAGTAACTTATCAACGATAAAATCTTTAGGGACCCATGAACTTTGCCGAATCGAAGAGAAAGAAGACAGTTGAGCAATTTCAATGCAAATATGTCGCAAATGTTTGGATAGCATTTTCTCACTCTATTTGAAAATCAAATTATTGAAAATCTAGACTGTTGGCATTCATGATCACTTACTATTACGCGGGACTAGTAATTAGCGAGCTGTGTTTTCAACTTTTAGACCAATTTCTGAAAAAATGAACAATCTACCAATTGAATGAATTGAGAATCGCAGCTCGACGTACAACTGACATTCACGTTTCCCATCAACACGCGATTGTGAAACGTTCGATTTGTGCCATCTTGTGTCATGAGTATCGCACACATTTGATCGTATAATCGAATAAGACTCGCAAGGGGATCTGATTGATCATTGGACGCAATTGAAAATGAGCTATATCTAGTCTTAGAATGATCTTTGCACGAGAAACTTTTTCGAAAGAAAAAAAAAAGCGGTAGAATGATACATATGTGATTTCTGGGGTAAAACTTGTATTGATTAATTGATATAAGTTTATTATTCTTCGATACATATGTATCCGAATATACGTGAAAGATTCATCAAGATCTAATCTCCACCAGATCTGAAAATCACACCGGCCCCTCGAAAGCTCACCGTAACAGAGAATATCTGTCAGTAATAATCTACTCGATGAGAAAACGATTCGATGATTAACTGCGGCTATTACCCTCGAGCGAAAGGCAGTAGTTATAATCGCCCGGTGCCTTGCCGATCCCCACTGGCCAATCAGAAACCGCTAATAATTCTTCCGGCATGTACGGTGTACTAGTATACGTGGGTAACAGCGTCGGCAATAATCATCATCTACCCCTTGGGATAGAATCCCAGCTCCCACCACCGTCGTCATTGCCACCACCAACGCCCCTACCCCGCTATTTCCCACCCAACTAATCGGTAGCCCTAGTAATGATTTATACCCACCGTGGTTCCCTGGCTCCCTCCTCCCCCCGGAACCCCAACCGTCCCGCACCGTGGGACCAATTTTAATTCTAACGCGTGCGAACTCGATAGGACCACGCGTCCTTCGGATCAACTTCCATGTTAAAAATCCTGTTCAACTTCCAGGATGACATTTTTTCACTGGAGTCCTGCGTCGTGCTGGAATCTGGAAAAAGGCGTTTGAAGCATCGTTTTGACGATTTCTACGAATTTCTATCGATTTTGATTTTCGGGTAAAGAGAAAAGAGTTCGACATCGTTCGATTTTAGTTCGAACAGCGCAAAGTCAAGCGGAGATGATGATGATGATGATGATGCTTTAAATAGGCATATAAATGATGAGGTCGATAGTGATGAGGTTGGTGGTTCGTCCGTGGTGCGAAAATCACGAGGAAGAATGGACCTGGGCAAATTAGGGAGATTTACGACCGCTAGACGTGACTGGAGAACGCGTTTGGTCCCGAGGTCGACTGGTCCACGTCAGAGATTTTGGGTCTAACTTGTGAACAGCTCAGAGGACCCAAACGTGCCTCGCCAGCTATGACTTATTAGAATCGTCTCTCCACTGACCCATGGAATAACGTGAGGCCTCGGAAGGCCTTTTGGCCAAAACACAGAACAAAACGATTCTGATGGACCAAAAAAAAAAAAAAAATCATGCACGAAGTACTTGAAACCCGAAATTTCCAATTACATTCTTCCAAAAAGGATGCACCTCATCCACATCGAAAACCCAAAGAAGAGATAATCGAAAGAAGTTCAATCGACGGTTTCAAGGTCTTGGACTCGATCCTGCATTCGAAGCTTTGAACCGCATCATTTGCCAATCCACTGCAGCAATGAACATTTCCTGATACTATACAATAGGTTCCTGCTAGCGGGACGGAGACCTTTGCACCGGTTATTCTTGGTCGACAAAGAGCAGAAACTCTCGTCGATATCTGCAGTACGCACACTTCAGGAGACCCAAAACCTGGCCTGGCTCCGGTAGATCAAGACATACATTGGTCATGGGCAGCACAGTGGTTTGCTCTGCAGTTACGTACCCACATGGTTATGAAACATTGATTTCACGGGCTATGGGGCGCAGTCCACAACCCAGACTATACTGGCCAGCCATACAAATGGTTGGATAAGTCCAGACTGTACGGGGGTCACGTGGAAAACTATTTACAGCCTAGTTATGATCAGATAGATCGACTTCGAAGACGAGTATCCGGCATTATATCAACGCGAAAGGCTCACGAGTTTCGAACAGTGATATCCACTCTAGACCTTATCAGACTATGGAAAGAAACTACCCCACTGCACTCTCGAATTTATGTCGAATTTTTATTGAGTTTTTTTGCTTACGCACACCTGATGATTGTCGACTTTCACATGCTTGAATCAATATAGTTTTCTAAAAGTAGATCTGATTCTTGTTTTTCTCTGATGGTCCGAAATGGTCGCTTCAAAGTAAAGGGCAAGAGTGGGAAAAGTGATTGCGGGGTTTCAAGGGTCAATAATCTCGATTTTTTAATTCATTTTTTTGCCAATTAACTAACAATTTAGTCTCACTCAACTTTTCAATGACACTGTACGTTTATGCCCAGGGGTTTTTCGGAGCGACATAATGTTTCGCGTTCCGCTAAGCCTGTTTTAATACTCGCTAAACTCGTCGACGTATAAATATACGCGCTTCGTTTTCAAACGGGTATACATACCTCCTCCGACTGGTTCGTTCCCAAATATACATCTTTTTTTTTTTTTTTTTTTTCCTTCTGCTGTGTTAAATAACGGGAAGCGGTCGTTACGCTGAAATCATAAGGGAACACCCCATTCTTTGGAAATAAATCGAAAACCTACATGAATCAATCGCATTTGGATCAAAACTTCGTTCCGTTCGATCCCACGTAGTTATAGGGGACTTTTCTTGACATTTCTTACCACATTTGCCAGATTGCATTGGTGTTCAGTTCGGCTGTTTGTTTCATCCCCGTATCTTGGGCCCATCGAGATGTTCTCTTCGGATCTGGTTGGTCGAACTACATGTACGACATTAACCGAGATATAGAATAACGCAGGGTAGGTACAGTCTGTTGGCCAGGGTTATCGTATACCCTACGGATCATTACCCAGACACGGCATCCGGGGTTGAGTCCTGGCGAGCTAAGATTAATCACTCCAGCTCACGTTCACCCAGTCACAATACCGGCCACTGTGTCAGCGCGGACATGATAGCGTGACGTCTATCGCCGATAAGAAGTACCATTTTGACGTACACCAAGCACGAGGTCCTGCAATTTTCAACCCTTCAACGGTGGCCAAAACTTGTCGCATCAGATTTTCACATCGGATGAATTTTATTTCGGAAAAGCGAGCTGCATTTTCCAATTGGCCTTTATATCTTATTGACAGGATATCCACCTTTCGAGGGTAGTATTCGGGACGCTAACAATGAGATGAAAATCTTCTGACAATCAGTATTGGATGAAAAGTTGTACGTCTAGTTCTTTCGAAACAATCAGGATTTGATATTCTGTCAATTTTGACAGAAGAAAAAATTGATCATTCGTAGATTTTTGATTATTCTGAGGAAACAACAGATCGGATTTCAAGTCCGATGCCACAATTTCTTGGTTCCAGTGTTTCGAACACTTACCAAAAATAGAAATGTCCTGCGAGAATGATTGAGAGGCACGGAACATTTTACAATCCTCCATTCATGGCCATTTGAAAATGGATAACGCCTGCTTTTTTGTTTCCTTTTCAATCTCAGGGTGAAATACGGTCAGCTTTTAACAGCATCGACATGATCCAGAGAAAATTTCGAGTTAAAAAAAAAATTAATGTTGAAAATTTCAAGTTCCAGTAGAGTTTGATAGATCTAAAGAAGAAGTGAAACAAAAGGGGGGGATGCCTTTCCTAGGAATCCTACGATCGATAGCACGTCAAATAATAATAGGGTGACAATATTTCGTGGCAAGGTACACACATACATATAATGAAACGTGAGGACATAGACTAGGGCTGGATGAATGCAGGACAAGTCGTAATATTGACTGTAAAAATAATTAAATACCGTCGTTCCAGAGCCAACCGATGTAATCAGCCATTGTGGCTAGTCGCTCGTGAATTTGCTTGCGGCGCGTCTTGTTCGCGTCCTGCGGTCCTGTGAAACTCGTATTTGGACAAGTTGGCCGAGGGGTCGTTTGAGAGGCCTGGGGAACCCTGCGGAGGTCCAGAGGACAACGGAAGCTGGAGAAAGGGACGCGGATAGGCGCTCGTAAAAAAGGGTTGGCCGAATCTACTATGCTTGGGGTGCGCGACGCGATCCTTATCGGCCTGCGCACAATTATTCCCCGACAACCTACCTCGTCAAATTCCGTCGTTTTACCTACGTATTTTGTACGTTTATGTATAAAAAAAAAAAAAAAATGCCGGTATTTTTTATCAGAGATATTTCAAATTCAATTCTTTCTCATTCTCCAAATGCCGGAATTCGTGTTTCAAATCCAGATTTCCCAAATTCGGCTTTGAAAACAGGGAAATTCTTATAGTCTGCACCCCAAAAATCAAAGGATGATTTTTCGGTCGTTTTATATGCTCTGGGGTCAACTTGACGATATTTAAAAAACGAATGCCTGGCCTTTCAGCATTTTTGAAAAAATTGAGGCAGTTCTCACATTCTATTATTAGATCTTGGCTTTTGTCAGTTCAATTTTCAAATCAGAATCCAATTTCGAAAAAACAAATTGTCATTGAAAAATTTGACGATTTTATATTCTCAATCGATCGGAATTTTTCCAGCTTGAATCTGAGTCAATTTTGCCAATTATCGATCTAGTAGCTTTCGAGTTGAGAAAGACAGTTTCATTTCGTACTTGCGCTCATATAAATCTGGGAACTCAATATCGAAGAATTTTCCGGGTCACCAATCACAAAAATGAGATCCTTCGCTGAATTCCAAAATCAAGGTGGTGGATCGAATCCTGGGTGCGGAATTGTCGGTGGTTTTCCGCAAAATCTGCTAGTCTTTTTTTCAGTTCTTTATTTTTTTTGTTCTTTCACACTTAAGTGAACGTTGTTTCTGTAGTACCTGTCAAAACGTATGGAAAAACAAACATATCGACTGGTGGTGCCGAGGTTTTCTTGTTGAAGTTTTACAGACAATGTCTTTGAACCTGATTCGCCGCTTGATCCTGCGGAGTCCCGTTATTAAAATAATAATGCTCTTGGTACATGAGGATAATACGGTGAACAGGCTCGACCCAGCGGGATGTACAATGGATTAGGAAATACGTCAGATCAAGGAATGCAACGGAGTAGAAAACCTACCGTGACATTTCTTAGAGTTTAAACGGTACCACATAATGCGTAACAACGCTGGGTGGTGTGTAGGCAGAGCTCTATATTGTGCTGTATATGATGGTGGTTCATGGTGTATATGCCATGGCTTTGGTATGGTGTGGTGCGGTGGGCCCAGGTATACAGAGCACCAGGAGTGCGGGCGCTCGTTGCTCCCGTCCACATAAAGGCGATATTTATTTTGTGTTATTGACTTTGGTAAATATTACACGACCATACGCATTGTTGAGCCCTTAATATTAGCATAGCTTGCCTGGCATTGTTGCCTCGTGTATCGATATACTTCTCGAATCGCAAACAATGCTTCGTCGTTTATTCCCCAGCCCAGGGTCCGTACAAACTATAACACATACATCCAAACGTACCTGCAGCGAACTGAAACTCGAAAAATTATTGGAAGCTAAAATTCTACGCATCAATTTCTAATCCCTCAAAATCTTATTACATTTTCCACCATTAAGCTGATTCTGCAAATTTTCACATCAAAACAATGTCAACTTTTACAGAGACAGTATGAATTTTGAAAAGGTTTTGGTTTATTTAGAAAAAAAGGTTTTCAAAGCTGACCTCAACTGTTTGAGATTTTGGGATTCTAAGGAATTTTTTGGACGATGTAAAACGGCGTTGAACTTCTTGCTGGCCAGTAACTCGCGTGGGGGAATGATTTATTCCTGGTTGAGACGAAATCGTGCAATAAAGAACACCTGGTGACGATGATAGCTGAAGTCGCGGGCGGCCCTTCCAGGTACACGCGTGTCCCCGCATCGTCACACCTCCTTACGCGTGACCTCCGCGAGTCGGTTTGTCCGGGACCCCGTCATCGCCCACTAAATCACACCGCGAGGACGGCGTGTGTGAGGGCACGCTGAGAACTCGGCTTATACCGTAAGACACGACGCGCGTGGACCACCACATCCACGGGGAATTAGGGTGCCAAGTGTTTTTCTATCCTTCAGAATTAATCTCGACAAAGATCCGCCGTTCCTCCACTTCCTCCATGGTTATACTGTTCCAGGTTCGCATAAGGAGCTCCTGTTTTGGTCAAAGTCATACGGAGGCACGTAGCTGGAGCATAATGGGCATAGCACGCACCATAACAAAAACGAACATATCTCAAAAAATTTCAATCACTACCCCAATTTGATTTTCATTCAATTTTACACTGTCAAAAATGATGATGTTAAAATCGAGAAGCTTGGACCACGATAGAACGATCAAAGTGAATAATTCGAAAATCCAGCACCAATTGAGGTGAAAAATTTTTCTGCCGTATCAAATAGACTTTGAATAGTGTTCAATTGTCACCAAATAGCATTTTATACGTCAGTCTGCAGTTCTGCACTGCAAATTTTTAAGAGGAAAGAGACTTCTCCTTCGTAAGAATTATTACAGAAACTGTGGTAAGATTCGCGAAGGAAGCTTTTTCCGGGGCACTTGTGTCTTCTCTCGTATGAACATTGGAGATCATCGTTCTAGCATTGTCGCTGGCTCGATGCAATAATCGAGAATGTAACGCCGTTTTCTCGCTTAGGTGAAGCAGGCAAACACTGGGAGCCCGCAATTTTGGGGTTCCCAAAACGAAGAAAAGTTCTGGAATAATTTTTCGAAATGTGTTTTCATTGCAAATATCAGATTACACAACAGTCATGATGCACATCATCGTATAAAAATGTATGCCTCTGAAACGAAACGTAGAGAAAAACCAAAGTTCGGAAAGCTGAGAGATGAAGGAATACAACAGAAGAATGCCATATTGAAAAATTGTGATTGGATGCTCAAATCATTATCTTGGAAGGATACACTTTTTATTTTATTTACTCAAATTCAGACAGGAGCTGTCAATACTAATCCAGATTTGCAGGCAGAGGGTTAAATATGATGATGAATTTCCTCTTAAGCAGATTTTCAGTTTACTTTTAATGCAGTATTCTGATAAGGGGGCCCCATAAATTCATGTTTGCCTAGGGGCCTCAGATAGGCTTCAATTTGCATTGATACTAACCATGTGGAGAAATTGGCACCAAGTTTCGCATGAACAGCAGCTACGCAATATTTTCTCTCGTGATTCGGGCCCACTGATCCCTGACCTTTAATTTCACCGTGGTTCGAGTTACAGGACGAATTAGAAGAGAAAAAGCGAAGTACGTGTATCTATGTGCGCGCGGTTAGCAGGACGAAAAGGTACATGGCGTGTAAGATGGAATAAGAGAGAAAAAGATAGAGAGAGAGAAGGAAAGAGAGAAAGAGAGAAACGAACGAGACGAATGAATGAACGAATGAATGACAGTCCCGTGACAGGGGCCACGGCGGGGGAGTTCCCCCTGGCCCTGCAGGGCCCTCCCGCCAGTGACTACCGGGGCCCTTGGCCGTAGCGCTCGGTCCCACGCACCTGGGGCCTTACCGTGGCCTTACCGGGCCTTACAGAGACCTCCTTTGTCATGTTAATTCCCCCTCTACGGCTAGGCGGCGGCCAGGTGTTCAGCCCTTGTGTAAAGCGGAGCTCCCTCGCCTGCAGTGACATCGGACCGGAGGGATGTTGGCTGCCCTGCATGTACCTCCAACTGGAGTATCGCGGGGGGGAGAGAACCTCCGTGTCGAGTGTCGTAATTCCAGTCTGTAAACTTTTTTAGGTTTTTTTTTTTCATTTTTTTTTTTCTACATTCATTTCTTCTCATTTTGGTCAACAACTCGTCGCCTGCATGACAAATAGATTCATGTATGTGGCTTTATTTCTGTTTCAGGTGAGTGATTCGTATTGTATCTCTCGAATCGGACGTCTTATTGGCGCATGTGTAAGATATACGCTTGGAATTCAGGTGTACGTGTTTTCCAGCAAATGCGTGAGTATTTCAAATATAATGAAGACGTAGTAATCAAACCCGAAAGCCATTTACGATGTTCGGTAGGAGAGGGAAAAATGGGATGACTAAGGAAATAAAACTTCGGAAAGCCATTTGAATCAATAGATTTTCGCATTTTGGGTTCAACGCAACGCCTTCAGGTTTTTCCGATTTTGAATAACTCCAATGAGATTTCGGCGGGCCCATTTTTCCCGCTTCTTATTCACATGCATGTATACGGATTTATCAGTTTCGCTGATATTCCGTGCCAAATACTGGAATTGGTTTCAATTTGATAGTTCTCATAGGGTTACTCGAGCTATTGTAAAGATCTGTTTCCATTTTCGCCTTTGTTGTGAGTCAGATTGATCCAGATTTAACGAGGTTGGTATGTATCTTTTGAAAGTCATCTATCGCGAATCAGAAACTCGTTTGCCATGGGCTTCTACAACCAGAATCAAGTTTTGCATATACGATATTCGTTTCTCTTGACGCAATAGCTGGGGGTTAACGAATCTCGCAGTTAACCGATCGCGTGTAATACTTGAGTAGCCATAAACGGATTTCATGCAGAAACTCGATGATGATTAACATGAAACTTTCATCTCGTCGTCTTAACACACAATTTTATACATGCCAAAAAATCCGACTCATGATAATCCTCAGCTCTTTGATGTCAAAATCTTACAATCGATTCATTAGAGTTGGGAAAATGATTCAGCCACGCAATCATCATTCTTCCGAATTGCGGAAAACGTTCAGGAGTATGAGCAGAAGACTTCCTACCCGCGCAAATTCAGGTAAGTATCTAATGTATTTTCGGAAAGACGTCTAAAGGTTGCATGCTTTACCTTCGGTTTCACGAACCCTTATCGGCCACTGCATGGAAGGAATGCACAACCTGTTGAAGTCCTAAAGCGTCCGGTAATGTGAGATATTGAGATGGCGCAGAACCGGCACCAACTACGATTACAGTTCAAATCCGCTGACGTTGGCAGATTTCAGTGCATCAGATTCACTGATACGATTCACCTTTGAATCAGACCCAATTCCGATGATATCGACACGAGGAAGTTACTGCAGCTGAGTACATTTGGCATTAGCGTTATCCCACGAGCTTTTCATCGAGCTTGCGAATCATTGCGAAATTTTAGCGAAACTGCAATTTTATTTATGTATGTACATGAAATCAGCCGCCTGTAGAGATCAGTCGAAAAGTTTTATCAAGTCTGCGAAGCGCGAGGTGCCTTTTCGTTGGCAAATAATCAACTCGAAAGTTGAAAATGACAATTCCTTTCTTGGCCCTTTCGCGATATAAATCACTATTTGTCAACGGGAGGCGTCGACCATCCAATCGAGACAATTTGGCCAAATTGAAACGGCGCCTTGGCTAACTACTTGCCGGCACCCCACACTTCCTGATGTTCCCATCTCGGTGAAATTCTACAGGACGAAGTCCTTCTAGCTGTAAAATCTTCACCTTCCCCTATTTCCATCCTCCCGATAGGTACTCACCTTCGTTTCTCGTCCTGGACGACCTCCTACTACCCACCCTGCCATCTTATTTGCATTCTTATCGAGTTTCTTCGCTCCTGGTAGCACGTAATCTCACCCTGTTACAATTATTCACCCCTTTCGCCGGAAAGAAACCCGAGAAAGACCTTCCCTTCCTTAGCCATACTTCCCAGTCGCGTACCACCCCTTGGACAATTTGTCACGATAAAGAGTCGCGCTTTAGGAGG
Source organism: Ametastegia equiseti (assembly GCA_963989295.1). Lineage (NCBI taxonomy): Eukaryota > Metazoa > Arthropoda > Insecta > Hymenoptera > Tenthredinidae > Ametastegia > Ametastegia equiseti. The sequence continues at coordinate 17,740,375 of OZ022389.1, read as the reverse complement.
AATCAAACAGCCAAAGAAAGAGAGAAAGAGAGAGAAAAGAGAGAGCTTGATAGAGGCCGATTCTGCACCCAGGAACCAAAAGAAATTAAGACAGGGTCGACTAAATTCTAGCAGTCAGCTATTGTCCGGATTTGCTGACTTAGTTTTTGTTGGTTCGCTATTTACACGCCATCCCCCATTATCCAGACTGTTTCGTTTCTATCTACGCAAGCTCAACAAATGTTATATACCTCATCGCACTATCCTCCCCAAAAACGAGGCTTGACACTAATAAATGAACAGTAAAAGCCTGCGATCGAATAGAAAATCGAGATGTGGTTGTATCCTAGTAGTTTATGATTCCGGGATATTTGAATGGGCAATAAAGTTGGACCTGGATGGATGGTTGGATGATGGATATAACTGCGATAACCAACACGCTCGTGTACATACATCGCTTTAGTTGTGGATGAAATTAATGGATTGAAAATAACCACTTTCAACATCTCATCTGTTGACCAGTTAGTTAATTCAGCCAGATATTCGATCACATGATTCGAGCATTTACAGATACATTTATCCAGAATTTACCCCCAGGAATTCTTTTCACCAAGCAAGATCAAAGAGGATTTGTCACCATGACTTTGTCCCATTCACGAAACATTGATTTTTCATCTCTTATGTAGTTCTTAGCATTATTCCATACTCTGAAGAGTCCTGCAACTTCCGGTCGGATTCTGCGGAGGCATTTCTTTCAATTCGTTCCCCTTATTCAGCCCACATCTTAGCAGTTTTCACAAAAGTACGCGATTTCCATGAAACTATATACTTTTGCACTGATTCGAACAAGTAGGTATTCATTACTTGAATTATTCCAGTCGAATTGATTTCACATCGTTGTTTTTTTCTTGCATCCACCGATACTTCTAACGGTCACATTATCAAACAGTATTTTTAAAATAGTGTGAAAGCATTTCAATTTCACAATCACCACGGTTTTCTCTTTCAAAATAGACACATTTCCAAATCAGAGAAGCTAAACCCGAGTATAATATGTATAATGTGTGAAGAACATGAACCAATTGTTTAGCGGAGTGTTTACTGTAGCAAAAGGTTCGTAGTTCCAATACAAGAAGCAACGTTTGCGAATCTGACGATTTCATTCTTCGCGATGTAAGTAAACCTGCAGTAGATTCTATTACCATTGATTTTTTGCAGAGCTCAAAATGAAATCTGAATCTCGAGGTCCAGCTCTATTAATTGGAAATTTATTCATCCTTGCCCAAATATTTTTGGGTCCCTTTTTTTATCGAATTTTTCTTTCCTTTTTTATTGAATTTTTCTTTCCTTTTTTATTGAATTTTTCTTTCCTTTTTTATTGAATTTTTCTTTCCTTTTTTATTGAAATTTTCTTTCCTTTTTTATTGAATTTTTCTCTCCTTTTTTATTCTTTTTTTTTCTTACTTGGAAACGTTTCACCCCCAAACCCCGTTCGCAAGCTCGCACGTCATGGCGGAGATCTTTGCTCGGAGTTCGTTTCGGGGGCAAAAACGTCCAGGAGTTGTTCCTGGCGTGGCTCCTGCTTCCTAATTGGAAGACTGGCAACTAACTCTCTTAATTACCGACTCCACTTCCTCGTTCCTCGTTTCTCGGCCCTCCCGCATTTCCACCCGTTTCCCATGGCACACCCGACTTGCACTCGCGGAGAACGAGCCTTGAAAGCTCTGAGAAAAGTTCCGTGGACTTAATTACACGGAATAATCGCTCCCAGGCTAACCCACAACCGCGCCTCTCTCTACTACCTTCTCTCTTCCAAGAGAAGAGAGGATTGCGAAATTCCAGTTGTGCTAGAAAGGTCGCCTTTGGCTTCTTTGCGCCTCACACCGCGGAAGACTGGCTCCGATTTTTACCTGCGACTCAGAAACTTTAGGCCCTTATTACGATTTCACATATGATACGCGAAATTCAGTCAAGTTCCGATCTGGACGTGGGTACAGTACACCCTGCAGTGGGTCACTGATCCGAATATACTTCAAGTACTTCATTCTGTGTTAGAAAAAAAAATTATATATATCCCTGTCGCAGCATTTTTGCCATTTTTTTCTATTTCTCGATCAATTCCATCCGGGTGTATTCAAAGGGCCAGGAACTCCATTCGTAGGTCGAATCGAATCGTTCAATCAACATGATTTGGAGTCATCAGGTGGGCGGCAACACGTAGATGCGAACATCGGGATCAACAATTTTATCGAATGAAACTTGTCTCTTGATTTGCATTTGCTTATTGTTAGCAAAGTTGATTCGTGCAAATTATGCCAACAAAACGATCACAAGCAGTAACAGTCAGTCGTAACGTTTTGCCTAAATTCTAAAAAAACTCTGAAGCAATTTTACAAATGTCCATAACAGATCGTTGTCTCTATCAACATGTCTCTAGAATAGTATAGCTGGAGTTGCAGATTTAGATCGGTAATTCGATAGTTATGATGTTCTCTCGCGAGATAAATCGGACTTGAAACATATTTCGAAATGCACAAGCGCGTGAAGAAGAGTGAACTTCTCGGTTTGCCTATTTCTATTCTCCTAATTCTCTTTCAGTGGCTTTTCTTTCGTCGTGTGGACAATGGTGCGGTTTTCTTCGATGAATGGTTGGAAATTAAAGGCGCAGATTCCGGCTGTCATCGACTCGGGATATCCGTAGGATCTAGATCCGATCTATATCCTGCAGTCTCGGCTCCTGCAGATCCATGAGCTCGTAGAGGAGCGTGAAGAACCGCTAAACGCTCGTCGTTCAGTTCTTGTCTTTGGTCCGGATCTGGATCACGTAAAACGTCGAGATCACGTCCTCAGGACGGAGATGTTGCCCTCGATAGCGATTCCATGGCTATTTCTTTGTCCGTTTCGTTGCGAGGTGTTAACGCGAGTCTATTGATGGCCGGGCGTCGTCGCGGTCGGTTGTGTGTCGGTAGAAAACGGCTTGCTTGAATCGCTTTCACTTCTAATTTGAGCCATTTGAGTCATTTGAGCAATTTTAGCCGGCTGATAAGAGCTTGGGGTCTTCAATCGACGCTCCGACGATGTTTTTTCTCCCGGTCCTTGATGACGGGGACCTCGCGGGCTTTGTCATCGAATGAAAGACGTCCCGGAGAATCGCGCCATGGCCTTTGATCCCTTCACCCTATCCTCGCATCCCGTCGTACAGCAAAATGTTGCTTACTTTACCCGGAATCTTTCATTTTCTCTCCTTCCTCGTTTCTCGTGACGTGAATGTCGGAATTTCCAGCTCCGGATTCACGAGGATCTCCGCTTATCCCCGCTCGATTGACCGACCGAGCATCCCCTGAGTTTCAACTTTGTGGGCGAATTTAAAAGTTTCAAATGCGCTCCGCTTCCAGGAGCTTGCCTTTAACGGGCTTGATCGTGGATGGTTGACCACCTGGTCCGCGACCACTTTCCTTGATTATTGCGGTCGACGGTAGACCCTGTGAATTTCACTTTTACACGAAATTTGAAGATCAAAATTCTGTACATTTTACGCAATTTTCCTGGAACTGATTATTCGAATTCCAACAAATTTTCTAAGGCATCACTCAACTAATACATCGTGATATTTTGAACCCCTTTTCTCCCGATTATCTCACTTCGTCGGATAGAAGTTCACCCGAAATTCGAATTGGTTTACGATTTTTCCGCTTCATCGCTGATGTTTGTACTGGGGCGAATATCTTTTTCAAATTTGACATTTTGTTGATGGTTTTATTTTTTTATATGATTCCCGGACTAGGCTATACTCAGCAACGTACGTGATACATCTTTAGGTTTGCTAATCGCAAGTTTCAAAAATACCGTTGTATGACTATAGTTACGGGATTTCTCTCTTCAGCCCCAGCTATGCAAATCAGAAGAACGAAAATCTCAACTTTACCCTCAAAAGTGTGAGGCATTATTGAAACTGTCCGCAGACAAATTTATCGAACTTTGCAAAATCGGCACATTTAACTCAAAACCTGATATGAGATTCCAGTGCTATGTGAAAATAAATTATGCTACTAACTTCAATTAGTGAAATAGACACATACATATTGTTCCAACATTGCAATATTTGGTTCCCCGATAAAAATTGAGCATATTCGCTGACAGTGTTTCTATACGAATTGACTAGGATTCGTCTAGTTTGGAAATTGAAAGTCTTTAGTCTGGCGTTACAACTCACCTGTAATCCATTCAACTTATCGTCAAATTAACCGTTTTCCTACAAACCTGGGGCTTTGGAATCCGTCGACTTTTTCGCCTATTAAAAGTGGTTCGAAAAATCCCTAAAAATTTCTGAAAATACTTTCAACTTTATAGAAAAAGTTTAGTGTTCTATAAGTCAATCGAAAGAGAATCATGCCCAACGCGGTGAACTGAATGATCTTATACAAATCAACTGGACACGAACGCCCCATGTTTGTAGGAAAAGGGTTAAAAAAAAAATTCAAAAAAAAAAAAAAAAAAAATGGAGAAATATCTCTTACTGAATTGTCTTATATCAGTAATTGCGATTTAGTGAAATTTGTGCACCGCGTACAAGTATGTAACATAAAGGTGTAGATGTACGGTGAATGTCTATGTATATGTGTACGCATCGAGGGGGTTGATAAAACGAAATCGGGTCAAGTCTAAGAACTTTCTGTCTGAAACGGCGATATACCTACGTGTGTATCGCGTATGTATTCACTGTTCTACACCAATAAGCCCATATATATATATATATATATATATATATCCCAGTATGTCTCGGTGTATGCGAAGGTATATATAGGTGCGTACACATCGAGTGAGGTCTCTCTGGCTCTCTTGAGCTTGGTCGATACGCCAAGGAGAGAGTCTCTCCTCTCTCTCTCTCTCTCTCTCTCTCTCTCTCTCTCTCTCTCTCTCCTCTCTCCTTTTCTCCTCTCCTCTCCTCTCCTCTCCTCTCATCTCCTCAGGGCTGGTCTCGGGGACGACGGGATCCCTCTCAGAACCCCTGCCAGGGGCCGACAATAGACAGCAGTGGTTCTCATTTGATTAATAACCCACCCACAATGAGGGCTCGCAGTGGTTCTCAGTTGATTAACGATTCGGGTAAGCATCACAATGGCGACGGCTGCCGTGTGCGAGCCTCGTTCTTCTCTGATGCCAGCCGACTATGTGCAGGTTCGATTGACGGGAGAAGCGACTCATCCACCCTCGATCCCTCGATCCTTCGATCCCTCGATCTCGCGGTCAACTGATCTCTGTCTTTTTCTCTCTTTCGATCAACCGACAAATCAAAGTCTAATTACAGGCTTCGCGTTCGTAATCATTATATCCACACGCGTTTAATACATCCTAACCTATATTTATTCATTACCATTCAATATCTTTACCGCGTATATCTACCTACATCAAAGTCCTTTGAATATCTTCACCAGCGAACCGAGTCTAGAGAAAGAGACTCTCCAATCTACAGTCTCGATAAAATGATTTTCTTTTATATCTTTATTTTCACATTCAAACGGGATAACTTATTTTAATACAAAACTTTCGCAATCACTCTCTTTGACTTTTGTCCTTTTCACTAATTTCGCATTCAAACTTTTAAACCGTTCGCTTTATCATCGTGTTCTAACACCCTATACATCGATAGGTGCAAAGTATCCATCGCTAATCACTTACGTATATTGTTTGAACTTCGTTTTTTTTTTTATAGTTATTTTTTTGCATATATTTTTTGAAATTCGCCTACTCCAATCGAAAACTCGCTCGATTATTTTTCATTTTTGTTCGCATTTGTTACACCGAGTTGCACATGCCTACTCGCCTGCCTATTTAGATAGCGCAATGTGCATTTAGCCGGATAGACATACCGTCATTGTGAACCGACCTGGTGGTTATATAGTCATTACATAATCTCTGGGTTCTCGATAATTGCATATATACATCTCGCTGTCACAGTTGTTAATCGCGTGCCGCATGGGACAAAAAATTACGCGAGCAAGCTGGATAACAATGACACGTTTTTATTACCCGATTCTTCCCGTCAACCAATCGCCGGAACAATCACGGTTCAAATTAAAATACAAAATCTCTGTACCGAACGTTTACACTCCGATCTATGAACTGATTTTCAATCGAAAACATTTGTACAGTGGAGATGACTAATCGTCAGATTTCAATCACAAATCACCATAGAATAATGAGATGAAATGACTTTCGATATCGCATCATCATCATCTCATAAATTTTCACAACTTTTCAGGACTATAATACTCTCTAAATGTGAATCAATCTAAATTGACATCAGTGGCAGATTAATCACTAATTGTCAGTGATTTTCACTGATTTGTAGATTAAGAGAGTATAGCTAAGGAGTTGAAAAATGATTAGGATTGAGAACAAAACATGAATCTACTTACCGATTTTTGACAGACAAATTTGTGTTGAAAAGGTTTAGGTACTCCGATGATTCACCATCGGCAATGTAAACGAGTGTCGAGTAATTTGATAGGTGTGTTTTGAGCGTCGAGGAAAATGGGAAAATGAAAATCTAGCGATCAGGTGTTTGTCGGAGGTGAAGTGCTATAGGTATAACGTTCGTAGTTTGAAAACACGTATAGACATCTCGGGTTGAGATTTGGGATAATCTCACACGGAAGCCCCTCCCTCAAAGGTCCCAACATGGCGACAGAGCAGAAGCATATCTCGTGTCGTGGGAACCTTTTTTGCCAACTAGAGCACAACGCCCTGCCCTGCTCTGCCCTGCCCTGATTTTGCCCTGCTTTTGCCCTGGCCGTCAGCCTCGCCCAGGTAGACTCTCACGTGGCCCGTGATCGTTGCCGGTCGCCCGGTTTGTGAGAAAATTTGTTCCACCGAGCGCGAAAAGGATCGCTGATGGGAATCAATCTCGGTTCAGTCGTCTTCTATCTTTTCACATATAGTTCGTTTCCAATTTGTGAGAAAATAAAAAAAAAAGGGGCAAGAAAGAGGAGATTGAATTAAAAATGGAAACGGAAAATCAAATACTGAACATGATCACGAATACCATACCAACTTACGTTTTCGTCGTACCGGAAATTGGCGATAAAGACCGTGGAAATAGTTGTTCGAAAATCTGTGCGTTTTACTTTGAGTTTCCAATATCTAAACCCCATTTGGATGCATGGCCAGGACCTCAGGATCGCGACACACTTACTACGTCACATACATGTAGGTATATTGGACACGTATATGGGTACCAGAAACGTATGCAACAAGTATTTTTCCTTCGTTGGCTCCGAATATACTCGGTTAAGTAATTTCGACCTTTCGCGTCCGTGGTTTAACTACATTTATTTATTTTTCTTCCCTCACTTCGTACGAGTTTGTATGTGGATCCCCGAGACTGAACCCGTGCACGATGTACTTATATACCAACGTAGGTACGCGTGGTTTTTTTTTTTTTTTTTTGCTTATTTCATTTGCTCAACGTGCAGCACTTTGGATTGAAACTCGAGTTGCCTTGACTAAATAGAATACTTGACGCAATGATTGGGTACGATTTCCTACTCACCGATTCACCGCGCCTTCAGAATCACCTCGAGGCCCAATGTGCTTATCGCAATTTCCCGTTACTCCCGGTGGTCCTCAATTAACTTGAGAACATCTCCGAGATCACTGCCTTCATCGACCACACACCGCACGTGTCCTTTCCTTCTCACGTAATTCCCTCAGTTCCTTTATTCCCGAGTCATTCCTCTTGCAATTTTATCCGCCAATTGGAATAAGAAGAACCGGCCATAGTCGGGTATGTTGGTTCGACTATGTGGTGTGGAGGTATGAAAGTTGCAGGGCCATTTGGGCAATCCGGTTAATTCGAAATCAATCAAGCGAAACCGAAGAGCAACAATAATAATGGATCATTGATAAATTGGCATCGGGCTGTCAAGACTGGGCCACAATGTTTGTAGGTATATAGGTACCTGGAGATGAAAAATCTGGGCATTTGTCAAAATCACTGTGCATTGTGTCCGTACCACGGGCGCGTGCCAAATCCATCAAATCGTTCGGGAGAGACTCGAGTGTAGCAAGAGTGTCACTGAATATTAATGTCCCCCACGGCCCCGGACGTTGGCTCGCAAACGGGCCAACCCCGTTCGATCGAGGGTTATTAATGTTTATTATTTATTCGCATAGCTTGATTATTGATTTTGCAAACGATTCCGTTACACGCGTTCACCTGGTATATCTATGTATGATCATCGTACCTATACGACTGTGTGATGTCCTTATCATCATTATTATCGCGTCATTTCGTTCCGATCGTAAGAGTAGCGAATGAATAACTTGAAATGAAATGAAATATACGACCATATAGCCTGGCCTCGTATATATTCTAAGCAAGCAATTTCGAAGGGCGAAAGTCCTGGGTACCTATACGTGGAATACCAACACGTGCAGGGCGAAGTGCAGTACTATACCCGAGTCTGTTAACCCCCTTTGGGGCTTTTTAACTGACACCGTTGAGCAACCCTTAATCCGCGGTGGTCCTCGAGAACCCGCCATTAGCTGGGGTACCGAGCTGTAGCAGTGCAGGGCTGCGTCATCTACTCCAGAGTTTCGAGTACTCGTAGTACTACATAACCGTACCTAAACCCCCCCCTCTGCACTCGCAATCTGTATACCGGACACATGGCGTGGTCCAGACTTTCAGGCAAGTCCAATTATCGCCAAAGATCGTTCACCGGTCTCAGGGCTGCTGCATCTGTTACGGACAACTTTCAACCTTCTACGTCATATGCACACGCCGTTAAGTAGTATCGTAAAATAACACAATTCAATTAAAGGCTATAAATGATGAATACACGGGACATCCAAGATGTCATTTTTGGAACTGCTCATTCTCAAAAAAGTGAAAAAGAAACGTTCAACTGTTGGGAAATTGACCATATCTTCTATAAGACTTCCTCGAATTTCATTTTCACACTCCCGATTAACGACGTCATATCTTTCGAACGATCTGGATACTAGAGAATTCGAATTGGACTAACGGTTTGCCTGAAATCGTGCATCAGGTGCAACGAAATGAGAGGATTATAACGATGTCGAGTGGAGAAATGACATTTTCAGCCAACATAGTACCCTTAATGATCGTTTCACTATCGTGCATGCCAATAATTGATTCAAGACTCTTATTTCCGATAGCTGAGATATACGGCAGATTTTTTACAATGGCAGTTGTAAAAATGGGGTATAGAGCTGTTTAGTTTAGCTCGTGTTTGAAATAGCGACCTGGTCGACTACTGAAGAGGCTCCACGCTCGACGTATGTGGAAGCGCAAACGTTTACCCACGCTAATCAGGCCGACATAATGCCGTGGCTCGATATATACCCAAGCAGGCGCAAACAGCCTTTGGCGTTTGCTGGTTGCCTCCTACCTCCATTTCACCCTTCGGCCCCCTCTTCATCGCAACCGATTGGAGCTAGCCTAGTCCAAGCCTGGGGTACCTGCAGGGTGCTTTGCCAATATTTTGCTAAGGTTATGTTTGACCTCGTTGATGTAGTGGCAAAATTAGATTTGAAGTTTATAGAGCGGAATTCCCGTGGGACTACGCACTACCGTATAGACTAATGGCAAAGGATCTCCGGGCTTCGGACCAGGATTTATCGTTTGTACAATTCTCGTCATACCCACCGTTCGTCGATGGTTGAACCTGCAAATTCTCGTTCTCCGTAATTTCGGGACATATGTAACATTTTTTTAATAAAACAGAAAACAACACCGATTGTTTATCATATTCATCATTCATCGTTCAATGATACTATAAGGAGGACCTGTCATGATAGACAAAGTTCAAGACTCACTTCACATATCACAAGAATCCTACTTCTACATCATCCAGCAAAAACTGTGGACCATTCGTGAGAAATTAGATTACTCTGGAATCTGAATACTTTAATCTGTTATCGATCATTAAAGAGACACTGCCAAAATCGCGAGATCCAACATCTGCAGCATTTTGGAGCAGGACTTTAGGATATGCATTAAGAACAGTTCCCCCAAGTGATTTTAGTCATCGATGCTGTCGTTAGATTCTTACTTCCTTAGCGATAGTTTTCCTGGTGATGAAATCAGAAATGATTTGAATTCAGAGAACCAATTGAGCACGAAAAAAGCTCCATATCATCTGATTCGAAACTCTCCTTCCAATGACTTCTGTCAGTCCATCAAGAATATCAATCACTTTCTATCAAATCAAATAAAGACTCCAGACCGTTTCGGTTCATTCTTCAAGTCTCTGTACAGGCCAAAGATCATCAGATTGCCAAAAAACGACTGTGCATGTGACAAGTCATTTCCTCTCCTAATATGTAGTTGGTCAAAGACCATCAGGTGTACCTATATGATGCATGTACCCATCTAATAATAGCCCAAAAAAACCAATAAAAACAAGGATTCTTTCTCTACGGGCAATCCAAGCTCAACACCTACACGATCACCGCGATAAACGGCCGCGACCAGGCCGATGATAACGAGTTTGGAGCCATGGAACTATCCCATTCGGTGAAGAACCGTACGAATGACTACGAAGGCTTCAGTCATGAGTGAGACTCATTAACAAACGGAGGTGGTACTCAGGTGATGGATGAAACTGGACCTGCAGGAATCCAGTGCGTGGATCAGGACAGAAGTGTGTCCGAGCGGCTTGTCGCTCGGACGCGAGCATCATCAATAATTCGGTTGGTTCGAGCTAGCCAGGGCGCAAAAGGGCACCGGTTTACGCCCACGCGACGTACTCGGAACCTCTCCAGAATATTGCCTTTAACACCTTGGCATTATGCTCTTTGTTGGCCAGCGAAAGAGCGGAGGATGTTCTTCCCGCCTTCATCCTACGTCGCGAAGAACTGCCGTTCAGCTATATCTCTGCAGTAGGTATGAGCATTTGAGAGACCAAGAAAGCGATATTGAGAAAGAGAGAAATAGAGAGACGCTTATACCTTTTATCGTCTATTTGTATCCGTCAGTTTGACCGACTCCGTACAGCAGTGGCGTGCCTAATGATCCCTACACTGATTACAAAGTAATGAGAACCAAAGTCGTCTACTGAACGTGTTTCAACGCCGTCAGCGCGATAGCCGTGCGACTTGCGTCCCTCGGTTATACCTTCCGAGGCGGAAACTGGTAATGGCGTCGAGAAATTGTCGCTATTAAGTCGCAGGTCCCGCAGAGCCAGCTGACACGTCTCGCTGCAGACGACTCCGTCCAACTTGACTGGTAAGGAATCTGATCGAAATATCCTCAGCATACTTCAGCAAGATTTTCTGCACTCCATTGCTGATTTCGAAACTTTGCAGTATCTCGTCGAATCTAATACACGATCTGATTTTCTTATAAAAACTGGATATCATGGACACATGTGTCGCCTACTTCGTCCAACCCATTTATGAATCTGTGTTACTGTCTGACTTGCATACCATGGGTAGGAACATATGCATGGAACACCAAGTGTTTGTGCATACGGGACTGGGTCGAAATTTCAAATCCCTGAAGCTTGGAACGGTCAAAATTCCGGATTTTAATTCGATTGACTCACAGTCTTGAAAGGAGTTGTTTCCCGGAAGTCCACACAACCGATTCTGAAAATCTGAACTGGATCTGGAGGCTAAAAAAAGAGGCCGGAACTGAGGAACTTCAAGTCCATGGCATATGAGGTCGTTTATTTAATGCTTCAAAATGATTGTCTCCCATAGATTTTCGGATCATCAGACTTTTCGGGAGTGGGACATTTGGATCTTTGAGTCATCTGCATTCCAATCCATCAGAATTCCGTAAATCTGAACTTTAGCCCTCTGGATACTTGAAATTGTCTTTGGAAAATTCTGGATCTCGACCGTTTGGTACTTTTCTAATTTGGAACCTTGATCCGGCCTCTTGCACATGTAGGGAATGACGTAGGACAGAGAAAGACGGAGGTCGTAGGATGTAGGTTGCTGAAAAGCCAGAGAGAGAGAGAGAAGAGGCATATTACTGCGGTTGCATGTAACAGACACGCAATCAGCAATGAGTTATCGCGTCACCACGCCCAACCCACTGTCAACCGTCTCGCGCTACCACCCGCATGGTACCCAGAGAGAACAACAATGCGAAAGCATCACACGCAGCTATCGGGCTGTCGATGAAGTGTGTTAATAGTCTGTACCATTGGTCTCTCCGAGTCTCTTTGCCCATACGAGTTTGTTGATTCAGGGTTCAATGACGTATACGTCATTGTCACTTTCCCCTAAGTGGGAGGTGAACACAGTTGATACGATACAGTTCAGAGGTGAAATGTCATTCGCCAGCTCATGTTTCGATAATTTCTTGAGGTTCAGGGCCGTCCAATTACCCGAAACAAGTGCTATAACGGCTCTGTGTCAAGACGTTTGACATCCAGTCGTTAGTGTACCGATTTAAAAGAACCGAGAGTACGCCGGCGTTGGTTATAACGAGGACAATGTCTCTGTCTCGGACTGGATACTGCGCCGCGGCTCTCTTGGTAACGAGTACCGAAATGACGTTAGTTCCTTACTCGAGCTGTGACAACCTGCAAACCTGGAGAACCCTTGAGTGCTGCGTCGCGCGCAACTTGTCACTTGTTACTGCTGTACAAGAAGCCGGCCCTCGCAGTCGAGGAACACCTTTTACCTCATTATATCCTAAAGGTTGTGGCAAACCATGAGACGCATCCTTCAGCACCTTATACAGCTATATGATATCGTCGAGGTCTTAATTCCGTGACATTCACACCACAATCTTACGACTGTATAATTTTATCAAAAAAGTTTCACGATCTTCACGCAAATGCATGTAAATGGAACCTTCAATCCAATCGGAAGAATTCTCCACACAGCATCCGTAACGCGTTTGTGTGCACCGAGCCTCAGTACGAAAGCCATTATGCCCTTTGAATAGAGGATAAGCTGCGTGCTCCACCTTCACGGACATGTTGATATGTGCTGATGGTAGTCGAGGCACAGGTATACATATAGGCGAAGCTGTGTATTCAACTCACCAGCTAGTAGATGGGATTATCTTCCTAGGCGCTGTCCACAAATCAACGTTAATGTCTATAGCGCTTCTCCTCTGCACTGCTTGTATGATTAATAATCAACGGCTGTTCGCGCCTCGCCAAATACCCCCGAGATATCGCTCGGGGTGTTTAATATCTGTATTGGACTGGTCCAGAAGTATTTAGGTGCCTTTCGTCTTCAGCAATGCTTTAATTTCTCCAGTGCCAATTGCCGACCAAAAATAAACGGAAAATTGGTCCAGAGCCAAACTAGGTCGTCGAACGTTTGGAGGTCACTGAGGTACAAGTACCAGTTGCCGGACTAACTAGTCAGAATGGTGATACTCATTCGAAAGCTACTAGAAATAGACTCTTGTCCAAGTACTGGTACCATTCTCATGGTGCCCAGCTGGTCCAGTGCGACCAACGCTATGGTAAAATAGACTTTTTTAAACCAAGAAACCGGATCAAGAACTGAACTTGCATCTCAGAGTCAGTAGCTCTAATTATTTTATGTTTTCGGTAAAGATTTGTCTGTACATGTTCATCATTAATGGAAGTTCCCATTAGAGCCTCGGCCAGAAAAACACCAGATCTAGTGATAAACTAATTGAATCAACAACACTGGTAGCTACTGGTACTTCTATTTTAATCTTCCGTCCAATTTCAAAATTTGCGGATCGATTTTTCATCGTTGAATGATTCACTTGAGATAGTGAAGCTTCCGAAAATTTGACCTTCAAGATTCGAAGACTGTTTAAGACTACACTGGTATGAGATACGTTACGAGGATGTGAATCGTGTTGGGAAATGAACAGCGAATAGAAAAACTGGGTGACCTTGATTACCCGTGACTGGTAAGAAAAAGAAGAAAAGTGTTTTTGGGTCGGACAAGGAGACATAAATGGGAAAATAACTCTTGATGCTCCTTTCAACTCGGCAATCCCTGGGATCTCGAGCTTTGGCTGGGGCCTAGGGGACTTGGGGGACCAGCGGTGGACGACAATATCGAGCGAGTAATAAATTCGCAATTTCCTTATTACGGGTAATGCTCCGGTCGGGTATGGGCGCGCATAAATATCCCGGGTTCCGGTGATCCCGTGACTTCCGGTCAGCCGCAATGACTTACGCTCGGGGATTCCCCTCGCCCAGTGATAGTTGGCCACTAAGAGGGCGACGCTGGCGATAGAATTTGTCCGGTGGTTCCGCCCCCGGATGACCGCTGATAAATTTACTGGATTCTTCCTTCGGACTTTTCCAACATCGTCTTCTGCGCTTCGAGGGAAAAGCACACGACCCTCGGAGTGGAAACTTGCAAAGTAGAAAAAGTGCAGAGATTCTTTCTTTTTTTTTTTTTCTTTGTTTGCGCTTTCGCTGCTCTTTTTTTTATCACTTTTTCACTTTTTGCCTCACGCTATTCGACTTTTTTCCCTATTGCTCCTCGGCAAACTTTTCCATCTAAAAGATTGCGTCGGTTCCGTGCTTCTATATGCTTCGTTTCGCCGAGATTGTGCGGTTCGCTCAATAAAGTAGATCACACGGATTAAACAGTATCGGAATAAAACGCGATACCAACTCGGGATTCACGATGTTGAGATTTTTTCTCTGCATCTCAGAGGAAACTTTGCCATATACATATATTCATCGCGAAATCCATCCGTTCCAGATTTGCACATGTTCGTAAAGTGCATAGCTATAATAGACCCTGAACCGCGAATCGATAAGAGACTGCAAAAAAGACACGCATGACCTTCCTTTTTTTCGATTCTTTTAATTTTTGTATAGATCTCTGAATCAGCATACGTATGCCTGGATGTGTGGAAATTTGAATAGAATGGCAGGTGGTGAGTTCCACATGAATCTCGCAACTAGATGATTCACTGCAATTCCATTTAAACTCGCTAATGAATCCTGTGCTAATTTTGAGACGTTGGTATCGGCGTTATTTTGCGGTGAGTCAGTTAAATGGCCGCAATTGTATCACGCGAGTTTGTATTTTTGTGTATACAACAGTGGGGTATATTTATTTATCAGAATCGGAGTTTTCCCATCGGTATAAAGTACCGTTGGGATATTAAATGGTGGAATTCCCAATGCTTCAAATGAACCTGATAATTATTCAGAGCCGTTTAATTACTCGCGTCTTGGTTAAGAATTAATAACGTGATTCTCGAAGGAGTGACAATCAGAGTTGAAGAAAAGAAACCATGACAAATGCCTCTGGCTTCGCAAGAGGTAGGTATAGGATTTCCTCTCGCTCGTTCGCCCGGTGAAATAATTTTCGCAAAATCTCAGATTCCCCCTGTATACATCTATCTCGGGGGGTAGAAAAAAGGAGGAAGAGATGAAGGAAAAAAAAAAAATGGGTGTCACGCTCCAATAAAACAAGCAATATCGTGGTGTCCCGGGGCCAAAGAGGGCCAAAGAGGACTTGTGTGCCCGGGTCTCGCCCGGGTCCCTGGGCTATATTGCTCCTGGATCATCGCGTCTGCATCGCATTACCGGGGATCATATCACCCTTTTTCCCCGCACCCCAATACACGGACACCAATACCAACACGTAGACTCAAGCTCAAAGAATATACGCCTCAGTCTTCTTATCCGCTTTTCGTCTGCAGCGTGTCGTTTATTGAGGTATAAATATATTCGACGTACCTATAACGTACGAGTATATAGAAGTAGACCGTTAAATTTTCAAACCTGCGTAACGGCGTTCATATTTGTGGGAAATAAAATTTGAAATACCTATATGTATGGTATACTAGCATCGGGGTCCAGATATGGCTGATCATACATACTGGTGCAGGTAATCGCAACGTCGATGACGACGACGTCGTTACACCCAGTGATCAATGTGGCATCCAAGTGTCTAACGCGTACCAGCTCCGAACCTCGTGTAGGTATATAGGTAAGCCCTCACGAGGATAATCGAGGAAAGCTGTGGCCCCGATAAGGGCCCGATCACGCGTGTAATACGGAGATTATTAATCGTGGAATAATTTCGGCCCTTCCCTACCATCCCAGCCAAGTTATTGGCTTCACAGATTCGAGCTAATATGTCTTCCGATAGTTCATAAGCGGGGTGTTAGCTGCAAGCCCATAGAGGCGTAAACGCGTGAGATTTGGTCGTCAAAGTATCAAGTCTAACGCTGATTTCTTTCACAGAATCCATTGATTTTTATCTTCGTATGTACATATATATCGCCTACTTCGATGCCTAATCGTCATCGTCAAGCCCTCCCCTAGTTTAGCTCAAGTTTTCCGGGTCCCTGAAGGGATTAGCAAAGAAGAACTTAAACTTGACCCTCGCGCTTCCGTTGGTTTGAGTCTCCGAGCTGCGGGAGAGATCAAGAGACTGCGAAAGGAGGCGGCTGGGCGACAGGCAAAGTTGGGCAAGTTGAGAGCGAGTTATGTTTAATGGAGGCCCCAGCCTCCTCCTCGGCTCCGGTAACGTTGGTGCTGGTGCTGGTGCTGGTGCTGGTGATGGTGCTGGTGATGGTGATGGTGATGGTAGTGGCGGCCAGGGCGAGGAGAGGATCCGGAGGGGTTTGGTCCTGGACACGTCATTTATCTTTTACCCTTCCACCTCAGCGTCCCTCCGAGTCCCTCCGCGGCTCACGAAACTCCACGTGGCGCCATCTTGAGCGACTTCCATTCCTCCTCTCGACTCTCCGCCTCGAGGTTCAACACATCCATATCCACATAAACGGGGAGTGGGCCCTCCTACCTCTCCTATACCTCCTTATATTCCACCTCCATCTTAGTTGCGTGCTTGGAATAGTTAGCAATTATTCTACGCCGGTTCGAATCCCTGGGCGAGTCGAAGGCGGCGATGGAGATGGTAGATGGTAGACGCGAGTGATGCGGGTGAGCCTGCGGAACGGCACCGGCATAAAACACTCAAATGAATATTCATCAACGGCAGTCGATGTTTGTTGTCCCGTTTTTTTCTTTTATTCAATTGCTAATTATACCGGGGATCGCACACGCCCGGGTATACATACCAAACTTATGACTCGTACTTTTTAATATACTTCTCTCGATTCACCTTCGCCGATCTATCCGATCTTCGTATCAAATTATTCACCGTTCGACTTAAGGCGATATGGCACAAGTCGCTTCGAACCTAACCTAGCTAACATAAGAAATACAAATCTGGCTAAAATTCTATTCATTTTTTCCAAACAGTAAAATACTCAGCCACTTTCTGCCGTGGTGAAGCATTAATCTCCTGACTTTCATTCCGGTAGGTTGTAGAGTTTCGAAGATACTACGAATCGCGTTTTCGAGGTGATAACAATTGATAATCATGGGCTTCCATCACCTCGAAAACGCGATCCGAACGAACCTTCTACGTATGAATTCAGTTTTTTTTTGGCAGAAAGTGGCCAAGTATTTCACTTTATCAAAAAAAAAAAAAAAAAAAAAAAAAAAAAACGATAGGATTCGAGTCAAACTCATGTTTTTTATGCTAACTAGGTTAAGTTGGAAGTGACCTCTACTGCATCACCTCAACGTTCGGAATATCTTGCTTCCGCTGAAGACTAGTATAGTCGATCGATGATTACTCCGCAGGTACGAGGCATGGATTTCATGGTAGTCGCCTTGTTTAACTTGAACGTGTATTCTACCTTCGACCAATATACACACAGACATACACAGGTCTTTCCATACCGGCAATTGTACAATACATTAAGCGACTGGCTACAGAATCCCAGCACGGCTATTCACGACACAATCGACGGATCGGGGAGCGACATCGCTATGTACTGAACCGTGCCCTGGGGGATAACTGCATACTCGTCTCGCCCCTTGACCTCTGCGATACTAGTTTCACAGTTCTCGTTTCCTCAAGCATCTTCCCCAAGATATATCAGACCTCCTCTATTACTGGAGCTCATACGTGTGGTCAGAAACGATTAAAACTGTCCACAGAAATGAGTTTACCGTATGAACTACGGGAGCATACCTAGGACACGTCACTGGTACCCATTTCTCATCCTTTTCTCCGTTTCTCTTATCCTGGGCAAAGAATGTTTTGTATCCAATGAAATTAAGACGTTTACAAGAGGACGTCTCTATCGAGCTTCGTAGACAACGTACACTGTTGGTAACGACCGTTTGGTTGGCGAGAAATATTACTTTCGGCTTTTCATCGCATGATGCGTGCACATGCAACCTCTTCGTCAGATCCAGTTATGTGGATGGAAACCATGATGAACCATTAATTAACGAAAGTGTGAAATTTTTGTAACCGCCTGCAATTGTTCTTACAGTTATAGGTACCTGTGCTTATTGGTAGCCATGCTCATAAGTATGAACGGTCTACTTGCCAAGGGGTGCAATGTCGCTAGTCGCACTGACGACAATGGCACAGCGGAAGTCAGGGTGAGCTTTAATTTCCCATCCCAGTTCCTGGCAATTATCGCGTCGTGAACTTCGATAGCCATCTCTATCTCCGACCACAATACCCTAGGCATTACGTCAACCTGCCCTTTCCATACCCATTAAGGTACTAGCTGTGACTTTGTAGCAATTGTGCCAGTATTGTACGGGTGACAATTTTTAAAGTGAGTTCATAAGTTCCGATGACATTCCAAATCTCTGTTATTTTTCGTTCTTTTCGCCATTCGGCGTATCAGAAGATTGAAAACCAACATGTCGTTGGAATGTATTTGCATGGGAATGTGTGGAGACGGTAGGTAGAACAATTTTAGTGGCCTGCAACAATTTTGTCGTTCGTTATAACTCCGAAGGCAAACAAGCCCATTGAAAGTGGTCTCTGAGGTTGGGTGGAAACGCCGAATGGTTCGCCGTGTCATTATCTCAAGCGACGTAGAACACTCGACACTGCTTGGAAGCAATATATCGGAAGATCTTGGTAGAATCTACTTCGGTATCTGGAATCTGCTCAAAGGTACCTTGTACCCCCGTCTTCCAGCCTCCTTCTACCTCACCTCACCTCACCTCTCTCTCTCTCTCTCTCTCTCTCTCTCTCTTTCTATCTGGGAGAGAGTGGGAGAGATGAAGAAGAGAGAGTATAGAGTTGGGCAGACATTGTAGGCGTGGGCCAATTATTTCGCTTTACAGAGAACAGCCTTCGCTGTGCTACCTCCCGACGTCTCATTCAGCCAAAGTCTAATTAAAGTCTAGCAGCAAGTTAAATTAAAACACGATAATGTTGCCAAGTCGAAGTCAGTTCTCTCTTCTCCACCCCTTCGCCATCCCATACCGAGCTTTGCCCGAGAGACTTAGACTTCTTAGCATCCATCCACTCGACTTCTATCTTTATACGTTGGTATACGTATAGGTACCCACTGTGTGTATAGACGTACTCTTCCGTTTGCACTTCCTCTTCGTTAGTTTCACTCGCTACGCGAGGAATACGCGTGCCCCGTATATACATTAACTTCACCTCCTATTCCCGTACACCGCGAAATACACCCGTCATTATTTACCCGTTCACAGAGAAGTTGGATTCGCGAACAAACCCTGTGATGCGATCCTCTAACGTACGACTAGCTGATTAGCCATTGCTGAATGTCTTGGCAGTTCGTCACTGAGGTGATATACTTGAAATCACTTGAAACTTAACCTCGCTAACATGAAAAACATGAGTTTCACTGGAATCCTATCAGTTTTTTTTTTTTTTTACCGAGTGACATACTTGGCCACTTTCTGCCAAAATACTGATTTCATTCGTAGAAGGTTCGTTCGGGTCGGTTGGTTAGTCGTCGAGAAAGTACGATTCGCCTTTTCGAGGTGAGAACAATCGGTGCTACGGGATTATGTTCAGAATTCCATGATGACCAATTGTTATCACATCGAAAACGTGATTGGTAGTTTCTTCCAAACTATTCGACCTATCGGAATGAAACTCAGCAGCATAATTCTTTGCTACGGCAGAAAGTTGCTTAGTATTTTACTGTTTGGAAAAACCAAATAGAATTCCAGTCAGATTCGTATTTCTTATGTTAGTTAGGTTAGCTTCAAAGTGACTTCTGCCTACGGCTTACAGAGGCTGGTACCATAAATTTTGCCATGAGTCACAAATAGAACGTATGTTATAATTACGAATGTTTGACTCGCACATTTTCGGATACGATTGTCGTGTCTTTAAAATCACACGGCGAACTACAGGAAAGCGTGCCCATGCGATTTCATGCTACCAAAATGGCGAAGAGCCAATAGTTTTTTTTTTCCTTCACGTTATTTTAAGATGGAGTGATTTTTGGATTGAGAACCGCGATTTCAAATCGAGTGCATTTACTCGCCCCGTATAGCTCTTCTCTGCTGTCTTTAGGCTGTTTTGTCCCTGGATCGAATATACCCGTCGTTCTCTACCTTCATAAATATATAAGAGAAGTAGACTGTACTTATAAACCTGCCGGGAACTGTGAATCCAGGGACTTTAAAACAAATATATCGTGCTTAAATCCAAGCCAGGACTACCAGCGCAGAGGGGGATCCAGAGGGGATTGCTGCAGAGTTTCAGAACGAGGACTTTTGCGAGTTTAGGGCAGAGGACTTCGGGAACGGGAAACCTGCGTCGACAACAAATCGTACCTACTTTGCTTAACATATTTTCTCCCGGATTGCCGCACGACGGAATCATCTCCCCTATTTTGTCGAGGCCAAGTTTAAGGCCGAAAATAAACAGAAATAGAGCCTTGAAGTAATGCACCTGAATTTACTCAGGCTTTCGTATGGATGGATAAAGAAAGCAAGAAAAAAAATGCATCACGAAAATGAGATGTTTTCAGAATTTTCTACGTTTGTAATAATTTCAGAAAAATTTATACCTCGCTGTATTATACCTGGAAAGAAGTATTTTATATGGCGATTTATTTTCTTCCGCAGAGTCGTTTGGCGCCGTTTATTTATCCGTTCACGTGACGACGTGTAAAATAAGTGAAACAGCGATATTTTTTTCATTCCTCGTCGGAGAAAAACAAATTACTTGAGAATTACTCGTCTGGGATTGACGTTTGATTGCGCGACTGCATCCCCAACTCGGCGCCCCCAGCTTCCCAGCAACCACGCTTTTCCCTTTTCCCTCTTCCCTTTTTCCTCTTTCCTCTTTCCTCTTCCCTCCTGGCTTCGTTCTTTCACTCACAGAGCAGGTATTTTCTCCGTTTATTTCGCTTTTCGTATTATCGCCTTTCTCGCCCTGTCGAGCATTCAATTCAGTAAGAATCATTCGTTTACCTAATTGCTACTTATTAACCTTTCCTTGTTTTACGAGTGCGAAAACCCTCTCCACAAACTTCGCCCTCAACCGAACTCCTGCACAACAATATTCACAGGATGACTGCAGACCTTCACAGCCAGTGATATTTCGTAATTCAACAATACAACCTCGCACGATACTTCCCGCCCAGAAAAAAATCACCATCTTCCAAATTCCTCGAAGAGTGTAACTCATATCTTTCCAAGTATCACGACAATTTTGAAGACTCGTGACTCACTCTAGCCAACCTATTCGCAAATAGTCATTATTAGTTTCGAAGCACATGACTTTCAGTAATAATATCCAATACGCCGTACTGTTATTCAGACTCGTTACACTCCTTTTCATAATTGTCTATGATGAAACGAAGAGAAACGTGCAGTCGAAAAATTCTATTAGACCCAAAAAAGCATATAAATATTCGGGGCGGAATTGAAATTCCGAATTTCAAAAGGTGCGGAAGGTGAAAATTCCAAATTTTTATACTATCGACTGACAGTTTTAGAAAGATGATTTCCCCGGAAGTCTACGTAGCCAATTTGAAAAACTCCGAATCGAAGAACACTGAAGGTTCAAAATTCCGAAAGCTACAGATCCGAAAGGCCAAAACTCCGAATCTCGGAATTCGCTTGTATGCAACGTAGTTTATTTGACGGCTTTGTCATGAGCTTCCGTTAAATTTGCGGATTTTTGGACTTTCTGAGTTTTTATCTTCCGGATCTTTGAGCTGTCTGGATTTTTACCATTCGGAATTTGCAAGTTCGGAACTTTGACGTTTCTAGAAACTCAAAATCGCATCTCAAATAAATTCGGAATTTTGACTGTGAGCAAAACTGTTGGAATTCGGAACTCCAATTCCGCCCCCAAATATCCCTCTGACAATTAGACTTTCCATACCAGTAGTTCGTCTCATTTTTGACGGTATTCAAATCGGCCTTCATATTTTTAATTACAGAATTTCGGGGTGGCTTTTTGAGGTGTGCACTCTAGCATGTATGTTTATTATGGCAAGACCGATAACAGAGAACGGCCTTAATCTCTGAAACTCTTTGGCGCGTATCGCGGTAGAGTAATTTTGAAAAAAAAAAAAAAAAAAAAAATTATACCGGTGTTGAGAAGTGCCTCGTTCCCGCGTGACACGTTGGAGAATCGCATGAATAAATTCGCACGGTTGGCAGGATCGACTTCCGGCAGCAAAGTGACGCCGAGCCGGAACTTTTCCCGTTGCGTAGGTATATACACGTCATGAATTTACTTGCGAGTTGCTCAGGGTGGTTTCAGCCCCGAAAACCAGTTCGTAGGTACCTACCTACCTAGAGCGGGGGTGGAGGAGGCCGAGTTGGAAAATGAAAGGGGAGAGAAGGGTTAAGGATGCGTATCATAACAGTTGATTAATGTACTACGTCCCTTGCCGCCCCCGCTTTGCCCCAGTCCTCCCTTAAGAAAGGGTAGCTTGGACACGCGTGTCATTTGTCAACCACCTCCGTATCCCAAACCCTCCAAGCTACCGCCGATGTCCTAATGACCATGAATTTGTAACGAGACCGTATCGCATTCGATTCTATATGTATATTTATGCTTTACGCTATTTCACTTGGAGGGAATTCTCCACTCTAGACAACTCCACGATTATCTATTCTACTTGTTGATAACTAATAAACTATCAGACGGAAATTCACCGGTAGTGTCGAACATCGTCCAAAATTCTTTCTTCCCTCATGTGATAATTCTTTTCTTTGCAAGATGCCTTTCGGATTCAGCTTCTGATCAGAATTAGATATTTGTGATCAATGATGAGAAAATAATGATTTTCCCATTGAGAATTGCATGAATTTGATTGAAAATTTTCACAAGGCTGAGCAACATTCTATCGATTTTGATTAATTCTCATAACATTCCTCGGAGCAGAATCTAGATTGAATAGCTGTAAGTTTGTTACTGAAATAGCAGGTCAATTCGGATACCATAAGGTCGTAACTCTCGTAAGGAACATTATGCAGCCTTTTGGTTTTATTGAAAGTAGGAAAGTCGTACAATTTTTTTTCCTCAGAGATTCGTCTCGAAATTCATGCCCGTAGAAAAATCCGTGGAAATATAATAAGAACCGAACGCATTTTGTTGCGGACTCAACGTTCTGGCTTCAAATCCAGGAAAAAGTTCAAATGAATCAAAACCAGAATGTAGTTTCTGCCAAAATGTCTGATTGATGATTTACTTTTTCTTTGAGCACACCTCGTTATTGATTGGTGATATTTTATTCACCATGAATAAGATAGTTTTCGATATTTTTACGAATACAAATTTCTGGATTCGATTTTGAGACAAATTCAGGAAATATAAAGGCAAAAAATCGTGTATCATATACCACGGCCAAATGCTTTCGAAAACATTCAAAATAACACTTTCCATTGAAAAGAACATCAATTATAAACAACGGTCGATAAAATTGAGAGTAAAGACAAGCTTCGAAATACGGACTTGTACTTCTATCCGAGGAAAATGTCAAGAAAATTGTAGCAGATTATATAGTTATTAACTTTCGGTTTAATATGATTTCTAATCTCTTTGATATCGATCGCATTACACATGTCTGGATAGAAATCTCGACACAAATTCAAAAAAGAAAGAAACAAACCGTACGATCCTCTCGTATCAAAATCGAATTTTCGGCGCTTATGACCCAACCGAATTGACATCGCGACGTATTTGACGCGTTGCAAACATTCGTTCAAGTTTCCTCGACGCAAAATCGTCAGATGAAAGTGATTACTCGACGGTAGCGAGTTATAGCGTAATGCAGCCTCGAGCTCGAGCCACGTCAGAAAACGAAAAAAAAGAAGAAAGAAAAAAAAAATAGAAAAAAGAGAAAGAGAGAAAGAGTGCGAGAGAGTGAGCCGTAGCGAAGCGGTTATAAGCACGGAATGAAACGAGAGAGTGAGACCCGAGCATACGTGAGGTGGATTACGGATAATTCAGGCAATCAGCGTAATGTTGCGGCATCGAGGGTCCTCAAGCTCGCGCGGTATAGTGCCTGCGACCGCGTCCGCAGGACCTTGTAGGCTGGTCTCCAGCATGTGGAGCTCCAGAGTTGTGGAGTAGCGGAATACAGCGGCGGGGGACAATGCATCGAGCACTCTTCAAATGTACCAACGATGCACAGACTTCCTGCGATCCGCTATATATATGCACTTGCAGATATACACGTATACACTGGAAGGTGCATTTTCTCATCCCTCTTTCTCATCATGATTTCCGAGTCTCTCGAAGCCCCCGTTCGCCTGATTTTCATTTTTCAAAAAATGAGAAAAATTTTTCATCATTTTTCTTCATTTTCCAACCGCTACCCCCGTCTCACTCTTTCCACATATTCCAAGGGAGCCTGTAATCTGATCTTGGTCGGTACCAATCCCGTCGTAGTGACCGGTAGGTACTTCGGGCTGATAATATATGATTCTGTAAGTACTTCGGTAGACGGAGAATCCGGAGTCCCCTTTCAGGACACAATCCGAGTTCTCCTAATCCCGGAGGATCCGCCTTCCGAACCCTGCCATCGTTTTCTTTCATTTTCTTTTCATTTTCTTTCATTTCTCTTCATCTTTTCCTCATTCTTTACCAGGGGTTTCCTTCCGAGCTAAGAATTATCCGGTTCAACATGGTCCGAGACTTAATCGTACCTATACCCCGGATCACATCAGAGAATATTATTATTATTATTATTATTATTATTATACACACGTACGACAAGGATTTGCGGATATTTTTCCAACTTTTTGCAATTTCAGAATGAAAAGTAAAAATTGTATGTCTGCAGCAATTCCTTCCGCTCAGTGGTGACAGAAATATTTTTTTTTAGCATCGAGATTTCTCTCGGTGGAAGGAAATATAAAAAAGAATGAGAAGAAGAGGAAGAGGAAGAAGAAGAAGAAGAAGAAGAAGAAGAAGAAGAAGAAGAAGAAAAAAGAAAAAAGAAAAAGCCACCTTATTTTTCGTCGCTAATTTTCCCGGCCAAGATTGAGAAAAACAACTGGCCCCTGCTGATAGCAGAGCGTCGACGAGGGTTCGCCTGGGCCGAGATAGGCGGATGGGTGAACTAGAGGGTGGTTTTCCGCCCGAGAGGTTGGTTGGTAGGAAGAGAGCTGCGCCCAGGTCCTTCCTGGCGACTTAAAACCCAGCTAGCTCCGAGTGGGACGAGCTTGGAGGGTAGAGGGATGCTTTGAAAAGACTCAAAATTACTTTCTGGATAAGCTGGATTAGGTTCGCTCCCGTGCTGCGTTCCAGATTAGACCAGTGACACTCTCGACACCTAGGTCGACGAGATCCGAGTTTCCGTTTTTCGCGTAAACCAGAGACGAGCGTGCAAAGCCCCGCGCTTCGGAGAGAGAGGCTCCCCTTTGTTTCCATTAATCGTCTCGAGGTAGGTATCCGCGCTTCTAATTTTCTACCATTTCATACTATTCCCTCGGCGTAGGTATAGGACCGTCTGTTTTCGTCCACTTTTATCACTCGAAGGAGAAATTGAATGAAATTTTTGTCTAGTATTAGTTCGAATTTCAATCCATCTACGCGCTATACCATCCGTAATTCATCGAGTTTCAAGACCCGAGCTCAGGTAGACGTAACCAAACTACAATAAGTTGAAATCGTAGTTGGTGAACAGGCACCACCACCACCACCGCCAGCACATGCCGCTGTCCAGACAAAGAAAGGGTAAAGGCACCCTGCAGTTCTGACGTTCGTACAATTCTCCGTTAGCCAACTTTTGAAATATTGTTCGGAAAGTTGGTAATAGCACGGAGTTGGATGCTAAAGTTTCTCTCCATCCTTATGTATACACAGTTACTAATATTAACTAGCCCAACCAGTTTGGCAAGAGCGAAGTTACATTATCAACGAATACTGCCTATAGTCGCATGTATATATATAACGTTGCAGTGTACATTTACCTACCTATTAATCGACTCTAATTAAAATTTTCCTTACATATTGTCAATTGAATAGATGGTATAAGATTCTGCGGTTTGAAGGATCGTCTGTAAAAATCACCCTACGTTCATCACAATGATGGAACCTGCTCCATTGTCACCGATCACAATCAATTATCACAATACATAATGACTTCACTGTACGATATTGACTATTCACAAGACAATAGAATTGTAACGAGGTTATCGACCTCTTCAAGAAAAGTTCCACAGTCAGAGTGGAAGCCGATTAACATCGGAACTTATTTGGAAGGTTAACATAAAATCTGAATCATCGATAGGAAGGAGTACACTAGTTCATGACAACTGGTATTTGATAATGAGCTGGGTGCTGCAATTTGGGCGTCTATTGCAATTCCTTGATCTTTTAATGCAGTCATTGCTGGGGCCAGGGAAGTCCTTAGTTTATTATGCAAGTAGCTTTTCACTCTCTTCTATGCGCATCTCTGAATGGACTATCCTTTGGCGCTGGTGTAGCAAACTCTGAGCATGTGTGCAGCTTGCGATGTGGCACAGTAGCTTAGCAAGTAGGTACTACCTAGTGCCATGAGTAGATCGACGCATTTGTAGGCAGAGCGCGAAGTCAACTTTAAGAGGGTTCCTTTTGTCGAGGCGTTCGCTGCCCTTTAAAACCGCCTCCATCTCGCCGTCAGTACCGTCCGCCCGCCTGCTTTCTACCCCGTATACTTTCGCGGGGGTGAAACCAAGGAGACCAGATTAGAAGGGGCTAAAGGAGGCGGCACAGCCTCGGCAAGATTCCGGGCTATGGAGGAACCGGGGTTCAAGATTTTCGGCGGATGCCAAATTCTCGGTGTTCGAGTTTTTTTTAAATAAAAATGAAAGATCAGCTCTTGAATGTTGAAAATCATGGATATGTGTGAAAAAAAAAAGAAAATTTGCAAAGCAGAGAGGAGAGAATGCGGACAGGGGATTTATTTTTCCGGAATCCCTCGCGTGAAACACTCTAAACAATACGTTTGACCAGGGTGTCTGTCGTCCACCACGTTTTTGGCATTTTTCTTCTCACCCCTTTTTTCTCGAAAGCATTTCGCCTAATTGACCATCGTCGATCGTAAATCGTGGTTTACGAAATATCCTGCTCCTGCGCAGATACAGAACTGGGAAAACCAAAGACCACCGGATCACTCGCATCCCGCGATTCTGCGATTGCCCCTCCATCGCTTCATTTACATCGTTCAACAAACTTTACTGCGATGTTTCGCTGACCATCACCTATCGCCGAATTGGCCACGAGTATCTAGCTGTATACACATGCAAACTGTAACACGTGTGCATGAATTGGTATATTGCAATATCACAACGGTCAACGCTTGTAACGGGAAACTGGCTTTATGACGAATTCATGACCCCATCGGATTTATCGCCAAATAGCTCAACCACCTTCTATACGTCAATCCTTTCATTTTCAGCAACAAAGTTCAGTTACTGATTTTTGCTGATGCCCAACAAAAAGTGACGGCGAAACGGAATACTCCATTCAAATATTGTTCCGATACCAACCGCGAGCTGCGCTGCAATGACGATGTTTGAAATGTACTACTTCTGCTAAAGTTACCAGGATTTGGAGTATCTTGAAATATTTTTAATTCGGCATGATATGAATGGCAGGGTAAGTCAAATCTACTCGATTTCTTTAGACCAGTAAACATATTGTATTCATTTGTCGAATAACATTTCCTTACGATGGTTTTGCATAAATTAAAGTTATGCCTTCCGACGAAGTGAAGCTAACTCCAAAAAAACGACGAGGCAGCATGGGGTAGTCTGCATTTACACCATGACCTCTGAATAACTGTAAGATACGCATTGTCGCCAGCATGGTTGAATCAAGTGATCCTGACTTGCCTTACACTTCGCTTTTCTGGAACCAAAACTAGCACCTCCGCAGCTCGAAGTACCCGGAACACCATATCAACCACGGTAAAGCATGACAAGTATGAACAATAAGACGGCTTCTTAGGATGCGCTGGTGTTTCTCGAAAATCGTCACCGCAGTGCAGCCCACATATGGCAATTGAGACGGTTTTGTTCAGCGTGTGTAAAAAAAATTGGATAAAATGCTTTTCATCTTCATGAAACTCGAAATACTCGGTGGCAGTGTCTCTTCATCGAACCCGTCTGCGTCGAAGGATAAACTTTGACGTCTGCCGAGACTGTTCATGCCATAAAAAAGGTCTTCGGTTCGTCCTCAACGTTTTTACCGTCCACCAGACGTTGGCTATATCATTCCACCCCACCTTTTCCTACACATAGGTACTTTACCTACTTTCGGACACCCGAATCAGCTCCAGCATACTCTCGACCATGAACATGTGTCTTTGTACTCCATCAAAGGTTCACTTTCACTGTGAAATGCCCCAAACAGTACAGTGCAGTGGTGCTTGAGAAATGTTGATGGTTTCATGATGTGAAGATTAGTCGGCCATCAGTTATTCCTCGAGGCAATTGATAGACGTGATTAACGCAGCCTCTTCTCATAGGCAAACGAAGAAAAAAGGCAACCCGCACATATCTAGTCGTCGAACGTACTACAGAACAGAGATGGAAAAAGAGGGAGAGACGGTCGCGTCCGCGGCAGCGTTGGCCAGTGCGTATCGATCTGGCTGTGTTGCGTGCCTGGCGTAGGAGATGGGGCCGTGGAACGGACCAATCAGAGTCTCACGCACACCGCGTTACGTTACGCACGAACATTGCTACCTGCCTGATTACGAGGGCTGATAACTGCCCGCTCACCACGGTAGCCATGTTGAAACAATGAAATGGCGTCCAGCAGCCTCAGGCACACTGGCAAAACGCACTCTCTTCTGCACTCCATGTGCAAAAGTCCCAGACACTCCGATCCCTCGATCAAATTCTGGGACAGAACTCGTCCCATCATCAGCACTGTCTTCAAAGAGACGAAAATTATGACGAGAATCTTACCCAGGAAGCCTAATCCGTTCATGGTGGCAAAGATGTGCGACCAGGGTGCCTTAAGTAGAGCACAATACATTATGTGCTGTGATAATAGCAACGGTGGATATGAAACCAGCGAACAATCGAGCAGAGCTAATAAGTATAATAAGTATACATTCGAGCTACATTGCCGTATAGTGTAATTCATATTAGTCCCTAGATCCCCTGGTTCTAGAAGACTCGTCGTTGGATGGGACAATGGTCCGAATTGTGGGGTGGAACAGTAAATGTTAAACGTATTTATGGACGGGAGAGAAAATGCATGGGCTAACTTTTTGTTTCCGGAAAAACGGCGGGCTCTATACTATACGGACAGTCTTCCCGCATTACCAATTCCGCCGTATTGTCTTGGGGCCCCTCGATGATAGCAGACGACGGTATTAGCGGGTATTATGTAACTGCGCTTGAATACCAGATATGCCGTTGGAATAGATATTGTAATTAATCGCTGAGGGGTATGGGGTGGTATAAGGTCCAATGGCATAAGTCTCAGCGTCCATGGGGTGACCCAGGGTCAGTCCTCCAGCACCAGTACCCGGGGTCCTCTCGTGAGAATGTATATATTCATTCCCTAGTTATGCTATGTGGTTGACGGGAAAAATCACTGGGCCATCTGTCCCCCCCGCGTCTAGGCCTTTTCAAGAATTACCTTATTTCTATGTATGTATACAGATTTATGCCCCTGTGTACCGGTATCTCGTCACTTAACGATGTCCAAAAGTCATCCGACCCTGGCCCCATTGTTCATGTGTTTCTCTATTGGTGTAGCTTCAATACAAAGAAAATATGCTCCTATTTTATGTCCAATACACCAAAGGACACGCGCCGTTCTTCACACGTCTATTTTATGTGAAGATGAAGCTTATTGGTGGTATTTTGAAACGGAATGTATACTTGTAAGTGCAAATTTCTTCTATGATTATTACCTTTGTGAGGTTTGTATTCATGGATGTTTTCTATGGGCATGGGTCGTTCGGTCGATCGCTCGTGGATATCAGATTTCTAAAATCACGTGAAATCATTTTGAAACCTTTGGAAACATATGGAATCATTCGAAATCGATCAAATCATGTGGAACATGTATGTTTGAAATCTTCTGAAATCCTTCAAAATCGTTTGATAACATCTTGGAAATTTGTAAATATTTGTTTTGAAATCACGTGAAATCATTTGAATCACATAAAAAATTTCAGAACAGTTTCAAAATCATTGGAAGTCTTTGAACCACTTGAAATCTCTCAAAATCCTTTTGGTGTCATTCAAAATCATTTGAAATCATTTGAAATCGTGAAAATTACTTGAAATTGCTAGAAATTTTTGAAATCCTTTAATCCCCTCTAAATAATTACAAATCTTCCAAGATCTTCTGAAATCTTGTGAGATATCGTTCGGAATATAGAAATCTCCAAATCCGGTGTACGTAGCGAAACGTATCAGTGGTTGGCTGTTGGGTTTGAGTTCAGAAAGAATCTACGCAAAAGATTTCATCGTAGTTAAACATCAACAACAATTCCACTTTTTCTTGATTAGCCTCAATAACGTGCTGCAGAATTCGATCTAATTATTCAATGAGCTCGTGCGAATGACTAGGATGAGAAAATATTGCGAATTCATGGAAATATTGCAACTTCAGTTTCCCAATCGAACTTAACGAATGTACAAAGCATAGATTCAGAGCCCTTGTAATTGCCAAAAAGCGAGTATAAGGTAAGTATATTAAATTGGAGTTGTTTATGCCTCACACATAGGAACAAATATTCCAAATTTTTTTCATCGATTCCCGGCGACGACGACGACGTGACGTCAATGAATGATAAATAACAACACCTGGGGTTCTTTCCTGGTATATATACGAGGAGGCTTCTTCTCTCGCGACGCGTCCTCTGATATTTTTCATCTCCTCGTTGGAGTAGATATAGGTATACCATCCACCCAGAAGGCGAGAAGAAGGGAAGAAAAAAAAAACATGCAAAAAAAAAAGAGAAGGGAAAAAAATGAGACGAAAAAAAGTTGAGTATGGGAGGACCGCGGGCCCTCCTCCGCGACGCGTATAACTGGATAAGCTGGCGGTTTGTCCTTCGCAGAGGTTTTCACTTACTTTTTACTCCGAGCTCGTTTCAGCCTCCGGGTCGGAAGGATGATGTATGCGTACCAGGGTGATTTATCCACGTATAGGAGCCTTCTCTGCCGTGTTTTTGCGTATCCCTCCTTCTCTAAGCGTCACTGGGGAGTGCAAAACGATCCAAAACCAACCACCCTTCTCTCCTGCATTCGCGGTGAGTGTGTCCCGTCAGAGTTATGTTTTCGGACCACAAAGATAGGAGAACGGGACCAAAAGTCTTATCCGTCGTTAGAGAGAGAGAAGGAGAAAGAGATAGGTGAATAGATACATAGAAGTTTATTTCTTGATCCTGGAGCATGGCTCCCTAAGGACTACAGGCAAGATTCATAGAGAAGCATATTTGTTGCATAACGAGAAGCACATAATACATTCAGCAGAACAAACTAAGATAGTCAAGTTGAATTAGACGTTCCCGATGGAAATGCATTGTACAGTACCTACTACGGCAGGCGTATATGTATAGTCAGCATACATGCACGTTGAGAAAACGTGGAGAGTTCCGAAATGCAAGTGTTTCGAACGGTATAAAAATTACAAACTTATTTGAGACGTGATGTTGAGTTCCTAGAAACGTCAGAGATCAGAATTTGCAAATTTCGAAAGGTAGAAATGCAGACAGCTCAAAGATCCAAAAGTTGAAAACTCAGAAAACCCAAAAATCTGCAAATTTAAGTGAAGCTCATGACAAAGCTGTAATATAAACGACGTACGTTGCATCTCGCTGAATTCCGAGATTCGAAGTTTTGGCCTGTCGGATCTCTAGCTTTCGGAATTTTTAACCTCGGTGCTTTTCCATGTGGAATTTTCCAACTTGTCTGCATAGACTTTCAGGGAAATAATCTTTCGATAATCTGTGAGTCGGTAGTATAAAAATTTAGAATTTTTACCTTTCGCAGCTTTTGAAATTCGGAATTTCAATCCCGCCTCTACGTGAAGTGAGACATACTCATAAGAAAACAAAGCATAGAATGCAACAGCGATACATTATGATGTGTTCTAACGTTCTGAACAGGTTCAGAAAGCAGACCAGCGAAAGAGAAATCAATAGATAGATAGGTAGATAGATGATTGATTTATGTCCATAACGATATTGGACAACGAAAGTGTCATGTACTATAAAGTGCTATAGAGTAAGTGTACCCTTATATTTTCTAACATTTTGAATCGATGATAAGAATTTTTAATGTTTCCGTTAGACAAATCAGCAGCTAAAGACTCAGAGAAAACTAATTTTTTTTCGATAATTTGAAAGCTCACGGATGCAATGAGGAATCATTGAAAAAGGTCAATAATTGGGGCAGGCTTAGTAACTAGTACACTTACCTTTTAATAATGTTAGGTTAGGTAGAGTGAGCTACAGATAAAGATGAAATGAGTGAAGTAAAGTCTAAGAGAGGGTGGCAAAGCTTCCCAAGATTAGTACAAATGTAGATGTTGAGAAATATCGGAATATGCATACAAGGGCGTAGTGTTAGGATCATGTGAGTATATACGTGTAACTAAAATATACATACGCGGGAACTTTGAGCGAGAAGCGAAGCTTCTTTCGAACGTGATAACGCGTCGCCTGGCCATTATCCATGGGTTTTTACGCGAAGAGAGGCGTATCACTGCGGATCTCACTATACTCCCTAATACGCGTAGAAGTTGGGCTTTTTACGAGCGAGTTGGATACGTGCGATCACACGTGTCCCCGATCCTGGAGAACGCACTAGCTTATACCGAGGAGTTAGGGGGATATGATGTTTCATGTTCGTCCCGGACCGGAGCTGGAGGCTGGAGGCTGGAGGCTGGAGGCTGGAGGCTGGAGCGGTATCCTGAATGTTCTCGACCATTAACAATATATATATTTACCGGAGCGCTTCTCGTCGGTGTATAAGTATAGGGGAAATCTCAACTCTTGTTCGAGGGATGAGCCAGCCAAGATCCGGGAAGAGGAGAGAAGGAACCGCGGATCTTGGCTACGAAGCGATGCATGTGATTTTCGAAGGGGCCAAAAAATCTCTGACTTTGCTACCCGCGGATACATATACCAGCCCTGCTTATAGCAACGGTCGTTATCACGCTTTCTTGAGTTCTACTTCAGAGAACAATTTTACTCTATACCTCGTCAATTAGACCCACGCATGTCTCGTTTGACATGCTCGGTAACCATCGGAGAACTAAACTTCTCGGATAAACAAAATGTCATTAAATTCTTTCTTTCATTTCGTACCAAAAAGTTGGGATTTTTTTCTATATATTATATATGTATATATATTTGGTTTAGTTTTCTTTGGGGGAAAAACTTTTCTACGTCAACGGTAGGTATAGGTAGGTAGGTAGGTAGGTACATAAAGTTCTCACCGTAAAGTAGTGCGAAAATTTGTTTGAGTATTCGAGAGATCTTGGCCGTGACTTTAAAACCCAGAAGGTTTTTAAATCAGATTTCGTGTAATTCGGATTCTGGGCAGTCAGGTTTGGCGTCGAGTGCGTAATTAGCATAAGAATAATGGGCATTGCTTTCTTAATCAAACTTTTAACCGGGTTTTTCACCCCGCGGATAAGTCACCTTTGAGATTTTTAATACGAAAATGCTAATAAACTAATATTATTTTCCTTGCTATAGGTATCCGGCACGTCAGAGCGCCGCGGGTCGCGGAGACTTTTTCGTTTTCTATGGTCTTATATCATCAGTACGAAGATCGGAAAGCGAATCTTATTCCCTGGTATTGAAATTAATCAAAGACGCAGCTTGGCCGTGATTGATTTTTGTCAGAAACACATGTAGAAGTGTACAGGTACGAGGTAGGAAATTTCCGGGAGGTTTTGCCCTGCAGCAAACTTTCGAGCCGGCAGTAAATCAATTAACTATATTCCATAAACGAACTTTGCTTTTCAAACGTGTTGCGTAGAGAAAATGTTGCAATTTGTGGATTTTTCAACTTTCGTATCTTTCAGCTGTCTGCATTTTGACTTTTCGGAATTTTCGAGTTCTGAACTCTGACGTTTCTAGAAATTCAGAATCGTGTCTTAAATAAATTCGAAATTTAGACCGTTCGGGGAACTTTTGGAATTCGGAACTTCAATCCCGTCCCCACCAGAGAAGCCGTCGAAAAGTGAAAAATCAAAGGACGAGGTGCAACTTGGACATGGATTCAGGCGCTCGTAAAAGAACAATAACCTGAAATAGACGGGGATATCCAGCCAGCGGGTTATATCGCTGAGTGCAAATGAGAAATATATTTATTAGCGAAGCTCATTCGCCGGCCCCAAGCGCAGAGGTCGTTAATTCCACGTATGAATAATATACTGAACGGTAAGCGCGAACCGCAGTGGACGCACGCCCTCCCTCGCTCTTTATCGTCATCCCCTATATCTACCCTGTCATTCTCTCTCTCCATCTCTCTTTCTCTCTTTATCCCGTTGATTCTCCACTGCGCTATGGTATAATTCGATTGTCATTCGATTCTCCATGCTCAGGGCCCAATCCGGTTGTCCGGTTTTCGGTTTGTTGCGGCTTCAACCCCGCGGCGGTTTTCATCACGTGAAACCCTTTGCCGAACGGGCTTTTCTATCCGTATAGGTTCAGGAATCCGATTTTGACCATCCGCAATACATACCGAGTTGCGAAAACGCAGTCCGACCATGCCACAATAGAACTTGTAAAAAAAAAAAAAAAAAAGAAACAGAGAGAGAAAAAAAAACGGGGGGAAAAGAATGCCAATCTTTATATCAACCCGCGGTACGGCATCCCGCCACGGTTCAATGGTTCAGTTCACGACGCGGTTGGTTCGAAATCGTCGGACCGTGACTGCAGCGGCTCACGATGTTCATCGGCTATTTTCATTTAGGGTATACAGACTCTTCGTTGAGGATTTTTTGACCTTGTTGAAACATACGGAACGCTATCTGTCCATCGAGAATCTGATGGATAAAAAAAGTTCTGATTCGAAACGCTAATTACGTTACAAAGATCAGCAAAACCGGATAATTTTCAGAGGTTTGAGTAGATGGTGAACGTTTGTCTTCAATACGCTTCGCAACAATCAAGAATTCATCCTATCGGATGTTTCTCGTCAGCTTCTGTCATCCATACGCTACATTATGAATTATGAAATTTTTTTTGGGTGAAAAAAAATTCTCTGAACGAATATCAAACATCAAAAATCTAGCGAAAAAACATTCGTAGTCGATAACTGCTCGCTTCGAATTTGATTCGATCGGATATTTCTTTGCAGAACTGAATCCCTACTGTGTCACATTCGGAACAACTGGATAGTTTTGTGATTTCTGAACATAATCCTCGATTTTTAGTATGTTTCTGAACCGTCCTCTGCAGTTAGCACTTGCAGACATATATAGACAGCAGTGTACTTCGAACTTTTCTTTGTGGATTCGACACACTCGATGTTCGGGGCAATCGCACAGGTGTGTAGCTTGGTTGTACAGAAGCACCGTGCCCGTAGTGATTAAGGTATTGTGACAGTAGTAATAATTGCCTACGGCGTTCCCCGGACGTACAGTCAAATTTAGTCCCACATCGGATTGCGTCGTATATCTACTAATTCAATGCGTAATCCGACCGTGTAATAACGCGAATGACAACAGTGTTGGATTTCCATTCCTTTTTAACGTCTCACTTTTGAAAAAAAGGGAAGTTATTATTGCCATCACAAAAATGAAAAGTTGTGGTTTCACCAGATCTCCACGTTTTGAGCTCCAGAGAATCAACTCCGACCATTTTTGGTTGGACTTGGATGTCTGATCAATTTCATGTCTATGACGATATCTTCAGAACGAATCAACGGATTTCGATGATGTTGGTCTTAATCGATGCGGTTGTTCGCAACTCAGGGCTGGTTCGATTTTGAATTCAATCTGTCGACTAGTTTTTTAGTAATCGAGCGATCAAAAGTTTAACAGAACTTTTTTTTTATATTCATATCTACAGGGAACGAATCAACGGATTTTACTGATCTTGATCTTCATCGATAGCATTCGCTCTAACTCAGGATTGACTAAATTTTGAAACAGATCGATGCAGTAGTTTTTTTATTATTCGAATTCGAAAGATCTGCGCAGGAAGTTTCCGAGCTGACCTATCGTGGTCATCTGATTTACCTGCTTGTTCTTTTGTTATTGTTTTTGCACAAGATAGAGTACGAGTCGATTAGTAATGATTTGATGATTATTATCGTCTCGTAGAATTGGTATAAAAGAGCAAGAATGAGGGAAAGAAAAAACCGAAAAACGTCATTGGTGTATTAATCACCTTGGAAGAGAATTTCGTTCGAGATATGGGTGACAGTACATCCATGCGACGTGGCTCCGTCGGAATACCATTATCAGATAATGGCGGCAATTAACTGGTGTGTCGTACATAAATCTTCGCGTGAAAGGACAGGATGCCATATTTAAATAAATAAATAGTCGCATTGTGAACCGTGGACGGCGTCATCGGGTCGGGGCCATCTTGCGGTGTTCGCCGTACCGAAATATGCTAATCACTCTAAAACGCAGACGCGAGACGAGCGGATCGGAGACGCGTTTTAAAGACGCGTCCGAGGTGAAGACTTGCTGCCTAAATACCTGTAATGTATGCGACCACGTCGGCCACGGCTGCCAACCTTCAAAGCGGCGCTTAACGAGGACAAATTTCTGAAAAAAAAAACACGCTACATGCGATGATTCCACACCTGACACGTAAATTCATTCAACGATTCCATACTCCTCCAGGATTCTTGCGTTAAATAAGAACTTCGACTTCTTTTTTCGTACATTTTGATCTACGATCTGCGATATCAACCCACAAATTCTCGTCCTGTTTTAGACGATTTTTTATTTTCTTTTTCTTTTTTTTGTTTATCTCTTGTAGTCACCCTCCATTTTCTCTGCAGGATTCTATTTTGATCGGCGTCCGTCGACGCGACCACACGTGACGCGTGGCTGCACATCCTACAGGCGTCGTTCGACGCATCCCTGACGTTATATACGTCGTTGTGTAGTCGTCTAGCTGGGGATGTGCAATGTATCGAAAGATATTCATGGGGCCGGCCGTTGTCCCCCCGCGTCGCGAATGCCTTATTGATTGCGTTTCACCCCCGCCTGGGGTACGGCGATTCCCCGTGAAACCCTCCGGGGTGAAATCGTGGAACCACCGTGAACCCCTTCCATCGATAGGAACGGGGAAAGTCAGCCCGGAAGTGGGGAATATGGATTTTGGATCGCCGGGAATCACTGGGCCGTCGAGCCCGAGAAGGAAAGGCTATATGGTGATAGGGCTGCCCCTTCCCCATAGCCTCAAAACTACATTTGCCTTTTTCATTTATCAGGATTTCCCGGCTTGACCCTTGCCGGGCCCTCGATTACCATTAAGATTCTACTCGCGAGCCCCGGATGTTACGGATCGGGAGGCAATGATCGTCCTTTTTGACATATGGAAGGAAAACTGTTTGATAGATGTCCGGAATGCTGCGAAACCCGAAGCACAAAAGCGACAAGTTTTATCACCGTTAAAGTATATAGTAGACGGAAGGAGCAAAGCGTCGGCGATCGTAACATATAAGCTAAATCAAAAGATATCCGCTGAAAGTATCGAAAATGCAAATCCCGGAAATGATATTCTTGTGTACGGAATAATCCCACGGTTTTAAAGCCTTCCAATCTTGAAGAAAAAAACAAAAAAACATTTTTGAGAACCATAGGCTTCTTTTTTCACGCCGTTTTCACCACCAAATACCAAGTGTCAGTTTCAGACGAACCCGGTCACGACCTAAAAGCAGGTCACGATCTCGCTGACCACTCCAAAGGACCTCGTGCTTTTGATCGTATATACCTTTTTTTCTTTCGCATCCCTTTCGCCCTGAGATTCTAAGAGGACGAAGTGTGTAAACCAGGGTTGGGGACAACTGATAGTCTGATCGTAGGCACCACACGAGTCCGACAGTCCAGTGACTGGATCATGGGAGCGTACGACGTGAGGCCTCGGAAATACCATGAAACATGGTGAGGCACCATGGAATTCAATGGTGACGCGAGGCACCGAATGGCGGGGCCTCATTGTGCCCCACTTGACTTTGTTGTTGGAGCTTTTGTCCGTTTTTTTCCCGAATGGTACCCTTTGTTCGGTTAATTATTCGTGTTGTTGCTTAACAGCCGGGATGTTTCTCAAACAGGGCTTGGCCAACTCTCTCACTGACTTGGATTGTGGCTTTCTTTGTTTTCTTGTTAAGCTCTTTTAATATCTTGGGGTAGGTTAGGACCGACGGTATAAGATGAGACCTTGATACGGATTGGTAACGTTGACCAACGTCGCCGGAAGCCAAAAATCGACTCTGTGCCCCATCGCGATAAAGCCAATTCCCATGTCTCTGTACCTACTTTTGATCTATGAAATCCTGTAATCGCAGAACCAACAATTCCTCCCTCCAAATAAGGTTGTTTGGACTGTCAATGACGGCGAGCCTTAAACCGAAAGATTTGGTTGTCTTTATTGACGTTGACGGGGTATATCATGAGTTTCGTGAATCGTGATGCAACGCGTTCGTGGCATAGCCACCCCTGGCAGTATATATGCGTTTCTAACCCCTGTTTCGCCGCGTGGCTAATCCGACGCATAGTTTATACGTCATTAAACCCCCGCCAGTGTTGGCCTGGGGTGGCACGCGCGGAATCCGCGGACGTCACGCCGTATATTGCCGCCTCCGGGTCAACGGGGGATAGTAAGGGGGGGTAGAGTGTGGCACGACGTAGCAACCCTCCCGAGCTAGCTGTCAGGTTGAATCATCCCCCGGAGATATGACAGCCGCCTCCAGGGGCCCTGGCGTCTCGTCGCCACAGCTTTTCCCCTGCTACCCCGAGCGGGCAACGATGCTGCCCACCCACGCCAAAATCGAGATTAAATACCTATTGGCCGGGTGCGTTTCATCCCCTGTCGACAAAATCCTAAATATTACCCCTTGCTCGCCGCAAAAAAATGATATACAAAATTTTAATGTGCATATTGTAAAGAAATTCAGGGAACATCATTTCACCAGCCAAAACCGTCCTGAAGTTTGATTATCACAGAAATTGATGTAACCTCATATGTTTTCAACTTTATCCAATGCGGAATAGAAGATGGTATAATCATTTGAAAAATGAACAGTTGGAGTTCACCAAATCTCTGAAGTCTCTAATTCAATTTCGTTTTATAACATTTGCTATTGAGGTCCAAAAAATGACCTGCGATCGTCTTTGACCGATTGTTTGTATCAATTTAGATCAATTTTACCTCCGACGATATTTCGAGAATGATTGAATGGATTTGGATGATCTTTTTCTTAATCATTGCGGTCTTCTCTAAGTCGAGAGTCGTTAAATTTTCGAATTCGTTTGTCTGGTAGTTTTGGAGTCATCGGTGAGTTAAGAACGAAACTTTGGAAAAAAAAAAAAACTATCTTCACCAATCATATCCCGAGATCGGATCGACGGATCTTCATATACGATCTTGGGTCTAATGGAAAGGATTTTCTCCAATTTCAATCTGACTCAACTTTCCGACTTATTGATTTGGTAGCCTGTGAGTTGAGAGACAAACATTCATTCTTTCCTTGCTTCCATATTTCTTGGGATTGGGACTAAAATCAGGTTAAGCTTCGCTAATGTATAAATTTTGAGACATTAGATCCGACATGCCTAACTGAAATGAGATGACTGTTGAAAAATAGATACTGATAAGTTTTTCGGGTCGATGAACATGAATCTGAAGTTGATATTGAAAAACTCAATATGGTTATCAAAATCGCAAAGGCAATTTCTTTTCGCTCAAAAAACAATCCATTGTCTATTAATAAAATTGCGTTTACTCACGAAATCCTATTTATTGGGGTAAAAAATCTAGGCGGGAAGCTGTAGGTCTGGTCCATCCTAGTCAGCCAAATGATCTGCACGGTAGTTGGTGCTGTAGACCGATTCTCGTAATGGAGAATAATCTGGAATGATTTTCCGGTCAGGTACCACAATCTTGTGTGCTGAAGATTTGCGGTTCGAGTTTCGTATAGGAGTGTAAAAGTGGTATGATAAAATAGCGAGGAAAAGATCCCCACATTGAGTAGCTACCCTGAGGACAATGCCTTCCCCCCTCCCGCTTAGCCTCGGAAGGAAAGTTGGTGCGCATAATTTCTTGGGTACTTCCGGGCGAAAAACAGGAGCGGGTCACGACCTCTAAGAGATCGTATCGCGGGCGCGTGACCCCACCTGGTCGGGTGGGGTCCCAGGGACCCAGGGTCGCGGGGACAGGAGGTCGGGGGACGAAGGGCGAAGGGAATCATTCTAATTGCCCCGGACTTCCTTTCATCCCCTTTGTACGAGCCGGCTGGGTGCGCTTCCTCGTCCACCTCCACCTCCTCCTACCAAGTATCCCCCAAGCAAGCCCCGGCAGCACTAAGTCATTTCTGCGATTAATTTTTCCTTGCAATTTGCACGCGGCAGTAATTAAGGGGACGGCAGTTCGTCATCCCGTGTACCCGGAGCTGGTTTCTCCTCCGTGAACCCAACCGCGTCTCACGGTTTAAATCCAAGAAGATCTTTCCTCCTCAGCCCTAAATGCGCCGCATGAGAAACCGGGAGGGGAGTCGTATCAGCAAGTTCGGAGGCTGTGCGTTATCGCGATCATCTATACGTACGTACTCTGGGAACCATGACGGAAAACGTGGTTCCGGGTGCAGCAATCGCCAAGCTCGAGCTCCAACCCTGGGTACGGAGGCCTTCGAGGTGTTTAATAAAGATAATGCTCCGGTCGGGACTTGGCTCATTCATCCACTAGCTCGCTCTGACGTTCCCGAGTTCTTCCTCGTGAATACCCTGAATGCCTTTCTCTCCACACTACTTTCTACTCTACGTACACATTCACCGACTTCTACCTTTTTTTCATGTATTCGTGCAACAACCAGCCAGTCCTTTCGCTCCGACAGTCTCGAACTAGTATCACAAGGTCTTATCTCCTTCGATTCCTACCATCCGCATCCTGGATTACAGAATCCAAAAGCAATCATATCAATGAGGAGCTGATACTGATTCTGACGCTACGACCAAGCTTGCAAAAAGAGGTTAAGAAATATTCTCCAATGCTGTAAATGATTCGAGATTTGCTGATGATGCACATTTCGAGTGCATCAACATTTTCCCGGACCATTCCGCCCGTATGATTCTCAGGATTGAGACTGCAAACTATGTGTAGGTGCAACGTACGCTCCGGGATTTCGTTTGGTCGGGTCTGCTGCATCAAAACACGTAAGTCCAGGGGGGCAATAATAGATCCTACAATGCCACGTGAGCTTTTCAGTGACTTGGGGGGTAGGTATGGCGATGGGTGGTGGGGGTGGTGGTGGTGGTGGTGGAAACGGTTGGATACGAAGGGGTAGAGGAAGAGGAAGGGAACCACGACGTGGTGGAGGATGAGGTGGCTCATCAACTAATGGCCCGCACCGGAACTGAACTACTACGGTACTCGTGGTACCTGCTACACTGTGCCCGACATGTGCTTCACGTATATCTATACCCTACGTCCGCCACTATCCACCATCTGGGTCGAGTCTGAGTTTGGTATGAAACCGGCCGCAGCGGGTCTAGAGTTGCTGATCACACGTGGGTAACGGAAGGCCTTATTTCTGACGTTTCACATTACCGCCAACGTTTCTTATCCAGTCATCTATCTGGCTGGCTCCTTTTTCCTGGACTCGCATACCACCGCAACGCCTCAAAGCCATTCGAGTCCCTGAATTTTCCTAAAATGTGGTCAACTCCTCGACACGCGACCCAGCATAACGAAAACCACACGTCCCCTTGTACATAACATCGCGATATCGCGATTGAACTGCGAATAGAAACGTCTTCTTCTAGCGGTTCGTGACTTGCATAACTAGATAGCGTTCGGATAGAGTCAAATTCCTATGATTTCATAGCTATTAGCGAGATGCAATCTATCCAGCGACTTCGCAGGCTTGTCATGAACAATAAAGAAATGTTCGTTCACAGCGAAAACCAAACGAAACAAACTAGGAGTCGCTATAGGTAAAGGTGATCAAGTCACAGTAATAAGGCCATTCGAATACCCGAAATGTCAACCTAATGCAGTGGCCTTCCGAAATGACATTTTTCCTTTTTTTGCTATTGCAAGTAAACTGAGTATTCAGGTTTCGGTCAATTTCGCCAGGCCGCTGTAGTATAGCAGAGTAATTTTCGTTGATAAAATCGCATCAACGGGTAAAAT
The DNA here is from genome assembly GCA_963989295.1 of Ametastegia equiseti. Classification (NCBI taxonomy): domain Eukaryota; kingdom Metazoa; phylum Arthropoda; class Insecta; order Hymenoptera; family Tenthredinidae; genus Ametastegia; species Ametastegia equiseti. The sequence continues at coordinate 17,697,825 of OZ022389.1, read as the reverse complement.
GGGGGAGTTTGATGTACCACCTGATGAAATTTGCTGTTTTTCGTGCAGACAAATTGCAGGTTTCGAATCAATACCTGAAGGGGACTGAAAGTGAGGTATGCAGTGTCCTCTGTAGCGCCACGAGGTATGTTCAAGCTTCGATAGCAACAGAACTGATTATGAATTAAGTTATCGCGACAAATGATTATAGTCGCTGTCTTTGTAAATCCACTAACATTTTTGTCGCAACTTGACTGTTATTTGAAGAATAATTTTTCATACGGAGTCGAAAACCAATTGCCATGTTGGTTATTACCCAATGTGCACTATTCTACAAAAACCCTATGGTCCGTATTCAGCACTGTGGCAAAATCTTGAACTCTGTATCAAGTCTTATGGGCTATAAGCGACACTGGCGCCTAAAAGCGACTGCTGAATACGGGCCTATATATCTGAATTGAGCCGGTCGTAAGACAAATTGGGAGATAAAGATTCGCAGATGATTTCAACCACTGGGTGAAATTCAAGTCGTAATGACCAGTGAGTGATCGTGGATTTCGCACTCGGAAGATAATCTCGTGTATTCAAAGTGTCTTTCAAATCGTCAATGTCGGATTCGTCAGATCAAGTATTTCGGGGATTTATCAATATTTTGAAGTTGCGGGAAAAGAAAATTAGGTGAACTTGTTAAATGATAGAGAATCGATATAAACCGGAAGGAATTGTCACGTGTCTTGATCGTAAGGAGAAAAAATGGATTCTTGAAAGGCGAAAGGTCGCGAAAGGTAGTTCGGAAAAGTCTGTTCCATATTCTCCTCTCTTTTTTTAGATAGCGATTCTTTGATTTAACGCTCACTTGGTACACAAGCGCGTTTTTAACGCTTCCAGGGTTGCCATGGCGACGACGTGGGCCGTTATTAATCCCCACGGGAGCCGAGTAGAATAGCGTGAGGCGAGAGACGAGAGGTGGGCGAAAGCGAGGAAGAGAAGCGAAGAGAAGGGAAGAGAAAAGCAGAGAAGAGAAGAGAAGAGAAGCTTCTACCGCTGCCTCGCAGCTTCTGCAGCTTCTGATTCCGATTCTCTCGCTCTCTTACGTTAGCGTAGCGACGACGAGGATCCATCCTCTTCTCTATCCCTTCGAGGAAGGCTCGGTAAAGGGCCGGGGAATTAGGAGAGAGGGACTCCGTCATTATACTCCCATCAGTCACTCTCTCGCTCTCTTTACTCATCTCTCCTTCACCCCCTTGTATTCATCTTCGTTCCCGTATTGCACATCTCAGATATTATACTTACACACCCGCGCATCTACTCGCGGAGGATCTTAATAAAACCGTTTCGCTTCCGCGACTCCTAATTCTTTGGCAAAAATAACTGACGGTACATGAACAGGATGCTCCAATTCTCCCCATTTCCTAACCGGAAGTCGCAGAATCTTCGGAAAATTTTCTACATCATTTTCACCAACCACTCGATTTTCTTCTCCAATTTCCTACGAATCGGTCATTTCATTCTTCCGGAATTGTCCAAAAATCAATCTCTTATACTATCTGAAACGAACAATTTAGCCTGATGATCCTATGAACGCGTGTTGGGCCAAGAGTATTCTTATCAAGATACACTGAAGGGTCTACAGCAGTTTATTGATACGTAAATAGTCGGTCTGGAAGTGTGTACCATGTATGAAAGACGTACCTTCAAAATGCTGATAAAAATAAAGTTAACCCCTCGTGGTCCATCTGGGGAAATTTCACCCAGGCCTCACTTTTGGGTGAAAAATATTTCAGAAATGCATTAGATATACGATGTTTTCAGCGATAAGGTGCATTTTTCGCACTTGTGTGTTCTAGATAAATTCGCATACATTTTCACTCCAAAATCGATCCTGTTCACATGTCGAAATGAATACCTTTTTTTTTAATCGGGCAGCATGCCATTATTTTTTTCTTTAAGGTACAATATCTGACGAGTATTTCCGTTGTAATTTCACTCGAAAATATTGACAATTCAAAAAGTTATGATTTTTTCAGTGAAAATGTGTATTTTTTGACAAACTTACCAACTTACGATTTTTTCTAAACGTGTTATGATTTGAATTTTGACATTTAACCTTTTGGCAAATGTTTTAGAATGTTCAAAGTATTTTTTAGGATTTTTTTGTTCCTGATCGGACTGCTAGTTCTGACACAGCAACCATTCGAACCTGAATTTAGACTGCAGAATTCTCTACATATACGGAAACACCGACAGACGTCCATACTTTTTGCAAAACGCGGCAGAATTCTCCTGTGAGCAATGAAACGGATTTTCGAATTGATGAAAATTCATCCACCGTTCCAATGCGACGTTCTTGCGATCCTTCCTGAAAATAGTAAGAATCATTAGCCGCACATCGTTTATCATCACCGTAAAATCGCAACACGCACCTATACTAGACGTAGGTATAGTAGCCCATTAGAAGCATTTGCCCAGGCGTAAAATCGGCTCAAATATTCATGAGCCTATCTTGCAGGGTATGGATACGTACTGTATCGGTTCCCGGTGACCTCGTACGCGAGTGTGACGTGTTTCCGGTATCGATACATCGTTTCTCTTGTTCAGCAGGGCATGAAGGGACGTATGGACGTCCGTGTTAGACGCGGGCTTTGTTTCCTCACCGAGATGGAATAACGTTTCTGCGCGGGTATTTGTTTGCCATTTTTTTTTTTTTTTTTTTGCCTATATAGCACTGGGACTGGGAAGTTGAATATATATGAAGTTAAAAGTTGTACAACTCTCTGCTTCTGCCATTCACACATGACGTACCCACACACATGAGCATTTGCTTTCGAGCTATCGATTATTTGCACAGACCAATCGCCGGAACTGGACATCACTTTCCTCGGACTGATCTAACGCGTTATATCCAAACCTCCCGACACGTTTTACTTTTCTATCTATGTATGGGGTTAAGTATGTGTATAGGTAAAGAGTACAGATTATAGGGCAGAGTTTCGGTCAGCTTCTCGGTATATAATTACTGCCCCGAGCCAGTGAGCGTGATGATTGAGATTGTAGACAAAGTTTCGTAATCGAGTGTCCTCTGGATTAATAGTTACATATTACGTTTATTTTAGGTCAGCTTTGGAACGGACGAATTTCTCTGCGGTATTAAGAATTTTCATGTCAGAAGCGGTTAAGTAACTGTCAAAGTAATGGACGGCCGAGCATTAATTACTGGCACTTGGCAATTCGAGAACCTAAATGAGGCCGAACTCTCTAAAAGGTCCCCCGCGTCTCTAAACAGCGAAGTAGTAAATGATTGTAAGCTGCTGGCGTTTTAGAATATCATATTCAATGGTACAATTATTCGATGGTCAATTATTCCATACATTGATTTTCGCCCTGGAATCAAGATTTTCAGCAAGATCTCGATATTCAACAGTGTAATTGGAAATCTGATTAAGTGGATTCAACTATAACGTCTGTCATCGAATTGGATCGTTCTTTTCGAATGGTGACTGTGGTGGGACACTAAAATCATAAGGTGATTGCTGAATTGCAACTTGACACGTAATGATGGGAATCAAAAATTTGTTGTTTTATCATGGCAAGCAAAGTTGCAAAAATTCACATGACATACTATATGGAGAGGATTCATAACCTTAGGTTTTCCGAATTCACTCGAGGCAGCTAGATGAATGGAATAAACGGAATGAAATACACGTTTACATTTTTTTTTGCAAAGCTCAAAAAACTCAGAGACAGTTTTTTTTTGTCGAACCCACTCGTATCGAGGGACAACCTTTGAGGGTTGCTTGAAACAGTTTACGGCGAACGAAAGTTCTCAGGTTTATCCTTGAAGTTTTTTACAGTTGTCCAAAAACTGTGGATATAGGTATACCGTTTTGTCCCATTTTCGACTATTTTTGCTCTGCGCGGAATTGATTTGAGTCGTTTTTACTGTTTTTTTGTGAACTGTCCGCGTTTGGAATGCCATGAGCATCGGTGACGATGGCTGAAACTCCCAGGGCACTCGGAGACGAGTTACGCAGATCTAATAACGGGACAAACGTCGCACGAGCGTGTCCCGAACGGGATTTCATTTCCTATCCCGAGGGAGAGCCCCGCGGTAGGTAGAAGTCTATATACACCTTCCCTCTTCGCAGCTCTTCCCCCCCTTTCTCACCCTTCGACATCATCCCCGCGTAGCCGTGCCACATCGTGAATATCAATCTCGCTCGAATCCGCGAGCAATTCTCAAGGACCGTAGACGACGACGACGAGCTGTTATACCTCGAGCCCGTATAGCCCCGAAGCCTTGAAGCCTCGAAGCCCTCAAGTCTCGAAGCCCAGAAGCCTAGAGAAGTTGTGTGGAACGCCGGAGAGGAACCTACCAATATTTCGATCGTGCTCAGCCTTCGAATTTTCAACGTTTTCATCCACTCGTTTGCGTCCATCCGCTTGCTCGGCTATTAAATTAAAATGCTTGAAAAACCGACCAACGGTAGGTACTCGATCTCATTTCAATTTCTTTCATAGCCGAGCTTTCTGGACAGAAACAAACCACCCCAGCCTAAGATGGTAAGGGTAAATTGGATTCAGAAGATCACGAAACGAAAATTAACGTAATATGGAGTTTCAATGAACCTAAATCTATTCATTTCTTCATCAAAGCTCATTTCGTATTATTATAATCAATTGTAGATGAACTTTGGTGAGGAAATAGATCGATTTTGGACTAGGTACGTGTGAGTTTTCCAACCATGACATGCCTACTAGGTCTCTTAGGGAATTTTTCCGGAAGCGAACTGATCACAAAAGTTTAGTACGTCTGACGAAGATTAAATTTTGTTAATTTTTTTCTACCGTTGATGAATTTTTCATTAACGGCAATTGAAGCGAGAAAAAGAGCGGTATTTCCCGATGCTTTTTGAAATACTCAAGTTCGAGTGTCTGCCACTTGGGCAATAATTATTGGGAAAATACAGGGATCTTTTCAGGTGATGAGTCAGTCCTTGAAAAGCTCGTACAAATGGTATAAAATTCATAATTTGACGGACTGTTCCGCAGTTATAAACAAATCTACGTAATTATTTCGTTAAATGAATAACAGCGTGAACCTCTCGTGCCATTATTGTCATCAGACTTATCACTATTACTATACAATCCAAAGAAAAAGCCATATTGCCAGTCTGACATCCAAACGTTTTGGAATTCTGCTACAGTCGTATCTTCGAACGCCTACATCAAATCCATACCAAATTATCGGCGGATAAATGAAGATTGATTAATTTACACATATGCGGCTATTCGCAGTCTTGTCATGTAGGCACTGGTAGATACGCCATACATATCCATATATTGGTGAATATGAGTAGCATTTGCTCCCCTCGATACTGGCTTCTTCTTCATCCTTCGCTCCCTCACAATTCTCTGTTCTCTGCTCTCGGCTTCTGCTTTGGTAATGGCCGTACCGGAAACGGGACGACGCGTGACCCCAGACGGATGCATTAGACGCACTTCCGGCAGAACGACGCCCGGCGCCCTTGCCTCTTCCCTTTTGCCCTGCAATGTTCGATCCGCGACTATGGGGCAACCATTGCGAATCATCGATGTGCTATGCAATTATTATGGTGCAACGTCTCTGATCGCAAAGATATACCGACTACGACACGCTCTATAGGTACCAAACCGTTCCCTCCGTCACCAATTAGTTCGAAGCAATTCATTGAGGAAGTTGTGGGCTTATAATCAAGGGAAATTGTAGGTAGGGGATCAGTCCAAAGGTACTCGCCCAGGTTGGGTAGACAGACATCCTGGTAAGATTCATTTTGCACCCTCTCATGCCCGAGTTGTGTTTTATTATTTTTATTTCCAGAATTCCAAAAATTCAATATTCAAGATTGGGAATGAAATATTTTGGAGTAAAATGTGAAATACTGTTTCGTTTTCGTACAGCTTGGATATCATGGGATTTCTGGTTCACTGATTCTAGACCTGCGGCCGGAAATTCAGAATTTATAATGGAGGTTGCAGCGCGTAGGACTGAAGTAACAAATTTAATTCGAATTTCCAAAAAAATTGTAGTACATACCCACTAGTGTCCATCGATTAATATGAAAGACTCCACGGTATCAACTTTCCTAGAAATCAAATTTTTACCTGGTAATTGCGTTTGGCTATTTCAAGAACATACTGTAATAATAATATTCGAAGAAATCCAGTGAAATTTGGATTCTTCCAACCGTTGTAAAGAATTGAATGATTCCTTTGCACTTCATCGCTAGTTTGAAAATTACTTTCTGAATTGTGCTCGGGTTGCAAATGATTTCGCTGTACTGGAAACCACAGGAATATGACTGCTATATTTCAAAATGTTCAATTCGGTTTATTTGCAAGCTTTGCGTAGATATTTAGCTCAAAATGAGCTTCGACTTTGGTCCATACATCAAGTCTTTGGTAAAATACGATTTCGTGGAAATTCTGAAATTTATAAATGCCGATATATGCGTAAAACTGGATCGTTGGACAATTATTTTATATTTAATTACTCCTAATCGTTCTATATTATATTGCATCTTGGTTGGTGGATCTTGTTGGATATCGACGTGTGCCAAGGATAGCCGAATGTATATCTGGGCATTCAGACAAGTAACTTATGTAAGTAGACGGTTTTATTTTTTGAGAAATAAGCTCGTCGTTCTCCGCTGGTCCTCGACTCTTTCCCTCTAAAATCTGTCATCAGAATTTACTGGCTAATGCACAGTTCCGATACATCGCAAGCACTTTGGCGCTTTGAACCCCAGCTCTGCCCTCGTCTCTGCCTCGCTATGCCGACATAGCCTCGTCTCATTCTCTCATTCTCTCATTCTCTTGATTCTCTCGTCCCTTCCATTACTAGGAATAACAAACAGTGCTGTTTATGTATTCCGAGTCGGTGGGGAGAAATTAAAATTCATTCCGCACCCTTCGCGCCCTCAACCCCTCCAAACTCCACTCAGCGTTCACTCGCAAATACAAAATATTATACCCTTCCAGTATACCTATGTGTATATATATACGCGAATAATATACAACGTGGCACAAGAATGAACAAATCATCAAGTTAATATAAAATTAAGCAATATGATAAAAGTTGTGCTTTTGATCTGTCGGCAATTATCAGGTAAGCGACGTTCTTCCGAATCGGATGGCAATGAGGCGAGAAAAATGAGAAACTTGGGTAAGACCAAATGGTGCTCGAGTTAAAAAGATTGGCTCTTCGAGGAGAAGCCCCACGGCCCCGAAGGGGCCAATGGGCTTCGCCGCCCTTTGTCTTACCAGATTGGTCGGCGCATTGTTTCAAGGGTGGCCCAGCGCATGCGCGATCAACTCGCGTGGGAGGAAACACGTCTACGACCAACAGCCCTGCGCCGCGTCGTAGACCACGCCGCTACACACGACTCGCCAAGGGTCTACCTCAACTCGAAATTAAAGTTCTCCGATATTTCTGAGCCCTTATTGCCGCCGATTTCGGAATTCAAGGCCCAAAAATATTCGATAGCAGAACAAGTCCGAGGTCCTTTTCTACGAGATTTATTCATTAATGTAAGCACAACCAGCCCACGATATTATACAGCAACATTGCTGCAATAACCCAAAGTACCGCAAGGTCTGGAATATTACAGTATTGTTGCATATGAGGGCATGAAAACGATGATCTAGTCATGAATGATGAGCAAATTATTGAGAAATATTCCACTCAATCAAAGTTGCGGTAATGTTGCAAAGGTATATGAAAAATCAGCATTACCTACAGTAGAAAATATTGCAGTATTGTTGCACAACGTTTGTACAATGTTATGCTGCAGCAAGGCTACCCTGTCCTCTCTTCCACTTTTTTCGGTAGCATTGCTGCAATATCAAAGTGAAATATTTCTCGAAGAATTCCCATGTGGCATGCAAAATTTTGGCAACAGTTGCAGAAATGTGAATCCGCCGTTCCGCTATGAATGTGTTCATATGATTGTTTGTTCACACAATATTCGCCCAAACTTACTTTCGCTCTAACCTGTAGATAAATCACATGAATGTGTGCAGAATTCATAGCGTAATGATCGCATACACATTGCTGCAGATACATGTAAGTTTAAAATATCCTATGAAACAGGGTTCAGATTATTTTCATGACTAATCGGGCTAACTGCAATATTGCTATGATACTGTAACTGTAATGTTACCGATGCGATTGCAACATTGCTACCATGTTTCTGTAATGTTACAGTCGTAGCTCCGATATTGTAATAATGCTGCATTTCTCTGTGATATTGAAGTCGCAACTGCAATATTGCAGAATTAGATCAATCTTTTTGCAATATTGGGCGTCATGTGGATTGTTCGTTACACATGTCTACATGAAACATCTGCATACATGTCTTTTTAAATTCTCCGCCCAACCTAATAGTGTCATTCCCAACTATAAATAGTATACAACCATGTGAATTTAGCAGACGAGATATAAATAGTATACATGAACATTTACAAAATTAACTTGATTTTCATGAGATGAACATTACTGCAGATACATTCAAGTCCAATGTATGCCCTACTAAGTCTTTGCTAATCTGTCACGATCAATTCGGACAACTGAAATGCCGCGACATTGCCGAAATTTATAATATCTGCAATGTTGAAATGTTGCAGAATTTTTCAGCAATATACGAGTGCTGGGCGGGTATGTATGTACAAATATAATAATCGATTGAAGCAGATGGTGATAATTTATTCATGAGAAAGCGACCGTAATTACGTATCGATAAAATCGGTCGTTTCATTCTGACGTAATACGCTGGATGGATGGAAATCCGTAAAGTCCCCAAGGCGAATGATTCGAACAAAGGGAGAATTTAAAGCGCGAGTAACTCATCTTCCTTCCGTCCTGACGTAGGTAGGTACATTACATCGAAGCAATTAGTTTCGGTCAGTACGTAGGCGTCTTGCGTAAGCCCAAATGGAATATGGAACCGCTGCGGCGTGATATCCAGATGATTAAACGCGACACGGAAACCGAAACCTGGCCGCAACTCAGTGTCAATGTCAATAGCTTGACTGGAATGCAGACGTCTTCGTGGGCCGAAGTCCCCGACTAAAGCTGGGCCTTAGCCGGTTGCCCGAAGAAGGATGACTAGTTTAAAAGTTATACATATATATATATATATATATATATGTATATATATGTATATATGAAGGAAGGGGTTGAGGCCCAGAAATCCTAAAAACCACTTAACGGTCTTATAAACCATGGGACATGGTTTTGCCTCGTTTGTCTCGTTTTGTCTCGTTCCAGTCCCGATTTGCTGCCTCCCTTCGAACATTTGTCTCTCGATATACATAGGGCTGTCTGGATTTACCAGTGTGGTTTTCAAATCCCCTGCACGCACGCCATATAGCTAGAAGTCTTGGTGTGACGTGCCATGCCGTTGAAAGACGCGCGGGCGCGAGCCACTGACAAAAGAGGGCATAATATATTACGCTTATTAATGCACGCGGCGGCCCCGAGAGTGAAAAAGAGAGAAACACAGAAAAAGAAAAAGAGAAAAAGAAATACCGCGAAGTGGAGAGAAATATATTAGTTATGCCCGATGCTAAAATGCGCGCGGAAGGGTGAAAGTTGAAGGAGAGAAGAAAAAAAAGAGGGTAGAAAGAGGAAAAATTCAGGGGCAGGGAGAGGAAAGGGTTGAGAAAAAGGAATAAAATTAGTACAGGCCTTATATAACGCGGTACTACACATACGAATAAAGAGAACTTTACAGCGGTGAGAGGGTGTTAGTTTTTTTTAAGTCCCTAAGGACGTGTACAAATGAGCATAAAAACGCCGAACGCCTCTTTCCGAGCCAATGGGTGGTCCATTCATATACTCGGTTGAAATTGGTACCAACAGCCGAGAATTTTTTATTTATTTGTTGTTCTTGTTTTTTACAATTTATTTTTTTTTTCTTGCGGTTTTTTTTTCAAAACGTAAAATCGCTTCGTTCGCGTTCAATTTCATTTGTACGCGATTTCACATAAGGGACAATGCGCTAACGATTGTGCTATCGATGTGCGCACTCGACTATTCGTCATTTCAAAATTGCCCGGCTAGGTCCCCGCGCGTGCTCATACTGATTTCAATGACTTTATACCAATTAAATATTGTATGTGTATACCAAGGTTTTTGCCTTTTACATCAATTCCCGCATATCGTACAATTATTTTCGTGGACTACGGGTTAAGTTGTGTGTTTATGTGTTTGTGTGTAAAATCGCGGAGTGAACGAACGTACCTTATACTACTACAGAATCTACGGTTGCTTTAATTCTTATTACCATTCAACACCGGTACTTTCATAACGCTGTATAATTTCTGGTTCACCCCGTTAACAACCACCGCCTATATAACCCCTTATGGTACGTATACATCTACGCACGGATTAAGTGCTCTGCTGAATAATACTGTAGTATGTGCGTAAGTTGGACTCCAGGAAGGAAAATATACCGTTTAATATCTTTGCCCTAACAGCTCACTCTCACTACCTCTTCAACCCTCTATACTGTCCACCATAGTCTGCTAACCGGGCCCCAATACCTACCCCAACTGTATTGAACGCCTATACGGAAATCCACACTTTGCCTTTCACATATAGGTACCTTCACCTATAGCTATTATATTATATTATATGCGTCTCCAACACCCGCTAATGTACACACTGCACCTGTTATGGAACCGATAACACACGCATACTGCAGAAATTAATTCAATAATCCACTATTTCAATACCGAATTTCTAAATCGATGATCGAATTGGGTTGTTGAACAATTCTAGTGAAGAGAAGTCGGTAGAATAATGTTTAAAAAAATCAAGTTCTAGGAAGACTCGATAACGGAAGCCAGGGTGGAATATCTTGTCGATGTTGAGGGGTAGATATATACCAGGGATAATCTTTGGAAAATAATTAGCTAATGCTCTGTCGACAATGCGCGAGAACAGGAGTTATAAGGCGGTTCAACTATGACACCAGCGGGGGTCGCCGGTTGTTTCGTACCAAGGGTACAACAATGGATAGGAACTGAGCGGCAGCTTTGAAGGCAGGTGCCACAGTTGTGCTTCACAGCGTTGAGGATTTCACTAATAACCAGTCTATAATAGACCCGCTTAACCAGAGATGGTGGCCGATTGGGAATTGGTATGTAGTACCACACAGACTGTAGACAGCTTACGCGAGCCAAGATTCCAAGGCTCTTGTAGCTCAGCCCTCGTCTCTAACTACTGACCATCACAAATGGTACGTAATTATTCTCTTTAGTGCCAATCTTCTTTCCAATGGAGTTTCTAGAGACCGGCTGATAATCCTTCGTTACCAGTGCCAGCACCAGTGGCCCAAAGTAAACAGTCCTTTGCTCATCCTTGTGAACGGCAAAACTCTTCCTGCTGGTTCAAAATCGGTACCAATGACCCGGTGGTCTTGCTGGATGGCCACTGGTCAGGGTCTTCCAATTTTTATAGTAAAACGCGGTCATGACTTCGGGAGAGAACGCGATTTTTACCATCCAAAATCCGCGTCGGTCACAGATCGAGGTTCAAGTTGGAACAGAACTGTGGGACACGGCGCGGAGCGGGCTAGCTGAGTGTCTGTGAAGCAGATAAACGGATTAAGGCCGCTTTGTGTCAACGTGATCCTCTTCTGGTGCTACTGAATTCAAACGCGGGACGAACCTGAACCGGCCCTGGTCCGACTCCCGTCAATGGAATATTACGCGCTTCAGCGATGGCTACACGGTCGGTCCCGGGATCTGCAGCCAGCTTTTCGACTGATAACTGACTTTCATTTATTGTTATTAAACGAACGAGATCAGCTCCAAATCAGAACATAAATTAAACACTGACCGGAGTCTGCATTGGCTAATCACTTTCTGCAAAACAAAATGGAACACATAAGGGGTAGTGTTCTCCACAGCAATAATTAAGCATATCATTCAAAGTTCTGATAGTGCAGCATATTTAGAACTCGTTCATTGTCCAGTGACTCAATAATTCTGCGAAAATCACGTGTGGTTTGCACCAGACACAATTTGTCAATTTTTTTCCCTATTTTTCCTCTAATCTTTTTTTTTCTCATCTGCTCTCCTTCTGAAGTTCGCTATCCACAGGAGTCGAGCAAACACCAGCTCCATTTGAAATGACATTCCACTTTCGGTGTATTGCCAGGCTTTCTCTCTTCTTCGGGAGGATCTCGGCGTGCTCACACCGGGGGTGGTAGTTCGTTGTAGGGTCTCTCGTCCCGAGTCCTCGCGTAATCAAGGACCCCCCTTTGATGACAGGGTTTGATGGGGTAGGAGATGGGGAGAAGAAAAGGGGGGTGGAAGAGGGGGAAGAAGTATTCGATATGTATTGATATAACCCGGCCCTCCTTCGGTGGCACATTTGCATCACAACGGGATGGCTCCCGTGTTATCCGGTGCCTGGTAATTAGCCGGTGGCACATACCGTTCAGGATTAACTGGAGTATATTGCGTTTTTAATAAAAGTGCAAGAAACGACTATATAGGAACAACGTCGCGGAGATTTTCCAGTCTGTGATTATGCTTCTATATTCTGAAAGGATCCTCGCCCACTGAACACATTGATGGACGGAATTCTGAATTGGATTGTTCCTACTTTATTAAAAGGGTCCTTAGTGAACCGCCAATCGACTAATGTCGGATCCTGTAATCCGCTATATGGCGACAATAAAATTTGTCTCGTCATCTCGAACAGGAGATATTCTATCCCAATCTTGTTTCTTCTTTCTGCTAAAATTGACCTGTGCCATTGTGCTCGTTCGATTTAGCGTAAAATTTCATTCTGTCGAGTATATGAGCCGAATAACGATGTGCAAATACTTGATCGGCTTATCCCATACGTTTATTAATCAATTAGTAAATTAAAGACACGACTCGAGAGTAGAAATATTGCCGATTTTCAATGGAAAGTAGATTAATCTTCGAGTTTTCCGTGGTACCTACTTGAAACTTTGAAAGTGTCGTAACGATTAGGACTGCAGGCAGTGTAGCCTGAGGTGGAAAGACATGGTACCGTCTCGTGTGTGCGGGCTGGCTCGATTTATAAATGCAAAGAGCGGTGCAGGTCCCAGGGGCATCCTGAACGGGCGCTGGGCTCGACTGGTTCCGCTCGCCTGCTGACTAGCTCGCTGATTGCTGTTGCATCTTTGATGACCTTGGCCAGACAGAAACGAGGGTGGGTAAAGCTGTGCAAAGAGTACCCTGGCGAAATTGATATTCCAGCAGACAGATTCCGTAACGAGGCGTACCTCCCAGTCCGCGAAAATAGCCAGTGACGAGAAGAAAAAAAATTCTATTTCGTCTCGACGTAGGGGCAATGGATAGGTATAACGCATCCGACGACCTTTCAATATTCACGAGGACCAACAAGCCTTGTAAAAATTGTTTAATTTTTTTTTTTGTTTCAGAAAACTATGAAGTACGTATACGTACCTACCAGACGAGAAACCGGGACTGGGAAACTCATAGACATACACAATCATCAAAAAGTAAGTAACACGTACGAAAGAATTGCGGGAAAAAGTTTGTCGCAATAACTTGACGGGTTTCGCGTTACTGCCACAAATTGTTTGGCGAAGACTTAACAAAACCAGGTGCGAGAGTTCCTCCGGGACATTCAGCTGCGGGGAAAAAAATAATTAAAACTTAGATGGATATCAGGCTTGTTCGTGGAAAGAGAAAAACCACCCCCGTTGTTTTCTTATGGAAATTAGGTTTCGGTCAAATTAGCTCTAACCTTGGAGGAAAAGTAGTGTACACGTGATGATGATGATAATGAATTATCAAATATGTTCGTTTTCCAAACTTTCGAACACTACACCTGTATAACTTTGACATTACTTTACCATGCGTGTGAAAGAAAAAGCCTCGAATTGAACCTTATGACCAACTGTTAATATTGACCGTTCAGTCAACCTTTCAGACCTTTCAGTTTCGAGAATGATAACTTTCGATCATCGTCACAAGAGCCACTTTTTCCAAAAGTTACAGCTAATTGGACCGGAACCCGATTTTCGTAAAGAAACTATGATGCCCTTTCACATGTTAATTTTGCTGCCGGATCACATGATGGATTTTGATGGTGTTAGTCAGGTCGCTATAGGTGCGGAGTTACGTTGCCCCGTAGATGACGGGGACTCTAGGACGAACCGTATCAAACTGGTATAGGTATAGGCGGCAAAATCAAAGCAGCTGGTTGCTCATGAGCAAGGCAGCCAGCCGCTCTGCCTAGGTGTAGATCTTCGTGTTTGTACGGTATCGTGTCTAACATCGTGTAGGCAGAGGTTATTAATCAAGTCATTACAGCCAGCCGCCCAGCCAAGAGGAGTTATTAATAACCAATAATTTGATACGCTTCCATTCGTCGTCTCGTCCATCCATCCATCCTACCATCCTTCCTTCCTTCCATATCCCACACTCATCGATCGAAGGGTTTCAGGATGGCTATAAGCTCAATATTAGAAGCTACACGCGGAGCGAGGTGGATTTGATCGCGTATACCATTCGTTGCAATGGATTCTAACGGCAATTTCGTAGCTGGTTTCATATATACGAGAATCGAATTCAGTAGTGGATTATAATTCTATGGTAGCTACACTGATTTCCAACACTTCAAATTCTCATGAACCTACAATACGTTACCGCACTGCTGTCATATTCGTACCAATGAAGCCCAGAATTCCGAACTGTCCTTAGCACGTGTCGTTGTCTCCGCAAGTACGATGAAGATAGTCAATTTCTTCGGCCAGGTGCCTGTCGCCAAATGCTTATATAGTTCCATCGAAGATGTAGAACGACGCTTTCGGTTATTTTGAGTTGTTCAGTGCGGCATATAGGCCGCAAGCTTCAATTATTGAAATTGAAATTCTGTCTGGCACGGTCCAATGCTCGCGAAAACGTAATCTCCTTAAAATTGGTGTCGTCTGTAGCGGGCGTAATGCTGAAAGAAAGATGGAGAGACTGAGAGATATTACCCCGAACGATTTCACCACAAGTCTTTTTCTTCTTCTTTTTCTTCTCCTCTTCTTCGCGAAGCTCTGCTGGTTTACTTCTGCATGAAGAAATTCTCTGATTCCACGTGTCGTATACCCGCGTCGGTTATACATACATATACTAACTGCAAGTGAAAATATCATCACGGTGTTTCACCACCGTGTTGTACAAATATGCATATTGCATATGTGGAGACGTACTTATCTATGCCCATAATACCAGAGGCGTGCACCATGGGGTTTGATTTATTAATAATTCAGGGGGGATATTAGGGCTTGACAAAACACACGAGGAAAATGGAAGCCTTACGAATTTACCTATCGCTTATCACGCACGTGGCAACTGTCAACTGTCAAGTACGTCCGTTCGTTCGTCCCTGGCATCAGGGTAGTGTATGTATGTACGTTCGGGATCCTGCTGTGTTGACAGAAGATGGGAGATATCTCCCTCGCCGACACCACCTTTACCCAAGATATCTACCATCAGGATTAGTGGAATCAATCAACAGCCAAAGCCCTAAGCCATCTCTATTCAATCAAACTGCTGCTTAAATTACAGACAACCTTATACACAATATATCGATGGTTTGATCCGTTTCCCCTACCTCTTCGGAATCTATCAAGAGCTGTAAATACCATATCCAGGTATGTATTTCAGTTTCTCGGCTAATGAAAGTACAGGACTTATTTTGTCTTTAGTCAAAAATTATTTTGCCGAATCACAACGTCTTTGGCAAAGTTATTTCTTCGTTATACCGAACAACGCTCGACCAGCGTGGATAGATTCTAGGATTCGCTGACGCGGGACATTTTGACATTTCCTCTGTCGGCTCTCGGCTTCTCTACATGAATAATGCAGCGCGTGTTCTTCCATTCAGACATCGTACAGTACCTACCACGTATGTACGGTATCGACTTGTATACGTGTGAGCTAGTGTTGGCGGACATAGTTTTCACGATGGTTTTCCCCGTCTGCACACGTCCAGGACTGTAGAGACGTAGGTATGATGTGTGATATGATATGGTACCTACCACGTGGTATCCAACAAACTCTACATACCTATACAGGACTATCCAGCGACCGTCTCGTCCGCGTTGTGGCGCGAGATCATTAGGCAGGATCCATCACCCTCGCACCATGATCCTCGCTGATCTCTGATGACTGATCTGCTCCCGAGCAGCGGTTATCAAACGTTGTCGTTTCATAGCCAACGAATATGGGATACAGAGTTCTCTTCTGTATCGGACCATGAACAGTACAAGGATCATTTTATCCTCCATTTCATTCAAGTTCTCGAATATCGAATACCTACTTTCCACAAAAGCGTCTCCGACTAGAAGCTAAATGGATTTTACAGCGTCCGAAGGATATAGAAATATACAGTATATACCAACACCTGAGAGCACTTTCGTCCCGCAAGCTTTGGGAAATGAGTGAGAACCGCTAAAGACTGCAGAAAAGGCGGGGGCGGGCAATCAGAAACACATTACTGGCAGCTGGATATCGCAGTCGAGTCGTAGACGGGCTCAGGGTTTCGCCAAGCTTCTGATAAATTCCTTCAACCTTGCTGCCGATTATGTATAGGAAGGTACAACTTACGCTCGACACTTCTTCTGATCGAGGAGAAACCGATCCTATACGTGCTTTTTCATAACTGGATTAAAAAGGCTGCTTTTATGGACACAATCCCACGCTCGAAAAACCCCGAAATGCTCAATGCGTCATTTTCGAGAGACTATAGTGACCGCTCCCTTGATCAGTTCGCCGAAATTATGAATATGCCGTATTCTTCACAATGCGATTGCGCTGTCGCATTTTTTATTTCACCATTTTTGTTCGCTGCTAACAAGGTTCCTATATTTATCCTTTTCGATCCATGACTGTATTAGTTTTCTTATATTCTCAGATACACGAGAGGGTGGAATCTATGCCGCTTATATCAGCGATGGAATTAGGACTGGATTCAAAAGTCTGAAGTCCTTTCGTCCGGAAGAACTCCTTTGATGTTGATACCTCTTGGAAAATAATGGTCAGCAGATGCATGCTCGTTATTGTCATTGGTCATTGCCGAACTTGGCTTCGATCTTGAGTCCACTTTCCGGTATTGCAAGTCAAAAAATGATATTAGAATCGCTGGATGAGAAAGACGCGTTGTTTCGTAATAAAACTGAAAGTATCGAATAAGCATCTTCTTCAGTAGACATATGCGTACGATGTAGTTAGCTGATCCAAGAATTTTCCATACAGTGAGTGGCACATACCTATACCTCCTGCGATCACATTATGTCCGCTTCGTTACGCTGTACTTAACGTAGTCAATGCCTGATATTATCACATCGTCATTATAAGAAGATTGATACTTAAGTACCATAGTTGAACGGTGTTCAACGGAGTTATTCACCATTGTCAAAAAGTAAATCAAGCGTGAAAACTAGCGCAGGGGCATCGGTCGGTGAAAATCGACAAAATGAAATTTGTCGATCATGGGGAACCTGATCACCAAAATGCATACTATCCTCATGACACCTGCATCCAGAATACATAGCCGAAACTTCAGTGTTCTCTTATGGCGATATGGTACAAGTCGCTTAATTTGAACCTAACCTGAGAATTATGAATCTGACTGGAATTCTATCAGCTTTTTTTTCAAACATCAAAATACTTGGCAACTTTCTGCCATAGTAAAGGAATAATAATCTCCTGAGTTCCATTCCGGCAGGTTATATAGTCGGGAAGAAACTACGAATCGCGTTTTCGAGGTGATAAAAATTGGTAATCATGGAGAGTCGTACTTTCTCGATGATTATCCAACTTATTTGAACAAACCCTTAGTTTTTTGGCAGACAGTGGTTAAGTATGTCATTTCGTAAACAAAACAAAAAAAAAAAACTGATTGGAGTCTAATCAAACTCATGTTCCTTATGTTAGCTAGGTTGAGTTGAAAGTTATCCGTACGATATCACTTCGAGTGTTTTCCATCAAATCAAATCGTGTCCTCTGTCTTTAAAAAAACCATTGGATGAAATTGAGATACTTTTGCTATTTTTGAGGGAAGTAGCCGATTTGTAAAAACCGAAAGATATGAAATGAAGGAGGAATCAATTTTATCGACCATCAAAGTAACTTCCTTGGTGAAACCGCGTTCTCATCTACCGTGGTACACCTTGGACAGCGATATACCTTGAGGTGAACGCGACGTGCTCCTGGCTGAGCTCCTCAACTCTTTCGCCTCTTTTCTACAATCCTCCCCCCTTTTCTCTCTTCCCTTTTCCCTTTCCAGCCCTGGACCGACCCAGTCTCGTCACTCCCTCGTAATTAATCATTTTCCCTCTTCCCCGCGGCCACCACCGCCTCTGGGCGTCAAACGGAGGCAACATGGCCGCTTGAGAGGCAGAGGGCAGTCACTTACACGGCCTACCTTCTCCCGAGTCGAGACTGCCATCGTAGGTAGGTTGTAGGTGTTGGTATAGGTATAGGTATGGTTACCTACCTACTCACGCGCCATACGCACCGGCCTTAAGAGTGAAGACTTTGACGAATGGTCGCACGTCCTGATTCCTCTGTCCCTAGTACCCACGGTCCTCCTTTTGGTCCAGGAGTTTGGTGCCGAAGGAAAGACTGATCACCGCAGCAGTGCACTCAGAAGAACGGCGACGATCGACGACCCTAAGGAACGCACCAACCTCTGCATGGCTTTTTTATTTTCCCTTTGAAGGAAACTGCGGAGTAAGGATCAGCTAAGGCATTTCCGCTTTGTCGAGTAGATTCCCGTACCCCAAGTGTGCCAATGATCGAACCCTTTTTGGGGTAAAAGTTTTTGCTGACCATCAAGTAGTAACAGACTGATAGTCATCATCATTCTAAGCTGGATAATCTCTGAGTCTAAAGTCCGGAGGGTGAGATGCAAATTTTGAGTGTTTCTTCAGGGAGGAATTATTATACTCTGCGATTCATCAAGCTAAGCAGTGTTTGAATCCCTCTAGGTATCCTGCAGACACCGAAGATCAACGAAGCACGAAGGGTATATTTTCTTCGATGTACCTAGTTTGGAATCGTTGGAACTTTGGAAGCATAAAACTTGACGAGAAACGAAATATATCCTGCGGTAGTATAATATACAGGGTCTCGTATCCCCAAGCGGCCAAAGGACGACAGGATTTCATTTTAATCAACATTTTTTTTTATCACGAAACTCGCCTCCTGTTCGCGGCGGGTGGTACGTTTTTTAATTTCCCAGTCTCCCCTTAATCGTGGCACAATTCCATCTCAACGTTTTAATGAATCCGTCAACAGCGCTCCGGGGGTGGCTGTGACCACAATCTTCCCGCGGCTCCGCGGCGATAAGAAGACTTCCTACGCCGAAAAAATAAACATAAAGTCCTACCCGCGCAGGGATACCCTGCGATACGGTTGTTTGTCCTTTCTCTCTACTTTTCGCTCTTTGCTCAATCTGCCTTCTTCTCATCTCCCCACCTCTCGGCATTCCTGCTCCTTATTCTTGTACTGCCACATTTTCGCAGATATTTGGATATTTTTCTGGAAACTGGGTATATAGATATCCATCCTGGGACGAGATTTTAAACGATAAAGCCTGCAGCCTTGCGATACACAATCACGAATTAACGAAGAAGAGAAATAACCTCCTGCTTCACACCAATAATCGTTTCGACTGAGATGATTAGATCTGGTTGACAATTTGTAATGAAAAATTAATTGGTCCTCTACTTATGCTGGCATATTCGGATCAGCGTGTGTCGCGATTAATGGTACATTCGTATGAACCAATAAACACGATCTTATCAGTCACGGTAGCCGAGATCTATCAGATAACCGATATAATTAAAATACCATTCCGTAGCTAATTGGACCATGAGAAACTTTCGTCGAACGTACTGCAGTTACCAAGACAAGCGTAGGTATGCAGATATCGATTTGGTGAGAGGCAAAAATTGACCCTCTAACGTATCCACGTAACATAAAACTATTCCTTCTAGGAGGTTCGAATATATCTGTACAAAAAAGATTCACCTCCGAAATTCAGATGGTCAAACGAATCAGGCTTCAGGATTAAGGACAGATTCAACATAAGGTAAGTGTTGACTTTTGTTGACCCAATTACTGACACTGTCCCGATTATTGGCATACATTTTTCAATCATCACTTTTTATCCGTAAGCTCACAAATTATCAAAAAATTAATTCGCGATCTCTGAGTGTCTAGCAACTGATTTGTGTAATGGAAACCATCAGAATTTTTATCGTCAATTCGAAATTTAAGAAAAATCTGAGTATCAATAATTGGGTCCTTATAAGTGTCAGTAATTGCAACAATTACCTCAGTCCACGCTACTCCATTTCTTCAACAGAATGAATTTTTCATAACTATAGACAGGCATCTCTGAACACCGTTGGTCCAATCCGGCTTCTCTCAGGTAAGGATTGACCGGAATATGGGCCGCCATGAATTAAATTCAGCAAAATTCAATTTTTTGCCTATAGTCATTTGCAGATGAGTGAAAAAGTGACAAGGCTCAATTTTTTCGAAAATAGACCATGTCTTATGTAATAATTTTCTAAATCCTCATTCCCACGGTCAATTCAATACAGCAATTAGTACGTCTTCCCAACGATCTTTCACCTAGAGAAGCTAAATCGGACCGAAGGTTTTCCTGAATTCGTACAGCACAGCAGGTTTTTTGAGATCAGAAGATAGTAACGATATGGAATGAATTTTGAAGAAATTTTGATTTTTTAACGTTGACGTATGTACACTGGTTCCTTTAACAAAGACCTAGCAGAAAAAAAAGTGGCACTCATTTGACTACCAGTTGAAACTCCCACATGATCGGTGGTCGAAATAAACTGCGTTCAAGTGCCGATATGCGTATAATATGGGTGTGCATGTCTAGAAAGAGAGAAGAGAGAAGAGAGAAGAGAAGAGATTGGCGCCGTAATATGAAACAGAGAGGAAGTGGCTGTATTCTATGGTTAACAACGACTATGATCTTTGCATGAGTGGATATCAGAAGCAATGACGACGCGCGGTAGAACTTGAGAGTCGGGCACTGAGGAAGGAGGGAGGGAGGGAGGGAGGGAGGGAGGGCAAGAGATGACGGTCGCTGGGTCCAGAACTCCATTCAGAGTTCCCAGGAGGCAACAAAGGGCCAGCAACGAGCTGATCAAATTATCCAATTCATTTGGATTAGCGAGCAGGCGAGCGAATAAGTACTGCTCGCCGGTTACCAAGAGGCTCTCCAACCCCGTCTACCGAGTTTCAGCCTCGAGAGCCTTCCCTCGCCACGTCACTTACCGATATGCCTTACCGCGCCTTATGTACCTCCGTACCTAACCTCTCCACTCTACACCCCGTATCATTCCTTACTCGCCCTTCACTTTCAACCCCCGGACCCTACGGTGCTCCTGGTCTTGCCCCTCATTCCGGGGCAGGATTCAAATTCCGAATTTCGAAAGCTGCGAAAGGTCGAAATTCCGAATTTTTATACTACCGACTGACAGTTTTTAGAAAGATTATTTCCCCGGAAGTCTACGTAGCCATTTTGAAAAATTCCGAATTGAAAAACACCGCAGGTTCAAAATGCCGGAACCCAAAGATCCGAAAGGCAAAAATTCCGAATTTCGGAATTCGTGAAATGCAACGGCCTCTATTTGACAGTTTTGTCATGAGTTTCCCTTAGATTTGCAGATTTTTAGACTTTCTGAGTTTTTAACTTCCGGATCTTTGAGCTGTCTGCATTCCGACCTTTTGGAATTTCCAATTCCTGAACTCCAACGTTTCTCGAAACTCAAGTAAATTTGGAATTTTTACCTTTCGGAACTTCAATCCCGCCCCCTCATTCCTTCAATCAAGAAGATATCCGAAATCGATTTTCGGTAATTTTATAATTGGGTCCATAATTCATTCATCAATGAAAAGAGCTCGTTTCCGATGCGTTTTTGGTGTACTAAATGGAAGCTTCGCCATGTTTAAATCGGAAGTCAATAGACTATTACCTACTTTTGGTTTGTGCTAAACTTTTTAACTCGTTGTGAAGTTGAGTAACTTGGCAGATATGATGAAAACTATAATGATTCCCAAATTCTGACACTTCCATTTTGGGAATATAAAGGTACAGCGAATGTTGTTTCCGGAGTTCAGCTGAAGAGTATAAACGTCATTTGTTTCCGAGCCCCATGGCGGGTCCAACTACCTAGAGATTTATCTCGTTTACGATACTATTCGGCCAATCCTAGCATCCCCCGTTTCGCTCTCGCGTCAAGACACAATCATTTATATTCATTTATATTCATTTACCTCTGCTCACTCGTCAGGGGCTTTTAGGGGATGACGTTGGAGGCTGATAATGTCACCGCGAGACGTCTAAATACAGCGTGGAATACGAGGCGCGCGCGAATACACATTTGTTTGCAAACTTCTCAGTGACGGGGTGCGAACTGAGAAGAGAACGCAGTTCGCTTATCTGGCCGTTTGTCTAATGGCGTTCGACCGCCAAAGACAAAGATTTATCCTCTTTCCGACCCCGGCTCGGAAAATGCTTCTTCTCGGATCAAACCACTCCGTACTGAATTTCCATCCGGCATGAATAAACCCACGGAATTCACCCCAGGAGATGAAAATCGCAAAAATCACTACGGGGCACATTGGAGGGAATACAAACGACCGTAAGCTCCATATTCATATATATATAGGAACTGAAAGTGTTTGTGTCGTCTGGAAGCCAAAATGTTTCTCTAAACATAACAGAGCACCGTCTTGAAGTCAGAGATTCAGTTACCTAAGCAGCGAAGGATGAACCGCTGCTTTCAAAGTGAGCTTTCATCTCTTGAAGAGCGCAAAGGAGCTGGTTTGATTCGCGTCAACAAAGGGGGGTCCCCAGATGAAACGGTATAGAGTCCCCATAGGATGGATCTGGTCAATCAATGTGCATTGTGTATAGAACATACGTGAGATACCTCAGCGTTGACGTTTAACCACGGAGAACCGCGTGTGCGTGCATCCGTGGGTTATTAAATATCACATCATATGGTTCACGATGGCCCAGACCGAGCTGGGGTGAACCATAGTATACGGTGGCTTCCTGGCAATAATGATCGTCGACATCCACGTCTGATTATCAACTCCCTAGGGTCTGGCCAATGCATGGCTACCGGTGTTAAGAGTCTTCTGGACTGAATTTCGAGCCGTATCTATAACATGAAAACTCTGCCAGGAACAAGAAAAAGGATAATCAGGAGCCAGTGGTCCATTCTCACACAAATTGCTTGCCGGACTATCCAGCAGTCCATCTTGTTTGTTCTTTGACACAGTCTTGAGACATCAATTTCAATTCAAATCGTTACAGTCGTTTCAAAAAAATGTCCAATTCTCTAAGAACCGTGATCAGTCAAGTGCCCTTGATTGAATTTGCTCCGGAAAAATGATTGGACAATCCTCAATACCTTATAAAGCGTTCGTCAAATATCGATTTCGAAGAAACTTATGAGACCATTTCCGAGTTACTACAATCATTAGAAACTATCAGTCGTTAGTAATTGACTATCCTTAGATCTATTTTTTCAGGATGGACGCATCTATGCACCATTTTGTTTATCTTGTCAAAATATATCCAGAGATCAATTACGGGCAAAATCATCAGAGCTATTCTTGAGAAATGTAAGATGTTCCAAAATTGACCGTCAGTAATCCATCCTCAATTCTAGGGCTAGAATCGAATTTCGATTTCCGCACCGGACAGGACAAAGCCATGTACTGAACTCAGATTTTGAGTAAATCCATTCTATCGTTTGTAAAATCTACTTTTTCGAGTACTTTCGTATTTCTGAAGCGTCAAGACGCGTTATACCTAATCTTGATTCTGGAAATTTCGCTATTTCCGATACTTCATCCGTCTGTATAGACGAGAAAGTAGCACGTAAATCGCGGTATACAAGGATGTGGTAGATTTAGTCTAATTTCGAATGAAAAGCAGTGATCATAGACCGCCCTAAGCCCTGTACGTGTGTATTCAGACGGTTATAGCGTATCAGCAGGTACAATTTCAATTTCGGTATCTCCCCTTCCTTGATGGTCGTGGTACGAGCGATAGGAGTTCCGTCACTCCGGCATCGCGGGTCTATACGCAAGAGAGAGTTTAGGCCGAACGCGTTTTCTCGCACCCAGCTGTCACTCAAACATCCCACCCTCTCTCTCTTGCTCCCTTCCGTAGACTTGATAATTGAATTTCAGAAGTTGGTTACCCAACGCGTCCCCCGCCACACTTCTCTATGTGCTAGCTGCAGGGGCGACGAGGCGTCGGGGCGCCAACCCTCGAACCACGCTTAAGGTCGTATCACAACATTGATTCTGATTGCTGAGCAAACGCGATTCGATATTGTCTCAGAGCTCGTTATTCGTCGGCTTAATTTACTCACCCCCCTTACCACTGTATTTTATACGAATTCCCATTATTATCCTTACCTGTAGAATGCAACGAACAATATTTCCCATTAAAGTGTCATTCATTTAGTATACTACAATATCCGAAGCTGCCCAGTCCAAATTTCAGATTTGTCATGAGCTGCCCTAGCTTTCAGCCAGAAAATGTCGTTCTCGATTCGAATGAATGATCGCATTCTGATCGACCACCTTCTCATCATTCAATACTGTTATTTCGATTGAATGAGTACCGGTACCTACACACTGAACTGAACATACGTTAGAATTTAGATAATGCAGAAATTCAAGGAAATAATCACGGCGTAGACGGTCTGGTATTGCGCAGAAACGACTCGAATCGTAAAGGCTGTTTTGTCCATCTCCAAGATTCGAGCTTGAATATTTTAGTGATCCAAATATAAGCTTTTCATGTTGGAAAAATCCACCATTCGAACGGACTTATTCCGGTACTAAATCCAACTCAACTACTACAATCATTACCTGCATGACTCCGATCAAACCTTCAAACTTAGGGAGTCGAATTTATGCACGCCAGTAGGTATAAGGTTGGGTCGAAGGGGCACACCATACCCAGGGGGGTCGCCAATCTGAATCTGTTCCAAGTATGTTATTCTATGTGCAGTAAAAAAAAAAGAAAAAAAAATTATGCATGTCGCGACGTTTGTGCAAATGCTTCGTGGTTTTTGAGAAATCCGATCTTGGAAAGTAGCGATTCTAGGGGTACATTCACCGAGCCTCGTTCAATTCTTAGGTCAATAATCATTCCACTGACTTTATTTGGAGTAACTTGGTAGGAGCTGGAAACAAGTAAATGGAAACATCGCCGTCAACAACTTCATCGAACAATATGAGACCATTCCCCTCAAAGAATGTTTTCAAAGAAAGTTATTTATTTAAATGAAATTTGATGACGGTGATATTTTCTTATCAGCAGCGTTCGTACCTGATTCTTTTCAATTATGCCAACGGTGTGATCACAGACTTCCAAAAAACTATGGGATAAGTGGCCAGACTTCATTCTGCCTCCAGAATCACAACAGATTGAGATACAGGCAACTCACTGAGGGATTGTTCAGAGATTTCTGTATCATCTCGTTCGAAAACCGCAACAATTTATCCTTTCATTCGAGACTCCAAACTTAAATTTTTGATGAAGAAGAATAACACGTTCGTTCTTGTTCAATGAGAATCGATTCGCAAACTGGTGGACTTACAATCAGTTCGCTGAAAATGGTGACCAACTTTGTCTTTCGTTTGATCCTTTCATCCCGAACCGATGCAGACTGCAGGACGGTGGATCTGTTTCAGATCTGCAAAGTGAGACTGTGCAACTTCTGACGTGCGTACAAGTATATCGGTTATAGATATTGAAAATGACGCTGGATATTGATCTATACACAGAATTTACCACTCTGTTTTTTTTTCTCTCCCGTTTCTTTCTCTCTCTCTCTCTCTCTCTCTCTCTCTCTCTCTCTCTCTCTTTCTCTCTCTGTCTTTCTCCGTCTATCTCATCCCGCGTTGTGACGCAGATATCGGTTGAGGCGGGGGATATAAAAATCCCTGGGATCGGAGGTTAATTAATAGGTGCGGAGGCGCTGCTGTATCTCTCCGACTCGCGGACTCGCAGCATCACCGCTGGACCATCCATCTACCCTCCCTTGGCCCCACCTTACTCAGAGCTCACCGTGTACCGACGATCTCACCCATAGCCACGTGTCTGCACATACATTTATATACACGTGCGTGGCATATTCATACATTTGTATACCTGCACAAAGGATATACATAAATAAATATAAGTCTCATCGAACCACTTTTGGACGTTTGGAGTTCTGTTGCATCTTCGATCACAAGTTCATATTTTGAGTCTGTCAAAATCTAGGCTCAATAGATACGAAGAACAGACAAAATTCAGCTTCTTTCGAAGGCTCATTTTTGGACTCTGGATCCGAGACTGGAGAAGATCAGTTTTGGAATAACTAAAGCGAACTTCCTGGAGAAGAACAAATGTTATGTGATGTAAAGGTGTATGAGAAAGAGAGCTGGTTATGTCTTCCTCTCTTTCGAAAGAGAGGGAATTGTAGGTTGAAAGATCGCTGTACGAGATCGACCCTTCGTTGACATAAAAGGGAAAACAGACTTACGCCCTTAGAGCTCGAGCACGATTGGTTTACACTTGGTATTCATAAATATTTACCGCAAACGCTCCGCGCGGCCGTCTGCTATTCTCTGAGATTTAATGAACTGCGATGATTTTTCACGGGCTGAGCTTCGGGGGGCCCTTCGTAACGGGATGATTCTACACAGAGGAAAGAGAAGAGAGCAAGAGGATGAATAAAAAAAAAGAAAAAAGAAAAAAAAAAGGAAATTATGAGGGAATGAGAAGAGGAAATCAGACCGCGATAGAAGGAATCAAACGAGAGCGGGGGCGGCGGGTGTAGAAATGGAGATGGAGATGGAGAGGAGCTCGTTTCGTGTATCCATCTTCGACTGGGATCGAGGCCAAGATTTTTACCGGCAATCATTATGAAGGGATCCCTATACCGACCTATACGGGAGATGAATTGCTCACGAATGATCCTTCCAAGGTTTCATCCAGCTCGATCTTCACGCGTACTTGGATATTTCGCGGTCTGGATATCCGACCTGTGAATACCTAATTTCAAACAGAATTCCAAATGTCAGACGAGACTCTGTCATCACCAGACAAAGCATTCTCACATTTTGCAAAAACTAGCGAAATTTTAAGAATGCCAGATTTTGAGGGTATACACGTGTTTCCTCGAGCTGATGTTCCATCTGGGAAATTTTAATAGACCGTAAATTTTGTGTAGAATTATTTCAAGGTCAACGGTGTGCCCTTTACAGAGCTTTCGAGGGCTCGATGAAGGTTTACCAAGCACATATCTCTTCTCAGCCGAAGCTGAAATCGAGTCTTGACTCGTGATCCGTGACTCGTGTGACTCGTCGTGTGACTCGCGGATGATCATCACCGCGATGGCGGATGCCCGGACGAGACTCCATCTCCACGTTCATTAGCCGCTATTCAGTGCACCGAGGGTGGCTGCTGCTGCCTGGCTGCTGGAATGTCCGACGCGTGACGGGCCCCTTCCTCCAGTAGTGGTATTTAATTATACGCGCTATGGCTACAGACAGACGTATACGTTTGTAACGCCGGGTACGAGTAAAGATGACGGGTATAACTGCATTCATGATCCGTATATTGGTGTAACTTCTTCTCCGATCAGTCGATCATCAATTTTGAGAAAAATTCATTGAGGTACCTAGTGACCAAGAATCAGGCTACCAGTCTAACACATCTTGCAAATCTTGGGATAGAATGATTCAGAAGAACAGGATCAACAGCATGGGAAGATAAAAGATTTATGTTGGAGTACATCTTGTCGATCTTGAGAATTCCACATTTGGTTTTGTGTTGTTTTGTCAGATATGATCCAAATTGAAAGATGTTATAGGTATGGCAGGGTTCGAGAGATGGAAGATTTTTACTGCTAGCCGTCTAACTGACCACCAAAGGAATGAATTCATTACCTACTTCATCGTATTTAATAGTGGAAGTAACTTGTCCATCGATTTTCTTGGTTCACATGACAATTCTTGATGAAGAATTGACCATTTTTCTTCACAGCTGTACTTCATTCTAAATTTCGGTCAATTTCAAAATTCTCAAATTCGCGGCCGGATAATCAAATCGTAGACCTTGAGAACCTTCGAAAACAGATTTTTACGGAAATTGCACTTTTTTGGTTGCCCTGTCGTTCACCCTTTACTCTATTAGCAAGGTTAGAAGTCGGAAACCGGATTCATAATCAACGATTGCAGAAACACTCGAACAGTATCTTTTCCGAAAAGTTCAAGGAGTCATGACTGCCACTCGTCTGGTAATTTGTCTGGCAGTTTGGTAATTTTCAGAGTTAGTGTTCGCTAGATTTTGGAAAACGTGAAAATGGGCATTTTCGAAGCATGCCAAACGCTGATATCTTCAATCCCCTAAATCCAGTAAATCCTCTCTCTAAAATTACCAACTGAACTTGAACAGTCCAATTATTTTGACAATACTCGATCCGGCCATAATTCGATGGTCAATTTTCTGACAATGAGTTATGCGATTATGATTCATATGATATGTGTTCATGAAGTGCAGTTTGCATAAACACCGGTGATATCTCATGATCGTCGTGTTGGCGAATGTTAAAGAGGTGACATGCCATGCTCGCTTGGTTAACGGCTTCGGACTGCGAAGAAAGCTCTTAGGTAACAGTAGGGTATATATTATGCGCTTAGGTAGATATATATACATATATAAAAAGGCATCTGGTGTCATTTCGAAGCTTTATAACGACGCGGACAAATCGGGGAGACACGGAAAGATTGGGCCAAAGTGGTTTCTGTCAGGAAAAATTTCCCAGCCACTGAAGTAACGGCAAACGGCGTTGTGGCTCAGAGGGAAACCAGGCAGCTATATCTCTGCACCTCTGGAGGCCGCGTCAAGAATCGCAATTATTTCCAGCACTTGAGAAAGCGGTTGATCGCATCGCGGATCGGATTCCGTGCAAGAAGACAAAAAGATTCTTACCTTTTTACGAGTTTTTTTACTGCCTCTAAATACAGCATCTACTCCTCATCCATGTATACCTACATTCAGGGGAGTCACAGACTGCGGAAAGCAGGACGAATTGCCACCCTGTTTATGCTAATTATACGTTTTATGGTTTTTCCCCCTGACTTGCATAGCTCGGAGATCGACCCAATGCGTTGCCAATGATCTTTTAACCACATAAATTCTCGTACCTCTCACCCTCCGAGAATATTTTTACCTCTGAAATAGACCACGACGCACACTCGTATATACACGTCAGTGCTTTTTAAACGTCCTTTTTACGTACGTATACCCCGGATACCTGAGAGGACCCTGCTCGAAATTCAATTGGTAACTTTGTCAAGAGAGGAAAATTGTCGGAGGGTAAACCGCGACAAGGGGTACAAAGACGGTACCGTTCTTTGTCTCCTCTTCGTTTCACGTATATATGTATACTATGTCTAGCCACAATAGATACGAGTTAAAAGTATGCTTGATCAGAGACAGAAGACCGAACGTGGCCGGTTGGCTCATTTGCGGTAATGCCAATTCGATGTATATTCGATCGTCCGAACCCTGTGCATTATATTCCAGTCGTGATCAATGCTCGGCAATTAATTACCACCGTCGTCATTAATTTTCATCCATCCCTCCGTCCGTCCAGGTGGTCCATAAGGCCCGGCACCTTCTTGGAAGAGCCGCTTTTAGTTATGGCAGATCACAGCCCTCGGGTGCACGGAGTTTTGGTATATTGGTAGCTTGCCCTAAGATCAAGGAAGAGAGAAAGAGAAGTTTCAGTCTCGAGGCTAAGAGTAGGTATTGGGTTGGCTCAATGCGCTCAGTCATCCCCGGTAGGATCGCCAGACAATGTGGCGTCCGGCGTCCTTCTGAGGTCCGAATTCCCTTCACCCCTCCTCAGGAACTGTGGTTCAGCTTCTTGTTTACTTTCAGGAATTGCGCGTTACTTTACATACTTACGTATTCGATATACATACGTATGACGGTGAATGCAGTGAACCATTATTCGATGACTATCCAATTATTGTTTTCTCTCCTGAACTCAACTTCTTGAGGTATTCTTCATCCCAATGGTGCTTTTGCAGTTATAGTTTTGTGAGTGGATTCAAAATCTCTGAAATCCATTCATGGGTCCGGCAATTCATTCGGTGATTCATTCATTCATTTACTAATTCATTCATTCATTCGTTCGTTCGTGTATTCATCCCCACTGCAATTATGGTGTAAACAATAAAATCGTATGACTAACTTAACCATTTCGTAACTTCTGTATATGATCAGCGTGGGTAGGGTTTGAGGGGTAAGCATAGGCCGAAAATTCCGTGCAACTAATAACGTGGTCTTGGAGGTTGCATAACGTTTCCCTTATCGACGCCATTCATGATACAAACAATGAAGATTTTAATTGGTTATACGCCCATGCGGTTATGTGCGTTCGTCTCAATCATCATCGGTCCCAACGGTCCCTGATATAGATGTCTATACGTAACTTCTATACAGTCGAATGTGTACCGTTGCAGATGATTCTATCTACAACTTGTAATCCGTTCATATCCACGTACAGAGTGCAGCTCTTTGCATACATAATTTTGTCTTTGGGGCCAAACAGTTCTGCAACGAATTATTACGTAGCTACGTTAAATTTCCATCGTTACACCACATGACGTTACATGCCATTGTTATACAATATCACGAAAAATATAGATTGGGCCGGATAGACGATGACCGGGATGAACCAGCGAGGGAAGTTCACATAGTGAAAAATCGGTCGATGATGTCAAACATCCATAGTGCTTTCACTTTTTTGCTGTCTTTCGGTGTAGCAATTGAAAATCAAGGCGAAAAATTGATGATTAACATTTTACTGATCTGCAAGCACAAGTTCGTGGCTTCACTGAACCATCGTCAGAGCTTTCGGTCTGCACGGTTCATCTTCAGTAATATCGGATTTGAATTTTAAGCCATGGCGATGACGTCGCAGGGTTCATGTATCCTTCTTGTATAACAAGGTCCAATTACCGACCGCCACGTACGTCAGCAATACGTCGTACGTCATTGGTTACGGAGTAATTACACTTCTTTGTGTAATTGTCCCATGGATATTTCCCTATACCGTGAAGGAAGCTTGTGAAACGATGAGATAAAAATGAAGATGAACGAAGGCGGGAGACAGAGGGAAGAAAAGAAAACTGGGCAAGCAGAAATTCTCCAATCTCGAATGACTCGTAATAATGAATTTGTTACACTCCGGAATTACGAGAGAACCGCACCTTTGTACTGGACTGTGAGGATCGTAAACAAACTTGATGACGTCAAGATTCGGTGCTTACGTAGCTGCTGTAGATCTGTCATTTACCGATACGATTACGCGATCACATATGAAAATTGATGTAAGAATGGCAATACTCGCGCCAGTTCACGTTGCTGATAACACGCGCGTTCGGCCATCGTGCTCTCAATCTTGCAGTATTAGATGGAGTCACTGAACAATTTTAAAAAGAACCATAAAGCCTCAGGGAAGTTGTTCAGGTCCGAGGTGAAAACCGTAGAATGATGAACAGGCTAGTTGTGGGGAAAAAATACAAATCTTGAACTGTTCATAATGAGTGACTAAAAAATCTCGCCTCTTTCCGTAACTCCGAAAAGTAGAAAAATAGTGGATAAAAGATGTGAATCAAAACAGAGCATAATGTACGGAAGTCTCTGCAATTATGAAATGTCTTAAAACGACTCGCGATTGGGATCCTTTGCGTTAAAACCGCTGGAAAGCTACCAACCCTCTCGTGGATGGAGACGGTGCTACTGCGGTGCACCTATATCCCCGGAATCAAGGGTGAAGAATTCCTTCGTAGGACGTTATAATCAAGGCGATCGAGAAAGCCGCCACCATGGACGAACCATGAGATCGGAATGTAGGTAAAAAGCCGAGCGGGTCTAATAGAGCCCCGTGACCATGCAGTATTTCAATCCTCTACCGTTCCTCGGCACCGTTTCGTCCAGTTCCTGAACCCGGGCACACGCGGCTCTGACCAGACATTTGGAACCCATGAAGGCGTCGTGGTACATATGCATCTTTCGGTATAGGTGCAAGATGCCTGATGATCGTACCATCATCACCGTCACAGTCGCCAACGTCATCTTCGGCGTGGGTACCAAGTGGTACCCAGAAGGTATACCCGCGGCTATCTCCACCTCCGCGACCTCGTGACGAGCGAAACCTGCCTGGAGAACCGACCGACGTGCCCGTGTGCTACGCGGGACCACTCCTTCCTTATGGATCCTCCGCGCTTATAACTGCCCTGTAATTAATTTGTCGGCGCACTTTGTCGGGGTTTGAATCTTTCTTTTTCTCATTTTATAGCTCCTGATGCTTGTAGTCTCGAGTTCGTAACGCCCGGAAATGTGTTACGACGTTTCTCTACAATCCATGCAGTTATTACAGCTGGTGAAAGTATGATAGGGACGAAGGTTCCAACATCTTCGAGAATTTGAACACAAATCATGAGGGGAATAATCACCGCCATGAATTTCATGTCATTTTTTTTCAAAATGGGTGTCTGGTAATCAAAGACTCAGGGTTCCTCAACCTCGTTACCACGTTTTGGAAAAATGCGAACAAAAGTAAAGTTCGAGATACTTGGAGTCGCATATTTCTTCAGGTAGTCCGACAAACTTGACTTTATAAATGTTTTGTTGGCATTTTCATACCATGTAATCATCGTTTCTTATGATTTTCGTCGGCTCTGTAGCGTGATGAGACTGAGTGATCAGAAATTTCAATACTTAGTGATATCTTATGTTTTTTGTTAAATTGGTTAAGATCATCTTGGGATAAACAGCTCCGGGAAGAATAAGTAATTCGATATGGGTCTGTGAGATAAATTGGCAAAAATATTTCGAGGGCAATAATTGGCGTGAGAAAGGGCAGAATATTTTCGCGGAAGGTAAAACCGGGTGATCTCGAAAATCTCCGAAAGGTAAAAACCTCAAGGGAAAGAGAGAGAAAGGGAGAGAGAAAAAAAAAGAGAGGAGAGAACGGGCCTCTGCCGCGGTGTTGTTACGGCGTTATTCCACCCCCTAGTCCCACTGGTGCCGTAGAGAGTGCAGTGCTCTGCGAACCGAAAGGAATGCCCACAAAAGAACGCGCCGCTCGCTCATTCATTCACCTTCGACTCAATGTAGATTTTCCCATAGGTAAGGCAGGTTCGGTTGCTGCTGGGTAGGTAAGTTCTTAAAGAGGGGGACACGTGGGGTGGGGCGGGGGGGGAGGGGGAGGGTAGGTAGGCTCAGGTAAAAAGACACCCCCGCGGCGTAGGACCCAGCCTCCGGAAATCTCCACTTACGCGCGTGGGTGAATAGTTTCTGGACTTCTTTTTCCTTTTCTCTTTTTTTCTTTTTCTTCTTCTTCTTCTTCTTCTCTCTTTCCTTTTTTTTTCCTCATTTTTTTTCTTATTCTCTTTTTTTTTTTTGTTGCTTCTTGTCGTTATTACCGGCGCACGAGGTTCGCACCGGTGAATCGGACCGACTGTAGATCCGATCTCCTTCTCTGGAACGACCCCCGAAACCCTGAGCTTGGGGGCTTTTGGCCCTTTAGCCTTCTTCGATTCCAAGTATGCAGGGCCCCCTAAGGTCCCCGCAATGCGCACCGGGTATAGGATGGCTAAATCGGGGACCGCGGCTTCCAGAGATCGGCTGTGCACTTGTATTTAAGTATGGGTGAACTACGCCTACACTTGAATCGAATGTATACATGTTTACGCTGATTTCAAAAGAAGAAAATAGAAAAAGAAAAAAAAACTAGGAAAAATCTGTCAAACTCACTTCGACGATCCTCGGATCTGTTTCTAATGCTTACTCAAGAAAGAGAAGGTGGATATATCGCGGTGAATTCCTACGCCGATATAGTTTAGATCGACTTCGTCAACCTTTTAAATTTGAAAAGCCTGAAATAAGTTGAAATTCTACAAGAAATAATGCATTTGCCCCTTTCTTGCTTTTCATGTACAAGAACAAAGTCTAGATGGAGGTCGAAATTGCCTACAGCTGATATCAATTCCTCTGATGATTCCGCTGATAACAATTCTTGATACATACAAAAGTTCAGAAGTTGGATGAATCTGGAAATGACCTCACACATGTCTCCTAATTTTGATTGAATTTTATGGGCGTGAAAGGGTTTGGATCATGAAATTATACTTTCGGTATAAGAGATAATTTACTTGTGTCTTCCTGTTCGAAAATCCTGAAAATTTAGCGAGATACAGAGATAACAAATGGCACATTTATTTCCCAGAAATCTTCACGACACGATTTTCTTTCTCTTGATATCTTTCATCCTTCGTCATGGAGCGAGTTTCTTCAATTGTAATCGATCACTCGTTTGTCGGATCATTTCGCATCGGAACCCCATACAACCCGATTCGAGATAACCTCAGCTTTCATTCCCTGATAGAGGATCTTGAAATTTTCGTTAGTAGTTCAGCAATCCTTTATCGGCTGATCCAAAATTCGGATCGAAATGTATTGCATAGCAGATTTCGATCTTACCAGGATATTGAAATATTTTGTGCTATGATTTTTCAGGGGGATGGTAGAAAGTTGCAAAAACTAAGAGGGAAAAATAGTCTTGCAGGGCGATTGTTCCGGTTTGAATCGCAGAAGGTGTCATTTCCCATAGACTCATCAATCTAATCAGTTTCATGAACTGAAAACATATATTTTGGATGAGATCGAGGCAATTTGATAGATATGAGGTCCTGATACTTAATATTTTCCTGATCACAGGTTGAAACGAATTGCCGTATAGAAATTTAAGGGATACTTTCCCGGTAAGTGAGAGAAAAGCGTAGCTCGTCCAATCTGAAGGGCCGAACAATACCTGGAGAACTATATCCTGGGAAAGTGACCTTAATTCCAAGATCGGAATTTCGAGTGGTGCTTGAAATTTCTCAGGACCAGAACTGCCGAAGATGCCGAGAGACGGACGGGGTTATTTTGATAGAGGGTGGTTCGTGTTTGTCCATCTTGATTCGAAATCTTGGAGTAAAATCTATACCTACCCGTAACCATTGCAGCACGGGGAACCCCGGCTCTCGGCATCTGGTGTAGATATAATAGACGTGTATAAACGCAAGGGTTGAGTGCCGATGAAATCGTTTAATTCGCCTTTTGTCAAACGTCTTTGATCCACCATTCACGTACTGCTGCGTGCCGGTTCATATACATACATTCATATACCTATGTGCATCTTAAAAGTCCACATTTCTTGCACGACATCCACGTCTTCGTCGCCCTCATGCGGTAAGAAATTATCATCTTTCTTTTTCTCTGTCTTGAACCGTGACGTAATTTTTTTTTCACCCCCTTTGCTTTTACCCCTTTGTTCTCGAAACGCTCACGAAACAGAAAATTTGAAGGATTTCTATGGAAAACCATGTACCAACACTTATACCCTTCTGTATCTATGTGTGTGCATACCGATCTAGGTATGCATGTCCAGGGATAGGTTCTACACCCGAATTCAACCGAGTAGGACAAATTCCAAAGTTACTTTTTTGTGGGCACATTTTTCAAATTTTTCACACGCTGCCCCCCCCCCGAGGCGGTTGAAACGACGGTCGGTTCGTCGGTCAGTCGGTATTTCCAAGCTAATACAAGCAGTTTATTAATGGCCGCGTATAATTGGTCCATTTCACGTAATTAATGGCCTGTTAATTAGTGCTGACACGATGGACAATACATCAACCGATGCACAGGTGCAACCGCCCCTTTCCTGCCCCTCATCACCACCTCGACACACGCTCTTCTTCCTAGCTCTCAGATACCTTAAATTTCTTGAATCCTGAAGGATTTGCCTGCATCGAATTCTTAGGCATTCGCCTGATATCCTATCGATGAATGTCTACGGAGCAAATAAAGAGCATGGGGGGTCCTGAGCAGAATACAGGCGATTGATCGTGAATGAAAATCGGTTTAGTCACAGCAAGGAAGTGTCACTTGGTTATTGGGCGGTGAAAAATTGGATGATGGAAGTGGGTTTATTAGTGTGTCAAAAGGTACTTAATTTTTTGGGCTTTTCGTGTCGATTCGTGCGTGAAGATACAATCCCGTGAGCAATGACCGTGATTCTCATGGCTCTCGAGGTAACTCGACGCGGACCTTAACGCCAAACTGAATGGAATTTGCGATCAAAAGAGGCGGTGAGAGGTTTTCAAACGGTACCACTGCCATGGCTACACCTCCGGCTTCTATTCGACTCACCCTGAAGAAGCCATTCATGGAGTATTTCAGAATTCACAATATCGGGGACCGCACCTTGGGTATAGGTACCTAAAGTACAGGCACCTATACCATAAACGCAACAGGTGAAATGCCCAACACCGCGAGATCAGTCGAACAACCAACTAACTTCGCGGAGGTTACGAATCCTCGACTTCTTTGGCTAACAATCGGCTCGAACCCGTAGGCAAATAAAAGGTCATTTCTTTGTCCCTGTGACCCTTGCCGCGTGCTGCGTATGGGTATAACAACAATCCGTTAAGAAGCAGCGCAACCAACTCCTCGATTTTCTATTCAGAACCCAGTCCAGGTATTGCGTTCATTTTCTCATCTACTGTATAGGGTTGCCCAGGGCTTCGAAGACCCTTACCATGCATGGGACGAGCCAATCTAGACTAGACCTTTCAAGATTGTGAACTGCACGCGCGTGTCGCGTACAAGTAAAGAAGGTATACGGTTAAAAACTTTGTTCGAGTGACGTTTTAATCTTCGAATTGAAAATTTTACCCTTTGGGTATATATAGGTACGTGTGGATCAGGGAACCCCTTTCCATTCCTTCGTTCTACTTTCCCTTGATCGTTTTCAATCCTTGCCACCTCGAGTTTGCCTTTCCCTTGGCAATTGCTTCGCGTTTTACAGTTGATTTAGCAAATAACGTGAAATGATCCCTCCAAGGCGACGAGAGCGAGGCGAAGCGAGGCGTCAATGGTGTTATTGTGCGGTGCCTCTCAATGAATTATTGCAGAGAAAAGAAAGTTTTGAAGAATTGAAAAAGCCAAGTCTTTGAGGAAATTCTCACAGCGATCCTCAACTCGACATATCTCAGTATCTTCTTTCTCCCTTTACCATGTCAAATCTACTCCAAACAAATAACCAAATTATACTTGCAAATTCGAACGCACTCGTTTTAAAAATTCCAAACAACCAATTTTTGCAAATTCTCCAGTTTTTTGCACTTCTTGTGCAAATGAACTTTAGAACTACGATGTAGATAAACCAAGTTGAAATGATAATAATTCCGGATGTTCGAATCGGACGCGATGACGTTTCGAAACCCGGGTAGAAATTCCGACAAAAAAGATGGCCGCCTATGAAGTAACAATGGACGAAGTGGCGCGACGCAGTCTGGGCGAACGCCAGGTAGCGTCCCGCTGAGTTAGCCAGGTGCGCCTGAACCCCAGATACATAAATTACCCGGGGTACTTCGAAGAATTTTCGGTGAAAATTTATGGCTAGATTAATTGCAATATCGACAACCCAGTCCGCCTCGCTGTTTTCTCCAAATGTTCGGCAAAAAATTTCGACAGACAAACCCTCGCCATTGGCATCCCGCATGGATTTCCAAAATCCGTTCCCTCATTTTCTATCAATTCATAAAACAGAGAAAAAAAAACAAGGTTTACACTTTTTCACACATTTTTTTCTTTTCTATACTTTTGCAGACAATTTCAACTAGCGGAGAATACCTACACATTGTACACCACGAACACTCTCGACACATCAGAAGACTACAAGGTAAGTTACCTTCCTTCTCATAATACCTAAGAAAGAGAGAAAAAAAAAAGGAATAAAAACCTTCAACAATGTACCCACCCCTTGATGATCGACCTACTCTATTCATCCGTCAAATCGGCCGGAGCATGCATTACGAAAACAAATATCACAGGTCTCAACAATGACTTGCATTGATGAAATTAATCCACCGTACGGACTCTTTGATCCGGTAACTTTCGATCCGGCTATATTATTGAACGGGGTACACAACGTAGCTAACGAATGAAATTGGTCTTACTATACATATACCTATAAGTATACTGATTAGAAATCAAATTGTCCAATGAACGTAAGTATCTGCTATGTGCAAGTAGGTATGTAGGTATGACTTTACGAGGTGCTGTAAATCAGGGTGATACTCGTCAAAATCCAACCTGTCAACACCGTAACGAGCGCAGTAAATTTCACAGTTAACAGCCCAACTGGCAGGAGTCGGAATGACACTTCAACAATAAGAGTATCTTTACTGTTCGAGCGATAGTCGGTATCCAATCCAAGATCGATCCTTGTTTAGAGTTGATTTTCAAGCGCGAATCAACCGCTAAAAATCCTGGCGAAACGATATTCTCAGTTGTGGCACACTACTCGATATATCAGGCGGGTAAAAAGGACTTTGGATAAAATAAAACGGACCAACCGACACCTGCGGCTCATCCAAAACTTGTAGCCAAGGCTTCGGATGATGATTTATGCTTTCAGCAGGTGAAATGCCAAGCTGTGGCCTATAGGAGCGAGATAGCCGACTATAGCTTCACTTCCAACTTCTTCGTCCTGTTTTTGGCTCTCTTTGTGGCGGGATTTGCCGATTCGCTAAGCCAAGTAGGATCAACTCTCCGCATCGTATACTCGGATACTATTTTCTAAATTCTAGAGCTAATAGGCTTTCCCGCAAAATATCTATACCACAAAAATTTCACTCACAATAACGGCTACCCACAGCATGCAGCACTGTGCTTTTCTCGTCCTTCGATACACGTGTACTTTGCCTCTTAAGAAAATAAACAGATATCTACATCCTTCAGTTCCTTCGAAGTCTATACGTATGGGTACGTTTGTTTAGGGTGATCATTTATTTTCAGGAAATCGAAGAAATAATTTAAAAATTATCTGGAAGAAGGTGAACCCAGTTTTCTTTTCTTCTTCTTACATCGACATCGTGACCCGAATAGACTCGAAGATATCGCCTTGGGTGACAAAAGGGACGTGACCAGGTTCGCGATCCGGTAAAGGGATACCTACTTATTTTGCCAAAATTTGTTCAAGAATGGTATAAAAGGGAGTGAAAAATGGATAGAAAGAGGCGCGTGGGAACTCGGCATAGGGACTAACGAGTCTAATCCCTGGGCCGGAGTTCCCTTCGAGCTAGTCCTTCTTCGCCCGTAGAGGGAGATTAGCCGATCTCTGCACTCCAGACTCCATGGCGACCAAGAACCTGGCCTATACCCACCTGTGCTACTGTCGAGTTTTCTTCCGCTGTAGATGACGGGAGGATTTTAAAACTCCTGAGGACTTTACCCGCACTCATTGAACGTCTCCAGGATAATACCAAACTTACACAATGCTTCGTACCGATAATGAACTCCTCTTTCAAATCCACTGTCCGTTAAACTCGTTTACGTATTTTTTTTTTTTTTTTTTTCCAACACTGGGTAAACGGTAAAAAATCAAGAGAACTCATTAGGATTACAGCATCCCTCTGACTCCGAGTCTAGTTTCCATATTCACTGCAGTTATGGCCGCACTGCGAGTAACGTGCAGGATATCTGGATCCAGAAAAATCAATGGAACGTAGTTAAGACATTCGCTGAGCTTATCAGGCTTTAGAAAATGACGAACTAGATTTGCAGAGTATTGGCCATTGCGGTTATGTCAAGGTAATCGAATATTCGTCTTAGGATTTCAATTTTCGTCACGCAGACCGAATTCGGTATATCCCAGAGACCAATCAAGTTTTCGGTTCGTTGGTCTAAAGAGGTCAAAATCACTGGACAATTTATGGGCTCAGATCGAATCAGGGATTCTTGAGATATCCTACACGCAAAGGTTTCAAGAAAAATTTCAGATCACAGCCATTTTTTGTGTCGAAATATGGATTTTGCTTGGAATACAGATGATTCGAGGAAAACGAATTTCGTGGAGCTTCAGACACCTACGTGCCCTTTTAGGGGGCCATCACTTCGTATTCACCAAAGTTCATTTCGTCTTTGTATTAGTCATGTCATTTCAAAAGTTCTACTTCATACTATGAATCCGATTCGACTTCTCTACGATCAAGTTTGCTTGGAATCGTCTAATACGGATCGTCGTGAATGTTAAAGTGGCTGGAACAGTAGCCCCATCAATGGATATTTGTCGTATAGAGTTTAGCTTGCAGCTCTGAGTAGTTTTTAACGGTCAATTTATAGGACAATACGGTAGCGAAAAGCAGTGGACTCGATCTTTGTGGAGTATTTCGAGGTAGATTGATCTGGTAAACGGAAGCCAGAGCATTCCTTCTCGCTTATATTCTCGTCAAAGAAGATCAACGGGATCCGATAAGGCCTCGGTACCCGTCCTTGAAGATGTCCGGACGCGGTTCTGGACCACGAAGAATGACAGGTTAAGGTTTGCCGGCTCTTCTGGCAAACGGTGAACTTGTCGCAGATAAGATCGCATTGATGAAATCGGGTGGGTATTTACATTCACGACGCCCTCACTTCCTTTCAAAGAGCCCTGCGCAATGCCGAAATACCTACCTCGTTTTAAAGCTGTAAAGGAAACGCAGGATCGCGAGTAGGAAGAATCCTTCTTACTTTTCTTTTTTTTTTTTTTTTTTTCATCTCACTTTATTCCTACTCTTATTTTCTTTCTTTTTTTTCTCTCCTTCTTTTCTTCGAAGGTCCTGGAGGATGGACCGTGGTCCTGCTACTCCCAGGGATGCTGCATCGTTCGGTGGGCAGCAAGTGACCATTTGTCACTAATAGTGAAAACCTGTGATATTTCATCGAACGAAAATACCAGTAGTCCGGGATGGTCTTACAATGGCTTTGAAAAGTCACAGCGGTTCTCGGCTATGCCGTATAGGCAATGCCATCGAATCTATACGAAAGTTTGTCCTGTCCTGACCCTGTGCCCGCGTTATTGCCAATTTATCAACTATACTACGCTACTTTACTCCAGGTATCGCCCACCTTCCTTACAAAGAACTGGGGGCTATAAAATTTGCCCGAAATATTTGGGCCTTTTTTCAACGGTTGTATATACCACCGACTGACCAACGCCTCGAATCTACGACTTAGACCCAGAATTGAAAAAATCATATTGTACGAATCGTAACAATGATCCGGAGTGAATCGTCAACAGGAACCTCATTTTACTTTGTTTCGAAATCAGATCCTTCATTTTTTAGACTTTTTGATCCTTTGACAAATCGACTCTGTTTATCACAATTCGGAACTGATTGAGAAAGTGAAAATCGCAGGGATCTCATCCTTCACAGAGAATTCCAGAGAACAAACGGATTGGAATTATTTCTGTCTAAAAATTTTTGGAGACTCACAATCAGACGTGACATTCCGGTTGAAGATTGCAAATAATTTGTAAATTTGTTGCTTCCTGTCGGCGGAAGCTCAAACTTTATAATTTCCTACGACAAATGCAGGGTCAATCATTGGATTACATACAGTTTTTCCAAATCTTCTGTCTCAAAATGATTGAATTCGCGTGGATTGAATGACTTTTGAATGATAAACCATAGCTGAATGTATTTTCCAAAGAGATGAGACCATACGATAGACTCTTTCTGTGGGAAATCCCTTAGGATCCTAGAGGATCTCCCTGTTTGAAAATAGGTCCGTAGTGATGGCCAGGTCATTCATGGTTTGCGGGGACATTGGAATGCCATAAATAATTCCCATGGGATCCTTCGAGTTTGGAGGGACTAGGAGAGGTGGGACACGGAGACGCGCCTACACAGAAAAAGAGGAAGAAGAAGAAGAAGGAGAAGAAAAAAGAATGAAAAACGAAAAAAAAGAATAAGAAAAACATAAAAACGTACGAAGCGACGCGCCCAATCACCGCCATTCATAGCTAGCCAAAGAAGAGAGAAAAGTAGTCTTTGCGATGCGTGTGAAGACGCGACCCGTACGAAAATTTGAAACCGGATCATTTTCAGGAAGACTTTACCCCGCCGATCTGACTGACAGGTCGTGACACCGGGGGAAATATATTCACCAACACATACTTACGATCACGATCCTGGTTCTTGCGGCAAGGCTCACCCTTCGGCCAAAAATCGTTTGAAAATTGAAGGATAGTCTCGGGTTTCACTGCGGCTATAAGGTAACGACGCGGTAAAGACCGAAGGGACGAAAAACTACTATGCTATACCGATTCGAAGCTACCGAATTTCAACATGTCGGTTTTATTTCAGACAGCCAAAATAGTAGAAACTGACATTTGATCGCTGACTATAACTGGAGAAGATCCTCTGACAATATTCCGCAAAGGAAGAGGGTGTCTTTTCACTAAATTTCAACTCGTTAGCTTCTCTATTATTGTCACAAATCATAGCCGTTAGATTCTATACTAGAACTTCAAACATCCGTACATCTAATTCGTAGACAGGGTTTCAGCTAGAGAACAGAAAAAGTCAACCCGATCCATTGCAATGGGAGTAATTCTTCTATCACCATGTCTATGACGTACATTGCAAGAGTGTGCAAGTGACCAGGAGATTTTTTTCTTCAGTTTAGCTCATTTTTTCCAACTTATTATACCATATTCTTGAAATTTACGCGACAATAGCCACCCGCACCAAATGGATCTAAACAGCGGGTAATCACGAGGCTAAGCGGTTCCGATTGCTGCGGCACATTCACGGCTCCAGCCAGTCGAAGCCGGAAGGAACCATATATCCATTCAATTCCGTTTCAATAGGATCGAGAGCTTCTTGCATCCCCTATACCCATAAAGCAATCCCATCTACCCACATTCACGTCTTGAGAATCAAAAATTGACTCGGAATGCATCGGCGTGCCCTATAATGCAATTATAAATTTTTTTTTTAACAGATCGACGGGTAGGAGTATCTGAAATAATGAAATTACTTCAAATGAAGTGGTAT
Source organism: Ametastegia equiseti (assembly GCA_963989295.1). Taxonomy (NCBI): domain Eukaryota; kingdom Metazoa; phylum Arthropoda; class Insecta; order Hymenoptera; family Tenthredinidae; genus Ametastegia; species Ametastegia equiseti. The sequence goes on along the minus strand of OZ022389.1, from coordinate 17,654,790 downwards.
TCAAGTTTGCGGTCATTTTTCAACCAAGTATTTCCTCGATATTAAAAATTTGAAGAACGTATTGAGGATTCAGGGAATATATCGCTTGTCTGTTGGCAGAAGGTCGTTAGCACCAAAAAAGCAGTTTTGGTGACATAAAGTCGCATAACTTTGTTTCATTTCGTCATTCGCTATTGAAATCACGGAAAAGCAGAGATAATTCCAAATTAAAGAATTTGAAAAACTTGAAAGCGAAACATCGTGTCTACTGTCGGCGCAAAAAGGTTAGAGCCCTGAGTTTCAGTGGTCATCACTTTTGAGGAAAAAATCATAGAGCAAAAAATCAAAAACGATCGTGGGGCGCCGAGTTTTCTGCGTTCATGGATCATTTACAAATTGCGGTGCGAAAATCGTGCCAACCGCAGTGACCTCCAAAGGGTAAAAAAACGTAGTTTTCTGGGGGTCCATTGCCGTTCGTGAAGTTTATCTCGTCAGCGTTCGTCGAATAAAAGTGTTAAAAATCTGAAAAAAATCAGAAGTATTCCCCGAACATTCACAAACATGATGGTTTTTGGAATTTTGAAAAATCTTGGAAGACCTCGACGCCAGGTGCAAAAAACTCCAATCGTGCGATTTGGAGAACGGCTCGGTACCGGTGACCCTGAGATGGCTCAAATTTTTCGTTGAAATATACACTATTCGATTCCGTAATCAGTTCACAATTTGTAATACTGAACTTGCAGATATCGCCGTTGACAATTTTCTTAATATGCACTGGGCGACGTGCGCCCGAGTCGCGATATTCGTCGCTGCATTTTCCCCCCTTCGGCCCCGCTGCCGACTCAATTGTTGCTCGCAGAACGAATTGTTTTGTTTACCATTAGTTATTGACGGGTCTACACACATACGCTACGTATACATATATTGCATACTATGGACAGTAAGCAACAATTGAGTCGACAGCGGGGCCGAAGGGGGGAAAATGCAGCGACGAATATCGCGACTCGAGCGCACGTCGCCCAGTGCATATTGAGAAAATTGTCAGCGTCGATATCTGCAAGTTCAGTATTGCGAATAAGAAACTGATTACGGAATCGAACAGTGTATATTTCAACGAAAAATTTGAGCCATCTCAGGGTCACCGGTACCGAGCCGTTCTCCAAATCACACGATCGGACTTTTTTGCACCTGGCGTCGAGGTCTTGCAAGATGTCAAAAAATTCTAAAAGCCATCATGTTTGTGAATGTTCGGGGAATACTTATGATTTTTTTCAGATTTTTATCACTTTTTTTCGACGAACGCTGACGGGTTAAACTTCACGAACGGCAATGGACCCCTGGAAAACTACGTTTTTTGACCCTTTGGAGGTCACTGCGGTTGGCACGATTTTCGCACCGAAATTTATGAATGATCCATGAACGCAGAAAACTCGGCGCCCTACGATCGTTTTTGATTTTTTGCTCTAGCATTTTTCCCTCAGAAGTTATGACCACTGAAACTCAGGGCTCTAACCTTTTTGCGCCGACAGTAGGTAGATACACGACCCTCTGCCTTCAAATTTTTTTTTTAAACAAAATCAAGACACAACGGCTTTTAATTGTTAAATATGTCATTCTTGAAGTTTTTTCAAAATTCCGATTCTCTCACTTTACTCTTGACAAAAAGTCATTGTTCACGACCTTCTGAAATTAGCCTATATCATCATTGTCCTTCATGTTGGGTCAAAAGGGTCGTATATGGAATGGAACTCACGACGTTCTGCATTTAATTGACTAATTTTCAACATATTATCATGTGGTTCGCGCAGATCCGTGGAAAAAAATTATGTAGGTACTGAGAAAAAAATGTTTGACTCAATTAAATCAGCCACTTCCGACTAATTGTAAATATTATTCAACCCTAATAAACTTCATGTGGCTATGAAGAAATGTGTAATCAATTTTCCCCAACAAATATATATTTATTCCAACTGAATATTCGAGCAGGTCTATGAAACGGTTTTTGGAATTGATGGATCTTTGTTTCTCCAATGAAATCGGTAAACTTTCGCAAAAAGAATATTTCTCTGCTACAGGATAAACGCACCGGTTTATCAGATGAACAAAAATGGGTTGAATCCAAATAAACCATTCGTTATTTTTATAATTTTTTTTTTTTATAACACCATGAAATTTATTAGGGTTGAATCACATTTAGTCGAAAGTGGCTGATTTCGTTAAATCAAAGAAATCCCAATATGATCACAGATACAATAACATTTCTTTTCCAGTGTAGGTACGACCTTTTGATTTTTAGAAACAGCAAACTGTCGTATAATGGCACCTATGACCTTGTGCCTTATGACGCGCCTTGGAAAAGCGATATTCTCTGCAAAAGGTGCGCGAAAAAGACTTGAAGGGTGCGGAATTCCACGAACCCCGTGGTACACACACGTGTGCAATTCGAGTCGGTTTCGGTGGCGAGAATATCGCGAGGTCGCGAAAGAAGTGGCCCTTTGTCTCGGTTGGATAGGGATAGCGAACAATCCCACCAATCCAAATTAAACTCCCCCAGAAATTCCTCGGCGACTTGGCTCCCCGCGGTTTTGATTATCGCAGGGTAGCCCTGTGGCCGTGGCCGCGGCAAACGGTTATGTAGTACCTACAGGTAAAGGGTTCCTCCGCCGCCTCCTCATCCCTCTGATGGTTTTTGGGCCAGCCAGCTGCGCCCCGGTTCGGTTCCTGCCACCGTGGTTGACTGACAGCTGAATGCGCGAGAAGGCCCTGCAAAGCCCTGCAGACCCAGGCAACGCGAACCTTCGCTACCTGTACCGCGTCCGGGACCACGCGTAACCGTACCCAGGCGCTCCCTGGCGGCTACATCCCCGAGGATGGCTACCAGGACTCAGGAGTTGTGCCCCGCTGACGGGAGTCGGGTTACCTGCAGGACTGGCAGGACGGGCAGGAGCGGCACGCACCGCGTGGGCGCATTGTCAACGTTTTTGGGGTCCTCGGTGAGCGCCGCGACGCGGCTTTGTAGCCGTAGGTAGACGTCGTGGAACCTCGTACACCATAGAGGCACCCCGTAATTGAATGGTCACCGGGATTACACCGGAAACACGATATCTCTCAACGACTTTCGGTATACGACGATCGGTAATTAAAGAAACTCGAACCAATCGAATCTCCTCACAATCAGTTCGATATAGTGTTCAGTTGATTCGCTGATCATTAACTTTCGGACAAGTCCCTGACCCCAAAAATGGGATTACAAAAATCAAACGTCAGTAACACCAGAAAACACAAACCTCTGCAATGTTCGGAGAAAAGTTTCGTCCTCCGGTGTTAGTCCGTTTCATCACGTAATCGGATAGATTTAGTTTAGTTAAGAAATTTTGGTCATGAAGATCGGGGAAGACTGGACCCAATTTCTTTTTCAATGCCTTTTTTTTTGGCTCGTACCTCCTGATGTACACAAAGCTGCATTCGGTACCAACTTGTGAGGGAATTGTGACACATTGGATCTCGATCATCAGTACAGGAATTTTAGATGTACACGTATACATACGAATACATGCAACTAGTTGAAGAACTGCAAACAGTCAGGAATAATTGTGTAGAAGCTCGAGTCGTACTTATTTACACACATTATGGTACGGCTATTGTGGTTCGATGTATGCTGGAAGTGTTCACAGTTTATGTACCAGAACCATGTATGGATGGATTGCTAAGACGCTTGCCCAGTTTTATGGAAATTGATCGGAATGGCCCCCGCAGTGATCATACGACCGAGGGTTGAACATGTCTCTTTCACTTTTCGTATTTTCATATTTTCAATGACATCGAGTAGCAAGAGAATGATTTTAACCGATCGAAGGGCGGTGGAAATTGAAAAGCGTGAAGATTCAAAGATGCAAAATTGACCTAATCTAAAATGTACTTTTTGAGTATTGAACTTTTATACAGTTACATGGATGGAGAAATTTCTACATAATTATACCAGGGACTATAACCACTCGGGTATCGTAAGAAGTTATTATTGAACAATCAGCTGTCCAATGATCTTGTCCTTCAGTAATAGATTCCAGGAGATTCCCAGCCCGATTCCCAGTGATTTCCAGTTTGAGGTAATCGAAAAAAAATCAATTTGAGAAAAATAGGCAAGCGCTAAACTGAAAATCACAGAAAATTCTAGCCACGATCAGGTCTTAATATTCTCAAATTTACTTCCTAAAATTCCTCAAAACTGGAAATCGCAGGAAATTGATGAAAATCGTGAGAAATTGTCTGTCTTGAAAATTTCAATAATTTCTAACGATTCCCTGTTGATTTTGCACAGAACGTCTTGGTCTAGTTTCTCAAGTGACTCTTAATTCTAGTTGCTCGCAATTAAATCTCTATAATTTTTATTCATTTATTCCTGTCAACGGGGTGTCCACCACCATATCCGCTGTTTGCCACCCTCTCAAACGAGGCCTTTGAGCATTTAAAAACTAAATAAGCTGCATATATACAGAACCATATCGAATCCGTGACCCAGTGACCCGGTTATCGGTACCAAACGACAAAGCATCAAGGGCCTCTGAATTTCTCGAGCTTCTTCTTCGAAACATCACCTGAGAACCGATAAGGTCGAAGGTATTGGTGCGGGTGGCGGTGGCCAGTGGGAGTCGCGGACATCGATCAGGGTTGTTCCCTTCGCGCGTCCATCCGTCCCGGGGAGTTGATGGATGCGAGATTACGGCTGTAGGGACACTCGTTGACACCGAGTGATGTATCACCGCCTTTGCCTCCGTATACCCTGCAGAAGCAGCTATACTTACTCGGAAAATGGTACGGGTGTCAAACGGGATGTAGGCTGACGATCAGGGAAAAATCCAACCTTTGCACATTTGCACCTCAAATTAACGCCCCACTTCCACCTGATCGCAGTACTCGCTCTAATTCGAATGGAATGTGGTAATTCTAGGTGGTTTTGTCATGATATCAAAACCCGAAAACTGATTCTTGCATTTCTTTCACGGCGAGGATTCAAGCAAATCCACAAAAAGATTCAAGAAATCCACAAATTAATTTAGATTAGGCGAAATTATGTAATAGATAATCTCATTTTTTTTTTATTCGTCCTCGCAGCAGGTATATAACTCCTTCAGATTTATTGTTACCGGTAAGGGTAGTTTTTGTGCCGAGAAGATCAGAGATCATTGATGAATACGAATCCTACGAGTCATACTAAGATTTCTACCCCCACAAGGGAAAATAAACTCCCTTTTCAATTTTCAATTACACATAGGAGAGGTATCGCTATTCAAAATTTCTGTAGCGAACTTCCAAAACTGCATGTGTTGGAAGTTTTATTCATATATACAGTGGTAGCAAATTCACTATACATTCGCCGTGTAATTAATTTACAAATTCTACAAACTTGCCATACAATTTTGTCAAATTCGAATACAATTACATATTTTTGCCAAAAAATTTTCGTAAAACGACAGATTTCTTTGCAATTTTACAAAACATGCTTGGCAATTCACTTTGCTACGCCGAATTTGTAATTTTGCAAGAATTTCGAACAGTAAATGTGTAGTAAATTCTCTCGCTGCTATTTCACGTTTCTTGTTATACCAACGGCAGAATACTGGCTGAATATTTTCCCAATATCAGCTCGATGCACCTTCCGTAGAAAACAAGAATATTGGCAAAGAGGCTGTTCGAGGGACGGTCTTATAGGTATATACGGCCATAGATAAGTCGATGTTGTCTCCGTTTTTGCGTCCGGCCATCTTCCACAGGGCTTTTAAACTTCTTTTCTCGCCAGCGAAGGTTCGTCCATTCTCGCGTTGACACGATGTATCGCACACAAGACTCGACGAAGAAGGGTCATAGGTGGTGCACAGCCCCGCGGGATGTGGATAGCCGGCAAACCAGGACTTTCGCCAAGGGATGAGGGGGATGGGGGATGGGTGATGGGGGTGGAAAAACGGGCCGAGGGTGAGACGGTGAATAGAAGATTGGAACTCTTTCTGCGGTGACGGGGCTCCTTCCGGCGGAGAAGCCGATAGTGCCGGCTATTTCCGGTGGCCGACGCCATGACATTGCTATCGCGTCAAGTCTACCCTCCAGGCTTCCCCTTGAACATGCTCGTTCCGTAGGTAGTTGTCCATACCTCCTCAAACCACCCCGAGCAAACCGCCCTGCAGTCTTCATATCGTTCGAAAGTCAATCCCATACGGAATGCCGAAATATTTTAAAAATCATGTACTTATACACGTCCAAACGGGATTTCATAAGTTGGGAGAATCAAATGCACTCCAAAATCAATTATCTTTGAACAAAAGCACCTACTGAACGTTGTCAGATACACCGTTGATCCGATTCGACTTCTATATAGGTAAAAGATCGTGCGAAAGACATTTGCAGTCATGAATTGATCTCGGGGGAATGAGATTTGAGAAATTTTCGTAGAAGATGTGCTTGATTTTCAAGAAATCATTAGATACACTTCATCCAATAATGCAACTTTCCAATTCCCCTTTCTCGATTTCTGAACTTTGTGTTCAGATTCGTGCAGAAGGTGCAATGGAATTAGATGATTATAATCACGTGATATGAACTTTGGGAGAAGAATTATTGATTTTGGACTACTGTCAATTTTTCAAGTCGCAATTTTCGTTTCCAGCCTGTACAATAACTAGTTCGAGACAAAAATTGGACAAATCAGTGTCAATTTTGAATCAAAATAAATTTTGTGAATACTTATTGAACAATCTTTAGATCAATCTTCGAATTCGAAGAAAGTCGGCTGAAGAATCTGATGAAGATAGGAATAAGTCTGTATACGATTTCAATGAAATTCGTTTGATTCATGCTTCTTGAAACACCGAGCTTTTTGGCCACGTAGGTGGTTCGGTTTTTTACTCCAATCGGAACAGTTTGCAATTTGGGATTTGAATTTCGAGGGAGAGTATAAGCTGTTTGACATTTTCTCTGATACCATTGGACTGATTTCAGCTATAAATTCGTTATGAAATGATTTTTTCGAACAAAGTTCACAACTTTTCTCGTGAACATGGTTGACACTTCTTATATGTAACGAACTTCTATAGCCTAGGAATAACTATTATACTGAACTAATGCATATTATAGCTAAAAAATGTCTCTCTTTTACGAAACGGGATTCCACAGCATTATGAGATCTTGTGTTTAATTCTCCTTATTCTTCAGGAAATTCGGGTACCCAAATCCGGCCGAGTTATTAGCCAAGAAAATATTCGGGATCACGCCACACGGTATTATATATGGGGTCTACAGGTGGTCCGGAGCGGTGGTTGGAATTAGGGAATAAGATTTCGGGCTAAGAAGGGCGAGTAAAGTAGAGGATTTAAGGAATTAGTGACAAAAATTGTCTCAATATTATTCGGGAATATATTGTTTGAAGTTAGGTAAGAGCTGCGGCGCGTTTTAAACCGGATCGCAATTGTACTGGGAAACAAAGAAGTCCTATTATTGCCGAAGGATATATACGTAACCGATCCATTGTCCTTCCAATTATCTCTTCATTAATCCCCAATAAATACGTCGCACCTGACTGCGGTCGATCGAGGGATTAACCCTCTTGGAATGAAAAAAGGGACCGACCTATAACGCAGCTGATCCCTTTGCACGTTGAAAATCGGGGCCCCTTCGCGATATCCGGGAAAAAAAATTCAGGGAAATCGTTTTCCAAACTTGAATTCCTTTTACGTGTCTATAATTTTCTAGTGGGGTGTAAAACTGGCCCGAATATTTCACTCCCTTGTAGATGATATAGAAACTAAAAAATTCTACGAATCTCCGCCATCTTCTTTTTCTTCTATCTACACGGCAGTTGAATCGCGCAGGCGCCTTATAAATTCGTATATACCTATATACGTCTTTGTACGTCGTAACGTACACGCAGGTATAGTTACGTATACGTTTAACCGTTAATTATTCAACCGAGCAACGGGGGGGCCGAATGTCGCAGACCGCGGGACCTGCACCTCGTCAATATTTCACGAACCGTGATTGCTGCGGTCCGCTACTTGGCTTAAATATTTGTCCACGATACACGTGCCCCTTATACCCTTCGTCCCCTTACCTTTTGCCCTCAAGTCGATGCACGAAAGATCTGCAGAAAAATACGCCCAGCAATGATCGATTCGATGTCAACTGATAATTGAATTTTGTTTTGTTTTTTTGGTTTTTGGTTTGCTCTTCTCAAAAAATGTACAACATTATGATCGGCATCCATGTAGGTATGAGATTCTGTTCGATTAAAAAATTTTATGATATGGATGACAAATGATTCAGTTTACGTGGTCACACCTCTGAATTCAACCACGGATGGTCACACTGCACTGAGTGAGTCGATTCCACCCAGTTTTTAAAGAAAAAAAAACATAAATGATTACGAGTGAACTATCCGTCCGAAATGGATCAAAAAATTACACAATGTGCTGTGAAGATTCCTAATGAGGTACGGAATGTCGATTCACAAGAAATCAAACGGTGAGATCTTATAGAAAAAAAATCGCAAAGAGGACAAAGCGAAATTTTTACTCGTTTTTTTTTTTTTTATAATTTACTCGAAAAATCATAACTACGTCAATTTTTGATATTTTAAACGAAAATTTATGGGTGATACTCCTTAGATATGATACTTTTGGGGAAAAAAATGGTAGCATAGTGTGCGTTCCAAAGAAGGTAGTTATTCCGACATGTGAAGAGGTCGGCCGTCCGTTCCTAAAATTATATAGGGACACTGGAAATCTCTGCAGGTATATGGCAACTCAAGTTTTGTTCGGAGCCGGGGACTATTAGATATTTGGACAAAAAAATTGATCGACGCACAGGTCGTTTCTACCCCGTGTGGCCACGAAGGGTTGATTAGTGTTATAGCTCCAATTTGAATCGATACAAGGGCCTGATCCGTCGTCTCAATTACAGCCCATTAGGCAAAGTATTATATGAAGTTGAAGTTGGAAACGTTGACACAAGGAAATAATTTTGAAAAAATTCTGTACTTCGTGAGTTGAACGGTTCAAAAACAGCAAAGTACGGTGCGTAATTAGTTAATGTCAGTGAAATACGCACCTAGATTTCTTCCAATTGGCAACTCTATAACAATATCTACATTTTGAGTCATGAGGTATTGAATTTTTTTCTAAAAATTCTGTTACATCAACGTAACGAATTTATACGTCAACTTCGTGAAGTATTGAGGTAATTAGTTCTCTAATCGGCAATTCGGCATTGAGATGTATATGAGAAGAAGCGGACAAAGCCTGTTGGGTAAAAACAACCGAGACAAAGGCAGGACCACCCGCGAGTAAGGACTTCGATGCGGACTTGCAGCCGGCTCGTGGCGTTGCGCACGGTTAACCTCCGCCTCGATCGCAGTAACCTAATCGAGGATTCGGTTTTTAGGCGATCTTTGGATCACAGATCTATCGGCGGACGTGATCTAGCCGGCTATACCAGTTTCAGGAATAAACTAGACCCTCATGCGTATCGAAACTCGGCGAAGATACGGACCGACATTTTTTGAATATTTCTTTTAAATCCAAAACGTGAGATCATAGCTCATACAGTTTCTCCGTTTTTGAAAAAAAAAAGAATAAATTAAGAAATTGAAAAATGAGCGGATAATAAAACAGCTTGACTGATCAGATTAATTCCCACCCAGCTGATCTTGTTCAAAAATATAATATATAACAGCAATCGGAAAAAAATAGGAATTGGAAAACTCTGACCTCATTTTTCTAATCAGCGATCCAAAAAGTCTCTGCATGGATCTCTGGATACGTAGTTTCAAGAAATATACATGCAAGGAAAATAGGAATGCCTCTCTCGACTCACAATAACTGCCAAATCGCTTGACAAGAAAATTGATTCAAATCGAGAAGATTTAGATTTGGATTCTGTCGATCCGGTCTCGAGGTATGAGATTATTTGAAATTTCTTGGCACGGAATTTTTTTTTTTTTTTATCAACTGAACATCGTATACACGGAAAATCTGCTGATTCTCAGTTCCAAATTTGGGAACACCTCGTTGATTTAGACCAGTCATGAAAATTCGTTCATTTATTCTCGAAATATCGTAGGACAAAAAATTGATCAGGCACCGGCTAGATAATCTCCAACAACAATTGAAAGCGATTCTCTACAGTAGACCTCAGAACGTAAAAAATCCAAATGTTCATTTTCGGATACCTTACCTACATTGTTTTGGTTTTTATATGGCTGAAAGTTACAAATTTCACTTCACTCTTACAAGTTTTTCCTAAATTATAGAGCAGCCCGACTGCCAGGACCACTGATCAAGTTTCGTCCTCTCTACCTGGGAAGATTCGCTTCGAATCAAAATGATTTTTGATCGATATAGGTAAAATCTCTCAAGTCCGAACTGATACGCGATGATTTTGCTTCTGATTCTCATACAGCCTCTATCAATTCGCATAATCGATCAGGTCCGGTAAGTCCAAAGAGTGTTCAGAATAATGTTCACTAGAGTTTGGGGTGGCATAACGCGAAGTGAACGTAATGTGGAAACCGTGTAGCGCGAATCCGGAAACTGCGTGACCCGAAACGCGGTTGTCGATGCAAAATTTCAGGGACCCCCAACTTACAAGACTTCATTTTGTCATTCCTATTCTCACAAAATTCTGAGCTTTTTATTTATTTATTTTTTAAAATTCATTCTTTCATCTTTATTCTACTTCATTTGTATCTACAATTGATTTCGATTGTTTATTAGTAGCGAATTTTCAGCACTGCAGGTTCCTGTGGCGCAACTCGGATCCAATTTATTAATTTTTTCATTTATTATTATTTAAGTGGGAAGTTCGCCAACCCTAATTATTTCTCCTTCTACTTTTCCTCGTGAGTAAAGCACTGGCATCGCTAAGGTAAACACAAGAAACGAGTCGGCAAACGTGCTGTTGCTGCAGGGGCGATGATTTGCGAAACGAGCCCTTCCCGTCGAGGACGTTTATCGAGTGTATGAATTAAATTACCGTTTTATTACCCCCGTATAAGAAGTGTGTTCTGGCTCACAATCACCCACTCTATGGGGTGTTCCATTTATTACAGACTCAGTTTTTTGACACGTAGGTATACGTACATTAATACGGGTACTTCGTAGGCAAATTTTACGCCCGTTTAGAGCTCGATTTTACCTCGTCATTATTCATTGACAATAAGTGAGGGTATCATTATATTTAATAAATATAATGATATTTTTAATAAATATATTTTTAATGATATATTTAATAAATATAATGATACCCTCACTTATGATGAAGAACAAAGGCAGTTTTTATTACAAGTTGTTGCTGAACATCGTAAAAAATATCCCAATTGTAGCAAACGAAATTTATGTGCGTAATATAAGACGTAAGCTCTTGAAAATTTGTAAAGAGTCGCTGAATAAAAATTGTTATATATTCAGCATATGATTTTTTTATTTTACGTAAATTTTTTTAAACATTAACACTACTTTTACCAAGTTATGAATCAATAACCCGATGAGACTTATAAATAGAAAAATTATAAAAAGGTTAATTTTTTTATCTAAATTATTCTTGTTACTAGAATTATTTTTATCACTTAACGTCTCATATGAAGATCAACTAAGCATAAAAACTATTTTTTGAATCATAAATATTCCTAGAAAAATCAAATTAGTGAGTTCTTTTGGTTAAAAAGTTGTTTAATAAGTGATCATGAATAAATAAAAATAAAAATTATAGAACAAATTGAAATTCAATTGGCTCTCAAGAGAACGGTGTTGACTTTTGAAATTTGGCAAAGAGTAATCTTTGTAGAGAATTTAATTTCCTACAAAACCATACCATGGGATTTTTCATATTTAGTATAATTAATTGTCTATAATAAAAAAATAAGCCAAAAAAAACTTTTTTTCGCGAAAATTCTTATTTTTGCGAGCGCTAACTGAAAAATGAAGATAGAGGGTTCAAGTTTTGACACAATTTTTTTTTCGTGACTCTCAACAAAATTTTCACATGGGACCGAAAAAAAAAAAATAATCGTTTTTTTTGGCACAGTCTAATATAGATGCATACATGCATACATGATAATGCAAATGAACGTATATTGGTAAGTAGAATAAACGAGGGTCACGGGTAAGAGGCGAATCAAGGTTCACATATATTTCAAATAGAATATCAATTACCCCAAGCCGAGATCCATACTCGTTCCAATTCAGTTCGTGTATACTTATGCATATATGGATCATACATACTGAGAGATTATCTTGGAAGTTATAGCAGTCCGTCATAGCCAACTCTATATCACTACCCCAATTTTGCGTCTATTTCTCGTCGACTAGCCACCCCTTTCTTCGTAATGAATTAAAAAAAAATGGAAGATAATCGTCGTCGTGAATGAAATTATCTTGTAGCCATCAGATTCGTTCGTTTTACACGAATTGAGCTGCACTGGATCACCTCAAGCCAATCACGTTGAAGCTTAGACAAGTATCTACCAATCGAAGGGCTCCAAATGTACATTACGGTACAGCCCAATTCGTGTAAAACGATCATCACGAATCTTTAGGAAGCTGTAGTTTTAACCTAAAAAGGTGGTAGCCAGCCTGCAGGAAACATACAAAAAATGGGCCAATGACGAGCTGCGGCTTAGACTGACTGGTAACTTTCAAGATAATCTCTCATATATTTAGAGTACTCAGTTAATTTTTAATTTTTCTACAATAATAATAACAGTGATGATGTACACGTAGTAGGTCGAGGTAAGGTACAAATACAATCGTGAACCGGAGAGGTCAGAGGTCAAGTTGACATCCACGACGCCGGTTGAGAATCCCTGTTTCTGGTCGCGTCCGGCTGCCCTGCGTCAGGGGCTGAAGTAACGCGAAGGGTGGAGGGGTGGGTACGCATTCATCGCGATGCAGATGGCTTCCAACCCTCGCGACCCTACTGATGCTGTACCTACTACATTCGTTCGTTCGTTCGTTCGTTCACTCGCGCGTGTGTTTCTCCGTGCCTACTGCGAATAGTAGATAGATATATATGTATATACTTATACGTATAGGTATGTATAACTACATATATACATACATATACATATAACAGGCAGGGACCTACCTATACGAGAGCGTCCAATACGATCCGCGCGCTTCAGGGTTCCATATACCGGTAGCTTATACGTATCTGCATGTATAGGTATCTGTAGGCATGTCTATATGATGCCCAAACGTCGATATACATATATGTATGGATCTGTGTACCACATATACCCATGTATCTATAAATAGTCACAGGTACACATATATGTATATATATCGAGAAGAGCGTATATACGTATAGATATATGTATGTGCATAAGAACACGTATATCTGTACGGATGCAGGTATAATGTATAGTATATTATGTACACAGATACATCGTGTGTCTATCAGCATATACGCACGGAGTGCGTGAAACGACGCGCAATATGCTTCGGTGGATGCAGAGAATCGGGGAGAAAGGATTTTTGTTTTTGTTTTGTTGTTTTTTTTTTGTTTTTTTTTTTCAAAAAATTTCCCAAACTCTAAAATTTTATCCTACGCTATACACGTAATGTCTACCCATTTTTATAGCGACGCGGCGTTTCAAAGCGCAAGAATATACCCATTATAGCATTTGAATTCGGAAGTAGGTTGATATCGTACGTTATACCTAGATGTTGATCTGATTTTTTTACAGGTATAATGTGGTATGGTAGCTGCTCTGTGGGGGATGGAAGACGATATTAAAACCAAACGATTTGTAACTATGAAAAAATCTTCGTTACTGCACCAGGTTCAGGGAATGTAACATGAAAATCACGAGCTTATTTACTGATTGTGAGATAACCTTCGTGTGATCAAATGCATATAATATAATTAAGAAATTTGGACAAATTTTTTTCAGGGAATTTTGGAATTTTCGTAACATTGCGTATATACTTTTAGATCTTCGAACAAATTCGTAATCTTTCATAGAATTTCTTAGTTGAAAAAAATTACAACAAAAAATTACACGTGAACGACCATTTGGTAAACGTATTTTTAGCATTTTGATTTTTACATACAGTTGCATAGTTTGTTTCAGAAATCTATTGGAACTTTCCATGCAAAAAAAATCCCGATAGAAACAGATAGAAGCTGATAAAGTCGACTATGATTCGGATTCAAAACCCAGATGGACTATCCAGTTTCTGAATCTGACAATGAATTATATCCAATTATCTTATCATGTTTCTATCCGTCTCAGCCGGGATTTTTTTCGCCGAGTTGAGATCCCCTCAATTAATTTCAAATATTTCAATTAATTTTATACGTCTAAGTATGTGAAAAAAATCAGAATCGTTACAATGCGTGCGAGAAATAGTTTTTTTTTATGAAGTTTTGTTTTCTGAATAAGAAACTAATTTTGACAACTGCAGTGGACTGTTTCCTCTAGTCTATAAACCATTGCATTCTTACTATTTCGTTGCAATATCAGTGTCATCAATGGATTTCACGATTAGTATTCAAACCGTATAGTAGGTATGTAAGAAACACGTGTACAAATATCGGTGAAGTAGAAACGAGCAGAAATGAAATCCTTAAATGACGATAGTCAAATAAGTCCCCTGTTCTGATAACGATTCTTAACACGCATATAATATATCCTCAATTAATTACACGGAATCTTATACCATTGATAGACCAGTAATCGGATCTTATAGCCTCATCCGAGTATGTGAATATAATTTAAAGTATATTATTCAATGCGTGGGCATGTTGTATAACAACCCGTACCTACCTACTATACCTGACCACGTAGAGTAGATTTCATTCGAGTTTATTCGAGGTCACAACGAAATGTATTATACGTATAACATTACGGTCAATATATATATATACAAATACATACATATATATATATACATTCGCCTTTGGCATACAGATACATACATGCATGCACACAGGTATGTATATGTACATTGTACATGTACCTTCAGCATACTCGACGACTCCGGGTTTCGATAACTTTAGTACACAGCGTGGGTACCTATATCGCAAAAGCGCCCTTACCTGTCGGGCGATATTCCGTACGATGACGAGGGTTCCCCCTGCGCATGCAGGCAAGCCAGGCTAGGGGCTCGAGATCCTTGGCTAGAATCTTTCCCTTTCACCCCCTTTCATCCCTTCGCGCCCTATGTGTACCTATACTCTCTTGCCTATACACAGGAAGAAAGAGGCGCACGCTTGCTCTGAGATCAATCGACGAGTAACCCCGCAAGATTCCCGATCCTCATCGCACACTGCACAAGCAGCAAAACCAACATTTGCAAACACTATACTGCTACATATATGCACATGATGTTCAACTACCCAGAAACTCCCTTGTACAGTGGCCATACCAGACCCAGGTGACTTTTCTGATCGCGATGGGTGTAAGTCGTGCATACGATCCTCATGCACAAGGGTTAGGATCAGGGCAGACAAGTTGCATAGTGTGAGTAGCCAGACCCCATGAAGACCTGGCAATTGTTATGAAAATTTATAGCGAGTGCCAGTGACGACTGGATACTCTGTGACGAGCGAAGGACTACTCGGCATACTCGAAATTGGCATAAATGAGATTGATACGAGTTTAAGTAACTCGCGAAGGGCGAAATAAAGGGAGAAAGGTGATGAGAAAGAGATAGGTTCAGTTAGTCCTTGAAGAGATTCTTGTGACTCCGGTCCCTGCAGGACAAGTCGCGGTTATTGTTCGTGGAACGTGGTCACGTCACCACCGCGTCAATCTCACGATTAACTCGGCATTAAGCCTGTGGGGAAAATAAACAAGTCGTTCATACGTCCATGAACACTATGCCATAACCCATAGCCATTTCGATTACTACGAGAGGCGACCGTTACACAAGCTGACACGATATATTCTTAACCAATACTCGAATACTGACGTCATCACAGGCCGTAGTTACCTGCAGCTCTTGGTTTCTCATAATCGAGTTATAAGTAATTCGATCATTCGTAGGTACCTAAATTTGTTGAACAAGCGATAAAACAGCCTTAACGATCGTCTTGAATAATAATTATACATACGTATGTACCTAATACAAATAGTTATATCTGCCAGAGCACGCATCCCTTCAATGAACATCGGGCCCCTGGGTTCTCCTCTGACCCCACCACCCCGATTTCTGTATCCCTACCCCAGGTATAATATATCAGGGTTAGAAACGAGGGCCCAAAGTCTTGCATAAACGAACATCGGACGACTAAGTTCTACATGATATTGCTTTTGAAACACTCGCGAATCTCATATTGGATCCTTGTTCCTTTCTACAAAGAGTTTTCAACTCGTAAAGTATCTTGAGCTGAGGCCTTCCGTACGCAAGTAGCAAATGCAGATAGTGTTGACATTGACCAGCGTGGACCACAAGTGGATTTACAGTAACATCTCGGAGTGAAAAATTATAACCTCAAATAGTGTCAAAGTGGCAATGATAGTAGATGATTATGAACCTGATTCACCGTAATAAAATGAGTCGAAAGCCACAGCATCTCGTTCCAATGTGGGACTTGCAACTTCTGCGATCGCATGATTTGGATGAGAACTTTTCAATTATAATTTTCATCCACAGGGGTGTGAGGTGTTACGGAACTATGTTCGGACTATTCCAGTACTACCAAACGATACAACCTGCTGGAATGAAACTCAGAAGATTAATGCTTCACTATGGCAGAAACTGGTCGAGTATTTTACTGTTGAAAAAAACAAAACAAATAGAGTTCCAGTCAGATTCAAATTCCCTATATTAGCTAGATTAGGTTCCATATCGCCTTGATACCGACGTCACTGTTTACGCTTCAGTCGTCTAAAACAAAATGTCCAGATTTGTCAGGGAAAGAGAATATACCTATACGCAAAAGGGACTACTGGCCAGGCGATCATGCTCCAAGTTTCACGTACGTTTAGCAATCAGAAGCAATGATGCAGCACATGTGTACCTATGCCACGAGCTCGAGCACTATGCAGGATCCTTGAAGCGCAGCGTAGTCTTTGGCGAGGGCAGAATCGAACGTTGGAAATCAACTACCCCTCATCTAGGTATACCCATCAGGACTGGCTCATGTGGTCGAGTAATTATTGAGCAAATTCTATGTATTCATGTATATATGTAGGTATATGTGGACGATGCGAGATGACGTCAGGCGTTTTTGGTAAGCTTTGAAATTTTCGACAGGGGTGTGTTCGAACAGTATCAACCGATATTCTGCGAAGCCCCGACCCTTCAGGGGCAGTTAGCGAATTTCTAAGAATCGTGTGTTTTGGCACCTACAACCCTTTCGACCCTTGTATAGGTATTTACCTGATGTATACCTGAATCACACGGTCACGAAATCTACAAACAAGCGTTGATAATATCTACGATCCCAAGTATCACCCCTAATGTCGAACATTCACCTCCAAACATACAATATATATACCTGTGTATCGTATGTTCTTAATTTATTGGATTCTAAACGCATTCGGAAGACCCCTTTAACGACACAAGGGTACGGTTTATACTTTGCCAATGAAGCCAAAAATCTCTCCGTTGTGTTCCTTTAATTGGGTTATACTGCTGGTAAACATACTGTTGTAAATATACATAGAAGCTAAAGGCGCGTGCACAAAGTGCAAAGCACTTTGTTCCTTTCTGCAGTATGAAGCTAAATCTGCAAAAGCCTATACACCAAGTTAAACGGTGAACAGAAGTTTGGAACCCTTTCGCGATGGCTGGCGAATCACTACAGCCATATAGGTATACATATACCTATACAACATCTAAATCCAGCTTCATGGAGAACGAGGGTGTATAAGAGAGAACAGAAACGAAGAGAAGAGAAGGAGGACATCGATCGCTGCGTCGACGCAGAGGCACCAGGGTATATTGCGACTGTTCTCAATATATACGGTATGGCGGAAGCGGTGAAAGGTAGATTTTTTTTAAATCTGATTCTAAATTGGGGGATGACTAGATAGACCAGCAATCGAGTTCCCGACTCGTTGCTATATGGATGCATTGCTTTTTTGATGATTTTCGATCCGTGTAA
This sequence comes from Ametastegia equiseti, assembly GCA_963989295.1. Taxonomy (NCBI): domain Eukaryota; kingdom Metazoa; phylum Arthropoda; class Insecta; order Hymenoptera; family Tenthredinidae; genus Ametastegia; species Ametastegia equiseti. The sequence continues at coordinate 17,636,715 of OZ022389.1, read as the reverse complement.
ACGGATTACAAAAGTGCATAAGTCACATCTAAAGGTCGGTTCAATGATCAATACCACCTTTACCGTACGCGGTATTATACTATCGTACAACACTGACGTCATTGTATCCATTCAGCGATTCACGCGCCAAAGAATCTCGCACATGTATACCTTATAGTTGTATGGGCATGGACACGTTCGAAAGGAAAACCGACCCTTCCCAAACTCCAGTTTTCTATATATCGCACACGCATATAAGAAACACGTTCGTATGTTTCCTAAACGATCCTGTGCACGAATTGTTGTTGGAAAACGTTTACCAACCTGTTACAAAACACTCTGGTATATGGTAGTGCGATGTGTATAGGGATAGATGCATTGTGATATGGTATATTATTCGTGGAAAGAAAAACCCTCTGTCGCTCTATTGTAATGGTTTTTTTGCCACCCCGCTTCGCATCATCTTATATCTACCAGGTTTCTTAATTTTTCTAGTCAAAATCGAGACAATGTAAAACAGGAACCTCGATCGTTCCCACACCCAGGATCGCCTACAATAAAATGATAATTGCTAATTTTACGCCCGAATGTATATACATAATAACCTGTAGGTAGGTATAATCTCTGCTCTTTCATCTTTCAACGCTTCTAAAAAAACTTGCTGCTTAGATACATGTCTTCAGATTTTCAAGTTGCACAATTTTCTCAACGTCTATCGCACGTATAGATATGGCACAACTCGCTTTGAACCTAACCTTGCTTACTCAAGAAATATGAATCTGCCTGTAATTCTATTCATTTTTTCCAAACAGTAAAATATTTGGCAACTTTCTGCCGTAGTGAAGCATTAATCTCCTGAGTTTCATTCCGGTAGGTTGTATAGTTTGGGAGAAACTACGAATCGCGTTTTCGAGGTGATAACAGTTGGTAACCATCGAATTCCGGTCTCACCTCGAAAACGCGAATCGTACTTTCTCGACGACTACCCAACCGATTCGAACGAACCCTCGACGAATGAATTCAGTTCTTTGGCAAAAAGTAGCTGAGTATCTCACATCATCAAAAAAACTAATAGAATTCCAGTAATACTCATGTTTCATCATGTTAGCTAGGTTAAGTTGGAAGTAATCTCCACTACATGACCCGAATTATACTGAAAAAGAAATTAAGTAATGGTGTGAAATGGGACTGATGTGTGAGAGACGTATTTGGTGACGGGTAATAAGGTGTGTATATGGTGGGCCCTGCGGGTTGCAGTAATGCGGGGGAGAGGATAAACTCCACCGCTCAGCGCCTATAGGTACTACTATGTATACTATACGACCACCGTAGTGGCACAGGGATTATTTGGATCCCGATGAATGGCAACAATCAGGCTTTGTAATCGTGCCTCCTCAATAAAGACATTGTTGGCCACCCTTAGAGCCCCCCCAGTTCTTCGGCCTCGTTATTTGAGCTAATAGAGAGAGACTCGATCGAGTCACCTGTTGGGTCCCGGCATACCGCGATCTTTTTGTTCCTACCATTTAGAACGGTTCAAAGAGAATGTCAATGTGAAGGAATTGTGGTGTCAAAATTCACCCCCGCGGACCAATCCTTTTACCAGAACATCAACCACCAATATACCTACCTATTGGTGCAGTATGCAAAAATTTCTCACCGCGTCAAATTAACCTCAAATAGTGTCAAATTGACACCAAGCTGTACTCTACAGTAGTCCATATCACAAATTATTGAAAGTGATATAATACACTGACACTCGTCGTCGGTTGTTCTTTTTTTTTTTTTTTTTTGTCTTTCTGTTTGGGATCGCGCGACTTTCTCAGTCAGACGTAGGAATATGTTGCAGACTTATATACGCGACGGGGCTCTACATGCACCAGGCGGACAAACGGTGCCATAACCTATATCATGCAAACATTGATTTGAATCACAAAGCCCGCCCGCGGCCTCCCATTGTCAGTACGAAGCTTATTGTATCTGTCTCCCTTCTTCTCTCTATCTCTTCCTATTGCTCTTTCTCTTTCTCTCTTTCAGGAATTTTGCTCGCTCGCGCTTCTTCTCTCCGACGATGCTATAAGGTATTTCTTATTTCTCTTGCATACACCCGCGTATACGGTTATGTGCCACTTGTAGCACTTGCAAGAATCGCGCGCGCGCCAGCGCCCTCTTCTTTTATCTCACTCACTTTCTCTCTTTTTCTCTGTTATTGCTGGAGTAACAAATGACGATGAAGTACATATTACAGACCAGAATCACCTGTGACTATACATATACGCTATCCCTCACTTTCGATATCAGTTTCTATAACGAAACGAAAGATAATGCCCTCAAGCCCGCGATCATAACTTCGCGGGTGAATCTTAAATAGTAGAGAAGATAGCTTCGAACCTAACCTAGCTAGCATACGAAATATGAATCTGGCTGGAATTCTGTTCGTTTTTTTAAAGTAATCAAATACTCAGCCACTTTTTGCCGTAATAAAGAATTAATCTCCTGAGTTTCGTTCGAGTAGGTTGTATAGTTTGGAAAAAACTACGAATCGCGTTTTTGAGGTGATAACAATTGGTATTAATTATGGAATTCCGAACATCACGTGGCACCTTGAACCATGTGCTCGGTCGAGTCTAAAGATTGTGAAAAATCGGAGATCGGTTGATCGTCGACTTACATACCCCCGATCATTGTGATCACAGCTGATTCCAGTCTATCGTTATATGAGAGTCTTTTCAAAGTCAGTTGGAGACGCGATATGCTCGTGTATTTGTATCATGTATCCTACACGTATAAGGCCGGTTCTCGTGAAGAGAAAGAGAGAGAGAGAGAGTGTGTGTGTATGTGTGTGTATGGTTATTATACGTATACGTATACAGGGCTGTATTTATGTACTTGTACAATGTGTATATGTATAGACGGTGGTATAATACCGCGCAGTGTATTTAAGCACGATCTATTATCCGTTGTGACCTAAACACGTGAAAACATTCTATTGAGAGGCGATAAACGGCGAGCGGTGCATCACACACAACCAAAGAACCTGTTGCCCGCCGCAGATAGATGTATATAATAGAAGAATACGTCATAGATAATCACACTGGACTCTTTCTCTTTCTCTCTTTCTCTCTCTCTTTCTCTCTCCCTCTCTGTATAGGGCCCCATTCCGAGGCTCGCGCCCGCTCGCGCGCGCTATGCTTCGTACCTACTGACTCTCTACTCGGCTACTATACCTACCTACCTACCTACCTACCTACCTTCCTACTCACTATAACATGGTATAGTACGCCTTGCAGGATCAATCCTCTCTCATTGTACCTGTTTTCTTCCCTTTATACAGAACTGATATTCATATCCTTATTCGTCTTCTTTTATAACACGCTTTTAGGTAGGTACATTCATCTCTATACAGCAGGCTTTCGACTTCATTCTGGTTCGATGTATAGATTAGTAAATTAATATTTTACATTTTAAACTAAGGTTTGGTAAAGATCATTTCAAAACATGCTATAAATACGTTTATTCTCTTTCTGCTGTTAATAGGTAAATAAAGATTGAAGATCCAGGGTTGAGTGTAGATTCTGTACCGTATATAACGACTAATTGTTATAGTCTATATCTGCCGTTACGTCGCGACTATTGACGCATGCTGCAGCTGCACGGTCTGTACATCGCGTATAGCTTATATAAAGGATTTTGAAGTTCGTCGCGTTTGCTTTTAACTAAATTGGTTCCCTCGGTCCCTCGGACTCCGCTCAATCCACAAATCGGAGTTCGACGCTAGTTCGGGAGTGGATAAAACATTTCAATTCATCATCTGTATCTATAGGTACGAATTTAAACTTTCGAAAGTTGAGGCTTGGAAAAGGATCAGATCATCGGATCATTTCGGCTAATCGATAAACTCGCCCTGTTTTCTACATCGTCAATTAATTCGGTATATTAGAATTTTCCTATCGCCGCAACGAGGCTGACAAGTTCAAATCCAGAGAAGCAAAGACGAAAACAAACTAGGAAAGTTCATTCGATTTGGAATAGCCAACGATACGAATAGAAGATAAAACGAAACAAAAAGATGAGGTTAAATAAACGAGATCTAAATAAAAGAAGGTTCAGTTTAGCATTATTTCTGACATGATCTAGACTAGTCGTGACAGGCGGGTGGCCAGGTATCTCGGCGCATGAGATTCCGCGTCGCCGCGAGAGGACTCGTACAGTCCTGTAACTGACGTCAGAATAACATAAGCCCCGCCTACGAGGGTAGAAACGGGAACGGCTATTGGACGTTCGGAATGATGGCAGGCGTGCGTCGCAATCGATAGCCCCTGGTAGGTTCGTCGACGCCGGTATACTCGGCACTACAGCCAAGAGGACCAACTCCCGTATAACAAGGTGGGGTGGGGGAAAAATACTCGGCAGGAAACAACCGAGTTCCAACCGAACTGAGGGCCCCGGCGCTGTGCTCGAGTCTACCAACACTCAGACCGGACTGTTGCTCCGAAGTGAGTGGAGGTCGCTTCTTCACCACGCTTCAGTTATATTAAAAAGTCAGCGTGCCGAGGAAAGAAAAAGAGATAAAGAGAGAGAGAGAGAGAGAGAGAGAGAAAGGAGAGTTACAGGGAGATAAATAAAGGACAAGAGAAAATTAAACAAAAAATACAAATATTAGATTCGTGATAACGCAGGAGAGAATATTCGACCGATTTTCTCAACAGTGGATATTTAACATGTATATAATATATATCATCTTTATCTAGTTTCGTTATTCCGTTTCGGAATAGTAGTGACAACTTGACACATTCTTTCTTTCCACTACTTTATAGATCTTCTATTATTTTCCACGGTGGGACGTATAAAAGAGAAGAAATAAAAGTGACAAGAACCGAGACGTCGTGTGTCGAGAGCGATTTCGCTTTTCGTGAAATCCCCAAACTATATTATTATTGTGAACAATTTTAAGCGAACAAACAAACAAATAACAGTAAACAGTATAATATCGTGATTATAATAACAGTGATATAACAGTGTGATCGCAGTGCGTATACATATAGATATACAAATATACATGTTTCTTATTTCCAAAACTTTGGATCTCTAGAAGGAGAAAACAAGAGAGAGAAAGCAAAAAAAAAACAAAGTAGTGATTATTGTGACGATACGTACGAGGTTTATTACTATGTACACGACACGCTAAACTCTACAACTCAAGTGACTTAAACTTTATCCCGGTAATAAATATATAGCACCGTACACAACATAGATACGATATCCATCAACGGACGACGGAGGACCGATGTATGGGAGAAGTTGTTCCCCTCTGTAACTTCGTGTTTTCAAAACAGTTCAAACGTGTGTATTCGTCGTTTACCTCCCTCCCGCCCCCTCGCCGATAATAATTTCGAAGTTGTAAATTTCGCCCCTCTCGTAGTAGTATGAAAACAAACCAGTGACTCGTATCTATAAACCGCAAAGAAACATAATAAAATAAACAAACGACGACTTCCGAACAATCCGTTGCAACCGCAGTGAAGTTTAAAATAATATATAACAATTGAGTGTGTATCGCATTGTTTCGTAAACGCGATATATTCCTAATGTTTCGTGTCGTCAATTCGTCGGTAGTAAATAGCATCGCGTAGCAAAGGGTGAAACTACGCTTTGCTTCAAGCGTTGGTTGACCCGCCGCTGAAATTCAGCGTAAAATAAGAAAGAAAGAAGAATAACGACAAAAAAAACAAATTAATATCGTCTTCTAACACCCGATAGTTAGAAAAAAAGGCGGCAAGCTGTACGGGCACAGGGAGGACGACATGTTGACGATGGAGACGGACATAAAGGGCGGCAGCCTTCACGGTCAAATGCCGCCTCATCCCCATCAGGGTGTATCACCGATGGGTCATCATACCGGTGTTTCTCCTTACGGAGCATTGGGCTCGATCGTACATAGCCCAGCGTTGTCCGGAAGTCCACCGAGCTCAGGAGGCCTAGGTGGTCTTGGTCTTCAGCATCATCATCAAGCCCCGTCGCATCATTACGCTTCGATGCAGTCCCAGCAACAGCAGCAACAACAACAGCAACAACAACAGCAGCAAACTATGCACGCGTTGGCTAGCCAACAGTCGGCACAACAGCAACAGCAACAACAACAACAGCAGGCTCAGCATCACGGGCATCAGCAACAACCTCAACAGCATCAGCCACCGAATAACAACAACAATACTAGCAAGAACAACAACATTGATCGCGTTAAAAGACCGATGAATGCTTTCATGGTCTGGTCTAGAGGACAAAGGAGAAAAATGGCACAGGAAAATCCAAAGATGCATAACTCGGAGATATCAAAAAGGCTCGGTGCCGAATGGAAACTTCTTAGCGAAACTGAAAAACGGCCGTTTATCGACGAGGCAAAGAGACTGAGGGCCGTTCACATGAAGGAACATCCAGATTACAAATACAGGCCACGCAGAAAGACAAAGACCCTTTTGAAAAAAGACAAATTTCCACTCGGCGGTGGCGTCGGGGGCGTTGGTAGTATGCTTGGTGTTGATCAGAGGACCGTTGGTGCCGGTGGTCCACAACAGCCGCAACTACCTCGTGACGTTTATCAAATGCCTAACGGTTACATGCCGAATGGTTACATGATGCACGACCCAACAGCCTATCAGCAACATGCTTATGGTGGTCATATGGGTGCCGGTGCCGGTGGATACCCGAGGTACGATATGGGGCATCACATGGGCGGCGGTAGTCCAAGTCCGATAAATAGCTACATGAACGGTTACGGTGGTTATGGGGGTACCACGGTGCCAGGGGGATCGCCTTCTCCTTATCACCAACCCCAACCAGGATCCCAAATGTCGAGTCACAGCCCATCGGGAAGCAGCATTAAATCTGAACCTACAAGTCCGGCGAGCGCCGGTATCCATACGCCAACACCAACCGGACCTTCTTCAACCGGTCCACCCGGTGTTAAGAGAGAATACATGGGACAACAACAGGCCCAACAACCACAGGGCGATTTGAGACAGATGATATCCATGTATTTACCACAAAGCGCTGAACAGGGTGTCGTACAACACGGCAGTAGCGTATACTCACCTGGACCATCGCCCGATCCTTTGGCCCAGCATCATTCCGGCGTACCACCGCTAACTCACATGTAAGCTGAAATAATAATCATACTCTATAAATCGACACAAAAGAACAAGATCAATTTGCTTCTTTTCATTTTCATTTTCATTTTTCCTTTTATTTTTGATTTTTATTTATTTTTTTATCAATTTTTTGTTTTTTCTCACACGTCGAGGGGCGAATCACGAAGAAGATTTTGTATACAAAATGCAGGACATATTCAGAAAGTATATTATATTGTCAAATATTGCAAGATAAATACTGGCGGATGTTGAAAAGTGTTGGGAAATCTTGGAAAAACGTTCAAATATCTAGAAATGTTTGAAAAATGTAAGGGAAGATATTCAAAAATTACAGTATACCGTGTACAAGTCATTGTTTCGTGATTCACCCATCGTCACACATGCATAATATTTATATTGCCGGAATCAAAAGACATACTTTTTCGTTTTTTTTTTTCATTTTTTTATATGTACATTTTTCTATATTCATTTTGATTATCAGATATATTATTGATCTTATCATTATTATACAATCATGCACGACGCGAACGACGTTGCTATTCTTTATATACCTACTTACCGTAATTTACACATACGTCATATAGCTTTAAACGCAACCCCGTGCAACGTATATACGTAATTTCTGTATTGATTCGGATTGCTAACGCAATATTATTGATCGCTTCGTTAACAAAAAATAAATTATTCCTAAATGCAACGAATCGGGGAAAAAGTAAATATGATTCTCTATTTCTGTGCAAATGTCTTGAGATTAGATCGGTTCTTCTTCTATTTATCTATACAATTATTTTCGACGTTCAGAAAAAGACTGCATATGATGTTACTACTATACTACTACTACTACTACCACTACTTACAACTCTCTATTCATCTCTCTTCATCCCTTCGCTCTTCCGCTTTCTCTTTCTCTCTTTTTCTCTCTATTTGTATGATCTTTTAACAATTTGGTGTAAATATATAATATATATTATATATATATTCATCATATATATACATGTATATATATATAAACGGGGCCTCTGTTAGATATAACTACGAGAAACTAGACGAGACCTATCACAGCCGAGTAAGATTCTTCCGGTTGACCAATACGTACGAATACGAACGGGGACGGAGGGAACAAGAACAGACAGCCAGTGGTCCAGAGTAGGAGATAAATATTCATCTCTTACCGAAAGAAAAATATCAAACAAAAATAGAAAAAAAAACAACAACAAAAAACACACACAAAAAAAAACCGAACAACAAATGAGCTAACCACAGAAAAACTACTACCCTCGTAGGATAGCTTAGAGGATGGATGAGCGAAGTCGGCTGTGACAAGGTGTGGGGGCTGCGGGACCAATACATACCAAAATACCAAAAGACCAAATATTCAAGCTACGAGTTCAGAAGCGTTTCCACGAAGCACCTTTATATTCTTCGACCGAAGACCATTGAGAGAACGTTGTTCTAAAGGAATGCCAGCCCTACTCATACGGTGAATAAGTTTACAAAAAAACAAAAACAAAACAAAAAACAAGAACAAAAAAAAAACAGAAACTGAAACAAAAACCAAAACAGAGATTGAAAATAATAAATTCATTAAAAACAAAAAACAGGAGAAATGAAGATTTTGGTGGCCGCATAGGGGGGACGCTTGTGATCTTGTTGAGCAAAATGATGCTTGCTTCCTCGGCCCCCACATTAGATTAATACGATGACAAGGAAAATGATGATTTAAGGTGTCAAAATTTCACGAGGTATCCAAAAATTCGCACACGCGTGAGCTTATTAACATATAACGAATGACAACCCTTGTTAACAAACAAATAAACAAACAAACTAAACGAAAAGCGATTATATTGTATCAAACAGAGATTTTGACACCGTCATTTTCAACAACTGGTATTCATCGTGAAAACGCTTTCAGACCCAAGAATGGATTCTGTTCAATATATAAATGATAATCGAAAGTATCTAGTGCGATTCGTCGGGAAGTGAGGTCGAAACGTGAATATTCCGTCAAGGATCTTCTACCTCGTTCCTCGAACAATCCTCGTAATTTTTCATTTTCATTTCATAATTTGTATTACATATTCGATTGTACATACGTGAAAAATCGATATAAAATATTAATAGAGAACTTTGAAAACACAAAATAGAATAAAACGAAAGAAAATACAAAAATATATTTCTACCATTCTTTACCTGGAACAAGAAAACATTTTTGGCATCGATCGTATTTCACGGTGAACACCGGTAGTGTACGTGTTGCGTGTTTTTTGAAAAAAAACCCATTTTCGCCACTTTGAATCCAAAAAATAAAAATTATAAATTTTCACTTGCTACGTAGAATATACCCATTCACAATTATTTCATTCGAAAGAGATAAGAATAATTGCCGAAAAAACTAACAACAAAAATAAAAATAAACACACTATACCAGTCACAGTATTTATACAAAAAAATCTATTGTTTACTAGTTTTAGATCGTCATTATTATTATTATTATTATTATTATTATTATTATTATTATTATTATTATTATCATTATTATATTGTTAACTATATTAATATTGATAAATATGTAAGTGGTGGCTATATAACAGGGGATCGCGTGGCGCCTACTTTTACCCCATACCGCCGCTATCCCCAATATCCGAAAAAAAACGTAAGAAAATAAATATCAAAAAACATAAACTCAAGGAAAACATTATCGACAACAATAACAATCACAAAAACAACCAACAAAACAAACGAACCCTCCTATGTAAATAATACCCTGAATTTAAGAAAAGACAAAAGACGAAATTCGCGTCATTATGGTTTATTATCATTATTATTTTTATTATTATTATTAATATTATTGTAATATCATCATTAATATTCTTATCACGATTATTATTATTATTATTATTATTATTATTACTACTATTATTAATTCTTTAATTATTATCGAATATAGATTTTAATATTTATCCGTATAGGTATGTGTACTCTGGTAGGGAATGTAAGATAATTATTTTCTATTTTCTTTTTCTTTTTTTTTTCTTCTAATTTCTCTCTCCCCATATACATATTCCCCTCTTTATTTGTGCCTCTATGTATAAATATATATATATATATATATATACACGTATATTATTTATTATATATTGTGTATTATTATATATTTTATACTAAATATTCGATCGACCGTGCGGCATCGATAGCCGTCCCATAATCCCGGGCGGGGCAGCCCTTCGAAATGAAATTCATTTATACCAATATATATGTATATATACATATGTATATACATGTATATGTATATGTGTTTATATATAAATATGCATAGATTAAAGAAGTTAAAACCAAAAACGATGAGGAAAAAAGAAAAAAAAATTTTGTTGATTAAATAAAGCTAAAAATTAAAAATACACAAGAGATTTATGCTGCTCGCATTTATTGTGTAAACATATTATATATATAATGTATGTGTATATATATATAAAGAATATCAAAATGATAAGAACACGTGATGGCAAAAAAAAAAAAAAAAGATATGAGTAGTTTATCGATTTATCGTTAGAAAGAAAAAAAAAAACAAGAATCGAATAGATTTTAGTTGAAACTATTCTATTTTTCTTATTTTTTGTTTTATTTTATTTTATTTCATTTTTTTTTCAAATAATTATCTATCCTTTCTGAACAAAGTATTTGTACAAATTTATCAATGTTCATGAAATGAGGAAATTTAACCACGTGACAAAGAAAAAGAAAAAAATTTTTAGGGGGATGAACATTTTCTGTACAGATGTTTCGCATGGCGATAATCGCTGCAACAAAAATGTGAATATATATTCATTAAGTCAAGTTTATCATTGTGTTTCTATTTCATCACCCGATCACAATTATCCACATCTTCCACTATATCTTCCTACCAGTGCAGTTCCCACTGATTACGGTTTCATATTATTTCATATTATTTCTAAATTTATTGAACTTTCATTTGTTTTTTCTTTCTATTCAAATCACTGTTTTAACACAAATATTATTTCATCTTAACTTTCATCCATCATTGCTATTACTTTTTCCATCGGTTGCGTTCAACTCCGTTGGACGCTCGATGACTTACAATCGAAAGGATGATTTTTTGACAAACTATTTTTTTTTTTCAACGAGCAGTTTTAAATCACATTGAAAGTTTCTCGTTTTATTCGTATATTATCAGTTTTTTCATAAATTTCGAAACTTGATTTATAGATTATTTTTTAATTTTTAACCGTGACTCAATTTCTCATGCGACAGTATTCTGTGTATTGTGATAATCAACAGTTGGAAATTTGAAATCGCAACCTAAATGACAATAAAATGACGTATTCCGCTGTTTCGCATTATTTGATTTTGTTTTTCTTCTTTTTCTCTCTATTCTAGTACATCCGATTTCAAAAACCGACTCGAGAGGATCAGGTAATTATATAAAATGATTCCAAATTATTTCGCACAAACGCACGTTCGATGTTTCTATCTCAATACTACCAAATTGTCGTTGTCAATGTTCCGCAAAATTCAAAAATTATAAATTCAGTTTAAAAAAGCGATTCTTTGTTTTCAAGGCGTCTGGACCATCAGTTATCGTTATTTTCACCCTTTCACCTGTCTTCTTCTTCTTCGTTTACCATCATCTCCAATCATCACATTATATACTTTCCCGAATTATTCGCATAGGTACACGTACGCTTCATCACCAGATATCAATATTCACAATCGCCAATTTCACAATACGAAACACGTTGTGTACGTGACTAGAATACAACACGATGGAAACTAGGCTCTTCGGTTTTTTTCATCTATATATTCCGGGTGTTCAGTGACAGGGAAAAGCTGTAAAACCTGGAATTCTCCATGGGAATTTGGCCATAGTTCTGGAAATTACCCATTTTTTATCTAAATTCACACAGTAAATAGGTAGATTTTAAGATTTTTGATGGTTATTCATGAATATCATTTAAAGTCTATGAAAATCATGTGATATCTAGTGAGTCGATGACAGAAATAGCTTCAAATTTTGATATTTCAATATTGTAATCTGAACTTAACATTTATATTCCACTTGAATACGGTTTTAGAGGAAAAAAAAAACCGAAGTCTACTGAACCTGTTCGAATATTATTGTCCTTTTTTAACTTCTACTTTTCATACATAATTAAACATCGATATGAATGATCGCGTGGAAAAATATCCGGTTTTCATATTTATGCGTGGATCGATGTATTATTAAGATTATTTTTCTGGAAAAGCGACAAATATTGCTCTTGAAAATCTGGAATGCTCAAGAAATTGTGAAATGCTTGGTAGTTGCTGGACACCCTGATATTGGAGAATGAACGATGTCTAAACTAATTTCTAATCAAAAAAATTTCCGAATGACCGGAAACTGAAACCGAAGAGACAAGTTAATTAGGTGCGAGGAATGATTAGGTATATTTTCGATGGGGAGAGAAGCGGAAGTAGTGGTGGAAGTTGTGGTAAAAATCGAATGCTGCAGCGTGGAGGATAAAATATCGAGAAGTTTTATTGCGTGCGGATAGATGAAGCGATTAATTCAAAGGTTGTAAATATTATATCGTTTAAGTAAACGGCGCATTTGTCATATTCATACAGAAAATCGCGTAGTCGTTTGAGAGTTAAAAGGCCGGGGGTCTCCCTCGCCACTAAATGCAAATGCGCGGGAGGCAGGCAAAGTGTAGAGTATTGCGGGGTCTCCGCGAAGTGCTTTCAATTACCTACCTATTCTCGCTGTCGTGGCCTGCGCCCGGCTATGGCCCGTGACAATCGAGGGGACTCTGTCATTTAGTGTTCTACTTACCTACCTTTCCCCTGCACACATATTACACGAAAGTATACCAACAACGATACTCTGTTTGCTGAAACGAAATGACTGAAAACTGAAAACGAAAAATTCACTAACCAACTAACTAACTAACTAACTAATTACTAACCAACTGGTGAGAGAGAACTATATCTGATCCTATACAGAAATCAATTCCATACAGTGAAAGTTCGACCGGAAATAATCTACGAAGAAATTATTCTACATTATTATCTGCAGTTCTACAGAAATTAATTTCCAAGGTAAAAAAAAAGAAGTTAAAATATCACACTGAATGTAATTTGCAAATTATATTGTTTTTCACATTTCATGGCCCGATTGGAACGAAATCTGTCAGTCCTATAGAGATTTATTTTATGGACCACCATGGTGTGTAGAAAAAGTTATATCTATTCTGAATCCGTTACCCTTGATATATTTTGTTCGTGATATAGATTATGGAATTTCTGAAGGTAGAATCTTCGTTCTGGAGAATTACCATATAATTTAATTATTAATTGAATGGTATAATTGAATGAACAATTGAAGGGTAATTTCTGGTAACCACAGGTAAAATTATATTCAGGTTGAATTCTGCATGAGGGTTTATCCGGTCTAAGAACTGCGATATGTAGAATAATTCTTCTGTATAGGAAAAATGAGAAGGTGCGGTGGGACAGAAGGATATCCTACAAATCACACCTGAACGAATGTTGCTAATATATGCGAAAAACCTCTCGATAAAAACAGGATAACTGCAGACAATAGGTGTGACTTGTATATATCCATTTCCATATAGCATCTTCTCAAATTTTGTAGAATATTTCACACACTGCAGGACTTTTGTTCTGTAGAACTGATTTCTTTAGAATCGAATCGGTATTCAACTTGCTAACTAACTTGTACCCGAAAATCACTTTTCTCATCTTGAATCATGAGCGTAATTAATTTTTCGGTAATCACCTACTCGCCTCTGATCAACAATCTCGTACATATTTTCGCACTTGCGCTTTTCGAAGACGAGGGGATGACTGGATGACTCGAAACTAATCTAATCGTACAATTCATCATACTTGGCTGTGCTTTTCTCTATCTACGTTTTCACCGCTTCGAATAATTAACCTTGTAGATAAAAGGTAGAATCGTTGCATCTTGTACAGTGATGTGATACTGCTCCGAAATTGTCGAATTGGTTGCCTGATGACTCACGACCAAGAATTGTGGGTATGATGTTTTCTCGGTAATGATTCGCGATTCAAAATACAAAAATTGGTGACATTGACAAACCCAGATTCGTCGAATCGAAATTTATGTATACGAAGGTTCAAAATTCTCAAGTTTTCGTTTTATCGTCGAGGTACCGAATTTTCAACAACTACATTATTATCTCGGTATTGACATGTTTGAATTGAATTTGCAAAATCGTACTTAGAGATTCAGAAGATATGCCGAGATATCATCACCGCGAGTTTGAAAATCACATAACGATGTAGAAAACTGACTCGAACATTCCAAACTTTCGTATACCTCCGTCTTCACGTGTAATTCCAAATTCATTTCAATATATCCAATTTCAAGATTAGTGATGTGAAATTCCATAACCTTTCTCAATCTTCGCACCATATAAGTATATAACCTACCCATCTTGATTTTCTTTCATTCCAGTAATGAATATCAAGAAAATTGAATCATCACGGAATCTCAAGTAGGAATATTGAACAGTGACGATGTCAACAATTGAGGCAAAATAGGCAACTTATAATACACAAGATTACTCGCTGAACTATAAATCCATTATAGAATATCTATAATTTATCCGGCGTATTTTCGGCCAAGTGTAAACAGATTTGTACTTTGTAATAGGCCGGCAGTATACCTACCTACAGTTGAGACATTTCTTCTGCTTCATTGAGGTGACTTGGCTAGTCGTAGTCTTTCAGCTGTAGGCGACGGTTCGATCGTGCCTATCGTGGCACGATAATTTCGCGATAGACAAATCCGTACGGAATTTCGTATTCTTCAATATACTGTGGTTCGGTTTTTCGGAGTGATAAATTTTCATTAATAGTCTCGCGAAGGTCAGACCTTTCCCGATCTAAGCAATTACGAAATTTTAGCTTCCGGTGCGATTATAATATTGTGTGAATAAGATACGTTGAGTGTTTATTCTTGTTTGTTATATTGTGGCGGAAACTCGTTGACTTCTAACCGCTAACAAGGTATTTATGCTATTATTATTCAAAGATTTATTTACTTGTAGGTATACTTCAATTGCTGTAATTCTTTACACTGGCTCGCTTGAATCGTTCGATAATAAGTAACCGTTGCGAAATGTTTACACAGTCGTTAGGGTGTTGCGTAATTTTTGTGATTTGCCAGATTCAATCGCACATATATCCGTATCCACACGTTTTGCTCACTTTTTGCACTATTTGATCGGAAAAACCTCTCGAGATTCAAATCGTAACAAAAACAGGGTTAATACGCATCTGGATCACTTAGAAAACCTTGAATAGTCAAGAAATTTCATGTCACAGGGAAACGTCAGGGAATTTTTTTGGAACCACAAGATTTTGATGTTTGAAGAAAATAATGGTGAATTTTCAAAATCTGAATTGTAATGCAATCATCGAAGAATCAATTGGTATTTTTGCTAATTATCAGGTGATTAGTTGTCTGTACGCGATGATCAAGACTATAGATGAACGAATAATGAATATATGTATAGTTATTTGAGAAAATTGTGATTCTTTGGTGGTGAACATTTTTTTGAATATCGATCTGGAAACTCGATATATTCTCGGATTTAAATACCTAGAAAAAGTAGGAAATCTTGGATTCCTGTAACTGTACCAACCCTGAAAAACTTTTTCGAAAAAGTATCTCTCCTCCTCGTAAGATTCTTCACAGCTCTGTTACAGTTATCTACTAGATTTCCCACGTTTCGTGGGTAATCGAATTCCATTTCTGCAAATTGAAACGCGTGTATCATTAATTTGATGGAATATTTTTGCAATTCACGTGATTTCGGATCAATATGGGGACTCGGATTAACGTATAATTATACACAAACGTACGTATAATAATGAGTAATTATCCGACTCTTTGAAATTCTGAATCAATATTTGGATGAAAAATTGAAAATCCACGTACAGCAGCAGCAAGCCTGCCTAGACACATCGAGTGCAGATAAAAATGTCAATTACCGGTAACGGCTTGCGGGTTTGGCTCGTCAGACGAGCAATTCTTTACCTGTCCATTGCAGGGTGCTAGCGATTTTCTGCGGTGACCAGAGCAGCCCTTTTTTCCCCCGATTCCATATTCCCCTGCGGGATTCATAGATTTATCGGATTCCCTCAGTGGTCCCAACACGTTACGTATACATATATATAGAGTAAAAGTCGCGATATGCAACGCACGGGCAAAAACAGTCTAAACTAAAACTAGTATACGCTATACCGGAAGCCAAGCTTTTGGTTTCCACGCAGATTCGCATCCTGGAATAGCTTCGCCAATTCGGGGTAGTTTAACCTATCCGTGTATTCGCCTCCCTGGATTGCGGAAAACCAACAGTTTGCGAGGTAAAACTGCAGCTGAGGATGGGATCAAGGGTCGTTTCACCACCACGATGAGGAGTGAAGCTTGCACGGGGAAAGGACTCCGGGTTATAACTTACCCTGTTAACTTTAATCGGTTGCGCGTCGGTGCCCCCGCAAGCTGCACCACTACTCGACTAACTCCCCCTGCAGCCCCCTATATATATACGCCACAATCGACCGACAGAACCGAGATGACGTTCACAGCCAATTACCTAAAATACCCTTTTTTTTCCTTCTTCTTTTTCGTTCTTCTTTTTTTTCGCTCTTCTCCTTGTCTCACTCCCTATGATTCCACGTAGGTATAAATATCTCCGTCCCTTTCACTTGTGAGGTAGTTTTTCACGCGTGATCCATATATCGGGACCTCGACGTATTGCAGGCTATAGTACGCTACGCTGGTTAACGATTTACAGTTGAACAAGAATCCAGATGTAAACGCTGCTCAGGAATGATCAAGTCACTGATTTTTTAAATACCTTAGAGGCACTAGGTGTACTTGACACGCGTGATATCCTGCCTGGTTGTTGAAAAAAAATGCTCAATTCTCACCTCGATTGAGGATATAAAATTGTGGCTACAGATCATGAGACTTACTATGGAAGATTGTAACATCCGTAACTGCAAAATTTGAAAACATGCGTTGGTATAATATGGGAGAATTCACATTTAGACGACAGGTACACATTCCGGATTTCAGCCGATAAATTGGCTGCATGGACCACAATGGGTCAGCCCTGAAACTTCCCGCGTGAAACTTTCAAGATCGAACAATGCAAAACTACTGCATAGATTTTTTTCAAAATCCAGTCATTATTCTAAGTTTGGGAGAATGCTATTGATGAAGCTCAGAATCGTCAAAATCCGTTGATTCATTTCCGAGGTATGACTATTTGTAGGTAATGTTTTTGTGTAAAATTTTGTTTACTTAATTACTCATTAATTACTTGAGCAGAAAGTTATCAATCTGAGAAAGCGAATGTAGCAAAAACGAGACATGCTTTTAAATTTGGTCGTGCCAGATAGTGTGAACTGCAACTACTTTAATATGCATTGTACAGGCATTATTGCCAATCGACAAGCATAAAGTGTCCCCTGAGATTTTTGAATCTTGCCATACCGATGACGAAACGTGCCGTTTCTATTTTGCTCACCAAATGATATGAATCAATAATCATTCTCCAATTTTAGTTTATTGAACACATATATGAAAGAGAGAAAGAATTCATTCTAGCACTGCATCGTCAAAGTTATACTCACTTTGGATCGCATTTGCTCCACTTTGGACTTGCATTTTACCGAAAGTATATTTCCGGCATTTGCATGTATGTGAAAAAAGTTTTCATATGTGTTTGGTATATATACGAGTACGTAGCCAGTTGACGTCACCCTGACGAATTTCGACTGATCCTTCACTGCTGGGCTTGAATACATTCATATAGTTATACATATACTGCCGATGCATAGGTATATATATATATATATATTTCACTCATATACAACATACAACTCATAACAGAATTCTTATCCCGGTTCGGTTTCCTGTTCCCTGACTATTGGTCGTTTTCAAATGCGTTTGGTGGGATTTGGGTATAGTTCCGCATCGAATCACCGCAGCTAATTGAGCAGCTCGTATAATAAAAAAGAGCCCGTGTCAGAAAAAGGGAAAACAAATCCAAGTCGAATTTCCATCGATGAAGCCAGATTGATTGACAGAATTATTATACATTTGTTCCTCTAAATATTTTTTACATTTTTGGTAATTTTCAATAAGAATTTTCGGAAATTCTAAGTATGTGTGCCTCGAAACAGTAAATCCAGGTAAACTGATAAAAGGCAATCTAAAATACATGTTTGCGAGGTTTTTAAATATTCTTTCAGAAATTTGAAGAATAGTTGAAAAGAGTGGAGTTGGATTCATTTTTCACGTCTATTTTAGCCCCTACAAATATAAGAACCTGCAACCTACCCATGGATCATACCTATTAAGATATGGCATAGATCCATATCTCTCTTTAATTAACAAATTAGAAGCAAGAGTCGGGTGAGTCCAGTGAAACGGCCATTTGTCGTAATAAATGTCTGCCTAGGGGTACGCATGTACGAGTCTCGGACTCTTCAGAAAGAAACAGCATGCAGGTATACATACATATATACCTACAGAAAGCTACGAATCTAGATTTCACTCGCCGGGCGTGCCTAAGCACCGACTTTGGATGACCCTAAATCGTAACATATATCAAGTTGCGGAGGAGGGTGGGCTACCGGTACCAGGTGCCCTTCGTACCTTCGTAACTTTGTATATACCTTCCTATACCAAGAGAAGGGCCTGGGCCTGTTTCCCAGCCACCCGCACTCTGAAATGCCACCAAACGTGCTCTGATAAGATCACACGTGTTACCGATTCGGATCTGATAGGTTTTACTATTAGTTAGAAAATTTTTTCGAGAAACTGTATAGGTGCTTTTCGGCTATCTCTACGTCATGGGGAAAGTGCTCGTTGAAGAAGCAGAAATCACGTTTATGTACTTTTGAAATTTCTCTATGTATGCATATGTGTATCCATCTACTTATTCTCTATATTGCCTAACATGGTGAGGGTACCTACTTTTCATTTATATTCTGGGTGATTTTTCTCCAATCCAAAGTTCACTCCACGCTCAATTAGCCACCCGGTTCTCTGAACCGAAGTATATCGAACATTCTCGGCTTCCACTCGACAAGTTCATTCTCGGTTCAAGGTTTCACGATCTCAAGATATTTCCGGGCATTGAATTACATCGCTTCGCGGGTATTTATTATTTACTTACTTTACCTCCTGTGCTTTATTCATGTTCTATTGACTGCCTAATCACTCGGGAACTCGTCGAGATCGATTCAATCGTTCGTATAAACTTTCAAGTTTCAATAACATCCCCCCAATCCTTGCGAATTTCAAATTTCCCGGTTCTTCGATGGATTTTCATTCAGTGATGATCATATTAGAATCCATTACTTCTATAGATAAGGTCTTCCACACTCAGGCATAGAAAAACTGCAACTTTCGTTGCCCCGAAATGATCTACGGCTTCGTGTTTTATACTTTCTTCATCTGACACCCGCGGAATTTTTTTTTTTTTTTTCCCCTCATCTTTCTATTCACCCCAAAAAGTGTTCTGATCTGAAATGATTTAGACATGAAATGGTCTGTTGTAATATTTTCAAGGCATTTACTTTCAGCTATGATACCTTCTTGCATGACGAAAGGACATTATTTATTCTTCTAAAAAATGACCGGGCCCTATGAGTGCTCGGAAAAATTAAGAAAGTGAAAAGATTATAAGCAGGTCTCTGAGATTGTGGTTTGAGATTCATTTTATCTGGTATAATTGCAAGATCTACCAATCCCGTACTATCGTGTGATCGGTTGGTTCATATAATATGCATTGAAACCAAGAAGCCTGACGATGAGCCAAGGCTCCGGTACATGGTCGGAGTATAGCTGGTTGTTAGTTTTCGGTATAAGCTGTAATCCGAGGATCAGACTGAGTGACTGAGTGAGTAAGTGAGTAAGTGAGTCACAGTTGTTAACTGCAGACAAAATCTGATTTTCGAGATAATTACGTTTGTTAAAGTTTCCGTTTGACGCGACGCGATATAAGGTTTACCAAAACAAATATATACTCACCATTCCACATATACACGTACCTACCTACTTCATACTCACGATCGGAGATTGAATCTTCAAAGATCCATATATGTACCGCCTAGTCTGTTCAGCTCTTGAAATCCCATAGCAAATATCGTAGACGTTACGATCGAAGATGAACAAATAGAGTGCAATTGAAGGGTCCAGTGCCAGAGTGTCAATGGACATCCCCATTCTCCACAAGGCTCATCTTCATTATATCATCAGCCATTTCAAATGGGCCTTATCGGCAATGTTTGTTAGGTGACTCTGGTTCACTGAGCCCTTCAATTATGAAACGCGTACAGATATACAAGTAGAAAATCTAAATTTTGCCAAGGAAGAGAATTCACTAGCTCTATTTCCCGAAGTATAACATTCGAAGAAACGCTCACGCAATTGAAGCTACAGATACTTTGTGCTAATAAATATAATTTGATGTGCAATTTTTCGAGTGAGCCGTTTCGAGTATAGGCATATATATTATACTTTGGACAAGAGATCTTGACATTCTATTGGGGTTTTCCCGTCTTTTTCAGTATCGAGAAATCTACTGTAGAACTATACAGTATAGGTAATTCTGTTCATTGGTGATCGGTGCAGACGAAAGGAGATAGTACCCATTGCTCCTAATGTATTAATGAAACCGTGGTTACGTACATCACCTTGGTGTATTGAAGGAAAGCTGACAATGAGCCGAGATCGACTGGTCTTGAACTACTCCATACAAAGCGCCTAAATACATATCTATAGGATTTTGGGGGGATAGAAAATTATTCATTGCGCCATAGACCTGAACGTGGCGGGGATTTAGTCCAGTTCTAGTATTCTGTGCTACCGATACTGCCTTAGAGCTTTATTCACAAACGCTAAGCCGTCAGGGCGTGACCAAGCTGCCCAGTGATTCCCCCCAACCTTGTCTTCTTCCCATTTTCTCAACATCGGGAATAAATTTGAACTATAAAATCCATGATGCCCTGGTCGAAAAATGTACGTATATTCATTTCAAATTTGGTAACATTTACGAAGGTTAGGAAGACTTTTAGCAAAACTCGGTTTTATCACTGATTTGAAATGTACAATCAGCTGATAATCAGAGATTTTGAATCTTTCCGTGTAGTCGAGTGCAAGGATATGCCAGTAAAATTGAAACCTACTATCGGGGTGAGAATTCGGATCAATCAATCACTCAATCTCAAATTTTTATGATTACAGTGCAAATACTAATTGAATCGCAAAAAATTGTCTTTCTACAGTGATTTGGGGTAAATTTGCTACCGAATAAACATTTGCTTTACATTCATTGCGGACTGCAAATTAGTGGCTTCGAAATGACTTTTCAGAACTAGAATGAACCCGTGATCAAATTAATTAGTCCGTTCATTCGAGAAGCTCGACTGTAACATGTATCGGTTGAAACTGCCACACTTTTCGGGTGTAGGTATTCATTTCTTGTTTAGCCGCTTGAACAGCCTACAAGAAAGTACCTACCAAGACGGGGAGGCCAGGAGTCTGGTTTTCTGGTACAGAGTTTGAGGTGGTATACAACAAGCATTCCCCATTCTGTTCTGTTATGCCCATATAACCCGCCGCTTGTATATTAGCTTGACCAAGCGCGGAGCTGCAGTTATAGCCGTGTGTGTCGACTGGTCTGGTCAGTAGCTTCAGGGTCAGTTTATCGCAAACAAATGGGTCACGCTTGTTCACCGCCATATTTCACTCGAATGTATCGTTTGTTATTTTTGCATTCACCTATACATCCCATACCCCGTTCGGATGATGTAGTGTACTGGAATCCATCCCGGGAACGGGTCCGCGAAGGCATGCTTATCGTTTATGTCGTTAATAGATCGCCCTGATAAACCGGTCAATTATTCTTGGACCCTGATAAATGCAGGAACGTTTTTATATGCACGAACTTATTGCGGCATCTGCAAGAAAATTACTCCCTGCAGAGAGCGAGTGATTCAGGGAAATGTACATGATATTGGGATGATCTTCGAAGACGTAATGTTCGGAATTCGACGCTCCTACGTAGGCTGAAATGTATCCAAAAGAATTTAAAAAAATTGAGCTCAAGCAATGGAATCTCTAGCTCAATTCTGAGTTCCGGCTCTAGGCCTTCGGATTCGCCTATTTGAATAACCTACGATTCTTGGCCCTCCACAGTTGATTCATTTATTTTTTCTACAGTTAGTACCGATGAAGAAAAGATGACATTTTACACACGGTTTACCTACAGTATAATGGGGAATCTGTGAAAATTACGCAAATTCCCAAACGATCCAATTTTTGGAGTTGCAGTTAGGAACTATCCATTTGATCGTAACACGCAGTGATTACTTCTTGACCTAAATTTTTGGAAATAATATGTCTAATCGATGTGCTTGTGTGAGAGGCATGTTTTTTTTTTTTTTTTTCAACATGGTTAGGACGTTATTGCCAATTCTAGTCAAATTTTTTTCTTCTTCATATCCAACTTGTCTTTTTGTTTTCACTGTATGAGATTCCATCAAGATCTCATGCATTAGGTCACAGGTCCTATAACTTTCAGCTATGAATTATGCTGGAAAAAAATGGGACGTTTCTCTTTGACGTACTATACTTTCAAAAATGACGATGTTCAGAATCTGCAGAAATAATCACAAAATACTAATTATAAATACTATTAGTAAGAAGTTTGGCGAGTTCGAGATTTTCTGAAAAAATACTATCGGAATAAAAATCAGCAGTGACGTGTGAAAAGTTATGCGACTAGGTATAATATTATTCACGTGAAGATGAGACTAACCTGGAATTTCGGCTGAATTTATTCATCTATTCATTTATTGATTTGGAAACGTTTTTTTTTTCCCCCCATTGGATCATTAAATTTGGAAATGTTGTTTCAGCCTTCGTGTAGGAAGGTCTGTCGTCGATCGTCGGACGAAATAGCTTTGAATGAATTCGGCATACGAGAGAGGATGATTTATAGACTCTGCGGTTTCGCGGTTTGATATAGGTAGACGAATTTTTGCACACCTGCGACTGTAATCGTATGTATATGTTTATGTATAAAAACATATATATATATATATATATGTTGAGAAGCGGTTAACATCGCAAGTTTAATTAGCGTCAACTCGCATGCCGCCTCGTTCTCGCTACTTCGCCTACACATACATAATACGACTCTCCGCCTCTTTTACATACGTAGGTACTACCGATACCCTCGACTCACAATCAGTCTGCGACCATTCCTTCGCGTATTCCGTAGCCCATATCATGCCAATCAGCTAACTCGGCGTGGACTTGACGCTAATGCGTTCTTAATGCGACAAACGCGTTCTGGGTAAATATTATAGTCGGTTCGATTAGGTATACCCATTCGATGGTGCATATCAATACCCAGGGTTGCTCTAGCTGGTATTACACGGAATTTTGTACCCTGCAGAGTAACGATTAGATTTCAAATTAACGTTTAGAAAATTGACAGCGATCATTCGGCTTACGTAATTCTCACACATCATCTAAGATCGTTTCGTAATACATGCTGAAGCATTTTGCTCTCTAAACGTTCTCTATAATTTGATTTTTTTTTGTTTTCAATGGAAAGCGCACCGGCCTTGAAGAGTTAAGATTTTACTCCAAAAAGCCTAAGATTTTACTTGAGTTAGGTCGAAAATTGACTTGAAATTATTGGAAAACTCATTTCATCCATCGAGTGAAATCCAATTATGACAAAGAGTGAATTATTTCACTCCGAAACAATAAATTTTTGAACTTTTTGGAGCAGAAGATCATCCACCTTTTCAGATCGGTACACTTTTCGCTATGTACAAGAATTTTATAGAGTACCTATACAATTTTGCACGTATGGTGATAACTGCGGATTAATAATTCAATCGCTGACGATTGCTCTTGTCGAATGGTAATAAATCATACCGATTACAAATGTCATGGTATAAAATAAACAAATTCTCGGATTAATTCGTCTGTATAAACGAATTTGCGTCTCTGTCATAAATCTATACGGAAACGAGTTCCTTTAGTCCGGGGGTCAACGTATTGTGTTATATATGTATATCTTCAGTTTCGTTTTCTCTTTACAATATAAAGTTGTTGTAGTCGCAGATTAACCGACAAGCATTTTTCGGACCATTCATGTTCTTTATTATCTCCGACATACAAAACTTGGACAATGGTCTATAAGAGATCGAAATATTATTCGATTGCTCGATCGTATTCGCATTCTTCGTTCAGCTCTGTGCGATTATCATCGCTCGAGTATCTGCAACAGCTGGGGTCGAAAAAATAGTGCCAATTTTTGTTTCTCAAACACAGAACGGTGTATCCTAAACGTTGATATATTATTTATTTGAATGGAAAGGTGTCGACGAGATGCAGCTATTACGTCTCAATTTCTCGTTTATATTAACACGTCCATCTGCTGTAGACGCATACCTACCTACGTGCTTAAAGCTCCTCGGTTCTTATGCTCCGTGGAAAATCGCGCACACAGTTCATCGTGTCGTGACCTCGTGCAGAAGTTGGCGATTAATCACGCGTGCAACGTGCGTGCCGTATTATGTGAATATATGCGTGCGTTGTCTCATTTCTGGTGGGCGAGACGGGAACTTAGGGAAAAAAGGAATTACAGTGAACTGCGTTTATATAGTGTGACGTAAATGATTTTCTCTTGCAGAGAGAGAGAGAGAATTCTGATTCCGAAGCACAGCTGCGAATTCTTGGGGCGGAATTGAAGTTCCGAATTCTAAAAGTTTCGAACGAGCTATCGTAATTCGATATTTATTTGGGACGCATTTTGAGATTCTGGAAACGTTAGAATTCAGAACTTGCGAACTGCGAAATGTTGAAATGCGGGAAGCTCAAAGATCCGAAAGTTCAAAACTCATATAGAAAGTCCTAAAATCTGCAAATTTAAGGGAAGCTCATGACGAAGCTGTCAAATAAACGACATTTGCATAAGCGTATTCTGCGAGATTCGGAGTTTTGGCCTTTCGGTTCTTTAGCTTATTTCGGAATTTTGAACCTTCGGTGTTTTCTGATTCGTAGTTTTTCAAAATGGCTACGTATAGACTTTCAGGGATCAAATCATCTTTTTAACCGTCAGTCGGTAGTAAAAAAAAATTCCAAATTTTGACCTTTCGCAGTTTTTGAAATTCGGAATTTCTATCTCGTCCCAAGTTCACGTACGTGCTACGTAGGGTTAAGGGCTAGCCAGAGCAAAGAAGGGCAAAAATTGGTGAACGGGAATAAGGGGCGAGCTAATGACCGATTCGCATGCGGAGCTGTTAGCCGCGACAAAACTCGGTACTTCGTCATCTCCACCCCGTTTCTCTCCTCTCCATCTTCGTCTTCTAATTCACCGCGCGATGGTAATCGTCCGATTTGTCTTAATTCCCTTAATTCCTTTGAGAGGAGATATTTTTACAAACTAATGACAACTAGCCCCGGCGTGGTGGTCTCGTCAAACGCCTGCTGCTGCTGCCTCTGCATTGCAATCTTATCGCAACTCCTTCTGGGTAATTTCATTTCTCTACGCAAATTTATCAAGAAATTCTTTCCCCTAGTATATACACTAGCTATATACCCATGCACAAGTTGCGCCTGTTTCCGGTCGAGATTTCAATCCCGGATTATACGTATACCTTGCGTATGCTTTAGACTCCGAGCTCGCTGATATACAGCGATTCAGACACCCTCCGCCTATTCTACATGTACGAATAAGTACCAATGTGGGTACGATTCTATACATGCGAGGGTGTGCCGTGAGTAATAATCTTTCGCGATCTTCCTACACATACCTGCATCTGTATCAAAACCATGCGAATATACTTTGTGACCAATTGCCCTGAGACACTATATACTAAGGGCAGTTGGTATGGAAATAGCTATGCACGAACATATGGGAAAGGATTGAAGTTTCAAGTTCCCAAAGTTCCAAATCATCAAAATTTCAAATTTATCTTAGACGCGATTCTAAGTTTTTAGAAACGTGCGAGAGTTCACATGTTGGAAATTCCGAAAGGTCGAAATGCAGAGGGCTCGAAGATCCGAAAGTTCAAAAATCTGCAGAAGGTCCAAAAATCCGCAAATTTAAGGGAATTAGCTTATGACAAAACTGTCAAATAATGTATATACCAGTATGTCGCGGTTGTAGAATTGAAACGTGGTCCAAAATCAATTTATTTCTTCACTAAAGTTTATTTTACATCATTATAATCATTTCCCTAAAAATCAGTCGCTGCACGAATTGAGGCACACCGGAGGTCCGATTTCACTTTCTCAGGATCCGAATTGTTCGGAAGACGCGCCGTCATAAATTGAATGAGGGAAATTGAATTAAAAAAATTGTCATAGAAGATATGGCCAATTTTCCGAAAATTAAACATTTCTTCTCCACTTATTTGCAAATGACTCGGCCTAAAAATTAAATTTGCCAATTTCCCTCGTTCAACTTCTGACGGCCTGCATTCCTTCGAATCTTGGTCATAGATAAGTCGAATCGGACCTACGGTGTGCCTGAATTCGTGCAGCAACTGTTTTTAAGTGAGATGATTATAACGATGCAAAATGAACTTTGGTGATGAAACAACTTGATTTTGGACTATGTTTAATTTTTCCAACCGCGACATACTGCTCCCCTTAAGCAAATTCCGAGATTCGGAGTTTTCGCCTTCCGGAGCTTTCAGAATTTTGAACCGTCGATGTTTTTCGATTCAGAGCTTTTCAAATTGGCCACGTAGACTCTCGACGGGTATATATGGGGAATTCCAACCCAACCTGGACAGCTTTTGACCCTCACCCCTCTCGATTTTTTTCATTTTTTTTTCTGATATTCGGTAGACTGAAAGGAGTGCTTGTGATTTATTTCAAATTTTTACCTCAATTCGTTTTCGATTTACATATTTTTGAAAATTCGCAATTCCCGATGATCGTCAAACGTTTAAACGCCTGTATCTCTGAATCTATCAGTCGGATTACAAAATGTGAGTACATGAAATTCATCGGAAAGAAGTGTACTTTTCGAAAAAAATATTTCTGGATAATTGTGCCTCGTCCTTCATAGTGAAATCTTCGTTTAAACATGAAAAATCGATTTTTCTCAAAGTATGACACAATTCAAAATTTTCAAAAAATTCTCAAAAATACTTCGAGAAAAGACAAAATTTTTGAGCTATGGCTGATCGTGGGCCTCGGCTGCTTTCTATTTTTAACAGAATTTTAATCGAAATTTTAATTGAATTAATTAAAATTCTATTGAAAATTGAAAAACAAATTTAATTAAATCAATCGAAATCCTGTTGAAAATTAATTTCTCAATTTTTTCTCAATTTTCAACAGAATTTCAAAATAAATTTTAAATTGAACCAATTAAAATTGTATCAAAAATTTGAGAAAAATTCAAAATAATCGATTAAAATTCTGTTAAAAATAGAAAGCAGCCGAAGCCCACGATCAGCCATAGCTAAAAAATTTTGTCTTTTCTCGAAGTATTTTTGAGAATTTTTTGAAAATTTTGAATTGTGTCATACTTTGAGAAAAATCGATTTTTCATGTTTAAACGAAGATTTCACTATGAAGGACGAGGCACAATTATCCAGAAATATTTTTTTCGAAAAGTACACTTCTTTCCGATGAATTTCATGCACTCATATTTTGTAATCCGACTGATAGATTCAGAGATACAGGCGTTTAAACGTTTGACGATCATCGGGAATTGCGAATTTTCAAAAATATGTAAATCGAAAACGAATTGAGGTAAAAATTTGAAATAAATCACAAGCACTCCTTTCAGTCTACCGAATATCAGAAAAAAAAATGAAGAAAATCGAGAGGGGTGAGGGTCAAAAGCTGTCCAGGTTGGGCTGGAATTCCCCATATATAATCTTCCTAAAAACTGACAGTCGGTTATAGTATAAAAATCCAAAATTTTGACTTTTTGCAGCTTTTGAAATTCGTAATTTTGATCCCTTTCCGGTGGCAAATGAATAAATAATTGAATATAGACACGAAGAATGATAAAAGGGAAAAATCGCGTTATACGTCGTTGATCGTGCGCAATTAGACTTGAACGAAAGCCGTTATATATACTTGTGCGGCGTTCGCGGTACTTTAGGCAACGGCCTGTACATATACACCCGCGAATCTAATTCTCTAACAGCACTACCAATATCTTGTATATTAGTGTATAGATATATTCGTGTGTACGTGGCGTAGGTATACATATACCTAGATTCGTTAAATAGAAGGTGAGTGGTAAGAGCGAAACGCTACTTTTCGAATAGAGCGGAGGTCGTAGTGCGCCGAGTTAAAACACGATGGCCAGGGGGCCCCAGGGGTACCAGGGGAAATTGTAGGCGGATAGGCGAGACGGTACTGAGATTACCGGTTACCAACAACTTCTCTATAGCTATGTATGAGCTATAGTTGTTGCCACAGTTTCTTCGGGCTCCGCAACCGACGCCGACAGCCTTGGCTACGGTGAAATAATTAATTTTCAACCCGACGCCGACGCCGACGCCGACGTCGTCGCCGAAACCGCGACGCGGTTACGCGATTCATATAGCAAGTACATAGGCATGATGTAAATATACATCTTACTAGTAAATAACTATAGGTATATTTCTGCACCTGTGTATTAATGAATATTATACATACGTAGATATTCAGTTGCAGGTGTGCCATGTGCGTATCTCTATATACGTATACTTATTTGATGTATGTACTTGTATGTGTATACGTATGTATTTACATACATTTGTATACATGGATGTATATTGTATATAGAGCGCTCGTAAAAAACAATGACTACGCTAAAGGTTCCCGCCTGCGAAACGGTGCAGGAAACCTGCTGCCGGACGCTTTAAATGAATTAATAACTGTCTCGTGGAATATAGTATATAGGTGTCTATGTAACTGTATGTGGATATGTATGTATTTATGTATGTATGTATGCATCTAGCAGGGGCAGGACGAGTGTTGAAATAGTAGAGAGAAGTCTAGATTCGGTGAGATAGAAAAATACCATGTTGGTATATCAGGTGCATTTCCACTGTACAGGGGATGAACAGTCCAGTGAATGAACAGCTAAGGCCAATGATTACGCAGTGAGATTTTTATCATTCCACGTAATATCTGTACCAGAATCTGTACCAGCCACTATATTTATAAAGCAGAAATATCTTCTATATGTTTAATTGACTATATTGATCATTTCGGTTTCATGGTTGTCTCATAAGAATGTCCGGTTCTAGGTATGCATCGAATCAAGACAATGTTCATTCACTGGCTCACCCCATCTTGTATTTATTCATCATGCGTTTGATACTGACCGCTATGATGATGTCCGCACACATTCTTATTCATCGTTTTGGGTCATTCATGACCATGCGTATGGGAGGAAATGAACCTGCAGCCTGCAGAGCACAGATACTTGCATAAGCCATAAGCAGAAGACTTAAGCCGATAATAGCTGGTTTCCATATATCCATTGATTCTGCTTATGTTTTATACGGAGTGTTATGTGCAAAAGACTTGAGAGTGGGATAGAAGAATAGCGCGAGACAATTAGACATGTATAATGGTAATGTAAAGCCGAAGCAATATTGGGTTTGCATAGTTTTGAACTGATCGGAAAGTGAAATCGGTTGAATCTCTGATCATGAAATTTGAAACTGGTGATTAATTGACTGTAGCAGTATGACGTGATATTTTCCAACACTTTTACAAGTATGTATGATTCGAATGTATAGTCTTAATGACGTAACTCTCGCTCACGGTGGTTCGATACAGTGATGGAAACGAACTCTATGCGGATATTAACGTGATTATCAAACATAGAACTCGTGGCTGGAGTAGAAATCGACCCTAGACTATTCGCTGATTTCCATATGATAATTGTTACGGTCTTAATCCAATAAAGTATACTCTACTGCTACTGCTAGTGTTCTGCAGGTATCTATACTTTCATGCGTCAAAGTGAGAACCGCTGTTCTCTATTCTAATCCACTGCAGTAGAATGATGTCATCAATTTTTAGTCGAAACGGGACTTGTTCATCCTGTGTAGGTATAGATTATCGCGTTATTACGTCATATCATACAATAAACAATCATCAAGGGGAAAAGCTACAAAATTGCAGTTCATGTTTTATCAAAAATACACAAGATATCGAATTGATCATCACAACACGAATTTGAATGAAGTCATCGCACATCGTAACTACACATTTCGATTTCCATTTGGATAAATTGTCATTCAAAACTATAATTGGAATGCAATTTCCAACGTACAAAATGGATATATAGCTTCTAAATTTGTCGCAGTATATCGTCATTTTTTTTTTCATCAACAGTTGTCAATTTGACATTCCGTGAAGTTTGAATTCGTCAAAAACGAAAAGACCATGTAAATCTTTCTTTGTAGAGAAATGAAATTATAAGATCGTTTAATGTCATTCGTTTTTCGAAATTTCGCAACGACGTGAATTGGAGGATTGTGATCCAATTAGCTGCATCTCAAATTCGAATTCTTACTCATTTTTGGAAACAACAAGAAACCTGAAATTTATCTACTTTTAAGTATCAAAAAATACGACAAGTCAATCTATAAAGTGCTTTTGCTGTAATTCCTCGATTAAAATCAGCAATATTTCCACATCGACACTCGACACTGTATATCCAGAAAAAACTTAGTCATTTGCTATAGAATTGACAGAATCGTAGAAGGTGAATCTGTTTTCCGGGGTAGAGGACATACACGTCTGGATTTATATATGAATTGTGTCTTTTGTCCAAGGAGTGAGCTGTACCTGGCTGTAGTTGGTACCTGCCGAGTGTTTTTCACATTCGCTTCGCATATTAATTAGCAAAATCGTCGTATACATCAAAGGTGATAATAGTGGGAGAGTATATTTGGAAGACAATAATTTTGGCACTTTCTCACTTGATTCCGAGGTGCGTATATTATACCCTGAATACATGGAATCGGGTATCGGAGTCAGCGGTCGTTGACTCTCTTTGGGGCTCCCGAAGCGCGTCACGTTTAAGCAAACATATCGGACCTCGTAGTAGGTGGGTGAACACATAGCCCACACCACTGCTTCAAAAACAACACTCTGCACGTAGACTATGCTCACTAATTCTATCGCACTGACCCGTTGTTTCTTACCAGCTGACTGAGACAGCTATTAGTCATTTTTCTTATTCTCATATCGAGCTCAGAGTTGTAGGTATACGAAAATAAATCCTTTCAAGGATTTCAACATGCGATCATCGCGAAGATTTACAACAGTCCCAATATATACGCATAAGCCGTATAATCCTGTACCAGCTACCTGCTGTGAACTTCCTCACGAAGTATTATTCTCAAGGTTCGAACAATAACAATACTATTGCATCGATCTATTTCGAAATTTAGTCATTTCTAAGTTGGAGCAAATGCTATCGATGAAGATCAAAATCATCAAAATCTGTTGATTCGTTTTCGAGATATGACTAATTGAAATTTATTTCGTATAATTTTGTTCGTTCAATTAATCAAAAACTATCCGACTGATTGAATCCAGAATATAATCAGCTCTCAGTTACGAAGAATCGTATCAATTGAGACCAAAATCAGCGGGATCCGGTAAATCGTTCTCAAAATATCATCCTCCGATATAAAATTAGTCCAAAAATGCATTAGGTACATCAATTCAAATCGAGATATTCGGAAAATGAAAGCAAAAGTTCGTATGTTAGGTGGATACGATCTTGTAACACTTTGATTTTATTTTTTCAAAATGTTATCCACCAGCCTTTGTCGTTTGCGCCAGCGAAATTTTTGATGCAACATTTTTGGATTAAATTGACACGAATTCGTGATCCAAATTTGACCATTTCTCACGTCAATGTCGGCGGATACGTACACCGCAAGATAATCAAAAATAGAAAGAAAAAAGTCACGCCGTTTTGTGCCGTGGGAACAACGATAAAAATGACAAAGTGCCGTGAAATTCGTTTTTCTCGGTTTCGCTCGAAAAATATGATGTCGACGCATCGATCATAAGTCGAAATCAACAAGTTTAGAGCGTTAAATCAAATTGACTAATTTCGCGCTAAATTCAGCCCCGAATCACGAGGCGAACTGTGATGTAATATCATCAAATCACTATTACCACATATCCTTGATATTGGTTCCAACACCATGACGCGCGTTTCAGATTATACGAATTTCTTATACACTCTCGCAGTTAGTCGAACATACATCATATCAGCTGACGAGAGTTTAATTGCTGTGTCATTCATCAGGCGTGAGTAAAAGATTCATATAGATATACAAGAATCCTTATAGCCGTTCAATCGAAAAAGAGTGGGGATTTATATCGATAGGTATGTATACGGACAGGATGGACGTTGAGTACGTATTTTCACCCCACCATAACGACGATATTTAATTGAATAATTAAACAGTGGGAAAAAAAAGAAACTGAGAGAGAAGAAAAAAAAACTTACTCCAAGCAAGTGCGGTGAAGATTTTTTAGAGCTCGTATTGCACTTGACCCGTTTGGTCCTTCGGTTACTACATATATAGGTATACTTATACATATATATGTATATACATTCGAGTGTTTTGCTCATGGTAGCACGGTCGTCGTCAGGGTCAAAACGTTCGGTACAAAATCTTAGTTTAAACAACACGTTTTTACGCCTTTCTTGTTTTTTCCCCCGCGGTGGTCAATACACAGACTAGGTCATATATGTATAACGTATTGGTATTTCACGTTGCAAATCGTACCGCCATATACGGGATGGCTAATTTCGAGAGAAAAAATCTTCGCGGGGTGTGCTTGATATATTTTCTGCGGGGATAAAATTGATATTGAATTAGATGGGGTGGTATTGAAGGTCTGAATTCCAAAAGTTCCAAACGGTCACTATTCCGAATTCATTTGAGACGCGAATCTGAGTTTCTAGAAACGTTAGAGCTCCGAACTTGCAAATTCCGAAACGTCGAAATGCAGATAGCTCATGAAGATCTGCAAGTTCAAAACTTAGAAAGTTTAAAAATCCCCAAATTTACGGAATTAAAGCTCATGACAAAATTGTCAAATAAACTACGTTACATAAGCGAATTCTGAGGTTTGGAGTTTTGGCCTTTCGGATCATTACCTCCGAAATTTCGAACCAACGGAGTTTTCCAAATTAGCTATGCAGACTTTCGGGAAAATAATATTTCTAAAAACTGTGAGTCGTAGTATATAAAAATTCTGAATTTCAATCTCGTCCTAATTAATACATATTATTATAGGGGTACGTATATAGTTCCGCGCGGGATAAACGCAGCCTCTCATCATCTTGTCCACGTTGTCCGTTACGAATTCGATAAACTTGAATGCCTCGAGATATACCTTATACTGTGGGGGTAGGTAGGGGGGGGGGCCTAATTACGTAATTATGTAATTAAAGCATAACGACGCAGGCAGTACGTCGGCTTACAAACAACTCGATACGGATGCACCGTGGTACTAATTACTAATTACTCATTAGCATGCGCCACTCGGTGTCGACTTAACACACTACAGTGTATACCATACCGTCGTCACATCACATCATATCACATCACGTACATATACGTACGTAGGTACGTATCACGTCATATCGCGCGTAGCCCAAGTGGTGCTGCGGCCGCGTTATCCAGGCTCTCTTATGTACCGTAATCCTACGTAGGTTGGTGGGTAGGTTAGGTAGGTGGGTAGGTACCTACCTGGATAAGAAGTGGTTGGATGCAGGATGCGGCCCCTGAAGTAACTCGCAACTGTTGACGAGGTGGAAGTGATCTCGAGTAATATAAAAGCCAGCTTAGTTCCGCTCGACGTGGAAAAACCGCACGGAAACCATGTGAAAAAAACTGGAAACGGGGAAAACAGGGGAGGAGGAAGAGGAGGAGGAGGAGAAGGAGGTGGAGGAAAACGGGCGAAACGGAAAAATGATACCGTTCAAATTCAACGGTCTTTATATTTTTTTTCAACTAGCAACCATCTCGCTGCTTATACTACCCCATGCCTATACTCAGTTGCTACAAGAGCAATCCTGCAACGGGCTACTTACCCAACTGTATTTCACTGTAGGTATACTGTAAGGTGCACTCGACAGAATCGCGTGAATGTTATGCCGTATTATACCTAGATGTATACCTCGTAGGTACCTACGTTGCTACCACTAATTTTACTATGTCGATTTTTATACTCGCATCAGACATATTAGGTATCGAATTCTACCGTAGAATCGAGGCAACAGAGTAGAGAAATTTTACTTTGCTTTTGATCTTTTGGGGGAAACTGGAGTTGAAAGCATCTACCGATTGTCCTACATCGACGCTCATGGAAATTTTTCGTGATTCTCAAAAACCAAGGTCTCTGAAGCCAGGAATTAATTTACTTGCATTTCGGTCGCTTTCTAGTATATAATACAAACAAATGCAAAAAATGATGGTCACTGATTTGTCACATAATGACGAGTTGAAACTTCGTAGGAAGTTTTTTTTTTTCTTCCTCAGATGTCGATAAGTGAGCATTTTCTCATTTTTGCGAAAAATTAACGTAGTTGTGAATTGGTTTCAGAGCATGACAATTTTTCGTTCCAAGAAATATTTATCAGGTTCGATCGATTAATTATCTTCGGTTGATCATCAACGAACTGAAGAGCAATCACGGTTCTATCCATTAGGGCAATTTAGATTGGAGAAATAGATTGAGATTAGAAGGAGAAAGAATTGAATCCATTTTTATTTTGATTTACGGACGTCTGGTTAGTGAATAAGAAAATAAATAAATAAATAAAAAAATCAATTCCTGCACAAAACGAAAACGGGCTTTGAGAACGGTGAATTATTCCTATCCTCCACGATTGGAAAAATTCATAGATGGCTCCCTTCGACTATCTGAAAACGTAAAATCGCATGCAATTGATGCGCGTGTATAATATGATCGACACTTTCACTTCGGGAAATACTCAAGCGACTATGCAACGACATCTACCTGTACCAATAACGAGAAATGTTTACGCGAACCGATCACGTCTTTTGGCCATTTGGGCTAAATTGGCTTTTATGACTCATTTCCACCGTTCCATGATGAGCGGAGGGTCAAAATTTCTTCCGATTTCTAAAACAGCGTGAAGCAAAACGTTACAAAAAAAATATCGATTTTCGTGATGGTGTACAATTAAGGTGTTAAAAAAAAGTTTCGTCACCACTTCGTCATATATGATTCAGCTCCAGCTCGAGATCCGATGGAGGGCCCCAACAAGATCCCTCCGCAAAAACCATTTTGAGTACCTACCTTGCTGAGATTTATTGGAAATTTCTATTATATTCGCTCCAAAAAAAATCTTCTCATCAGGAGGGAGAAAAAAAAACGTCACTGGGACCATGGGTCACAAATGATTCCTTCATTCCGAAAAATGATGATGAAGTTAAAAGAAAAGCGGAACTGTCATTCATTTCCGACCTCATTTTCATGGATCCTTTTGACAATTACGAATTTTTAAGCTCACAAATAATGTTGACCTAGAATTTTAGGGTCAAGGTCAATTTCGGGGGGGGGGGGGGGGGGGGGGCATTTGGTGTTGGTGCACTCCACCGATCTGAAGCTGGAGAATCATATTTTGGCGAAGTGGTGACTAAACTTTTTTTTAGATTTGTCAATGTCGTGACCCGATGATTAATATGCATTTGAATTGTCGTCGGGGAAGGTCAAGTGAAGAAATTCAGTTGTGTTTACATTCTGAAGTTGTGTTTGCATTGTGACTTCCTGTAAGACCTTGCAAGTACCAACATGTGATCCCACCTAGGAAAGTCAGAAAATATTGCCCTGAAGATGGCTGGCTGGGCCGGTCGAGACGTCGCAATGCAAACACAACTGAATTTCTTGACTTGACCTTCTCCGACGACAATTCAAATGCAAACTTTTTTCATACACCCTGGTGAATGAATACTCGAATGAATGAAGTCGATGGTATAGTTATCCTTCTAGACACCCCGCCTTGCCTCGTGATTCTCTACCATCTTCTTCTTCCTCTTAACCATCCTATACATATGAATTCCAGTAAACTACCTGACTACCTGATACAGTAAGGACTAACAATAAGTTACGTGGAGTAAATAATACAAAATGATTGCGTGCGCCTGAACAAATACACGTTCGAGACGAGTTCATTGGTTTAGGGGCTGAGGGACTGTTCGTTGAGTTTCGTGTGTTTGTGTACTTTAGCGATCTCACGCGCATGTACCTGTATCAATTAATTAGCGAGGGACGCACGCGTGCGGAATCATATAGCTTATATGTACATTGTATATGTGCCGAGGGTTACGTATAGTTCTGCAGCATAAACGCCGCGCCGTGGACATGATATCGCGGGCGTAACGCGCAGCGTGAAACGGAGCGGGACGGAGCCAGGAGCATGCAAGTTGGAAAAGATGTCTGGAAGGCGAGAAAGCTCGCGGTGCAACGCCTATGCCCGTGCGCAAGTACGCGCACCGACACCCTTGCGCTTATACGCGCTACCGACGCCCATCCGTAAGTCTCAACGCTTCCGACCGCGACGCGCTCCGCCGCCCGCAACGGGTCGGTTATATAAGCATCGCGAGTCTTCGCAGCAAAATGGCTTACGCGCACTCGAGCACGTCTATCATCGCTCCTTTGCGCTGCGCCTAGCTCTCTTACTTTTTTCTTTTTTTCTTTTTTCTTTCATTTTTCTCACTCCGTCTCAATCTTGCCTCCTTGCAGCATCAATTTTGTCGTGCAGATCTGACTGTGAGACAGAGTCACTTTCATCGGGAGATGTTACTACCCCCGATTATGGTCTATAGGTTCTAGGTATCAGTATTGGGTGATGAGCTTTCGGCTGTTTTGTACGTCCTTTCGCGAAGCAAAAAGAAAACAGTCGGATTTACTATCATTCCAGCAAATGATCCTTCATTTTGTCGATACTGCAGACAATATACCGATAATATCGAATGCGCATTACATGGAACTTCAGGGAAAGTTATTTTATTCACGATCTGTGTCTTTTGAATCGATCCTTTGGAGAGTTCTTATATCTGATTTCCGATTAGAAGACGGAAAAATTATTATAATCACCCTGAATACGAGAAGTTGAGCTTTTGCGAGATCTTGACGTTTCAAGGTCCAAAAAATATGATCATCTCCGATTCAATTTTTTGGACCATTTTAGTTCGAGAATTAGTGAACAGATTTTGACGATTTTAGGTTCAGCGGATCCTGTATTTCCTGAATTATATGAGAGATCCAATCTTCGGTTCGATCCGTCGTTTAGTTGTCCAGTCCATTGAACAAAGAAAAAGCAAAAACAAAATTATACCAAAGATTTTCCCATCATTAATCGTTTTATAATGGTTAGTGAAGCAGGAAAAAGCACGGATTTTTTCATTGAACTCATATTTGTCGAAGCTTGATATCCTGTCGGGGTTTTATGGGTCACTGATTACAGAAATGAGGTCATAGAATTTCGGAGTTCCGGAATTTCAAGCTATCAGATTCGATATAGTTAACAAAATCTTTGTCAAGTATCAATGGAGTCAGGTATCCGCCTGTTTTCAAAGATTGGTTGCAAATCGATATAATGAAAAACTCGTGATATGTTGAAATTCGTAGATCTTGAAAAGAGAAGTATAATTCCACAAGGAAAACGTAATCGTAGTTAGGGTTCAACGTTATGGGAAATCATCATTGTATCTGACATTTTTCACCGTCAGTTATCTTCTATTGGCTGAAAATTATGTCACGAAGATTGTTGGATTTTCTCGTTATACCTATATGAATAAATGCCTGTACTATAAATTGACTCTCCGGGTTGACTTGGATTCAGCGCGATTGTTCTTCTGTAAAACTCTTTTGCCGAACTGGATTTTTTATTTTTTTTTTCGGTTTCTTCCGTATTCTGTTTTCGAATCGATAAGTTTTCACGAAAAACCTGAAGTTCGACAAATTTGAGTGCTCAATGATCAAAGTCTCGGAGATTTTATTGAAACAAATCAGCCCCAGGTATTTGGCAAAAACGCGATAGTCATAGAATTTGTCTAGCATCCTCAAATACCACCCAATGTACACATATAGATATAGCCGTCCGTTTTGAGCTCCCGTTAATTAATTTCATTATCGGCTTAATAGCTCGGCAGTTGGAGAGATGAGATGCGTATCAATTAATAACCAAATCATGCCAGGTTATTAAACGAATCGGCTCATAGGGTACAATATAACATATACATGGCAATATGATGCAACTGGACATACGTATGTGTGGATATACGTATACATACCTCTAATACTAATATTTACAACTACTCCCTGGACAAACAACCGACAAAACAATACGAAAGGATGTGTTGTCCAGAGGCTGCATAGATTGCACACAGAATTTCAATCCAAATGATACAAAATACACCTCACTGTAATAAAATTGGGTGATTCTTTCTGGGTATATCACGATCCGGTGACATCTATCGGTGTTTCTGAATTACCAAATGAAATGTATGTTTTTTTTTTTTTTTTTTTATTCCAAAGCTCACAGTGTGTCATATACACGAATTGTAGAAAATTGTCAAAGGTACATCCGCGAGTGGAGAAAAACCCTGACAATCTGATAATATGGGTATATATTATACGGTAGGTATTCACTGATTGTGAGATTAGGTCCGGATTTTCGCTGGTCACCGAACGTTGGATCAAAGCGGATGGCTTTCCCAGCGACCGAGTAATAATTGAAAGAAATTTATATCTCCCAAAAGATTTTTTCCTCGTTATTCCCCCCGCGCGATCATTTCCGTTCGTTATATTGAAATAACGATGTAAAAAAGTTCAAAGATCATGTCGCCCACGTTGTTTGAAAATACAAAATTTAATTTTTCAGCGTCGACACATCGGCCGCGTTTTATTATGTATATCGTACATCTGATTCTATTCTCTTTTAAGAAAATTTCTTTCCTCTCGTTGCGTAGAATGAATTCGTCCGTGAAGATGAGTTCTCTTTCTTAAGACCTAGTATAGATCTGAATCTCGGCGGAAAAAGGAATATAAATTTATCTCATCTGAGAAAAGACAGTATAACAAAGACAGCGTAAATCATCGGCGAAAAAGTTGATTTACCGCATCTGCAGCCCGCGTATAAGTAGCCAGTTTTGTGTTCTGGCTATAACATTAGGTCACCCGGCTTGAATTTCACCTGGAATATCGTGGGAAGTTGGAAAGAAAAAAAAAAAAAAAAAGAAAAAATGCAAACCTATTGAAAAATGAATCCAACGAGCATACCTTACCTTCCCCAAAATCTTGTGCCACAATTTTCGGTCTGTATCAGTTCAGGATTCCCAAATCTTTCGCGCCAACACCGCGACGCGATAATCCGTTTAAAATTTAGACCATAAAAAATATGACGCAACCGCGCATACCTAGGGCTTTAAATTATATCCCTCGACGCCGCAGGGTCCACGCCGACCTGCAGCTCGCCTCACCGAACCCCTGCGATTTCTCTCGCTCCCGCACCTGTGGGCGGATGGTAGCCCTGGCTGTGTCCGGGTCATCCTAATATGACATGTCCAGGCGTATAGCGGTCAGCTTCTATGGTCGTTATTCGCCACGCCGGGTACAAGGACTAGATTTTTCTTTTTCTGACCCCTTTTTAGTATCATTTCGATTTTATATATTTTTCGCGGTATTCGTTTCGGTGTAAATTGTTATGTTGAGACGCATATGTGAGTCGCCTGGTCCCAAAACCGTCCGAGTCAATGATCATATGGGAATATTCAAAGATTTATAAATTCTCGTGCTGTTTTCAGTCTTTTATCGTTTCAGAATCCGGAAATAGTTCAAAGGCGTACCTACCGTTTTGTCGAAAGAATATCGTGAAACTGACCGATTTTTCCAAAACCATGTCATTTATCCACCGCATAGTTTAAAATATCAAATCTCATCATCATGTTGAAAACTTGCCACGTCATGTAGGAATTGTCCTTAAAATTTGACTCGATTCAGAGAAATTAATTCCAAAACCGGTCAATTTCTTAAATCATTTTCAAAATCCATCAAGTCCAAAGCAAACATAGCAAGGATTCGATCGATTTGACTACAGATTTGTACTGTACAGTATGCATAGGTTAAAATTGCTGCAGACTTGGACTTTGTGACCCATGGGACTTTCTTCGTCCGGGTAAAATCGCTCCGTGACGTAATAATATATTATGTGTTGATAAAAATGATTTGTTTTACGGAGAGATATTCTTTAATGAGTTTAATGTGCTTTGAAGGTTTGACCTCTCTACTGCAGTCTACTGCAGTAGATAGATGTGAATTATGTGTGTATACTTGTCCTCTAGTATACCACCTACGTAAAATCAAAACTTAGACGGGCTAAAAATGACGATTGTTGTCTACT
The DNA here is from genome assembly GCA_963989295.1 of Ametastegia equiseti. Lineage (NCBI taxonomy): Eukaryota > Metazoa > Arthropoda > Insecta > Hymenoptera > Tenthredinidae > Ametastegia > Ametastegia equiseti. The sequence goes on along the minus strand of OZ022389.1, from coordinate 17,596,058 downwards.
TCTTTGCGACTGTTTTCGCACCACAACAACGACGACGACGAGGACGACGACGGCACTTTGTATTATGATAATTTATGTAAACCGTACGAGGTCACTTGCGCTGGTAACACAACGTCGCATGGAATATTCTGCAATGATTAACGATACCCCAAAGTACACGATCATAAAATGAGTACATTTCTATCAATTTTCATCGATTCAATGATGATCCCTCATTACCCGCATCGTCAGTTATTCTTCGATGATGATTACTGCTGGTTTCTTCGCCTGACGTATGTTTGTTTCATTTATTTCAATGTAAGGTCGTAAGAACTAGACATTGGGCCCCCGAATGATGTGAATTTGCGAGTGGATTGCTTCCTTCGAATCTTGCGTAAAAGTTGGCATTCCTGGGTGGAACCGCCCTGGCTGTAAATCATCCTACCCGTGCTAGCTTCTCGGCTAAGGTGGGTGTCTGTCGCTGGTAGTTGCCACCATGCCATAAGTTCTTCTGACACGGAGTTTATTGCGGGAATACTTCGTACTTCTCTTACCTAAGCCAGTTCTTCTTCTTCTTATTCTTCTTCTTCGTCTTCTTCCTTCTCTTCGTCTTTTTCTTTCTATTCTTCTCCAATCTTCTCGCCTTTTTCTCTCTTTATGGCACAGAACCTGTAGCCACTGTAAGAAATACTCGTGACACCGAATTGCTATTATATCTTCAACTTCTGAACGGCTAGAATCAATCAAAATTCTCAAAGTAGCATACAGATTTTGGAATTGAAATTGAATTTCTTTCGCACTGTTCTTGTCCTTCGAACTGAATATTATTGCAAATTCAAAAATTTAAAACTCGTGTAAAACATACTTTCCGTTTGAAGTTGGTTTGATGGTGTTTGAAACGCGCGCCATCCATGACGTCACTCAAAAGCCATTGATCACCTCCGAAACGCGATCTGTAGTTTCTCCCAAATCACAAAACCGATCGCAATGAAACTTTGAGTATTAATGCTTTGTTCTAGCAGAAACTAGCCGAATATTTCATTTCCAAAGATTTTTCGGGATTTATGGCTGTTTATTGCCTAACTTTTTCACCTAACCTACAAATTTGTGATTTCGACTCGCAGAAATTGAACAGGATAACGAAAATTCGTAGTGACGGCACGTTGGAAGGTCAATTTCGAATTTTACAAGTGGCGTCACGACTTTTCAGAATTTTCATTGAAAAATTTCAACCGAAAAACGGTATCGTAATATCGTGAATCGATTTCCATGGATGAAATTTTTACAAAAAAAGCGGAAATTTTCTGTTTTATTATTTTCTAGTGAACCTCATTCTATGAGTTTTGTCTTTGGCATTTGAGTTGTTGAATATTATAATTTGTGGATGACCCTGTTCCATGGAAGGAGGAGGTTGAAAAAGTGGTTTTTTGTTATTCGAATGACCTACTCGTGAAAAAGTTCCATCCCCCTAATCGACACGGATTTCTTGTCGGGTTACGTTAAATTAGTAACAGTCGATCATTGAGAGTCAGTCTGAGGCGTTGAGGTTGTGGTCGAATAATGTGAATACTGCCTAAAAATTTCACACCATATCCTCTTAAAGTTGGTTTAATAAATATCATCTGGTATTCTAGCAACTCTTTACCTCGTTCAAGTCGAGAGCTTGAGCCATTTAGCACAACGTTTATGCCCTGGGACCGTAAAATAAATCAAAACGGTAGATATTATAATGACAATAGGCCACGTAGGCATTCTCTACTGGACGGCATCCGATGACATGGTTATGCGGTATAGTGGGGATCCATAGATACCTCTACCTATACCTACAGCTCTCCTCCTGCTATACACGAAATACAAGAGATAGGCCTATTACCGCAGAACCAAAACTAGCGAGATGTTAAAACCTCGTAGAAACGCAAACAAATTAACAAATGCGGATTGATACTTCATTTTCTGGGAAATTCATAACATAGTCCGAGATGAATTTATTTCTTTAACAAAGTGCAATCCGTATCCTCCTCATCCTAATTCTCTAAGATCCAGATTTTTTGGAAAATCTGCTGTCGTGAATTGAGTGCGGGTAATTGATTTTTTTTCCTTGTAGAAGATATTGTAGATTTGATGAGAATGAAACATTTCTTTTTGCAATATTTTCGAAAGCATGGCATTTCCTGTAGATGATTAAAATTTAAAATCGTATATTTCGTGACTGAATGAATTGATTTTGCACTTTTTCCGATTTTCCAACGTACCAGACTCCTCACTTCCCTTTTAGATGAAAAGAAACTGAAGATAATTACACTGATGAAAAAGTATCGATCGTCATCATCGGGAAATGGGTCAAATATATGACTGTAAGTTCATTGGACAGTCGTATTCACAATCAGGTAACATTAAAAACGATTTGAAGAGTTGAAATTCGTTGGAAAAAAAAAAGATGAATTGACTTTTTGGGATCTGAATTTGTGTTTTATAATACATAATAGGGGGGAGATGAGGGTTCGCTTGAATGTCATTTGATTTGTTTGAATCGTCAGTTGGTCCCCGCATGGGTCGGTTTGTATTCGTCGCTAGTCACAGGTGGATCGAGGAAAGAATTTCGTTGTATTTGATACACGTGCCGAGGATTTGAATTTGTATTTCGATGCTTTTGTTGATCCTGCGGAAATTGAATGAGCCTGTTAATAGGTCCGGATTTGTGTCGGTTGTCCGTTTACCGAGATGACGAGGACTCGGTCGACCCGGGGTGCACCACGTGGTCCTTATACGGAGTGAGGTGCGCAGGGTTAGGATCCTCTCTTCTCGCCCTATTTACCCATAGAAGGCAAAGAATCACAAAAGCGCAAATTACCATTTCTTTACAAAATTCGAAATAAAAGGAATATCAGCATATTCCGTATCCATGGCGTTCATATAATACGAATGTAAACTTTCATTTGATCCGAAAGCACCGATCCCTGATTTACACTTTTGCATGTGAATTAACAGGTGGTTTGAATCCATTGATCTTCATATTGCAACACAGAATGTAAAGGGGAAATAATAATTGAAGAAAACCAAGTGGAAAATGTTTTAACTCCTTTGCTGAACGAGGTTTGACAGACTTTATAGTTGGCACGTGGGATGATCGGTGCTATTTACGTGCAATACGAAATGCCGCTGCTTATCTTTCTGCAATTATGCAGTGCCTTATACGTTCGTTTGTAATTAAAACGTTTTCGACTCCTCGCTATTTTCTCTCCAACAAAAGTACGCGTACCACGCCGTTCAAGTGTACCTGTCAGGTGCAGCAGCTACGTATACACAACGTCGTTTTCACCCAACGTTAAACGAACGAATTTAGGAGAGAAAAATATATCGTTGACTGGTAATTAACCGCCACAACAGTCTCTTAGCCTCGAGAAATATTCACACACATCTCTCTGTCTACGAAATACTTGAAAACAAACAAACAGAACAGGAAAAAAAACAAACAGAATTTCAAAACACTTGCTTTGAAAAATTGCTCCATGATTGTCGTATGCCAAGATCATCATGAGACTTGACAGAAACTTACTGCTCGATACACGATAACTTCTCAAAAAATCATGCAGGAACCTGCCTCGTTAAATTAGCCACATTTTAGCCCAACCGCGGTCACTCAATTAGTGTGTTTCTGATAACTGATCGAACTCTCGTGGAGTTCCAAAGTGGCTTCAGGCTTTTCTTTGACGGTTCAACTATTGATCTTCACACTGATTCTACTTTTTATTATCAGAAAGACATTTTCCAGACGATTTGGGGTAGTATTTTTCACGAGGCACTAATTGCAAGTAGTTATTAACGTTAAACTTGGAATTTTTGAACCCCCTGCGGAAGTGCAAATCCCTTTTTCGCTTGGCATATATATTAAACGTCTGCTCGAGTTATTTGAGTCGAATGTAGCCCGAGGAGCAGGGAGCTGGCTGTGTTTGGTTTTAATTTATATCGATGCATAATTAGCCACCTAAAAGTGAAATCTTTTGTCAAGTTGAAGTTGGTTGGCCTGAGGCAACGCCATCCTTGCAATTCTCCGCCCCGGGCTTCCACCTTTTAAACAATCTCGTCCGCACGCGAAGAAGAGAGAAAAGAAATTTCTCATTTTTCTTCGCCCCTGCAGAACGGGACGCGAAACGGAACTCACGATGATATAATTGGAGCCCCCCGCTTAATTAGACCTGCTACTGCCTCGCATCCAGAGCTTAAATCACTTGCAAATTACTCATCAAGTACACTAGATACTGCGATACATGCAGAAATTAACAGCTGGTGGTGCATCACTTGTCCCATGTATATCCGCCGTTTTTAATTTTTCAATTCCGATCTGGGATCCGTGCTGAACGATTCAGAAAACGTATAACTATCGATTTTTGAATAAATCATCCAATTTTGAAAATATCATCCATTATCTTGCAATTTACGAATTGGAGATTGTGATTTTATTTTGGTATAATGAGTGACTTCAAAAAATTAAGTGGATACTGAATTCTCTAAACATACAGACGCTAGATTCGCAAACTACTGAATCGATTGATAGAAAAATTCAATTAGATTCAAGTTCGAGAATACCCCGTGGATTGGAATCACCATCATCAAAATCTATCGGTTCGTTCTTGAGATATCATCGCTTGAGATTTTTTTCTCCAAATTTTGTGTTTCGAAAACTTGAAAACAACCGGACCGATGAAATCCACAATCTCATCTGCAGTTCTGAGTTATGAAAAATCTCTTTGATCAAGACCAAAGTCATGAAAATCGATTCATTCGTTCCCAAGATATCATCGAGCGAAAAATTGACCATAAACACACAGACATTCAGCTGTTCATCCGAAAAACGATCGAAGGTAATCCTGTTGTGGATCTTGAAAAATGGAGAGCTGATAAAATTCAGATTTTCAATTTTGGTGTGGTTGCCATAAATTTCTGGTTTTTCAGGTGGTAGGTTAGAAAACCCACGAATCACGTTTTTCACGGATTTTATTATGCTTTTTTTTTATCAATTTAATTCTGGAGGTACGTAGAATGCTTTAGTATTAACTGCGATGCACACACATCTTGTGATCCACAATGGCGCGATGTTATCGCCACCATTTGCAATTCTCAAGATCGCGAGTGCTTTTACGATCAGCTTGAAGAATTAAGGGTCTTTAGGTGTATAGGTTACACCTCCAAATGCGGTTCCTTGGAATTTAGATCTAGTTCTTGGACCGGCATGAGATTCGGGACGGTGCAGCCACAGCCTCCTCCGAGGACACCTGCGTGAGATTTATGGCGGTTCATTGTTTTAAACAGGATCGTTAGCAGGCCGCTTAGTTCCCGGGGATCCCCGGCGCCTCGTTCCTCGTTTCTCGTTCGCCTTCGCTTCTCCGCAGATGTTCGACTGCGCTCTGCAGAGACCCCAAACATCTTTATTTCCTAATTACAGGCTTCTGTTCGTGGCGCGCGAACTCGAGCTGCTCCTCTAGAGTGCCTTCAGCAATGGAAGTCCTTCTTGGGTGGTGCGGAGAAGCTAGCACATTGCCGTAGGTCCTTTCCTTCGCATCAAGGATTTCAGAAAGGGTTATACGCTGCTGCTCCTCTTGATAATTAATCGAACTATCGCGTGAACGATTAATGGCCTATTCCGACAAAGCCAGAGCTCCTTCCGTCTTGGAATTTCCTACAGGGTATCGTGTCGCTCACCGAATGGCATCGTATACCAAAGCTACAAACTTTATATGATAAATGATTCGAGACTCCACTATTTGGAATAATTACCACAAACTTTCATGGTAAAAAAGCAGCATTCCATTGTTTCAGCGTAAAAAAAATTTATCTTCCGGGCTGCACGCAACTATATCTACTGTCTGTCAAACCCATCGCAGCATCCCCAACTGTGGGGAATATAATATAGAGATCTTCAGAGGCTGTGACTGTGTCATTCGGTGGTTGTAACTGAAGATCTTAGCAGTATATGAGAGATGGACAGTAGACACACATTACGTCATACTGTAACCTGATCTCAAGGATGGGGTCGACATGTGTCATAGGTACTAATGGGTCCCCCATTGTCTATAAACTAATAACATAACAGAGGTTCTCATCCGGTTATGTTCACCCGATGAAGAACAGTCGATGTCCTCATGAGCTGTGCCACATGTCTTTCATCATGGACAGAATCTTCACTGAGGAGAATCTGAAATTGGCAGAAAAAGAAACACGATTCCTGGAAACCTCCATCAGAATCCTGGATTCAAAAATGGCTCAAGAGTCCTTAAGCTCCTGAGTAAGCTGGTTGCAGACTAAACTGCTACAGTCTCGGATGTCGTTACTTGTCATCGTCTTCTGGAGCTTTCACCTCCAGGGTGTCGCGTGTCGCATGCGGGTGCCGGGGCATTTCCTTGCTGAGAGGAATTAACGGGGATGAAGATGAATAGTAAGGGATATTTCTATTCGAGGCTGCAGGCGAATTAACTCTTGAGAAAGGTTCGAATGCACTGCAGTTGGAATAGCCGGTGCACACAACTCCTTTGGTCGAATTATTCTTGGAGCGACAGGTGAGGCACAAGGGTGATGACCACGAGTATCACGATCTACACTCGGGTACCCTATCCTACCCACACTTCTGACCGGGTAGCATCGGATACTTCCGACTCTCGTTCACCGGGAATCCGAAACTACGATACCGGCTTAGGTAACCGCTCCACCGTCTACACAACGCTTTTTGAAAGTCATACCTACATGCATGCCGTGTGCTTCGGCTGCTTATGGGAATATATATGGGGATATGGGAATATCGGGATCAATCACCACGATCAAAGAAAGCCTCACGTAGATCGTTATTACGGTCAGATTCACAACCATTTTACCATGCATGCTTTCACCAATAGAATTTCCATAGTACTTAGGCAATTGCTTGTGTTTCGAAGTCTGATCAACCCTAGCCTCAAAATCCAGAACTAATGAATCAACAGTATTGTGTTCATGTGAATAACGTCAGCTGATCCCTACAAACAGCTGGGTTTCTTTTGGAACCAAAGTGTGACTGTTTCACCTGATCACAGTGGTTGGAAATATCTGTGAAAACTGATACATATACCTTGAAGTTTGTGGAAACTATGGAATGTATTGTATCATTTCATGATCAATATTCGAGGGATTGGGTTGATCGATTGAAAGTGTCTGGATACGGAAAAGCCATAGAGGGTTGATACTGCAAAACTGACTAGATCAATGATCATTTCGTTCCAGAGTATAATCGAGGACTGGTGAACTTTGCTGTTTAGTACTCGCCTAGATGTTCTTCGATTCAATAAAATGAGTGTCAAGGATCAGAATCCGTGAAGAAAGTTAAGAAATTCTGTACTTTCTGGTCAGATTCTTTGTTCTTGACTCACATCCTGCTATACTCGAAGAATCTAAACATGGCTAGTTTTTTTCCCCTTCCGTTTTCTATCTTTAATTATGTATTCCCCATGGTCTCTACGTGTGACCAGGTACCTAGTTTCACGCCTGACCACGGAAGAGGGTGATAATCGAACACCCCTGCCTCTGTAATGCAGGTAATCGTCGCAGGTTGTAGTCACACGATGAATAAGTGTGACATAGCAAAGTGAATATACAAAACTATGCGCCTACCACGTGTCTATATACATATATGAACACCAGAAGCTCTTCACACATGTCTTCTTCCTCGTTTCGTGGTGTCTCGGTGAAGTTTTCGGTAAGGTCGATGAGTCAGGGTGACGAGCACCGCGTCAGCTAACTGTTCGGTCAGTCACGCGGTACACACGTATCCGACAAACGGCGCATGTAAAACGTTCTACACGCTGCCCTGGCTGGCCCTGGGCCCGTCTTCGGGGTCGGATTCGTGGCTTACCTGCCCACTCGCCCGTATCGACAAGGTTATCGACCTCATTGGCCAAATATTGGTCTCTTTCTGCCCATATCGATTCATTTATCAATCCATTCGTTCGCCTACATGCATGCCCATTCAATTGTGTTGAAGCCACGAATTGGATTGAAGTTCCGAATTCATTTGGGACGCGATTCTGGTTTTCTGGTAATGTTAGAGTTCAGAAGTTGCCAATTCCGAAAGGTCGAAATGCAGACAGGTGAAAGATCCGGAAGCTATAAACTCAGAAAGTTAAAAAATCTGTAAATTTAAGGGAAACTTGTGACAAAGCTGTTAAATAAACGATGTTGAATAAGCGAATTACGGAATTTTTAATCTTCGGTGCTTTTCCATGCGAAGTTTTTCAAATTGGCTACGTAGACTTTTGGAGAAATAATTCTTTTAACAACTGTAATTCGGTGGTATAAAAATTCAGAATTTTGACCTTTCACAGCTTTTGAAATTCGGAATTTCAATCCCACCCCCACCTGTGACGTCCAACTTTGTCAGACGTGAAAATTTGCGCATTCGCGTATCTCGTAAGTTGGAAATACCCGTTGGTAAATACGGGGGTTCGCGAAGGGGGGGTTGACGGGGGTACACACGACGTCAGACAGGAAATACGGTGGGTGGTTCAGGGAGTCAGGGGAGCGAGTGTCGCGTAGTGTCGAGAACCGTGACTGAGCTGAATCTGTCCGTGACCACTGACACCGTATCTGTAAAAGTTCCACAGGTAGGTAAAACGCGGTATATGTCCGTCCTGGCGTGGCCACGCGGTGTCGGATTTGTAACCTGTGGACTTTTCTCTTCTCTTTCGTGTGTGAATCGCGGATATACCCTTTACGCATTATTCATGTACCTATATGCCCAGGGAAAGGTGCCAGGAAACGAACGAAACGGTTACCAGAAGTCTCCGCATCCAGCGAGACTAAACGTCGCACATCTTTTCAAGATTTACGAGCCTCAGTCCCTGGGGGGTCCATATATTCGAATGTCCTGCCCTAACCATGAAGTCTCTGCGATAATATACACAAGTACTAACATTTTCTGTTCGCGCAGGTTCTTCCCAACTCTATGGTCTTAAATTTCAATATTTTTTTTCAACCCCTATGTATGTACCTCGCTTCATCCAGACATTTTACTACTGCGAAGACTAGCCTCTGCTGTACCCATGACTATCTATTCGACTCGTACAGTATAAATCGACGTGGCAAGTGCATGTCGTTGAAATATTTAAGTTTAAGATGTGGACTCGTCTACTAGAAATAATCTTAGAACCTCGATAAATCAGCGTCATGATCATTAAAAAATTCTCCCGTTTCAATATTCACTGTAATTTGACATTTCGTTCAGTTTCACACATTGTGAGCATATAGAAAATGCTCTTCAATGCTCCAAATGTCCGAAAGAACGAAAAAAGTCCATTATTATCGCTGTAAGTACCATTTTCAAGGTGTCCAGCTTCTAGTATTTTTGCTTTCCTATAGAAAAGAGATGCAGCTGATACTAATTCGTGCAAAAAGCCTTCATTCGTTATGTACGTAGCTCTTAAGTTAAACAACTGCAGTAACCACAGTGGAAATAGGCCCGGAAATCTAATTATCATCTTGAACTTTTCCATCAGTGGTTGATGGGTGAGCTAAACTAATGTCGGTCCAACCGAGGGCCTGAGCTGCAGGGACTGTTTAAATGCTGCTTTAATATTGTTCGTTCGTTACGACACACACACACACACACACCTATCATACGAACACATGCGCAGGACACATACCTCAGAGTTGTAATTACGTAAAGTGTAAAAAAATGAGGGTGTACTACAGAAAAGTAGATTATTCTCTTCCACAGAAAAACACACTAAACACAATAGCACACCTTGACTTGACTAGCTAAATATATAAAAAAATCTTTTGTCTTTTGTTTCAGGTAAGTGCCTCTCCGATATATGCGAGTAATTGGCAGGAAAAAGAGTATCGCACTGCATGGTATGTACCTATTTACCTTAGGTGGGTAGATTAGCGAGTGTACGGAATTGTCTAGGGTGAACGTGAGCGATTGTGCGGTTCTTGGTGTCCGTCTGCGTTGCGTCGGGTCTAGCTGGCTAGTTTTTACCCCCAGTATATGTTTGCGTTAGGTTACTAGTAGAGTTTGACCGGGGGGGAAAAACGGGACGTGCCTGTTTGCCGGTAATTATTCATAATTATTAATTAATACAACCGGCCAACGACCACGTGACGTTACTACGTTCTCTCGTCACGTACTGGCGCGCGTTACGCGCAGCCTCATGTACATTCTAAACGCTATTCGTACAAGCCCGATTGATATTCTGCTTTCGAACCTTTTACCTTTATCTTTATTGACGGATCTTCATGCATGGTGGGTCCTTGTCATATTCTCAATTGTTAATACTCGTCCCTGTTTCTCATTATTTCGTTTCTTAATTCTTTCCTTTTCTCACTCCTTATTCGAAAATTTTATCAAAATTGTTCTTGATTGATTGCCATCGATATATGTATATACTTGCAATACATGCATGTGACACGAGTGGATATGTGCAGAAGTGGCTGAATCAATTGCTGGAAGCCAAAGGTGATTGTGAAGGGTGTGTTGTTGCGAATCAAATGGACCAAAAATATTTCCGGCAAAATCTTAATAGTAGCTGTGAATTCATGAAGAGTGTATATAGGGAAGGGTGGTGGCTGGGTGAGATATGTGTGCATGACGGCACGTGTTATACGTAGAAGTTAAACTTCTCGTTTACTCCCTCAGCAAAGTTGTACGCCTTGCGAGTTTCCAACTTCTAGTTTATGAATTTATAGCAGCAAATGACGTCGGGCGTGCGAACGGTATATGTATATGCTGCCGTTTGTTCGATTCATTAACTTCTCCAAGATCCCGAATAACCATCTAAAATCTAGAACTTTTATTTCAGTCTCACATTTAATCATATTTTCGTTGGTCCTCATCTCTCGGTGTTACCACGTTTCATCAAAAATAATCGGTCAACTGGATTGGCTTCATTTGTATTCTTCATTCGGATATTTCTTCAATCGAACCAGACGGTCTATCTCAATAGGACATAGAAACACAAGCTTCGATCCTGTCAAATTTCCAATTTTGTCATCCAGTAATTTTCCCCGAAAATTGGGCGTATCCAATTGAATTCGGTTAGAAAGATATATGCAGCCAACGCATGTGTAGATTCATTTTTCGGGTATCAGCTGAACAGAAGGGTTAAAGAGTAAAAAATTTTGATATCGGCGTAAGTCGTGTTTGACACGAAATTAATACCTACTCTTCCAGCCCGTACTCGATGGAAAGTAAAAATCGAAGACTGCGGGATAAATTGATGAAGATTTGTGGGTATAGATTTTCCGGAAGTAGATTGTTTTGGATTGTACAAAGATTGTGCAAAATTTAGAATCGGGCTAACTGAACTTTGCAGTCGGTAAAACAATTTTGAAAAATCCAAAAGAATGAAAGAAATTAAAAAAAATTTCATTCGGAGATTATTAGAAACGATTAGCTAGCTCACGTTTACTCGGACGGTAAACCGTGCTAGCTTTCAGCACGCGGGACCGCGTTACAAAAGCGACAAAGAAATAATTTTCTGCCGGTGGCCACGGATGGATGACGTCGTCTGGAGGGAGTCCTGTTAAAAAGCAAGCAAAAATCTTAACGAAACAAAAGAAGGCCGGGACTTGAGCTGGTCTCTCGGTCGGACCTAGTGCTCGCATGATTAGCATGTCCTCGCCGAAGGCACACCCGTCGCACGTGTACCATAACGCGAGACTGCCGGGTTTCTTACATTTCTTATACAATCTTGGGCAGGCAGGCGCTGCTTTCAGTCTTCGGGCTTCCCCGTATTACTTGAGCATAATAAGTTGCCAGTGCAATGCAATACGGCACGCCAAGAGCTTGGGAATAACGTTGCTCGCTAATTCTCGAAGGCTTGCGTTAAGGATGATGAGGTTGTGCTGAAGGAGTAAGCAGCAGGGGTATAACTGCAGGGACCGGAAGTCTGCAAATGTCGTTTCTAGTAACTTCTTGAATTGAAACGGAATTCGTATACGTTTGCACAGGGATGCAATTCCGAGCCTGTCACACAGCCTAGTTTCACCTTTTTTTGATCGTTTCCTACAAATTTTTGCGATATAAACATCGCGAGAACCCAGGGTTCGCAGATCCTCGACTCGAGATCATATCGATAAATCTACGAAACACCGCGAATACTACGTGAACGTAAACTGCTCCATAGTACCTGGCGAGGTGGGAAATAGACCCGAACGTTCAATTTGTAGATCTGCCGTGAAAGATGCATGACATGAAATAGTCAATGGCACGAGGAGTTAACCACTCTGGAAGTCTGGAGTACACTTGGCTGAAAAGATTGGTTAAAATCAGTTGAAATGTCAGTTGAAGTCAGTTGAAATCAGTTGAAATGTTAGTTGGAGTCGGCCGTAATCTGGTTGAAGTCAGTTGACAAGTCAATTGAAGTCAGCTGAAATTAATTGAAGTCAGTTAGTCAGCTGAAATCAGCCGTAGTCGGTTGAAGTCAGTTGACAAGTCAAATGAAGTCAGCTGAAATTAGTTGAAGTCAGTTAGTCAGCTGGAGTCAGCTGACCATTGAAGTCAGTTGAAGTCAGTTGAAGAGTCGGTTGAAGTCAGTTGAAAAGTAAGTTGAAGTTAGATGGAGTCAGTTGAAGTCAATTGAAAAGTAAGTTAAAGTTAGATGGAGTCGATTGAATTCGGTTGAAGTCAATTATAGTCAGTTGAAGTCAGTTAACTTCGTGAAGTCTTGAAGTTTTTAAGTTAGGTGTAGGGTCAATCAACGAGTGGCTAACCCCTGGAAATGGAGTCACAATTATTTATGGTTTTATACATCCGAAATCATCCGATGTGTGGTCATCCATATTCATTCGTACATTGCGGTTACTTTCCATCAGTGTTTTCGTTTATCAAATCCAATTTATCAAATTGCGCAGGTAGGTAATTGCAATTTGTTTGTACGATCGTCACTACCCATGTGTGTCTACATCGGCTCTCTCATTACCTCGAAATTACTTAGCTGTCGAGTGCACGGCGAGAGGTCAGACTCTGAACAAGCATCGGGGAAAAAAATACGATAATATTTTCTTACTAACTCATCCGACGCAATTAATTTCATCGAATGTTCAGTCTCGCTATTATTTCAGCGAGCATTCCAAAGTCATGCAAAGCAATACTACTACCCTGTGATCTAAAAATCATTTATGTATCTATCCCAGAAACAACACGAAGTTCGAATGGACCAATATAAGTAGGTAAATGCCAGCGTGTTTCGTATGTTTCGATAAAAAATCTTTAAGAAGTGATCAAATAATGAGCCAAAATTATACAAACGAGAATTCAGATGGGGAAGATGTGTCTAGGTAGAAAGAAGAACATGCCGTATAAATATACAGGGATAGGGCCTGGTTGTCTCGTTTTTATGCGAAATTCGAATCGACACCGGCTTACGAGAAATCGGTAGGTTTGTAGTCGCGGTTAGTTAGGATCAAAGTAGACAGGGACGAGGTATTCGTGGTATATACGTAGGATTGCTATGGCGGAGGAACAGTCGACTGATCTCCGGGTCGGTCGTGTCCGTCTTTTGCTACCGAATTTTTCACCCCTGGGTAAACTCTCGCCAAGTTTATCCGGGCCCCCGGCATTTGATCCGTGATGCCCCGGACAGCTCGGTTCGAACCATTTCGCCTGGAATACCTCGAGTGTGGATGGTATGGTACCCCTATTAAAAAGTAGAGGAAAAAAAGCGAATAATATACATATATACAGAGGAAAAGAGACAGAGGTTAGAAAAATTGTCGGTAGCTCCACTGTTTCTGTTTGACGTATAACAACGAGCTTACAAGCGAGAGGCCTCTTCTTCGTCCTCCGAAACTCGTAGTCCTTATTTTTCTGTTTCTCCAAATTCTCACAGAACTTCATTCGAACTGACAGCTGGCAGAAGACTCGAAATTTACTGTTCCCATGTCCTGGAAAATATTCCTTCAAGTGCGAATGACGAAAGACAAGAAACGAACAAAAAAATAAAACAGAAGGAAAAAGTTGTGATGTGGTTAAGTTTTATGAATAAAAAAAAAATCCCAAATTCGTCAAGATAACAGAATTGATAGTTTTCTTCACTTTGACAAGTAGCATTTTCTATGTCATTCGAGTAAATTGAGTCGCAAATACTGTCTGATCCTTTGTTACCCGTTGGCTTTGCCAGCTGCAGTGCAAAACTTTAAATTAGTTGGTAGTAACCCATACAGATCACGTTGCATTTGTACGTGTCAGAACCAATTCTGTGACATGATACCTACTTTGACTGGATGTGCTGGCCACTGACTGCTGGAAGCGAACGAGGTCTATGACGGTGACGGTTAGTTGCGGTTAGTTAGTTGATTACCGAGCTGCTGCTGCTGAGTCGCCTCCTCATTCGCGCGCAGGTAATAACCAAAACGTCACTGCATCCATCAGCGAACTTTCGCGCATACCGTGGAGCGGGATGCAGCGAGCGATTCAAAGTCTAAATACCTACTAATCAATGTGCCTTGTAGATTTATACGAATATTTGCAGGAACTAGGCTAGGGGATGATATTTTGATTCAAGAAAGTCATTTTCGATACTATTCAGTTAGGTAATAACTAATCAGTATAGAGTTTAGTATAGAAAGAGAATAATTCTTGATTTTTTTGAATGTCAAAACTAATCTTTTTGCTCTATGAGTATTTAAAATCGAAGGAATTGCTTTACCTACGTCACTGGATTTTGGTATATCTAGAAAGACTTTTTTTTCGTTGAATAATATCTGATTCGTTTGTATTCTGAGATCACAATGATCTATTAAATTTCTACATAACCGCGGGGTTAGATTTCTTTCAAATTAGTTCGTAGCTTGGCATAGGCACTATCTTAATTCCATCTTCATATTATTACGTGTTTATTTAAATGCAAGATGATACCGACGCGATTAGAAACGGGCTACCTGTGTTGCGTTAATTAAGAACTAAACGAGCAACGCTCGGCGGCCCCCGTTCACCCTAACCAAATGCCTAGAGGCGACGACCAAAGAGAACTAGAATACACCCAGTCACTTTTTATATACAGTTATCCTTATTCTTAAAAAAAGGATGAAACTTCCTTAACGAACTCTCTTCTTCTTGCAGCAATTAATCAAAAATAAACGCCATTCAATAATTCGCTTCAAAGATTTGCGTACGTCAGAAAATGATCGATCAGTTCCTACACGTAACCGAGTCCTACAATTCGCCTGATATGCTTCGATTATGCTGTTTTTGATCTTGAAGTGTTTTAAGCGCTGCAAAATTGTTTCGTCAAAATTTTGATCTTTGATTGAAATGTGTATCTATTTATTGTAATTTTTCGCGCTTTTTCAGTCCGCTACGGATTTACGAAGTGCCTAAGTTACATTTGGCGCCCAACGTGGGGCGTACACGCATATATAATACGTACCTATATTGGTACGATTGGATGTATTGTTCGTTGCTTCGAATGGAGTTCTGGTAGAGATTTTGGGGTTGGATTTTAGCCCGTTAATCTCCAAGGCACGTAGATCGGCTCGCGTGTCGCGCGACTCGCCTTGATTACAGAACGTCCGATAGGATCTGACACTCCTGTATTTGCATAGCTATCACGACACGCCGACTGACTTGACTTCCCGCCCGACGAACTAACTTCCCCCTTCCCTCTGGCCTATTAAAACGAGTGACCAATTTTCTAGTGATTTACACTCTTTCATCAGGACTACGACCACGACGCCCGCTTGACTTCACGCCTTTGTTCGCACAAGATGTACATTTCATTCAGATCCTCGATTCAACCAACTCGAACAACTCACTGAACAATTTCAATCAGCCATTCCAGTACAAGTAATTCGTCTCAAACGCCTGCCGTCTTATTGCTAACTTTCCAAAAATTGATAAAGGGGTGTATATATATATATATATATATATATATATATATATAGACCTTTGAATAGGTTCAGCTTTTCATAAATATTTACTAAATTCAAGGATCATCTCAGTTTTCAAATTTCTTCTACGTTTTTTCCGATTTCCCGAATCTTTGGGGCCTGCTTTTTTATTATTTTCACCCAGAATGTGCTTATCAAAAGCTACAAACAATAATTGCAGAAGCCCAAAAATTTCTAGATCGGTCCAACAAAGTGGTTCATATTTTTTTTAATCTGCAGCATAGCTAATAGTTAGACACAAAATATCATTCATGATATAAAACGTAGATACTGAGAGTCAAACCTCCCTCAAACGTGCTGATCTTTTTCCATTTCATCATAGTCCTCAACTCGTATAAAGATACACATTTTTTTAGCGAGAATTGGAACGCATTTAAAGACGTGTACTTTAAAAGCAAAGGAAACAAAAATCCTGGGAACGGTAACTTAATCGCAAGTTCAGAATCAACCCTATATTGACCACTGGTTTAAAAATGGGTTTGCTGGAGGCTACGAAAAGTATCAATTGTCGAAAGAGGTAACTACTAGCTACCTGCCGGGCTTGTTGCGGTTCATAGACTCTCTCTCGGACGTTGAATCGTCGTCTGTAATTAGCATGACAAGTAAATAATAAAACCGAACCTTCCCGTTGCAGGAAAGACCTGCAGCTCGTTCCCTCAACGTTGTGCAGGGCATACGAATACAACACGCGTATATATGTGAGTGTAACCACGTGTGTTATAGATACGTAGGTATAGACCAAACGTGAATGTGGGCCCAGGTCATGAATCGAAATA
Source organism: Ametastegia equiseti (assembly GCA_963989295.1). Classification (NCBI taxonomy): domain Eukaryota; kingdom Metazoa; phylum Arthropoda; class Insecta; order Hymenoptera; family Tenthredinidae; genus Ametastegia; species Ametastegia equiseti. The sequence goes on along the minus strand of OZ022389.1, from coordinate 17,579,394 downwards.
AGATTTTTTTTTTTCTCATTCACAGTCGATTCGCACAATACTTTTTGTGCCAACGTGAATGCGTTTGTGGTATACGCAGAAATGACAATACGGTACTTGTTGTAGCAAACGCAGGGTGAACTATTGTCGCTTAACTTTCATGGTATAGCTTTTCTAGACAGGTTTCACTTTTTCAAATCAATTCATCTGATCCAGTTTTTCACGTGTCCTTCAAGTAATTCTTTGTAGATTTTCCCAGTCTATTCTCCACCTTGTATCATCAGATTTTCAACTTTTGAGTCAACCCTCACTCCGCACAAAATGAACATCCTCACCACATTCACACCCCATGCAATCAGGGCTGGAAATCGGGAAATTATTGCATAACTTGGTAACCCATTCGGTCATCTATTATATCTATAAGGTAAGTGTACCAATTACTGACCCTTTAAGACCCAATTATCGACCCTTATATTTTCTTCAATATTGAATCTATGATGAGACTTCTAAATGTTTTCGTTACACAAATCAGTTGCTACAGACTCGGATAATACGAATTGATTTTTTGATAATGTGAGAGCTCACGGATAAAAAGGAATCATTGAAAAAGGTCAATAATTAGGACACGGTCACTAACTGGTACACTTGCCCTAATTCCTGAATGAAGTAATTCCAAAATGTGATGGGTAATGGAATTGTGCAGTTTTAATATCGATTTCTGCACAGCACTGTGCCTGCGTTTCTGAACATTCGCAGGAATGAGTGTTTCTTTGAGGATTGCAAAATAATTGCAGAAATGTTGCTGAGCGTCTAGATGATAAAGTGCGAATAGTTTTAGTCTAGTTTTCCTGTGAGTTGATGATTATACGGAAGCTGAAGTATAGTTTGTCGGAAAAAAAAAGAGTTCTAGTTCAAATCTAGGTTTGATTTCATTCATAGATTGTCTCGGACAAGTTTTCAGACTAGCATAGCATAGTATATCTAGCTATGGGGTCCGATGATTTCCATACAGGAAGCTCTTTCTCTATCTTTTTCTCTCTCACTCTCTCTTTCTCTGTAACAAGAACCTATTTCTGAACCCTCCTGCCCCCGTACTACGTCGTTCTGGACAAGGAACGAGAACTAGCTCTGGTATATAGCAGTGGCGCGTAGAGAACTGCGCTAGCTGTGCAGAGAAGAGCTTAGTCTTAGCTTATCCCGGTGTATTATTACCTCTGCTGCCTGGTTGCCAGGTATATTTATATACATCCCTGTATATATGTATATACCATACCTGTATATGTATATCTATGTATGTACATATTTTATATTGTACAGATCTACCTATATATATATATACGTATACCAGTACAACGATATATATACGTAGGTACCAGGGTTGGTACTGCTATGATTATTATTGCTAGTTGTAGCGTTGTTATGCGCAGTTGCTGCTGGTACTTCGGACTAGTCCGTTCGGTTTTCCAACCCCGAACCCTCCCCCTGTTTAGGGGAGATTTTCAGTGGTTCTCAAATTGTTTCAATTATTTGAATAATTTACGCATTATACGGTATATACTAATTTCATTTCATTTTCATCGGTTATACACTCGTTCAGGTTACCGTTTTGTATACGGTAGGTATTGGACAGGATCTATCTTCTTCGTACTCATATACGTGTCATGCATGCTGTTGAATCAAGGGAATTTATTACCCCTTCGGTGTTACGGCGCGAAATAACGCACCGTTAATTACTTCAATCGAACACGCCGAATGTCTCTAGGGACTCGAGCTGTTATCTATACTCGTAAACAGCGTTAATTAAACTCCTGATGATATTTTGAGGGTTATTCATAGACACATACTTTTCACATCGATTATATTTTGCCGCAAAACTCGTTCGTTTACGGTGTTTCCGATTTCTAGTCGAAATTCAACGAGACATATTCTGAAGGAAATTATATTACAGAATGTTTTAAAAAATGAATAATTTTCAAAATTGAACATTTTCAACCATTGCAGTGAAAATTCAATTTCACAATCGAAAATCGCGTCCGTCACATTACTGGGAAGAATTTTTTTTTTCGGAGCAGTGAGAATCCCTGGGCGTAATCCGGGCAGGGCAAGAGAAGCAGGAGCTGCACAGGCAGGATCAGGGTGGGGCTGGGCTGGGACCAGTATCCCCATCCTGTATCCTCGGAGGATCGCCCAGGTGCGCGCGGGGCTGTAGTTTTCGGGGCCTGAAATAAGGGGACAGGGATGGGGTCCGCGGTCGCTACCTGAGCTCAGGGAGTCCAAGGGATTCGACTAGGCTCACGCGGGGATCGTGATCCTCGTTCTGGGCGCCCGACTGTCTACCCAAGTTCCTGCGATTCGGCATAGACGCCAACGCAACGCGCGTCATTCTTTCCGTCGATCCTCTCTATCCGGGATTTTTCTCGGGCAGGTCGTTATGCCTCATTTTTTTTCACCATCTCAAACATTCTTCAACGCTTATAGTTTGTTTTTTTTTTTGTTTTTTTTTTCGTTTCTTTTCCGCCGCGGAATTCTTGATTCTCCGGTCCTTTTCTCTGCACCGCGGTTACGATCGCAGCTTTTTCATTCACTTCACGTAATATTTCATTGAAAATTATGGTTCGATATTCAAAATCTTACTTTTCCAGTTTTTCATTCGGATATCAAAAACTCAAGTGCATACATATCCATTGTTTCAACGCATTGAATCGGATAGAGGTCTGCTTGTGGACTTATACGAAATTTTATATAAGTATCGTGTACAGAAAACGGAAATTTCTATAGAATTCTGGTTGAAATCCATTGATTGTCAGAATGCAGTGTATTAATATGCACAAAGTTTGAAACGGTATAATTTGATTGAGTTCGAAATGGTTGGAATTCAGAACTCGGAACTTGAAACAACAAACTACAAAATCTTCACGAAATTTTTAAGCTTCGTCTCATTCTGACTCATTTGTCGAAGTGATTCAAAGCGGTTTTCGATGTTTTTACAAAATCTGGTCATTTGTTGATCGAGACGATGAATGAACAACCATATTGATTTGTGTAATAGTTCTGCATGATTATTTGGCCTTTTCTTTCTTTTTCCTTGAAGTAACCAACTGAGGGGGTAGATTTCATGCACATTCGATTGGAAATGCCGCGTTGAATTTTTATGTTGAAATGATAAAGCAAAGAATTCGTAGAATTTTCTAAAAATCAAGTTTTTAGTGGACTAAGGAGTGACGTTTCTGAATTATTGTATCTGGTAATCCGAGATGGAGCGAAAATCAATCTTGTTACCGTTTTTGGTAAATCTGCCTGTGCAGATGAAATTCCCGTAAGAAAATTATTCATTTTTCCACAACGTGCGTTTAATCGAACTTGGAATACCGTTCGGTTGAAATTTCCGACCTTACGCTATTATGGAGTGAATATGTCACGAGCGCGCCTTTATATCTTTCAACGAATAATGATGCCGACAAATATTTACCCAGCTGCAATTAACATTCAGTTTGAGTAATGAAACGTTATTTCTTCATGTTCGATTAACCGCTCGCTAGATTTTCATCAAACCACCAAATACCATCCGCTTCATATCCGCATCGTCTGTATACCTAACACCTAATTCACCATTTTTATATTCCTTTTTTTTTTACCAACCGAGTGCAAGATCAAATGCACAAATGAATTTTCTAATCCAATCCAAAGCTGTAAAAAAATTGTTCCAGTAATGCGCCTATTGACTTGACATTTCAAGGGTTCAGAACCAAAAGAGTATTCAGGTCAGGAAATGAACATTTGTTGATTAAGTGGCAATTTTTCGTAGGATGAACATTCGGAGTAAAGAAGAAAATTGTTTTTATAACATTCCACAAAATGCCATTTATTTTTGTTTCAACGACTTCACATGTAACGTTACCTATACCGCCTTCGCATATATCTGCTAAAGAATTTTCTGGATGCTGCGAACTCTCGTATTTTTTATTTTATAATTCTATTTCGAGGATCGCCTTTGAACTCGTGGTGGAATATCGGTGATATAATAAGATGTACGCTATTCGCACGTCTTGGATGTTATAGCCACACTGTGGTATCGGAGGCAAAAGATCGGCGTTAGTCATGGTAAAAATTGTGACGACGCGGTAGAACCTGACCTTGGTTGTGTTTGTGCAAACCGTAGGATTGGAATAAGAAATATCTTGACTTTGAGTAAACTTAGCTACCGGACTTACGAAACTAACTGAAGAATCTCTCCTGTTTTCCGAGTTAATATTTGAACAGAGCCGTCAGTCCCATCGCTCCGCGGTACGAACCTTTCGGTGACACGCTGCCTCTCTTCTTCTTCTTCTTCTTTTTCATTTTTGCCAGATTCCGGATTCTCACACTTCTACAATACAGCAATATATTTCCATGCAAACGACACCCTTGCCACAAAAGAACCTTCGCCATTGTCTCTAGTCTTACCTACTCGTCTATACAAAGAAAACGCGTGCCTACGGAAGGATTTAGTCAAAACAAACGATCCTGAAACAGATCTATAGCATTCGTTTCTTTTTTCTCTTCTTTTTTCACCAATAATTTTATATAAGTCATGTGATTCAGATAGACAAACTAACCTCTCTATTATAATTCAAATAAATATACTTGTACGATCATCAATAACAGAATTTCAATTCGATTGATCGATGTTAACAAAAAGATATGCGATCCAAGTCCATCGATTCCAATTTATCATTCGCATGATGGCACTCCAAACACCGTTTCTCTGTTAATTTAAAAATTTCGAGGCCCTTTTTTTCACAATGCTACTCCCTGTTGAGTAATTAACATTCATTTTTCCTCATCATTAACATCGCGCTTGAGTTCTGTCGGGTCTATAAGAGGGTCTATGTTCTGTAACCGTGAATATTTCGTTAGCTTGTTCATAGAGCTTTTCTACCTATAAGTAGGTAGGTATACACAAGTAATACTCATAGATATACTATATGTATGTATATAGGTTCATCGGCCAGTGCCGTGTCTAATTCAACGAAGTTCTTTGCCTGAATTTAATAGCGTGTTCTCAACTGTCTCGCACCTAAGTAAATAACGTAAATAATATGGATGCGCGTCGTTTGAAAGTAATTCGTGAACACGAAATATACCTACGCACTAGTATTTATTCGTCAACGATCTCTGAACCAGATAAATACCGCGAACATACATTATGGTATGGCTAGGAAAAGAATGACGTTACTTTTTGAATTCATTGAATTTCAATGGATAACCATAAATGTTAAAATTCCAGGCGTCAAACTCGTCCGATCCGACAAGAATCGATCTTATCACCTATAGGAAGAAAACAGAGAAGAGAGAGAGAGAAAAAAAAAAGAAAAACTTGCCAAGGTTCTATACATAATTATCGATTGTTACAGATACCTACATGTTAGTCAAAGAATAGGAAATAGGGTTCAGCTAGAAAGTTTGAACGATATGGATGTAAGGAAAAGGAAAAAAGTACGACATGGGCGGCCAGCTTCTGGGGTCAAGAATTATCCAAGTTGAAAACGATACGGTTCAGTTGTCCAATAAATGCCATAACAAATTTAGTACCCCGTCTTAACTCGATAATGCCTGGATTACGCGTGAGGCGACACGATCACGCTGGTCTCTGGTCATCCTTGTATCTGCCCTGCAGGATGTCCTACGGTCTGGTTTAGGCATATAGAATTATTTCATTCACGCCTCGTGCACGGCCAGCAGGTTCGGTCAGATCGTAAACGTCCATTAGGTGGCTCATTTGAATTTTCAATTCTAATATCAACCATTCGAGATTCGAGACTGCAGGGTCGTCTTAAAATTCAATTTTTGAACCGTGAAGGAAAACGAGCGGTGAAATATCGTTCAACTTGTTACAGGATGTGGATTTACTGGTCTTATCAACCTTCGAAGTACATAAATTGGGAGCTAACGATACTTCGAAAGCTTTTTTGTTTCCAAATTTGGATCAGTGTCGTGGTTTGAGGGCATTTGTCATTTTCTATTAGAGAAATCTATCTCTCGACGTTCTGCTTTACGAGACGATAGATTCAAATTGTAAGAATTGAACCGTTTCGGTAAAATTGAGGAATTTACTCTGAAGAGGGATTAAAATATGACTATTTTATGATAATTTAGCAGTGGAAAAAAAATTGGGCGGAGCACCTAACAACGATAACTAAACAACAAAGATGATCTTTACCTGGGCCACCGATGCAGCGATATCCTGAAGAAAAGCAAAGTGTCAAACAAACCCCCAAGTATGTTAAGTTATTCAGTAGACTCAGAAGCGCCAAATATGTGGTCATCGGGACAATTATAAACCGATGAATATTTATCAGCGAATATATACCTACCTGCAGTGCCTATATTGTTAACGAATCTTCAGTCTACCTATAGATATACGGACAGCGAAAGCCTTTTACACTAACGCACGTCTAGTTATAAAAATTCGAAGCGGAACGACCCCAAGAAACCAAGCGATTTACATTGACAAAGGAAAGGTGAAACCAGCACAGGACTCTTCGGACAAGGCTAGCTTTCGCTACAGTATTCTAGGACAATTTGTATACAGTGATCCTTCGATCCTTTCGCAGCAGCAGCAAATAGACAACCTGTCCAGGAGACGCCGCACTTCTTATACAGGCATCCGCACCCTTCGCTTTAACTTCACGGCTTGGTGCAGCGTAAAAAGGAATTTTACACCTCGTGTCGCCGGAAAGGGTTGGCATTGCTGCAGTGGTGATGGTGGTGCCTATTGCTTGAATGGAAATACGAGTTATTTATAAACAAATTAGGCGATCGTTGATCACGACTATTGTCCGCTCGACCCGGGACCTGCAGACTATAAGGATAAAAAGCACAATGGATGTATAGCGTTGAAGAGACGGGGCCTTATAGTCTAGTCTCTAGTCCATGATCAGCAGTGTTGGTACTCCATGACGTTGTCTCCTCTTTACCATCGGTACATTGTCAATGAATGGAAATTCAACCTCCGCGTTTTCATTGCCGTATATGAATATATTCACCTGTTATTATATCTACTCGGCAGGTTACAAAAAGGACCAGCAACAAGCTTGACGATCGGTCCTTCGGCTGTATTCACTCGAACATTTCTTACGCACCTCGACCTTTAAACCTTGGAAATTTCCTTTATACTCTGAGGGTGAACCTGTTATCAAAAAATATAGGTATGTTTCAATCGATTCACAGGTATCGATTGAATGGTCAGAGGTCGATTGACGTGCCAAATTCTCACATTCTACATCAATTTCTCCCTGAAGCTGAAACTAGCAACCAGAGTTAGCAAACAAACGAGCTGATCATCTTCCAACTAGGATGATGTGGTACAGATTTGACTTTTTGATCGAGTTAATTTACTTTTTATGAAAGAATACGAAATTCAGATTTTTTAAATTTTGCTGTCTCATTTTCATCAACCAAAGAATCGTCAGGCTGATAATTCTGGCTGCTAGCTTCCACTTCATCAAATTCTCAATCATAACGAAATTGTTAGTAGTGTCACAATCGAAAGTCAGCTGCGTATAGACGTTGAACTTTGGCTTTCAAAAACCGGGAAGCACTCTGAAAAAAAAGCATGAGTTTTCCAATAGGTAGAGACTGACGTAAAATAATCGAGCAGACACTTCTGAGACATTTTGCGGATAGCCAATTGCGAATTGAAGGTGAATTGCTCCCGATTGACGGATATCTAGATCGGTATTTACTTTACAGCTAGGTATATTTACCGAAGGATGGTTATACGGGTACCGGTGGTGGGTATGGCTCGTTCTTGCGGTTATTGTTGTTATTATTATCGTTGTTATTGGAAGGTTGAGAGTTTTTTAAGGCGAGGATATATTTTTTTTCGGAAATATCTCTCCGAGTCATTAAGAGCGCGATCTGCCGGGGTAGCCAAGCGCAATAGAGTACCCAGCCGCGTGGTGGAGGATCGGGAACTCTTTGTCTCCCCGTGTGCAGTGGATTCACCGATGTGGTGGTGGTAGTAGTAGCTCTTCTCGGTTCTCCCAAGAGTTTCGTACCTAGTGAGGAAGGAAGAGGAGAGACAAGTTGGATGAGGATGAGGATGAGGATGAGGATGAGGAGGAGGAGGAAAAATCAGGAGAGAAAAAGGGAAGAGATGAACGGCGAGGGATGGTAGGTAGCTGAGAAGAGGGTTCTTCAGAGCCCTCGTTCGCTCCGCGTCCAGGTTCTCATATTCAAGGTTTATAGATTTCCTTCGATACTAGTCGCCTCAGTACATATACCTCGGCCATTTATATACCAGCCCATGTATCGTGTACATTACCATAAAACTACGTACATACATACATACCCACATATACCTATAATATTCAAGCCCCGGCGCATCCGAGCGTCTTTCGAACACTCGAGTTATTCGGAAAATCAAAACGCCAGCCAGCAAGGTTCTTTATCGCGAACCCATACCCACCCTTATATTATACCCTCTGTAGATTCGAGGCAAAATTGCTCGGACTTGATATCGGCACTGATCGCACTGGATATCCTACGAACGCTTCTCTTCGAGGTGAATTATCCCGAGTTGGTACATTATACGTATGTAGTACATACCTACTATACACCTCTCTACAACTTTGGAAATATCCGTTTCCACATACTACGCAGGGTTGTTCGCCTAACTGAAATCTCAGCATCCCCCCCCCCCCCCCCCTCCCCCCCCATCTCGTACCCCGGAACCTCTCCGGACCCCAGGATCGTCGAAGGGTGCAGCTGCGCGTGGCCAGGTGTGCTGGCTTCGCTGGGTCTGGCTGTGCAGGGGAGATCCTCGCGTCGGGGTGCTTCTCCTAGAACGCAACTCTGATTTGCGAGGTTATTTTCACGCCGTTAATTTCGGCACGAAATTTTTTTAAAACTCCATTTCAGTTTTGAAATTGATATTTTTGCAAAGACTGGATAAACGGCAGTTTGATACGCGATTTTTTTCAATACTTTTGCTTTGATTACTTTTCAGAGCAAATATTACTCTTTTTGGAAACGATCGAAGACCATTAGTTTAATCAAATATCAGCCTTAAGGTAAACGATCGTGGTATATATGCAGATTTTCGAAAAACAAACTTTTTTTTTTTTACCAAGTCGACGCGCAGTGAAAGGACCGTAAATATTGAATGAATTCTTGAAATACCTGGATCTGTGTATATTCTTTGGCTGACAATTCTATACCGAATGCGTCATTCGGACTACAAACCGGGACGACTTCGCGTTCAAATCATTCACGATTTCTCGGCGAATGGAAAACGAAATTGTCTGCGCAGATTCGGTTTCAAGGAACAATCTCACGATTCGAAAACAACCTGAAATACAGCGTGAGAAATGAATTCATTAAGTTCAATTGGGAACCTGTAATTTTTTGCAAAATAATTATTTTGCATCTGCTGCTGTAAAGGAGAGCGAAAAACACGAATTTGTCTTTCGGAGAAATATTTTCGGAAGCAAAAAATATTTCATGGCCGGAAATGACTCCGATCATATTTGATAAGCGACCTGTTAGCGACCGTGCGCATGGTGGGTATAGCTACTTCCACTTCCGTAATGAATTTTCCCGTCCGTCGAGCCTAAAAATCTAACCAAACCCACTGGCCACATATATGTATGTAAAAATGTGATACTGTGTGCGACTTCTGTATACACCACATAACACCGACATAACAGGAAGGATCCGTTCTCCTACGCAGTTACCGCAGTTATTTGCTAAGAATTCAAAGGCCACTAGTCCACCGCATCGATCTCATATTGTCCCACTTCTGGAATTCCAAAAATATTTAAACGAGAGCCACGTGGATCTGATTCCGTTATTTCGTCCAAATTTGTACTCCAATTTTTACATTTATTCATTACGTGGCAACAAATTCTCATTTCATTTCATCCTGCAAAAATAGATATGGTCAATCATCGGTCAAGCAATAAATTCGAGGTAATAAACCTATAGAGGAAAAATCATCTCCGTGGTCAGTTGTTCTCAATTTTCCCTGATTTTATTGATTTTTTGTTTGTTTTGAATTCATCGTTTGAGGAATAGAATGGAATTTATTTGGGATTTTTATTGCGCGATAGAATTCCGTCGATCTAGGGTTAAAGAGGTGGCTGTATGATTCTGAAGTGGATTTGAGGGACGGGCGGACGGACGGATGGACACCGAGTTACGCGCGTGAATCGTGCGAGCATCATGTCACGCGGCTGAGCGTGTATCCCACTGGAGGCGGAAGTCAGGGTTCCCCTTGCGGAACCAAGTCTACCGGAACACCGGAACCGGACGGGCGCGGAACCAACGCCGAGCACCCGCAGTAAGCCAGCAAACCAGAGGACGTCGGATTGCGCCGATTCTCTTTGGACGCGATATGGCGTTACGCTCTGTGCAGTCCATTCGGTATCTTCCTATGTCGACTTTTTTCAGCATCGCCACATATACGAATATCTAAAACCTATCGATGGATTTTTAATGTTTGATGAGAGATTTCGGCCTTTTAAGGCGATATGGGATCAGTCTGTTCGAAATTTCGTTAGTTTCAATTGTTGTCACCTCGAAAACGCAACTCGTACTTTCTCGATGACTATATAACTGATTCGAATGAATCCTCGACTTTACAAATGAATTCAGTGTTTTGGCAGAAAGTGTAGGCTAAGTATTTCACTCCATCGAAAATATTGATTACAATCCAATTGAACGCATGTTTTTTATGTTAGCTAGGTTAGGTTGGAAGTGATGAAGAAAGTCTAATCATCAAAAGATCCTACCGTGGAAATTAAAATAATACTAATAGGTTATTGTATTGAGAAAAAATTCCAATACTCTGCAATAGTACACAGAAATATTCTGCGAAGGGTTTTTTACTCAGCACGCATGTAGATAGATACGGATAGATAAATAAATAATTTTATTTATTTCCATGGCATGGGAAGAGTCTTTCATGAAAAGCTAGTAAAGTAAGGTAAAGTAAACGCGAGATAGATATTTTCATGATAGATCAAAGAAAAACGAACTATACTGACTATTAACGAAATTTTTCTGGAAGGAATTTTTTACTTGGTTCTTTTTTCAGCAACTTTCATAATCAGCCATCAATTTTACCAAAATTTTACCAAAGACTCCGTTCAGAGGGACCCTTCGGCCAAAATCGTTAAAAAGTGTATTGTAGCTTTGGTTTATTGCAATTATTCATAATATACTAACTCATGAGGCAATCAGCCCGTCTAATGGATTTGAAGATTGAATAGCATTTCTCTTTTATCTTTTAAACTTCTTTATACTCTTGAGCTCACACTTGATCAATTTTACAAAAAATTCAATTATTTCAAAACCAGATTCTCGCTCAATGAACTACGAAAAAAAATCTTTGCAATGATAATTTCATTGCACGTGCACAGATACTTTGCCAGAGTAATTACGTGTGAAATATCCACCCTTTGTTGGCCGGATAGAACCTATGAATTTTCAGTCATTCTGTACCTCGACTGGGTCTAACGCGAATAATTTGTGAAAGGACGAGTATAGGTATAATATTGAGGGGTTCTCAGATTTGATTTTAATACGTCAGACTGTCACGAATCAATGCATTATAGTAGTTACCCCAGTGAAATGCGTGGAGAAGAAGTGAGCAGTATTCTATACTGACTCACTGTTTCACTTCATCAACCCTTCGATTGCACACAGGTGCAAATTTGAATGGGAAAATCTGAGGAACCAAATAAATAGTGTGTAATCTAAGGGGCCGGGGAAACTTTTCTGACTGAAACGGTGAAAATATCGGATACATTTTCATTCGTAAATAATTATGTATATGCTCATTGGAAAGACTCACATTTGCTCGTGGCCATTACTCACGTTCCATCAGTAGTTATTTCAAAGTCCTTTGACTATACGAACTTCAGAACAGTATACACTTGCTACAATAAGGATTCCTATCGAACACATCAGTCATCACTAATTCAAGGAACACCCTCATCCCTATTCTACCCCAAGAAAATTTTTTTTGATGGCACGGATCATGTTTTCTAGGTATAATTTCGCTGAAATGACTCGGAAGAACGTGGAGTTCTATAGCTGCGAAAGCTCATCATCACAAGTTCTGGGATAAGAAAGTCTCCATGTTCTTGAGATCCAAGTCCGTCCATAACCCATCAAAGTAAATGAATTTACTCGTTTCATCCGGAAATGTCTCAGCAACCAACTAATAACAGAATCAAAACGGACGTAATAATTTCACCACTGAAGTGACCCGTTTCTTGAAGTTCCTCCTTTGCCTCAATTGCCCTTTTTCTATTCCCTCCAATTCTGCAATCGAAATTGCAGCAAAAATGGCATCGGTACAGATTTGAATAACCGAAATTCGACATTTGTTAATCTTCTGCAACACACAGTCCATGTGGCGAGAACGTCTTGCCCTTTGGTCAATTACCGTGACAAGCGCGTACATGGTATACCGACTCGATTTCCATGTATGTATTCACAACACATACCATCACCATTTGTCTCCTTACTGTGTGTAGGTACTAGTGGGTTTTGGTCACTCGTTCTCGGTGCAGCAGGAGAACCCCCGCGAGGCATGGGGCAGCGTCGAACCTGAACCCGCAGAGCGAGGTGGTAACCCTAACCATGGGAATCTCAGCTCTCTTGACGCTTATTTGCCAGCAGCAGGTGAAGTCCCTAATTAACGCGACGTAACTACGATTCTATGGGAAATCTGACCACCACCTGCCAAAACTCACCACCACTTGTCCCAACCCAAAACCCCAGCCCCAGATATACCCCCATCTCTTCATAACTACAGGGTGTTCGCTAATAGGATCCGTCACGTACCATACCAATGAAATGTGTGCATGTAGATTACATCGCAGATAGATAGACGTATTATACCCAATGCTATGGGTCGAACAGGTTTATACCATTGGGATCCCCCTTTTCGTTTGGAGACAATTTCTCGATTCATGATATTATTCTGTGACTCCTTTTTGAAAAGATCTTTGATTTTGTGTACTTTGGTAACAGTTTTCTACGTCGTTTGAATTCGTGGTATGTTTTCGAAAAGTGGATGACCACACAGCAATTTGAAAATAACATATTGCGTTAGGAGGGCTATTGGATCGTTTGATTCTTTTCGGATTTGCCTCAATGTTCATAAGTATGAATTTCGAATCCAAATTTTGTGTAAATACGACTTTTTAACTTTAATTTTTCAAATCTTTAACAAACAATCAGGACGATCAAAAGTGAACGATTTGAAAAAGCGAAACTGTTGGGAATAAAAGTCAAAGAACATCATGGTGGACAATAAATGAATGATAAAATTGAATTTTGGCACGTGTACGTGTGCGAATTCCGATTGACCTACAAGTTTCTAATGATTTTCAAAGCCAACTTTAAAAAGAAACCAATGAATTGTACTGCAGTGTCAGAAATGACTGTGTTAAAGTTGCCGAACTTGGAGCACTATAAAACAATGAAGTGGTTAACTCGGAAGTTCAGCAGCAGTAATTGATGTGGAAAAATTTTCTACAGCGTTCAAAAGACTTCCAATAGTGTGGAATTGACACCAAATTGCATTCTTTAGTAGTCAACAGCGCACATTTTTTGCAGTGTATCTACCTTCTATGGGGGGCAGGATTGAAATTCCAGAAGAATCCAGAAAATTCCAAATTTTCATATTATACTGACTCACAGTTTACAGAAAGATTATTCCCCTCAAAGACTACGTAGCCAATTTGGAAAACTTCGAATGGAAGAACACTGAAGGTTCGAAATTCCGAAAGCTGATCCGACTTCCCTTCAAATTTCGGATTCTTGGACCTTATGCATTTCGACCTTTCTGAATTTGCAAGTTTTGAACTTTCACGTTTTTAGAAACTCAGACTCGCGTCTGAAATAAATGCACAATTTTGACCGTTCGGAACTTTTGAAGTTCGGAATCTCAATCCTGCCCCTACTATTCAGTACCAAATACCCATCTTGGCGCTTTCGACCTTATGGTTTCATGGTGACGCGATGTGGTACATACGTAGGTAGTCAAACCTGTAGTTTAAGTGCAATTGTTCTAAGGAATCATTCCCGTATCCGAGAGGTTGATGATGATGATGATGATGATGATGATGATAATGATGTTTGTGGTCAAAATTGGCATCCTGGTTTCGGATCACCCTATATATTAACGGTGTGTTTCGATTGTGCGTACACATATATATACAAATGCACAAGTACTCGTGCATTCTTTTGTACGTATACCCACATATTCCCGTGTGCACGCGTGCGTATATAGGTGGCCACGCCGCGGCACCGGGGTTATGGGAACGGCTACCGCGGGCTGGGTTGAAAACTATAATTACCTTCGAGTGCGGTGCTTAGGGCTTGAGAGACTGAGTTTGGAATAACGCCGTGGCCTCGTTGTTTCCAATGGATGAACGAGCACACTGGCTAAAATTTTCATTTTGATAAAAAATTTGAGAAAATCGAGCCTAATTGCCCGTCTATGACGATGAGCCACCTACTGTTCACAGTAGATATCTTTGCGTGTAAATTGTTCAATCGACAAATTAATCGCAAGGAATTGTCTCCGAAAGCGAAGCTTTTGAAATTTGGAAATCCTCTCTGCATTCTGTTATACCCTCACGTAGACCTCGGTGCGGTTCATTCCGCCGTTTATCAAACTTTTCAATGGACAGTCGCAACTTCGTAATTATTCCCAAAGCAATTTATTTTACACCCGTGGTTCGGGGTCGATTTGCACTTCAATATTAACTCCGGGCTACCAGCAACACCCATCCATCTACACCCGCCTTCCTCCATATACCTACCTAACCACCTACCTAACCACTGCTATAACCAGACGAGCCGTCATTTCGTTCCCAATTTCCAATTTTAAAACAGCTTTGATCGATTTCCCGTTGACAGGGGAGGTTGCTGGGGTGATTGGGTGGTGGGTGGTTGGTTGGCTGGCAAAGGGATGGCAGTGCCGGTGCTAGTAGTTCGTTTCATTTCCAAGGTGTATAAGGTACCAGGGTGTAAGGTTTAAGGTAAAAGGGGCTCTGCACGCTGACGGGAATAGCACCGACCGTCGCGGTACGTACGGGGGTGAGATTGCCTTGTCACCTTGACAAATGGTCCGAAAGGTTGGTAGGTACGCCGGTGCGGTGCACGGGAGCGACCCTGGGACGACCGCGGCGAAGGTACCCGAAGGTTCCACCTCGATTGCTCATATATATACTCGTGTGTATGTGTATGTGTGTGTTTGTGTGTGATACATATATGATCCACGTATATACACACGCAGATATGTACAACATGAATGACTATATATGTATCGTGAATTTATATGTAGATACTACATGACCACGTGGCGCGTCTCCCACGACATATCCTCGACGTACCACCTTCGACTCTTAGGTTTCGTCCTGCGCGGTGTTCCCTGATGGTGATGGGATTACGTAGGTAGTATCCTAGGCATACGACTTCGGTGTATATTAGTCATTGCCGATTGACAGCCCCTCGCGAATACCGGGGTGTATCTATAGTCGGCAAGAATTACCTCTTGTACGTGGTTGGAAACCAGACTCGTCAAAGACAGCTATCGTTGGTTTTCTTCTCTTTTTTATTCTCATTCCCATGGTCTACTGACGAAAATTGTTTTTCAATTACGAAGTTGTTACGGAACTTGCAGAAAGCAGCTTCTACTCTTCGAATGAATCCAACACATTACATAGTCTATAATAAGTACTTTCACTCCAATGCTCAAAATTCAATGCCAATTTTGATTCGGATTTTGATACCACTGAAAAACCAGTGAACTGAACAGAAATACTTCAATAGTATAGACTTACGGAATGATGAATTGCTCAATTGAAAAATTTCGAATCCGTTCTATCAGAAATTGCAATGCAAACGACGCTTGCCAGTCGTAAAGCAGAATGGTGGAGTGCATCAGGAGATTTTTGAACTCATCGGTAATTCGGGAATTCATTATTTCGGTATTTTAGTAGCTTCATGTTTCGGTTTCAGCACTTCGGTAGTTGGATATAAGTAATAAAAGCCAATGTCCTCAAATATAAGGATTTGGAACATAAACCATTCCACTGATCGAACGACTGTCAGGCCTTGCGGAAGGCCAAAATATCACATCGTTAGAAAAAAAATGTTGGAAATGGCTCTCTCGACTCTTTGTGTCAATCCTAACACGTTTTTAGTTATAACTACGAAAGAATTTGTTATTTTGAGGAAAAGATACGTTGTTCGAACTGAAAAAAGTAGTTAACGTAAAGTTAACACGAGTGTTCGAGTGAACTGTTACCAACAGTTCTGTTCTAACAGTGCGCAATGATCGGTAAATTACACTCAAGTTTCTAGTCCGTTCATCTAATCAAAATTTCGTTCACCAATTCATTTACTAACCTCACTTTTTTGTACGCAGGTTTTTTTCATTTCTCGACCGCATGCGACGGGAATTGCCTCTGTTAGATCTGGCCAATGTTATAAAGACTAAGTAATACACCTAAGTAGTTACAAATTGACAAATTTCTACTCAAGTGAAGACAGAGTGGCCAACAAACTACACGCCACGATGCCCCCCTGGTGATAATGGCCCTGTCCAAAAAGGAAATATTTGTGTTTTTTTTTTTTTTTTTATTCTTATACTATTTCTTTAGGTATGTTGCTTTCATTCTTGCGCAACGCGCACGCCATCGCAGGTCCTGACCTCGTGTAAAAATTGTGTATTCGTGGTTTGAAAATGTGAAGCTGAGGTTTGAAATTATACGGTACTTATGTCGTAAAAGTGAATGATTTTGTTTTATTTTATAAAATATAATCTCCCGAACTACGGGGGGAGAGAAATAAGTGAAATAATTCATAATTTCGTACTCCACGGATCTCTTTTTGCCTTGGAGAATATAATCGGGAGTTGAAATAAAATGAAACGAACGAATGAATGGGGGTCTTGGCAACTGCGTCTTCCTGGATATATAAGTCGCTGAGCTCTCTTCGAGGTCCTTTCATCGACTCGTTAACACGAGCATCGAACCGTAAAAATCCATCTTATTATCCATTAGTCAAAGGACGGGTCCATTCTGGTCCCAAATACGATCGGGCAATTTAAAATCATTTCGTGGAAGTCTCGGCAGCGTCGCAATACTTATTATCAATTATTACTATATCGACAAACAAATTTCCAGCTAGATCTATCCATGTGTGCGTACGACAACAACTTACGCTGTTATCCACTAAAAATCGTTCGAAACGCAAAATAATTATCAAAAAACGTAGTGAAAACGAATCGGAAAATTCCAGTTAAAGTCAAATATGGCATTCGATCAATTTCTACATCAGACAAATCACATCACGTATTCAATGCCTAAGTCTAGAATCTCGATTTTTTGACCACACGAGTGAAGATAGTGAGAAAAAGAAGACGAAAAATTGTTATCTCTGTCCTCGTTTATCCTCCCGTTGAATTAACATATTAGCATACGCATTCCCACACAGCCATGCATTTGGGACACGCAACCCTTTATGGTTGACCGGGCAATGGTGTATGGGTAGCGCGTTTTCTCGTGGACAGTGATTTGCCACCCTGACCGCCCTCACCCTAGGGACAGATGGGGTTCTCACGATCCCCTTTCCCTTTACTTTCCCTATATGTATATAGTTTCCTTTTTCTCTCCCCCGCAAGGGACGGGGACTAATGTCAGTTGTAATCGTATGCAATAATGCGAGTGTCACAACAACCGGATTCTTTCATTATTTCTCAGTTTGGATTCACCGAATTAGCTATTATACTGCGTTTTTGGTTCATGGGCTTTTGCTCAAGCTCGAAATACTTCTGCCTCACATGAGTATAATATATCCTTGGACACAATAATGTGATCAGAATCAATTTATTCCTTTATCAGAGTTCATTTCATATCGTTAGAATAGTCTCGTTCCAAAACACCTGCTGCATGAATTCTCCAGGCACGCTTTTGATTCGATTCAACTTCTCTAGGGTCGAAATTATTTGGAGAACGTGACGGAAATTGAATCGAAAAATTTCACAGAAGACAGAGTCAATTTGAAAAAAAAATTTCTGACCATTCGTTTTTCACTTATTTGCAAACTGCTTGTCTGAAGATTTGAATTTTTCAATTTCCCTTACCTAATTTATGACGGTTCGTATTTCGGACCATCTCAATCCTAGATACGTCAAATCCCATCAATGAAGGTAATAAAAAATTCATGTTGCAGGTGTTTTTGAAATGATACGATTGTATAACGATGTGAAAAATGATGATTCGCGAAGAAATGAATTGATTTCGGACCATATCGGAGATTCCGAACCGCTCAATTAAAATTGAAAATAACTTCTTTAGTATTTATAACGATGTGCTGAGTTCTCTCAATTTTTTCTTTTCGTCAGTCCTCGAGAAGTCTTGAAAACACCTGGTCCTAAGATAGGTTTACACTGTCTTGGCTCTATCCTGTACGTGAATAGCATAAATATACGTACGTACTTTGAAAGGTACGCGCATTATTTTCTAATTATACGATCGGAAGATTTATTTACGCACGCACGCGTAAGTATAGACACGTGAATACTTTCACTGGTTGTCGTCATCGATGAAATATACCCATGGTGTTAAAATGGGATCAAGAATTCAGAAACACTTGCCAGAGAGTATATGAAAAAGGGGCGCGTGAAGTACAGATAATCGCTTGGAAGGCAGGGAAAACGGAACAATTAAAACGTTATTAAACGCTGCTATTTGCAATTCAATTTACCCTCCCTTCTGAGGGCTTTCTATGAATAAATTAAACCAATTCCACATGAAATATGGACGTACGAATGTCACATTTTCCCCTCTTCAACTTCGGAGTCGGTACCTTCGTTTCTGTCTGAAATATTAGATTTCTTTCAATATCGCATCATTCCGAAAATGTCACCTTAACAAAAATTCCCTGCAATGACAGGCAGATTGATGTGCCAATCTTTAACAAATGTGCTAAATATGCAAAGATTTATTGCTCTTGTAGGTCGACACTATTGTCGGACTACATAATTACGGTGAAATTATACCATCGCGATACCCTCGAAAATTCGTACGAATTAGAAACCGACTCGTTGGAAAAAAAAAAAAAAAAAAATCCGCTGGGACAAAATTTTACAAAAAAACAAATCCAATAGTCATATTCCCGCGAGAACGAAGCAACGGACTTTTATGATTTTTATCTTCATCGATAGCAATCGCTCCAGTTACTTAGAGATGACTGAATTCTGGAATAGATTGATGCAGTAATTTTGTATCGTTTTGAAATCGAAATATCTGCGCGGAAAGTTTTAGGGTTAGCCCATTGCGGTCAGCCGATTTACCTGCTTGTTTAACTTCCGTTTGTAAAACCTGTAAATCTCGTAAAACTCTGTTGATCATTGCGGATGAAAAACATTGACGCAGGGTAATCACGCAGAAATCAAGAAGAAAAATCACGACCTGAAACCAAGTGCAGTTAAATCGGAAATTAACAATCGTTTCTTGAGTTATTTCTTGTGCATGCGTGCAGATCGTGCAGTCCTTTCGTGTAATATACGATGGTTTGCAAAACTCGAACCTGCAGATTTGAATACCTACGTCTTGTGCATTAATGTCAATATACCTACGTTTATGACGTACTGCGGTTGGAGCTAATGATATAGTGTTTATATGCCAATACGTCACGGTAACGTGTGATATTTTATCGAGAACTATTTGAAACGTACCGCGTTTCTGATGCGTGTATTTGTATGTTGTATATGTCCCATCATGCCTCATATGCCTACCATGGTTAATTCAGAAAGGCGATTCCGTTGAAACGGTAATGACGGGTTGCCCGCGTGGCGACCGCCCGATGTCGTTATTAACAAATCGACAGGGAAGCCCAGATCGTTAATAACAGTACAAAGTGTAACGCCTATGGTAGGGGAAAGGCGTATATTTCCCCAACCCGATATACCTACGTGTGCCTATAATTACATATCATTTCATTATTTCGCTACTCTTGTTGCAAACCGTACATAACCTTTTCTCTATTATAACCTAACGTCTATCATCTAGTGCATCGCCCTTGCACACCAAACCATATATACCTTCAGTACCTACGAATGTATAATATTTCCCCATTGACTTGTTGCAGGTCGGAAAACGAACGCAAAATGCTTAACCCTGAGACTGGCTGTTACTCAGAATCCGTTCGTGCGTGGTAAGTAATTGCTGATTAAGTTATTAGCGGACTAGCTAATTACCCTTCATCGTATGGTGGACCATATTTGATTCTTTGAAAGGATTTTTTCTCCACCGGAGTAAATGAAACGCGTTTTTGTCCGGTATATCTAGGGTCTAATTTATTGCTGAGAAATTTTCAACGTAACTTTATACGTATATAAAGGCTCTTTTCTTATGACGAAAGGACAAATTCTAAAATCCCGCACGTTGTTAGCGAGGGTTGAAAATAACGAAGCGACCTTTCGTCTGCAGGTATATACGTATATACTTGGAAGCAATTTCTTTTTTTAACTATTTCGCGTCTGTCTGCACAATTTACTATATTTTAGTAGCAATTTATTTTCCACTGCAAATCACGCAAACACGACTTTTCTCTCTTCTCTAACAACTTATGATGCAGCACACGTGGATATACACATCTATAGGTACTTTTACCATCACCCACGCGTTCGTTTTCACTGTCCCCAGCTGGCATGTTATAGGTAACGAAGATATTCCTGGAACACGATTTACCAGGCGTTCTTTGGTATATATACGTGAAGAGTCGGTTAGACTCTTACTGCACAATGGTCGACTACGTTCTAATATCGACTTTGTATGCAAGCAATCGCTTCAACGATCGACAAATTGTTATCAAATAGCATGTAATTGGGACGGTAGAAGAAAAAAAAAAAAAAAAAAAAAAACAGCTTTGTTACGGAACGACCTGAATTTGTGGCAATATACTGTATACTAGATATATGCATAAGCATAACCTAAAACCTAGCTAGAGCTTCTCGCAACCTTTTTTCACAACGAAAATACTACTTCGGCTCTAGATTTTGAGCTTTGAATTTTTTTACGGGGTTCTAGATTCTTGCTAAGATAGAGCAAAGGGTTGGCGTCGATTCCATCTTGATTACCTACCCAGTCCTCACCTGTAATGACAAGTCACAATTATTCGACGGACCCACGATTACTACAGCAGACTTTGCAATTTGTAGTTACGATACGGTTTTGACCCTAATTTCTTAATGCTCGGCGAGAACGCGTACAACTTTATCATGTATTTCTATATAATTCTCATTAGAATATTAGATAGATTAGAGACTGCAAAGTCAGTGGCCAATATGAAATCCTGGTTTAGTTCAATTCGCAGCTTCGTTAAATTAGCCAACGAAAGCTACGCATTTACGCAACTTTCGATATTATATATTATGCATATTGTACCCAAGTCTACCTCCTGACGTGCGCGCGGGGTGACGTTCATCCTCGTCGTTTGGTATCGACAGCATCTGGATTGGCGTAATGCATTCGAGAAATGAGATTAGATAATGAATTCATCAAAATCCAAACAAGAATAAGTAATCGAAATTTGGCAGTGGATTGCGAAGGACAGGAATTTCACTGTCACCCGCAGCGTTCAGTCTAAACCGGGACGTGTTGACAATGTATTAGCGATTATCTCTCGACACCCTAGACTCTAGATCAAACCATGTTCCGAACAGACTGCACTGCACCGTTTTGTACCTAATTAAGATTCCGTGTTAATGAACGGCGCGTGGTCGGGCAGGACTTTGGTACAAGACACGAGCCGTGAGATTCAAGCCAGATTAAAGGTGTGAGATTTACCCACAGGCCTCGTCATGCACCTGATTCTGAATTCATTCAAGCTTATAATCTTGAATTCGAGATCAATTAATGTTCCAAATTTTGAGCGATTCGCACTTTGTACATCTCAGGTTTAATTGTAAATTCGACAGATTAACATCAATTGATGATGGTTCGATTAGGATGATCATTCTTTAGAGTTTCTTCATTAGTTTTCTTCAACCCTTGACTATAGGCAATGGAAATGGTTTTCACTAAATATTCGTATGGTTACCGAGTGATTATCTTTGATCATGCGATAATTGCGAACGATATATTATCGCCAATACGATCAAGCTGTGCATTAAACGCGCTGCAGCATGTGCCTCCCCTATCTCAAGGGATGCGACTTGAATAATAATTTTCAAGTATTTAGTAGCTTCTGATCGATCGCACGTAGGTATTCCGCACTTCGAAACCCCATCTGCTTGAGAAAGAACTGAGTATATATCTTTTTTTTTTCTTCAACCTTTACTTGAAACCTGTTATTTCTGGTCTCTGAAAACAAAAGGGTGAAGTTTTTTTTTTTGCTTCTATTTCTTTTTTCCCTATTCAAAACCTCTTCAGTTCGCTGCTCGGTTGAATAGAAGCCGTCTACTAGGCGCGCTGGAGGTAAAAATATATTTTTCGGGAGCTCGACGGGATTATTAGAGGCGAAATTCCGAAGCAATTTACGAAACACATTCGAGCAACCGTAGTTTAGGTTTATAGGTATATATACGCGTAGTGTTAATTCAAAATGTATAATTTCAGGTTGATATCCATACCTGCCCATTTGCATTGCAAATAACCTCCTTTGTACCAACTTAGC
The DNA here is from genome assembly GCA_963989295.1 of Ametastegia equiseti. Taxonomy (NCBI): domain Eukaryota; kingdom Metazoa; phylum Arthropoda; class Insecta; order Hymenoptera; family Tenthredinidae; genus Ametastegia; species Ametastegia equiseti. The sequence continues at coordinate 17,556,726 of OZ022389.1, read as the reverse complement.
CGATCGTGCAAGTCCCCTGACTTTGTATAAGACGGATAATTTGAATCGCTGTTAATGCGATTAAAGGTTATCAGATCTGCGCTCGGCTGGCTTGAATCTCGCGTGATGTCGGGGCCAGTCGAGGTGACCATTTGTCATTACGTGACGCCCGTGCAGGTGGCATGATTTACTTCCGCTCACGACTACCTCCCTCCTCATGCGCGGTTCTTGAGGAAATCCTTGCAGTCCTTCAAGAGATTTTCAACTTCTCTGAAAGTCCACGCTTTCACACTCGTCATTTTTCAATTCAATTGGTTCAATCTCGATCACGTTTCACTGCATATTTCTTTGATTAGTTTTATTCGGACTTGATCGTCGTTCAAAGCTTGCATATTTTATAGTCACGTGAAATTCAAGTCTACGATGACATTATATGCTTATCTACAATCCACTTAGAATTTCTCTGAATTTATCACGAAATATGGATAAAAACGATACTAACGCGATTCTGCAGCCAGAGAAATATAGCGTTGAATTCATTTTTCACTTCACATTAATCAGATTGTATAGTTATTATTCTTCGCTTTACACACGCGGAGAAGAAGTTTTTTTTCTATAGTTGGATAAAATCATACAAATACTTCTCACTTGGGGATAGCAGACACTAAAATGATCAATTTTTCATTGAAAATTGTCTCAAATACAATACAAGAATGATAGTTTTGTAGTTTTTAACGAAAACTGACGTAGATGGTAGCTCTGAATCCAGCATGATTAGAAAACGGTTAGATCCCAAGAAGATCTTCATGAGTCCGAAAGATATCTGCAAAAGCATTGTGCAAAATCATTCTAAGACACATAATCTATGTTTTGAAATTAGAAGCGTATATAGAACTTCATTCGTGAATTATAATTCATCAAGATTTTCCATATTTCAATATCCCTACCCTCAAACGGTCTTATTGATTGAATACCCCGCGTGCGAATTCAGATGGAAAAATCTGAGAAACTGAATGGAGTGTGTAATCGAGGGGCTAATTAACGGTGGAAAACTGATTATTCAGTCTTGTGATTTTGTAATTGTGAGAGATCTGAGAAAATCGAGCTGTGTTGGGAAAGTCGGGATGCCATAGAATACATAAAAATATGGATCTAAAGGGCCCGAATTTCATTCATTTTTTTTTTTACTGTTCACGCCTTTTCAGAGGAATATTCGTGTTCGGGATTCAGACGAGCGATATGGTGACTGTACGATACAGTTTGACGGATTCTGACGTAGCGTGTATCTCTTTGGTTATATAGGTATATAAGTTTGAGCCAGGTAATGCGAACAGGAATAGCCATTGGGCGAAGTGATTAACGCATGAATACTGAGCAAAAGGATTTCTGGATCGGGGGGGTTGCGTGCGTCACGGTCGTCGGGGGTGTCGTGGCGTCACGCACCCTCGACGTCGTAACGGCGCAGACATTCGTTTCTGGGTCTGTTAACGGGGGCCGTTAACGCGTCTTGACGTAGAGAGGGATACGCGCCTTAATGCGGGGGATAAGGTTACATTAGCAGCGATAGTCACCGCGCTTTGCTTTGCTTTCCTTTCCTTTCCTTTCCTTTCCTTTCCTTTCCATTCCATTCCTTATAGCTTTGCTTCACTTTCATCTTCCTCTATCACTGAGAAGGGAAACTTAGTGTGGATATCCAACCGATGCCGCTCCCTCGTTGCTATACGAGATATACGCGTGATTAGCCACTACACGCCTCGACAAGGGTTGGGTCTCGGGAAGTTACTTGGATTACTTACATGGGTCTCTGGTTGGTTAGCTCAACTAGGAAATCGTCATTATATTGTCGTATGGGGGCTAGGGGTTGAAACAAGAAGAGCAAATGGATAGCTGGGTATTGAAATGAATTGAAGTTGTTAACGTTAGATAATGTGATGGAATTTGTCGAAAAAAAACTTCACTATTTCATTACTCAAATGTTGTTAGATTCGCCAAATTGACGAGGTACATGGGTGCAGTATTTCACTCTGCACGAGGGAAAATCATCCATTCTGTATAATTTGTTCACGTTGAACCGCTCGAGTCACAAAATAACGAATTTGTTTCCTATTATTATTTTGTTCTTTTATTTCGTTAACGTTACGAACTTCAACCTCAGTGTACTGCATGCGTATTCAAATTCCGCAAAACTAATTCAATTCCGTATGTACGAAGAAATGTAGCTCCAGATCAAACGGACTGCGTTTCATTTTATGTGATCAAACTCCGAAAAACTATATATACGATTTTTGTGAGGTTTTCTTAGTTGTGGAAGTTTGAACTATTTTCGTGGTTTTTCATGCGAGAAATTATAATTTCATCTAATTTTTCCGACGAAGATAACTATAACTCTTTATCAAAGACCATGAGAATCCAGAACCTTTGCCATAATTATTGACACGAATTTCTAAATTGTGTTGAGCATCTACGAAAATACCATTTCGTAGGGAATTTTTACTTGATTCTCACAAAATCAATTTCTTTCACGTTTTTTTTCAATCAATCCGGAGTCTGTACGCTCTTGATAACTTTATCAAGAGGAAGAATCGTTCTCCGGATTAGATACAGTTGCATATTATATGTAACTTTGGTCCGTCTCGTCTGCTAAGTTCACACGGTTGAAAATACCATTTCGTTACGAAAAAAGCTGCGCGACAATGCGATTTTTGATTAAATTTGTAGAAATTTGTAGGCCCAGAAATCGCCAAGACGGTTTTCCAGAGAAATTTGTCTTGAAGAAATGTTTCACGAGCCAGGGGATGGATGTTTGAAAAAAATCACTGATTCACCGCGGAAACTTGAATGCCAGATTTTGATTTCGCATTTTGCATTGGGTGGATCTCTTTTCGCCATGGCAAACGTATTATTGTAAGTACGACTCGGCAACGTCTATAATACGAGTCAACTATAGCAAAATCGTATTTTCTGGAAACTCGTATAGATATGAGTGACCCTTAAAAAAAATTTTCTCCGCCATTGGCAGAAATTTGAAACTGTTGACAGGCTCCACACCAGAGAAAAAGGAAATATGAAGATAAAACCCAACAGAATAAAACAGCCAATAATCATTTAGAAGGCATAACTGAAACCAATCAGCAATCGATACATCCGATTTCATCAATTCTTCCAAAATAACACTAAAAAAATACAAAATTAATTCTATCATCCTCGCCGAAATCTATGCGTATTTTTTTATTCTTACCCAAAAAAAGTGGAAATGACGTAGTTTTCCGAAAGAGAGCGAAGACGAGGGGAAAATACGATAACGAAGCCCCGAAGTGCGGTAACATAAATAACCAGCAAAGTTTTAAAACGTTTGTTAGCCGGGACAAGAACACGTGTATACATACCGTCGACGGGGGTATGCGGCGTGTGTCGTTGCCCAAAGTCCAGAAAAAAAAGAGAGAAGAAAAAGTGAAAAAAAAAATTCGGCCACGCGGTTGGGAAAGGCGAAAAAGTTGGTCACTTTTACGAGGGTCCAACGTAGAAAAACACCGACCGGAATTTTCCCCCCCGGCGCCGGGGGCCAGTTTGTCAAACGACCCTTCGGTGTATCGCTTACGCGACAGCAAATTTGTCTTCGACGAGCAAAACAAATGTCTACACACTGGAAGAGATCACCTTATGTATATGTCCACGTGCGGGTGGCAGCTCTTTTCTATATATATGTATATATTTATATGTATTGGTTCTCCACTTATTACTATATGTATACGAGCACGTGGAAAGCTATGTGTCTGTTATGCATACATAACCAAGTGCGAGATATTAAGGTGTTTCTCTTTTTTTTACGAGGATGTACTGTACATACCTTGCCTCAGGTGCGGAAGCTCCTTATTATATATTAGCGACGGAAATTTGCCACTCAAAATCCCTGGGTTTGTTTTTTTGATGACCAATTTGCATGGTGCATGATACCTATGTTTGCTCATAGAATCCACAAATTGGACAAATTCAACAAAATTAGGCGGTCCCTATAGATATTGTCATTCCGTTATCAGTGTTCCATCATTGTACAATTTTGTAAGCTCCAGAGTTGTTAGGAATTGTCAGGAAGACACCATATGAAAATTAACGTTCTTTCCACTTTCTACACTGTATGACCAAGCTCATCACTAAATTCTATAATCGAATGCGGCCTAATTTTGGCTCTTTTCAAATGCTGCCATGTCCTCGAGAAGTTCTCACGAACTAGCCAACTTTCCATGAGAATTCGTTCTCAAACTGGCTGAAGTGGCAGAAATCAATTTCAAAATCAGTAAAATTTGATGCGAATTTAGCGATTTCTTCGTTTTGTTGAATACTTCATAATGTACGACGGTTGTATCGTCAAGTTATCCATTTCGGTTCGTTCTAATTATTTCGGATTGATCTAGCCTTCTTGTCTTTTCAATCGTACTGGAGATACGAGAAATTATTATTGAAACATGAATATCGAGGATGCGATTCGAGACATAAAAGTTTACCTGCATAATTGACAATAAAGGTTTTCGAACCCTTTGCTGTTTTCCAAATTAATATTGAACCAGGACGATTTGAGTTACAGAAATTCTTCCGCTATAGTCCTCATAGTTTTCATTTCTCTCCATACAGTCACAAATTGTTCAATCATGGTTTCTGGAATGTTTCTTAGACTGATATATTTGTGAGTAACTCCCGACCAAGTAGACGAAATAATCCTTCATTGTAAGATCTTGCGGATTCGTCTCAATCCACGCTATAATACCATTAGCTACAAAAAATGGTACCAAGAATTACGCGTCAAGAGATGAAGCTAACCTTGGGATTCTGCAACGATCTATAGCGATCGGCGCCTTCCTTCGAAACCGCCGAACTTTATCACAAAATTTTTCCTCCTACGATTCCAATTGTCATTTCAATAACAGAGATTCGATTTCTGCTTTGCAATGCTCATCATCTACATCGCAGTTGAACATTTTATTATGACTGGTCTGTATCTGTGGGTAGCGATTAATATCTTTCTGCTGTAAATCAAGACATTGAAGGACTAGAAGTTGATGCGAAATAAAAGTTGTACAGTTAGAATGAGACATCGGGCATTCAGTTTCTAGCTGGGATATAAAACGAGTCAGGCGATTCAGCGTTGGTCCCTTGCACCGCGTGTGCTCTGCCATTTCTCGTACCTACGAACCAACCTATTTCGTATTTCGCCACGGATTTGCATAAATTATATTTTATTCTTCTGGGAACATTAATTTCCAGGATGCATTTTTACGCCCGCTTAACAATACCGTGAAATCGTAACATAGGTGTCCCATGCACGCTGCGTTAACTCAGAACTGCGAAGGACGCGCGAATCTCTGCAGCATAAACATATTTCTCTATATAACAAGTCGATATACGTCTGGAAGATTTTTTTTTTTCCTCCTTCAGTCACCATAAGAAAACCATAACAAAAAATATACACCATGAAAATGGATAACCGGAGAAATGACGACAGAAATTTTGCTACACGAGGGTGCGGGGTGATATCAACCAGAACACTTAGCGCGTTGGCTTGGTCAATTTTTCCCTCTTGGTAGTCGATGATCGTGCCATTAGGACTCCTTAGGGGTTGTTTTGGGGAGGCTCGTGATGTCCTCGTGAAATTTTTCTCCCTCGAGTATTGTTTTCCCCTGTAATGTGCAGATGCAATGTTGTTCGTTGGTATCGTATAGATGTTGTATTTGTCATCTCACGTCTACAGACGTCCGGATTTCAACCACACATCGTTCATAACTAACCCTAAATTCGAAATTCTTCAAATTTCTTCCTGCATTTTTGTACGTGAGTTAAGCTGAAACTCGATTGACTCGTCCGTGGTGATGGAAAATAGGTAGTGGATCTGTGACGACAGTTACCTACCTCCATATCTTCGACGTGAACCCGTGGGTGGACGGATGTCGGCGAGCTAATAGAGGTGTTAAACTATCTAATGGATTTCCTAGTCCTTCTTGTACTCGGTCCCCTATACGCATCTCCCTGGGTCTTACCATACCCCACGTGCTATAATACGCCTGTGATTTATCTGGCCTCGGATCAGTGGGCGATCCGGGGTCATCCTAGTCGCATCTATAATCATTGTCAATCCCCTGGCAAAGGTGGAAATACATTATAACATAAGATCCTGTAAATTTGGGAGTCGAGAACGTTTGGTGAGGATCAAAATATCGAAAGATGAGAATTTCAAACCACCAAATATATCAGTGGTAACGCTTCGTGGCCACATCTCTGTAGAATAACTTGTTAGTGGTCACACTGGTTAAATTTTACCCAGCCAAGTTTCAAATGGTTGCTATGTGAAAACTATATCAGTCCGATCGGTATCGAAGAAACACTGACTGAGAATACTTTGAACATTCTAAAACATGTGTGAAAAGTTCTTGCGTCAAAATTCAAATCACAAAATGTTCAAAAAAATCGTAAATAAGTAGATTTGTCAAACAATACACCTCCTCACTCAAAAAATCATAAATTTGGGAATTTTTAATATTTTCAAGTCAAATTTCAACTGGAATACTTGTCAGATATGCTACTTCTAGAAAAAAATAGTGGCATATTGTACGTTTTAAAACAGGAATTTATTTCGACGTGTGAAGAGGATCGATTTTGGTGTAGAAATGGATGCGGATTCATCTGGAAGATATAAGAGCGAAAAATGCATCTTTTCGCTAGAAAAATCGTAACTAATGCATTCGTTAAATATTTTTTACCCAAAATGAGGCCTGGGTAAAATTTACCCATGGTGGCCTCGGAGGGTTAAAATTAAATGTTAAGAGCCTCCAAAGCTGCAGTAGGTCCTAAAAGAATTACGTTACATATTTTATCAGTCGCTATTCTAGTATTCGCGTTTTTGACATTTGCATTATTGGCTATATTCCAACATCGATTTTTCGAAATTTTGACCCCACCCCTATTTTTGATTCATTAGCATATCTCGTTATAAACCATAAGCACAAATCCTGCGCGAATTCCAGTACGCGGGTGCGACTTATTTGCTCGAGTTCATTAACCCCGGACTAAAACTCGATCTGCTCCATAATAGGAAAAAATAAGAAGGGGAAGCGGGGGGGGGGGGGGGGGTATAGAAGGAGGTAGGAAGAGAATTATTGCGCCCCTTGTTGTATGTCAATACGTAATACAATATATATAACCCGGCGAAGATATGCGGAGAAATTAGTCCGAGGCGTGACGAGGATCTAACGAGTTTTTCATACAGTTTTTCGCAACGCTTGAGAAACACCACACACATGCCAAACCTCAAAGCGGAGAACCACTCCTGCAATTCATCCGTGTCAAATCAAAATCGACAACCGCGAAAGGATTGAGCCTCGCGATTGAACCTCAGGGTCAAAACTTACATCCTCGTTTTTCGATCGAAATAAACTATGTAGGTATACGGGGTACCGTCGAACCCACATGGTACCAAGCACACGGTTGTAGTTGCCTTTGCCACCCCATCTTCACCCCTCATTTTTGCCCTTCATCAGTGAAAATCGCGCATTGCAGCAATGCTGCAGCTGCAGCATATGCGGTATCCCCCCCCCCCCCCCCCCCCCCCTCCAGCTGCTTTGGGACGGTATGATATACTATGGGGTGACGCTCATGCGCTTATTTTTCGATGACGTTCTCTTCAGGGATGGTTGAGGTGAACGGATGGGCGGATGGATGGATAGATGGATGGTTGGATGGATGGATGGATGGACGGATGAACGGACACTAGCGCGTGTCCAATCTGGGTACGCCGGTCTATTCCTGCAGTGCGACGATTTTTCACGGTTCCGTTATGCTTCATCCCTTGCCGAGGATTCAGCCCCCTTTACTCAAATACTCGTTTTAGAGACATCGAACGGATCTAGTCTTCTCTCATGCAATTATATGTGTACCTACCTCACACAGAGATGATACTTACGCTGAACGATTCCACATTCAAAAGTCAATTACTCTGAGGGATCTAATCTCACGGTTCGAACTCGTAAAAGATCCTTCTCAGGGACTCAATGATTGAATTAATCATGAAACCCAAAGAGCACAAGCACCTTTCGAGGAAAATACATTTCTGTCTAATCACGGGGACACGTTACAGGAATAATCTTTCAAAAATCGGTTTTCATACAGCTCATTAAGACAATTTCAAGCTTATAATGCTAAGCGATTTGTAAATTTTTTTGTATTAAGGACTCCGCATTTCCTAGTCTTTCACGTTTTTTATCTTCTCACATAATTTTTAAGCAAGTCTTCAGACTTCACGCACCGTGGATTCACTTGAGTCTACGTTAAAAAACGAAAAGAATGAGCTCTCGTACGTCCCTTTATGTGAAATTACATCCGAGATAGGAATTTATCAAAATCGGAGTGTTTTATCACTCCAAGTTACCGGAAGAGATAAAAAAAATACGGTTACCGTTCTAGGGTAAATTCGTTCTTTGATCTTCTATAATCGTATTCGGGTTTCTCCTTGATGATCAAATACTCAGATATTTAAACTTACAGTAATGGTTCATGATCTTAAAAGGCGGATGTTCGAAGAATTGTTTCAAATGTAAAATTCATTCATGATTTTTCCCACTGCAGTGATTTGAAATAACTTATTTTCAAGGCCTGTATGTATACCCCGTTGATTTTTTAATTACCATAGATACCGGATGTGGGTCTTGACTGTATTGCGAGTAGGTATAACAAGTCATGATATACCAGTAAACCTGACTAAAGTAGTATTTATTTGCGATATAGCATATGTTACTTGCGAGGGGCTTGGGGGTGCGATTAACGCACGCGGCAGGACCTCGTGCGTTACGGAGAGCATAGAGAAGGCCTTGGGGACGTTGGGGGGTAAACAGCGAATAACCACTGGGGACATGGCGTTAGCCATGGGGTAAAGTCGAACCCCACCACGTCTGTACACCGCGCGTAAACGATTCTATAAATATTTTATTGCTTAGTGATTTGATTTTATTACGGAGGTAATCGAATCCAGACCGTTACTATACAAACGGAAGACCCCGTGTATACTGCTCAACCTAAACACACCCCATAGGAAAATTTACCAACTCGATGCAGATGTACTCAATTTCTGGCTGGTCAAAATTTTTGGTTCACAGAAAAATATGTGCAATTCGGATAAAATGTGTTTTGGGATTTTTTTGCAATATGGCGTGACTCAAAGTTGTCCATATTTTTATGGTGGCTGAGACGCACTTCCGGGACCAATTGATAAACAATTATTGAAACGGTGGTGCAGATCCTGTTTCATTTAACTTCAGAACTCGAAATTTTTGCGTATCGATGGTGAGGGGGGTGGGAATCTTTTCATCGGTAAAATTGGCCGTTTACAAAAATTGATAAATTACCACTTCCTACATCATTTTGGTCACGACTACGTAATTTCCTGTGGAGTACCGCGATAGCGTTGACGACCTGCCCAACTCTGTGGCAAGGGGATATCGCAGGTAAGGGGAGGGGAAATAACAGGGCGTTCAGGATGGGACGTGGCCGAGGCCAACGAAGGCTAGTAGCAAACGGAAATTGGCCCGATGACATTGATTAAAGCGTTTAGCGGTGCGGCGACAATGACGTTAATTAATCGGATGTGGTGTGAGACAGTAAGATCTCGAGTTTGGCAGATTTACTGAATTTCCCATATCCACATAACGGGACTATAATACGCCATATCTTATCCTAATCTGGCATCGCCCGTATCCAGGAAACGTTACCGAGGGTCAGCTTTCGCTGGTTTTACTCGACAGTGATGAAAATAGTAGATCAAAGCCTATAGCTGGGATATTTGTCATGAAACTAATAATGAGGCTGATTTGCGACAGGTATATTCATCGCGCAGAAATATTTACGAAAACGATGAGAAATTATAGTTGCTTAAATTTATTTTCAGCAAACCTCGGATAGATCAAATTCGTGTGTAGAGTTTAAATTAGAGTGTATTTGACGAAGCGTATAAGGATAAGATCTTTGGCAACATAAGCGTTTACCGAATTCATTACCGACGATAAGGTTTGGTGAAAAATAGTGAAGAAAAAGTTGATTTCAAAACTCCCAAAGTGGTATAAATTTGACGAAAAATAAACAAGCATATGTTACTCAGCACCGAAGCGATAATTTTTCACTCGCAAGTGCGCTCAATGTTAGGTAAACCGTATTTCGTACAATTTTCTAGACGTCTCAGACGCGTTGTTTACCGTGTGAAGAAAAAGAAACAAGAAAAAAAAAAGGAAACGAAAAAATGAAGAAAAATAAAAATCACTGGCGAAAATAAAAAGCGCAAGCTCATCGGACAAATGAGCATCACACCTCGAACCGAAGGGTCGACAGTTGGCTACCTGAAACGATTTATTGGCAAGTTTAAGAGATGCGGCGCCCTCGGCATAAGTCAGTCTGATGGTGACCGAACGAGTCGCGTTCTTACCAATCAGCAACCATTCATCCACTCTAACTTACTCCCCACCTCGTTCTACGTAATTAAGTAACCAAAGTACTTCCACCAATCAACTTGCCGCGGTCATATACCACGAATTCTCTTTTTTTTTCATCTCATTATCAGTCGTGCTTCTTGACGTAATGTAGTGGAGATCACTTCCAACTTAACCTAGCTAACATAAAAAACATGAATTTTACTGGAATCCTATCATATTTTTCAACGAAGTCAAATACTTAGCCACTTTATGCGCAAAAACTAAATTCATTCGTGGAACGTTCGTTCGGATCGGTTGGATAGTCGTCGAGAAAGTACGATTCGCGTTTTCGAGTTGACAACAATTGGTAATAATGGAATTTCAAACAGACTCCCATGTTCTGAATTCCATTACTACCAACTGTTACCACCTCGAAAACGCGATTCGTAGTTTCTTCCAAACTATACAACCTACCGGAATGAAACTTAAGAGATTGACGCTTCACTACGGCACAAAGTGGCAAAGTATTTTACAGTTTGGAAAGAACGAACAGAATTCCAGCCAGACTCATATTTCTTATGTTAGCTAGGTTAGGATCAAAGCTATTTGTATATTATCGCCTCAAGGCTTCGGATATCTCGAATCAAGATGAAATAACTAAAACGCATACTAAATGAATAACAAGTACCTAATTCCGGTTTCAAATGATTCAGTCACATTATTACCTGCCTCTAAAGATCTCTGCCGAATTTTGAATGACGTGAAAGTATAATAGGGCTCACTGTGGGTTGATTCAACCAGTGTGGTTAGAGATGGGGTAGAGCTTAAACGAGGAACATGATCGCTTTGTTATCGCAATCAGGCCGGTAGTAGGCGTTGTCGAGTGTTGTTAGCCGGCAAACACAACAAGTGTTGGACGAAACGGAATAGGCAGGTACCTATTCGTACCGTTTGAAATAAGGATGCTAATCGCTTACTCCGTCAGTAATAAGATTTACACTCGACAACGCGAGCCTGCGTGGGCGTCGAATAATTACTACGGGCTTTGGGTGCGCCACCTGCCTCTTGCTCAATAACTCTTCTGTTCTGTTCTGTTCTGTTAAGTTACGTTCAGTTCGGTTCGGTTTGATTTGGGGCCCTACCTCCGCGCGTTCATATGTTTGTACAAGAATTTCAAAAATCTGCTAAAAATTATTTTACTTACGTATTAGCGGCTCGCTGTACATCTAACTCGCTATTTAGGACGTACTTTTGAATTCACCGCGTCCTACCAATTACCAAAATTTAAGGAGAAAAATAGAAAATCATGTGTGTACATCCAATCGCCACATCGACCCACGTCATCTCGCGCAAGATACACGAGGTCATTTCGTGAGGCCCCCGCATAGTCTGATTGGAAATTACAACTGGTAGCAAATAACAAGTACCCAATCTTTCGTTGGATATTTATATATGTATAACCATTCTGTCCGGTTCCACGCAATTGTATGTACCCACATGTATATGTAGATATGTAGATATGTGTACCCTCCTTCCTGGCGCCTACATTTGATATTAATATCTATATAGGCACGTATGTATTCGGATGTGCATTCGTCCGTGAGGCGCCGCGCGTTGATTGTCTTCGTGGGCGTCCACTGTTGTGGCAAGTCATTAACCAAACAGGTATCCATTGTCTTTGCGAATGAATGAAAGTAGCGGCGTACCATTTTCACGGTCATCGCTATCCGGTCGGTTGGGAGATACATGCGGGTAACATCTGTTCTTCATAGTGACCGTTCATCAGATGCTTCTATAAGTCGCAATCTAACTTGAAATGTACTGATTTTCATCAGTGGATTACTTGACATGAACTTGAGTGGCTATTGGAGACCATCAGCGTGCTGCTGCAGTTGGAAATGAAAATATCTCTGCAGAGGACATTTTGCACGAGATATGATCAATTTAGCAAACATTTCACATTTCTTTGTCACTTATTTGAAAATGACTCGGCCAATTTTCCGCACTCAATTTGTCTTAATGAACAATCTGCATCTGATAGAAAGATGCAATGGCACCATCAGTGTGCGTGAACTCAAGCCAGCAGGTACATCGGAATCAGGACTGTGAAAAATGTAATTAACATGTAATGACATTCAATTTTCAATTACCCGCATCACATCACAAACAAGTTTCATTCGATATTACGAGTATAATAAACAATCGAATTGGTCATCGATTTACGAAAGTAATTGATTGCTCACTTTGGAATGAAGGGGTTATGATGATGTGAGATGATGAGATGAACTTCTAGACCAGAATTAAATCATCTCCCCTCTAGTTCAATTTCTCCAAACCTCAAATGACACACTTTTTCAACATTGTTATATTTTGTTGATCGACATCACAGGTACGCAGTCCGCAAATAAGGGATCAGCTTGTGGTTTGTTCCGTATAGCATTTCTGGAAACAGGGAAAGGAAGACTTGGCTGCGGTACGCTCAAACGAATACCTAGTTGTCGTTAAATCAGCAATTTTCACTGGCAAATCTCTTGCAGCGAGCACGTCGCAATCGCCTCTGAATTTCATTCTATTGTCTAACTGTGAAACTAGGAAATGCCGACGCATGCTTGCCGCATTAGTACGCAGTGGCAGGCCCGCTGCGGGCCAACCTAAATTCGAAACTGCGTTGCACCGGAACTGCAAATCCCAGTTTTTGCCAAGCTTTAGGTACCGACTGGCATTAGCAGTCGTTGGTAAAACGCGAAGATATTTCACGGAATCTCACGGTACATTAACCGAGATCTTGGGCCTGGCTACGTCTTGCTCTTTACTATACACATACCCGGTACCCGTTACCATTCACTGACTGTGCACACCTGAGCAAATCACGAAAGCCTCGGTCGGTTTATCTGCGTAGAAAGTTTTCAAACAATAACCACTCGCCACGGGGACTCGGCTGCAACGATTACCAAGAGATTATTGCAGCTTCCGCAATCGCCGAAGCAATTATTACAGTTTCTTTATCATCGTCGTGGTTTTTATCCAACCGTGGCTTGAGAGTCTTCAACTTATTTCATTTCATTTGTGCAACTGGGAAGGGAGATTCCAGCGCCATATTTTATCCGAAATTTTAACACCAAGATTTCCTTGCTCGTTACCTGCAGAGCTTTTTCAAGACAACCACTCCATGGAATTAGACTTCATTTCTGCTTAACCGTGTCCAAGGAGCTTAATGTTCACCTGTAATCCCGAGGGAGTTATTTCGCTGCGTAAAGCCGCTATAGACCCGAAATATTCTTGTAGGACTAGGACTTGGTCAAAATTGACAAGTTTGGCAACCTTCTTAACAGCTGGATATCTTCGCTGACAGGTAGCGGCACCCCGAACACCTTAACCTCACGTTGTCTCTTTTCAAAATCTTGAATTCTTCGCTAAGAAGGAAAATGTCAGAGTATTGGGCAGTGCGGAGACAGAATTTTGGTCAAGATATTTTTGACGGTTTACTTGATGGTCGTCGCAATGTCTAGTTGGAAAAACTATACGTGGGAGAAAGAATAGAGAAGAAGAAAAAGACGAAGAAGAAAAATAAGAAGAAGGTCGTCGCGTGAAACGGACTTAAGACAGGAGAGCCTTCTTCTAATCTGTCGGCAGTGATCGAATCCCGATATCGACGATGAAGTCTCTAGACACTTTGAAGTCCGACCGACGCACACCGGGGGAGCCCATCGCTCCAATCCTCATATTGGACGGGGCCACTCCGTCTGCCAAGACCCGTCCAAGTCCGTCTCTTAATGTCTGTCAGAAATTGAGGCGCCTCAAAATAATGGTCGGCTCGCTAATGATACGTCGGAAATAACACCGAATCGGACAGGTCATCGTTTAACTTCAAATGAAAGCTGTGCTTGTGGTAGGGACAAAGGTTAATTCTTTCTTTGCCGTATCCCAATATCAAACTATTGCAGACATTTTCTTGCAATCACCATTAGGAAACCAATGCATCGACCATTAACAAATGGGCCTAAACAATTAGGAACCAAATCCTAGATGGAATTGAGGAAGATTTTTAGTCATATGATTCCCGCAGTTCATTTGACGTAAGTTCCAGTTAACGTTTTTGGCTTCGAATCAGAAAAACACCAAATGTAACAACGTAAAAATATGTATCCTGGAGGTTCGTTGGGGCCTGAAAAACCGACGGAGGCTAAGCGGTCGTACGTTTTTATGAGGGACAGAGTTTCATGGAAGGACCAAAAGCGGTGGGTGCTCGATTGGGTGCAATACTCCAGTACCATATCCTCGACGGGTATCCTCGCCTGGGTTTGCACGGTGATCTTAGCCGTGGGGGAGCCTCTGACACACTGCCTCGTGCCGTTAGACAAAGCCCCGAAGGCCACCATAAAACTGTCCTCCGGAAAGAATCGCTCCTCTTCAAGACCTACGGATGGTTTATGATCCCGGTGCCCAGGGTCACATCAAATTCTGGACGAAACGATGCCCAGGCAGGACCAACGATACTGGAAAGCGTCGATAGACCTTCTTCTTCATCTTCTTCTCTTTTTTCTGCATTGGCAAGTCGCTGATTCAGACTGTCCAATCGTTGTCAATATGGTTTACGATCAGAACGATTGAAGATGTTCGGAATCAGGGTGAAGAGTTGTGTTAGCTTGGTGGTACTCGGGGGCTTGTTTAATATAGGCAGACAGCCAGAAGATATTTCCTTTCATTGCTACTGTTCACCCAGTGGCAGATTTGACTGAAGGCTTTTGTGCGGCTAATTGGTTGAGCTAATTCCCCTTCAAGACTTTGACAAAGTAAAGCTGAAGGGTGCCGGTAAGGTGGGAGAAACTGACCACAGCCCATTTCCAGCCACAACACCTAAGAACTTTGAGACAATGGAGGGGGGCCGAGGGGCTCCCTTCCATTCTAAGACAATGAGCTTGTTTGGTACAACTAGCACCTATCCATAGCTTAGAACAATAGAGAACGGTTAGTCAACGAACCTCTCTAAACAATAGATATGTTTTATGGTTTTAACGAGCTAAACACCGACGAAATCAATTGGTTACAAATTTTGACTCGGCAGACAGCTCGCTGTCCAACAATTTGACAAATCACTCGATTGAAATGTACAGCATAAATATATCAGAGCTTTGCTGATATTACAGTGGTATAGAATTTTTTACATGTGCTTCGCATCCTTCATCCTTTGCTTTTTTCTCGCATTCATCAATGCGGTTTTTCAATCATTTTGCGCTGTTTTATATCTGCACCATTCAAGCTCTCCTTTTACTAAGATTCAAACAAGCCATGAGTCATAGACTCACTTACATTCCGTACCTAACACCTCTAACAAGCAGATATATGTGTTTCTGGAACGACTTCATTCAAAATGACACGCTCAATGAAGTTTAATCAAGCAGATGCGAACATCCAGACAATAATCAAGCATTGATAGGCACTACCATCGACACTTTATCATCTTTGTTCACCATGTGTGTCTTTTTGTTATAGTGACAATTTCGATTACAGATTAGTCTATGAGATTCACGCACAATGCTGGGTTTCTGGTTTCGTACTCTTAACATTTTTCTGAATGTCGTAGTTTGCTTCGAACATTGGGAGGAATCGATCAGTCCGTCAATCACCAAATAAATTGCATGTCTCTATACTGGATGTGTTTCTACTTTGGATATCGTTGATCTGAAAAAGGCCTCTGGGTGGTGGTCAATTGTAAGTCGTGTGTAAATAAAGAAGACTCGCTGACATTATTTCCGACGAATCTGACGATAGGTAAAAATGCTAATTTGCAGAATGCTTCGCCATAGCTGTAACGCCGAAGTAGACAACGAATGCTATGTCACTAAGTCCCTGATTGCAAGTGTAACGTTACATTTACGTTAACCAAGGTAACACGGGACTTGAAGCTCGCGTTCCGAGACTTGACGAAACTTGACGCCGCACGCCACTCGCATTGCTTGAGACACGTAAACACGACGGTATACTCACACGTGTGTATAATGCATCTGTGTACACCCGCTTAATTGCATTTTGGTACACCTTGCCAGAGGGATTTGCGAGAGATGGGATTCTACGAAACGATAGAATCTGAGAACGAAATCATACGCTGTCTAGAGAATCTAACCGAGACGAAGCACGCTTATGACAAGCTAAAGTTTCGACGTCAATTCTGTTGTGTGAAATTCTATCGTTTTTCTACGTGTCACATAAATGTGGCACATTTATTAGTACGGAAATGAATGTTCTATGAAAAAAAAATTGCATCGAGTAACGGAAATAACCTTTTGAAATTCAACCTGCAGGGCTCAATTGAAAGGTTTGAATTGGTTTTTTCAATATTTCCGAAGTACATGATGCGAAGAGAGAAACGATCCAAAATATGATACAATATTTATATATCAGCAAGTCAGGGAAATAATAGTGAATACGTTACGTAGGTACTGGCTTAATTTTTGAGGTCGAATGAAATTTTATTTGTTCCACGTTTCAAAAGCGGATATAAAATATGTATATCCCGTTGCAGGAATAATACCATTCGGATGATGAATTTTTACCATAAAACGGGGCAGAACATTTCTCTCGACTATACTACAATGTAATGCACGTATAAAGAGAAAATTGAATAAATACGCGAAGAGCGAAGGACTGCTGGAATATGCGAAACTAAAGCTCTCCACTCCACCATGTGCATGTGCAGCATGTACTGTATTTACAGTCCACAAGCTGCAGAGGCATTTACATTTACATTTTCCATACACCGCATATACCTATATGCGTGAAATATGTGACGCGTCCTGCATCACAGATGCCAAATTCCCGTTTACTTCCATCTCTCGTAATAACTTTCACGAGAGACGTGCAACATTTCCATTAACGGATCGGAACGGACGTTAAAATCTTTCCCATATCAAGTTTGTAGCATATTTTTTTCACACAACTCTGGTTTTTGGCTGAAAAAAGAAAAATACTCCTATTTCACCTTGACGGTGAACACTCGGAGCAAGATTCGGCAAACTCTTCGCTTAAAGCGCAGCTAGCATCTTTCTAATATCCAAAGTTTTCGTCGTCAGCATCTCAGAGGAATCGTATAACTTGCTAAGTTTATAACTATAACTGCCTGTACCCTCCTCACCGGTGCAAGAGAGAACCAACACTTTGTGAGTTGCAGTTAAAGTCGTAGAGGCATGAATTTAAAAACCCACCATGTTATGGTGTTTGGGACGAGTCGCTGCAGGTCCTCCGCGTTCGAAGGGTATATATACTTTCTCTGCGTGTGTCGAAGGTAAATAACTTCTGTTGTGATCGATAACAATCGATGAAATCGAGTCTGGTGATCTTGTCGGACTTCAGAAAGGGAAAATGATCTTTTGGATCCGAATTTCTACGAGCATTAAATACCTGACCATCATGGTTCCGGAACGTTCTTCTTGAGAGCTGTTAGTGGCTCCTCCGCAGTCCGTTCGGTACCGAAAAGGCCCCCGGGGGCCAGAGTTCGCGTAGGGGCCGTTCGTCAGTGGTAACTTGTCACGCCGCTGGGCATCGCGCATAAATTTAACCGGGTAATGTGACAGGTCCTCGAACCGCCACCTTTTTCTTCTCCACCTCTTTCGTTCGGGTCCAACTTATGCCTGAAGCGAGTCTTTCCCAAGGTCCGCGTATCTAGAGACCAGACCAAGATACCAACAGCTGTCGAGAAATAAATGTGACGAAAAAATTGCACCCAACTAACTAACTGACTAACTAGCTTAGAAGACTTAAGTCCACCACGAACTTAGTTCTCTACGACAAACTCTCTGAACCTCTTCAACAGAATAATTCTGAGGTCTCTGCACGCAGTATTTCGTAAAGTATACCTAATTGCACCGTCAGAAAGCCAGTCTAGTCGCTTCTCTATGTATATAACGTAAATGGAAAGGGACTTGGATAGAAGGTCGTATAAGTGAGAAAGAGATAGAAATCCATGAGAGGAAACGGGAGAGGATTCAGACCGGCTAACTCACCGCTCGTTGCATCCTTTCTTCCGGCGGAACTCGATAGCCATCGGATAGGTATCCGGTCCGGGGTCACAACTCTCCAACGGGTTGGCACAGTTGGAGTTGGATCCTCTCTAACGTTCGTCCCCTCTTGGTCCCCTGGTCCCAGCTGAGGTCAGTCGAAGGACGCGAGGTGGTTGTGTGCATGTGTGATGGTACAGAAGCGGCGACTTAATGTCCCCATTTGTCCTTCGGTATGGCTACCGGAAGCGATACATCTCACCTTTGTAGTCGAGCTCGACTGAACTGCGACGCCACCGTAACGCCCTAGGGAAATTGTTATAGTTGTTAATTGTTTACCCAGTCGATCCTTAATTACTTCGAACATCACGGAAGCTGCTCCCCCATACACCGCGAGCAACCAGAACTAATTCTATCTACCCAAAAAACCTCCGGGCTAGAGTTCGGTACTCCTTCGAACTTTACACATCGTATACTTCTTTGGGTGTGAATAGTTTTTTGGGAAAACCCGTGGCGACGAGGCGATTTCCAAACATTTTCACTCGAACACCAAGGAACTTGCTACCATGTGCATGAACAGTGCAAATCTAACTACTTCCGGTTCCACCATTACCGAGATCTGATTTCGAAATAGATCTATGACTCTGACATTCCTCATGGTGAATGAATGAACGTTGGAAAGCGACTATTTGCTGTTGAAACACATTTTTCAAATGCATTTGGTATTGGAATTTGCTGATTTTCAAATTCCAAATGAACTTCTAATGGATAGATTCAATCGACTTGGATCTTGTTCGGGAATCGTGTAATCGTTGATGGTCACAAAGTTCTTCGGAATCCGTCGTACTTGCGGTTTAATCGTTCGAATGATCTTCGTGAATCAGGAATGTTTGCAATGACTTTAACCTATGGTAATTGAGTTGGCCTGAGCTGTTTTGAAGTGGCAAGATCTCCAGGACACATTAACCACATCCAGCACGTGGTTTTCTTGAACAGCGTAGACTCTATCTGGTCTTACAGTCGGGGCACGGGTCATTCCGGGCTAATGATGACGTGGTGAACGGTTGACGTCTCGTCCCTAATTACGTCGTATGGCTATATGGCGGGTTTCTAGGCGGCCTGGAACTGCTCGACACGGTGCTGTCAGGTTGGCCGAAGAAGATGAGAGGCGATGTAAGGAGCGAGTATGTGCGGGCATCTTCTATGGGTAGGTATACGTATGTATCAATCTGGACAGGCAGACACGACACCTCCACTTCTCGACACAGCCGTAGGTACCTACACTCGAATTCGTGTATCTTCACACCCACGCAATGGCCGTTCGTCCCGCATTAATCTCTGCACAATGCTCATCCGTCCCGGGTGAAGTTGAAGTTAACGCGACGGTATCCTCCGCGTCCCGTGCGTCGGGATGCTCATCACTCGGAAAGGCGAGCCATGACCAATCCGAAATAAATATTGGCGATTATTAACCACGGGATGCTTCGGGAGACCGAGGTTAAGATGAAGGACTTGGATCTGGGGACCCGGGTTGAGACGTTAAGTGGATCCATTAGTGATCATGGAACGTGATTCGGAAACGCGTCTGAAAATTCCAACGCATTTATACCTGCGAGTAGGTCTCTTGGATCTTTGGCGAGGCACACCAAGGTCCTTTCATTTTCATTTTCAGTTGGAACGAAATCAGCCTCTTTACGCGAAAAGTGAAATCGCGGTGAAATGAAATGAAAACAAAGAAATAGGCGTCTTGAGTAAACAGAGAATTACATCCGACTTCGGGTGTAGCCGTTTTGGTGCTAATTCAAGCTAACCCTGAAGTCAAACACTAAGATGCGCCCGAGGGACTCGAGTATTTATCCCTGCGGTGCTAAATGGCTAGGCATCGCGCCTCGATAGCTCCCTTCCTATAACTCGCTTGGGCCTCTTCGGGGCCCAATCTAGACATCGAAGGCGGCGCGCGATGTCCAGGTGTCCAGGTGTCCGTCCCGGGTCTCTTGATCAGCCGACAAAGGATCTGGAGGCGGCAGTTACTAGAACCGCGCATAGTCACCATCGAAGGCGTTATAGGAATCAAGCCGAAGGGGGTTAAGAGGTGGAAATTTGGGATCTGAATACGATGAAGATGTCACCGCGATGAACCACGACGTTGACCTCCCCAGCGACGAGTCAGCGAATTCCGCAAGATCCTCGGCATGTGATCGGAGAGCCACAATCCCCGGACACCTGCAAGTGACAAGCTTACTCCATGGCACGATCTTAGAGTCGTGTCACGAAGAAACAAGAGATAAATTGAGATGGAGATGCTGGATGAAAAGAGATGAAGAGAATAAGAGAAGAGAGAGAGCAGGAATTCGACCCTTGGAATCGGAGAGTCCACGTAGCTATAGACAAGCAATTTTTATGCAGTAGATATAAGATATGAGTTTAAGTACGTTTGCGAACTTTGTGTCTACGCTTGTAGGCACTCGGGCTGGTATACAGTATGTCTAGGCTACGTGAGAGATTAAATTTACACATAGTAGCACGGGGGAACAATAGAGAAGCGTGTGTGCTCAATGGGGTAAATATTTGACGTGTCCTTCCTCGTCGTCCCTGGTCCCCTGGTCCCCTGGTCCTACACGTTAGCCCCGTCACCCTTGGAACCCCCTCGCGTTCAAACTTTGGTACGGGGCACTCTTCCTGATCGCTGTTTGCTTCGACCACTTCAGTTTAATTGCCACCAAATCACGTATTAACAACCATCCTCAACGGTCTTATTCAACTTCCAACGAGAAGAATAAAAAATGAATGGAAATATAAATCGAGAGATGCGTTTCACTGCTGCTCCACGGAGTAAAGAGATTCTTCCGAGTATCGAACTTGCTCCACCCACTTGCTAGGAATCGAATAATTCCATCCCCGGAATTCATGAAACTGACATTCGTTGCATTGGGTCCAGAAGAGGTGAAAATACCTTCTCCGGTTAATTTGAGTCTACTTGGATGCTGCCTGGGATGATCAATCTCATCTTGAATTACTACTATCGTTTCAAAATGTGACATTCTACGAACTTGGTCAAACGTCTGTGCAAATTATTGCTTCCATGAGCATCCCCTGGATTTTTGATTCTGGAGTAACATCAAATGTTGGTTGCGATAAAGACGTAAGATGGAGATAGACAGAACCACGAGAGAAAGTGAGGAATAGAAGGAGAGAAAGGAAGTGAAGAAATGTACAACAAGAGAGAGGAGAAGGAGTTAGACATCTCAAATGGAAAAACTGGCAGGTATCTTCTCTTTTCTGACTATTGAGTAAAACAGACTCGATATTTCCAGAGTCTTAAAAATCTAAATATTCCATTCGACATAGAATAAAAGTACTTGAGAAATTTAATAAGCTGTCTAGCTTGAGGTTCTGAGAGAGTAATAACAGATAAGGCAATAACCGAACGAACGGTAGTCTGCACTGAAGAAATTCAATCTCACGAATCAATTGAACCGAAATCATTTGATCGGTGAAAGACAACGAAAATGCAATCGAATCATCTTTTTCTTTCTTTCTTTCTATCTCAAATATCTGAACATTGAACATGTCAATTTCCATGATGACCATTGGTGACTGATTTTCATCACAGCGATGTTTCCGGGTATATAGACCCAATTTCTACCAAAAAGATATCGAATAGCGGGAGAAAAAACCAGACGAGCTTCTCTTTCACGAAATGTCAATAAATTGCCTTCCTGTAGCGCTGGATCCAAAGCTTTTCAGTATGAATGAGTAAAAGTGCAGTGTGGCTTCCAGGGCTTCGGACAGACTGCTGCGATCATCAATTGCAGATTGACCACTGGTGATGCTGCACGTCGATGATTTGAATTTGAGCGTAATGCGATTGGGACTTCACTGACAACGCGTATCCCTTTGGTGGCCCTCTCATCCCCATTTGCCCAATGGCCATCGCCACAAATTTACGCCCTGTTTGAAGATGAAAGAGTAGATATATATATGTGACTTTGCCCTCGACTCCCGCTTCTCCCTCGTATTTCATTTGCGAATTTCCACTCGCAATGACCCTTGCTTGAATCGATTAATCAAAATTACCGATCATTTTCTCCCTCTATGGTCTAAAAACCGAATGACACTATAGCAGAACTTATCACAGTAGTGATTTTCTGACAAGGATTCGATCCTCTGAAAATTCTTTCCGCAAAACGCATCTCCCAATATAAATAGGCGAAGTAACAAGGGATCGATTCCGATCGTGGTCTCTTCCTCTTTCGAAATCTGTGACCGTCTCTATCCCGTTTTGTAATCTGGGAATTCGCCTCTTTGGCTCTATATCCTTGATTTGTGGGACACGCAAAGCGTTTCCTGGACTTGCGTATTCACCTGAAACGCTCTGTGACTTTGCCTGTGCCTGTGCCTGACTCTCGAGGTTGAATAATATGCCTATATGTGTACAATGTATGTGTGTACCTAGATGCACGTGCATGTGCACGCGGTGTGGTGCGATGCACACATGAGATGGGCGCGTTTCCAGCCACAGATGGAGCACCGTGCGGATTGGGACCAAAGCCGTAGGTAATTAGGGGAAGCGGATTTTTCATTTGTTGGGCATCATTGAAGTTCCGCTCATTACTCGCGGGCTCCGCAACCGGTACCGGCACCAGTACCAGAACCAGCACCAGAACCAGAACCAGTACCAGCACCAGCAACATCACCGACGCCTGGTAGGGACCGACGCATCCTCTTTCTCTTCCTATGCCTTCACTCCCTAGCCTCCCCCCATCGCCCTTTGCCTCTCGTATTTCCTCTCCCACCCCAACCGACTTGCGGATGGCAACGCAGCCGCGGGCGCACGTCCCTAATGAACTGTGTAATAACTAACGTCGCGACGCCCCGCGTCCCGCCCACCACTTTCCGCGACTATTCGCAGTCTCTATACTGCATCGCTCGGTACCTCTGAAATCCTTCGAAAAAAAATCTCCTATAATATCCTGATGATCTAAATTTCCTTTTCCTTGCGTTGTAGCAGAGGTTTTGGACGAAGGGTCGACTCCCTATCAGGTCGTTGGATCCAGTTATGGAATTAACATAATCCAAAATTTCAAACGCAATGTTCGGCAAGACTTTTGTTCCCTTTTCTATAATATTTCAATGGTTTACCAGATCCAGATTCAAGACCTGTTTATACGATTTTTAATCGCTTGGGGGAATGGATTATGACAATAGGGACCCACCATGGTTCTTCATGTCTTGTGTATTTTTTTATTATTCATTTTAATTGCAGGTATCTTGTAGTTGTTATTTAGAATCTGGTACTTCTCACCCTTAGCTGATCGTTAGTTTCTCCCCTGTCTATTACCTATACACATAATCATACGTACGTCGAAAAAACGGGGCTTAAGTTTCTGATGAATTGAACTAGAGCAAGAGAGTGTTGGGTTTTAGTAGCAATTAGTCATAATGACTACTTGGTAGAGGAAAAGAGACGTTCTGCAACTTTTGCTCGCAAACGGGTGTAGAACAATTCCAGGTGATGTCATCTCCGCTCAGAGAAATACTGAAATAAGAAATTTCGAATTTTTATTGCGGAATGGAATTAGGTCTGAGTCATCAATACAAGACATCCTTGCTCCAGGGAAGTATCCAGAGTATTTAATTCAACACGTTGTTATAGTAGCGTATCGATATTTAGATTGCTTGAATTTTTAAGAACTTGAGATTCATGACTGTTTTGAGGTATTGCATTATACGTTGGATTAGTTTTCCAAACACTCCATCAAATTGCGCAAATCCTGTAAGCATGATTTAGACGCAGTCAGGAGAATTTTGAGAGATTCCACTTGTCACCATGTGACGGTTTTTAACTCCTGCAATTCTCATTCAATTTTCGATCTCATGATTTCGATCTTCGAGTGAGATGTCGTTAGTTTTTTACAGCAACAGCCCGGTCCAGACCAAATTATGATTTCAATCCGGTCGTACGAAATATATTCACTTTCAGTGGGGGTTCTTGCAACAAATTCTACTGTAGATTATCACGTGATAGTCTACGAGTCATAATATGAAATCGTTCATTAAAAACGATGATTTCCATGGTTTCGGTTGCCTATAGGTAGGAGATGTCTGTGGCTGAGCAGACAATTTTGAGCTAACTTAGTTCTACGTGGAATTTAGGGTAGTCAGTCGGTTATCCACCGGGCATTGTCGGGTTATTAGTAAATTGGTAGCATTAATAAAAGCGGTGAGATCTAAACGGACGCCATAACTCGATTCATAACGCGGTCCATTAATCCTTGGGTTTTCTAGGACAGATTTATTTATCTCCGGACCCAGTCGAAGGTGAAGATCCAATGCTGCCAGCCATAGGTGTTAGAAGACTGTCAGCCTAGCTAGAAGGAAGGCAGAAGGGAGTAAAGGGGCTTGATGTATGTGACTTCGGGAGTGAAGTCGGCGGATTCGAGTCATGGTGATATTAAGATATAT
This sequence comes from Ametastegia equiseti, assembly GCA_963989295.1. Classification (NCBI taxonomy): domain Eukaryota; kingdom Metazoa; phylum Arthropoda; class Insecta; order Hymenoptera; family Tenthredinidae; genus Ametastegia; species Ametastegia equiseti. The sequence continues at coordinate 17,531,846 of OZ022389.1, read as the reverse complement.
GCGCTGACGCGTCCCCGCGTAGATAGAGATATCTTTAAGACCTTCGGATGATTCCTATAGGCTCGGGCAACTGCCTCGCATTCATCCTTCTTCTTCATCTTATGAATCCTCCGCAGCGATATCACTTTTCATATATTCTATCCAAAAAAATATCTCCTCATACTTGTCCCTCTTCCATAGTTTATCCAGATTTTGAAAATTGTGAAACAGCATTACCGATTATTCCGGAATACGATATATCGCATCTCGCAGTTGGTCAAATAACCAAAGATTGATTGGTGGTAATCGCGATCATTTGACGATTTAGCTGAAATGGAAAAATCAGAAGACCTTCCTCTTCAGGTACAAAGAAATAATTTGGTATCCATGAACACGGTGAGATTTACCGTAGCAAACGGTGTTCTGGTTGATCTTAGGACGCTCGTGGACAATCAGCTGTGCTGTTAGTTCCTCTATTCTTCCATCTTTTTTCTTTTTTTTTTTTTTCCTTCAACTTTCAAACCGTTCCTAGATCGTAAATTTTCTGGGTCCCCCTTTCAGCGCGGGGCTGCGGTCGATGTGAAACCGGCTTCGGACTGGCCGAGGTGTGAACGTGACGAATGGTGACAGGATAGCCGACCGATATCGCTTCAAGACTTCAAGTCTTTTCTATATCTTTCTATCGCCTCAGGTGACTCGAACTTATAGTATATACTCCGATAGTGTACATAGTAAAAGGTACTCGAGTACCTGCCGCAGGACTAATCACATCTACACCTGTAGTCGGATAAAATTGTATCGCACTATCAATGGTAGCAGGAATTCAGAGATTCGTCCCAGTCTTTAGAATGGGATAAATTGTTCGTTTCACTCTCAAAAAATCAGTACCAAAATCTGGGTCATATGAAAAGGGATGAAATTAGGTTGACAGGGATTTGAGGGCAGAGTTGAAGATTGACGATTGAGAAATTTGCGTTGAAAAAAATCCTTAGTAAAGACCGCTCAAGAGAGTGTTATGGTCTGTGTTACAGGGACTGGACCGCTACGAGCAGCGTGCGTGTTCCGGAGTCCTGGCCCACGTGAACACTCAGTCCTGTAACGACGCCGCGGCGTCGAGCTTCGCCTTGGCCGTTTCGCGCACCATGGTGAGTCCAAGATCAGGTACCCTAATTCCATAGGGCCCAAAATAATCGTGGCAGTATAGAGGCGCCCTCAGGTGCACCGGACGCTTATCGTTAGATGCGAAATACTTCTCACGGCACGCACGCGCACCTTCGAGTATTGGCAAAAGGGAAGATCTAATTAAACCCCGGTCAGCTATATGGCGTGTCGACGGGTCGTTAATTCACCGATTTGAATCACCGCGGGGTAGCCCTTGGCTCAGAGTACCTACTGCCTGAGGCTGAGAAAAAAAAAACAAAAAAAAAAAAAAACTTTTACCTGTATCTACAGTGTATGAAAATTCTTTGGCTATTGCAGATTTTGACACGTGTATAAGATTTTTTAGTTATAGAAGCAACTTCCGGGCAAATATGCTAATCACCGGCTGGTACTTTTCTTCGCTTTTGATCGGGAATTTCTTTTTTTAATTTTATCTCTAACGACTGCTTCGGAATGGATCTTTTGTGATTTTGCGATCGATTTTTTTATCTCAGAAGAGACGCAGTAGCCGGAGAGGAAAATCAGCTGCAGACTTTGTCAGTATATTATGGGGACCGGTTTTTTGAAACCAGTCGTTTTGTTCGGAAGGATATGTCCGTGTATTTATATTTATCGATATCGCATAAGTCATAATCCTCTCCATTCGGTTAATTGGGAAGCTCGCTCGGACACCCCAATATTGCGACAACGAATCTGTCGATCGCGAGAGCAGATAATTTCACCCCGTTCACATTCTTTATAACCATCACTTTATTAGCCAGTATAGCCAGTAGGTACGCTCTCCCGATTGAAGACCAAACAACCCCAGGCAGCTCTCTTCATTACATTTATCAATGTATGACTTATGGTTGCGTTATAGGGTAGAATCTGCAAAATTTGACCATTTAAGTTTGGCAATTATTTTGGAGTATTTTGGATTTTGAGAATCGTAGAAATAGATATTATCTACGAAGCACTCCGAGCACTCGTGACTATTTATCCGTTTTTAGAATCTCTAAAATTCGAGGAATAAAAAGAACAAAAAATTACCAAACCTGATTGATCCAACTTCCCTGACTGGCCGGTGTATAGATGCAAAACCGGTAAAGTCTAATCTAAACGATTTCACATTATAAAGATGAATTTCTTAGTATCTTTGTCCTGGAACTTAGATTTCTGCTCCGCTATCACTTGAAACCTAGGCAAAGGAAGTATCCACGATACAATTCGACAACTGAGATGACAAAATTCGTTGAGATTGCCGGTTCTGCATTGAAAACATGGAGAATTCCAATTTTGGATCTCAACACCTTTCGGATATAATTCCCGGACTTTTAGAATCGTATAATGCATTCTCTTGTGAATGAAATATTGCCACTGATTGGTGAGTCTATGAGTCAGCTGAATCAATAAATATTCCATCGCACTTTACAATAGCCAAATGATCATTGAAAGAATAAGAAATAGCATTAACTATAAATACGGATGTTTCATGGGTGATTTTGTTTGTTTTTTAAGTACGGTTCGATTAGTTCTGGTAAAACGAGATAGTAAAAAGCCAAGGCAATCGATGTGATATCGCGCAAGGTTGCGTAAAGTTTAAGGAAGTTAACTACATGTTACTGCCTATACCTACGTTGTTCCTATAACTGTTTAACAATTTTAAAGCCATGTCACCGGGCCAGCCTATAAGGCTACCGCCCGGCTGGCGTTCACTCCGCTTAATTATCTCTCGAGTGATTAGATTTGAGAAAAAAATTCGGAACAACTTACATAAAAACTGATATACCTAGATACACCTGTACGGAAGAGATACTTTTATATCGGTGGATAAAATTTCCCGTTCACAAATCGTATGTAGCACACCGAATTTAAAGGCCGTGCGTTTACGAACATGCGGATTATTCGATATAATATTATCGTCTTCGAGGAATCTGCAATTCCAAAATTTCTTCCAACTTATACGGCCAGATGACAATAGCAGGAATTCATTATATCAATTTCGTAATCAATTATTACTAACAATCGACCAAATTCCTATTTAAAAAAGTAGAAAAAAAAAAAAAAACAATAATGACATAGTGTCCATCCACAATGTATAGTTGGAATAAATCGTCAACTGTGAATCGACGCGTGTAGGCATTCCGCTGCGCACGTATTTCATGCGTCACGTGTTAAATTTTTTACTTTGAAACAGAAGCGTAAACGTGAGGGTACTGGGTCTTCACCTGGCCTAAGTTTTTTCTTTTTTCCTATTTTTATTTTTTTTTATTTTTTTTTGGGACATCTTACGTCCTTAGAAAAACGGACCGACCGAGCCTCGCAGCTTGTCTGAAAAGATGAAGAATAAGCAACATTGCTTCTGGTTGCAATATAAGGATCAGGAAAGGGAAATCGACTTGGGATATAAAAAATCGGGATTTCAGGAACGAACATTGGGGACCGAAACCAAAAAGCGTCTGAGTAGAGTGTCGCGATTCGAATTTCTTTGAGAGGACTGGATAACCGATGATGCTGGAATGCGCGGCGTCATCATTTCGGTTCAACTTTTCATGCCGTAGCTGTTTGGGTCCTATACCCAAAACTCGACGGCTATGAAATCGCTCCTGATTGCCTCACCGAACCTTAACTCATCTTGGCTCAGGTTGACGCGCGGTATATCCGTGATCGGTTGATCACCGCGAACCGCAACACGTCTATATATACCTATATGTCTCATGCGCATTTCCGAGGCTTTAATTTTTGTACCAAAACCTTCAAGGTATACATATAGCCCAGTAGTCCTCATCCTACTAAATGGGATCAAAATCTACCTAACCCGAGAATGGTGTTTAAGGCGCGAAACGAGCACCGCAAGGATCCGTGGCGTTAATTTGAGACGGTAAATTTACTCGCTCTCAAGATTATCGCTGATTCATGGAAACAACTCCGCCCTCGACGGTCCCTTTCTGGTCTAGTAGCCGAGATTGACTCGTCAAAGCTAACGCGGCACGCAGCTCTCTCTCTCTCTCTCTCTCTCTTTCTCTCTTTCTCTCTCAATAGGGCACGTCTCTTGTCTACCTGTACTCAAATTTTTCTTTATTATTCCTAACGAAACCCATAACGAAACTAATTGACCGGTTGAAATAATTAGCGAAAAATGAACACCTGCACGGTGTAATGGCTCGAATAGTAGGTGAGTGTATATAATTAATCGAACGATGACCACTGCATATTTTTATACACAGAAATATCTAGTCGGAAATAGTTTTTTTTTTAAATAGATGGTCAAATCCAGCAGAGCCAATACTCGATGTTGATGTAATCCTGAGATGGACTCTTGTTTTTTGTGTATCTTGCAACTAACAGTGACCAATACGTTATCGTAAAGCCCGTGCGAGCCACCGCAAGTTACTGTATGTATGTCCATTACCGACCAACAAATTGCTAGTTAAAATCTCCCATTGAACGGCTAAGTCGGAACCTGCAGCTACCGCTAATGATTAGAAAGTGTTTTATTTGTTGATTGCTTTTATTACGGTCATTAAATGTTTCCGGGTACGTGCTCGGAACGATTTTTTCATTTTATTGTTACCAAAACGGGTCCAGTTGACATTGTGTTTTACAAATCCTTGGACAACTTTTCACCGTTGATAAAACATGCGATTTTACCGCATCGGAATTCACCCATCGCTCGATCTGGCATGTTTTCACGAAGCTGAAGGTAGCAGCCAGAGTTAGCAGCCAACATGCTGAACTTGTCTCAAATTTGGATGATGCAGTACAAATTTACGTCTATGATTCAATAGAACCTTTGGTTTCGCTAAAAACTTAACAAAATTTCTGTTCTCGTCCTATTCGCAGACTAAAATTTCCGTAACGCATTTCATTTGGTTGCTAATTTTGGCTGATAGCTTCAGCTTCATAATATTTTCTATGCAAACAGTAGGAATCTCAATCTTATCATTTTATTCGAAGTGATGGAGGATCTTTCTTTATGTTTGAAACGGTATGCAGCTGCTGAATTGAACGACAAAAAGTTAGTGAAAAAGAAAAAAACAAAAACAAACAAAAAAAGAACGGAATGATCAACTGTGGTGATTTTTCTCATCTTGCAGAAGATCTTTGATGTGGGAATCTTCGAGGGCAGCCCTCGAGGAAGGTGGCGATGGTTCAGCGAGACGGTCACGTAGAGCATATAATAATACTCAATTTCGAAATAATACCTTCGTAAGTTAGCGAGCAACGGGAGCAGGTATCTCCTTGGGAGGCAATTCGCGTCGCGGACTCTTATGCGATCGCGTATCTCGCTGCGCGACCAATGTGTCCAGCTATGAAGAGCATCGTGGACCCAGGACTTCCAAGAACACCCTCAATCCACACCTTCGAGGCCTCGGAAAGCTTCTGGTTGTGTTCCCGACTCGCTGCAGGGGGCTAAATGCCACCGCCATTGCAATATACGAATGAGAGTAATCGAAAATCACACTGGGATATTCTGGCTCTCTTCGTTAAACTATATTCCAACTGTGGCGAATCACTCGTATATAGGTAATCTTACTGGCCAACAAATCCTGCCCGCTTTTGTCAGACCTTGCGAAAGACCGATGAATTCTTGGAATACAATTTTCTTCTTTTTCTTTCATCACATCTTTCGGTTCCACCAAATTTGCCCATCGATTTCGCTCCTGTAACACGCTATAACCAGATTGTTGATGTACTGCAGTCGGCTCAGAGGGGCTGCCCACTCGCAAATTCGGTGACACGACGAATTCTGAACGAAATCGATTTCTTACGATTTCAACTGCGATTCCCGATTTCTGAATCAATTATAGATTCCCAGCGATTCCCGAAATCACGTGGCTTTTTCTTTGTGATTTCCCATGATTTTCGATATATTTTTAGGAATCATGCGAATCGAGCGATTTCCAGCGACTTTTCGCGATTTCCTGTTTAGTCTAATTGGATGAATTGGTTCAATGATTTGTTAAGTAAGGAACCTCTCGATCAACTCAATATTTTTCACAATCGATTTTACCATCCTTTTTATACTGATTTCATATCAAGTTCTTTGATACGCGATTCAGTTTTCAGAGGGTCCACTGTTTTCCAGGTTTTTCTGTAATTTCGTTGCAACGGATATTTCTTTAATGATATAACGCCTGTATATCTATGAAGAAACCCTCGTGTAATTGAAAATCGCGATAGAGCTGGGTTTTTTTACCTAAAAAAATAAGTTGTCACAGACAGTTGTCGTATCCCAAAAAGCCACTGAGACATGCAAGTTTTATCAAACTTGGATAGTTTTCACTCCGACAACGATTTCCACTGCACCAACAGTTCGAGAATTAATTATTAGCCATATTTGGAATCAGTCGGAACGCTGCTATATAGTACTGTATGAAAATATTTACCGATATTTTGATCTTTTCACTTCTTATTTGGTGCAACTAAAGAAGTTCCTTATCCTGAAAATAATTAATTGGCGCCAAAATGATGAAGGTATCAAAAAACCCCTCCATAGTGCTGTAGTGTCACATTTGGTGATCAAGCCCTGAAAATTTCATCCGATGACCTCAAACGATATACATATCTGCAATCGCTGTCAGAATAAAAAACGCACAAGTTAGGTTGAAACAGGATAACTCAGTGACGATTTGAGATACAGGGGTCTGTGACAGCTCATTTTCTTTCCTGAACTATCCCCTACTACTACCCCCAGCACTGAAGACGGTTCTTCATCGATGAGAAAGTTATAGCTTTTCAAAGTAGGTACCATATTCAAAACAAAGTTTTTGTTAAGATTGACCCGGAACATTTTGTTCATTTGTCGAACACAGGCCATGAAGAGGTATCGAAAATGAGAATAAAAAAAGAATTAAAAAAAAAAAAAAAAAAATGGTATGGTGAAGAAAGAAACGGACTGTTTTGATAGAAGTTTAAGCTTATAGCGATTCCATAAGCGTTCTGAGTATCTCCTCAAAGGCGTCCCGAGGTGCAGGCCGTAGCTCGCTAATCAAATAACGAGGAGAATAACTGTAATAAGGGGGGCGAAGCAAAGCGATCCGACCCGCCAGTCACACGCGTTGATATCCGTCTGTCGTCCCTCGTGTCTCGATGCCACGTGATTACGCAGTTAAATGATTGCGCGGTGGTATGTAACCATGTATTTAGTAATTAAGGCCGGTTCTTGGTCGGTGCTAATGACGGGGCCTAGAAGTGGACTCTGGAAGATGTAGGTACCGCGGATCCAAGTCAGTTCGAGCCAAGGCTAGAACCACGCTTTGCTAAGTCACTGTCAGTAACGAGCTTTCGAGAAGGGCGAAGAAGGCGAAGCAAAGGCAAAGAAGGTTAAGGCAAAGGCCCGTACTCTGAAACATCGCCTTATGCTTTGTGGTCCGAATCACTTGCAGCGGTCCCAGGGATCAGACTGACCTCGCGCCTCCTCTATAATCTATAATCTACAATCTCCTCAATCCTCCTTCTCGACGAAACTTGCACCGTGCGTAGTTTTCTCTTATGAAATTCATCGACATTTTATTCATCCGATAATCGGCATTTTATCCATTACATTTTTATCCTGCGTAATAGAATCAAAATTTTCGTACGTCTTTCTTCTATTTTTGGCGATAGATCATTCGGCGTTGAAATTATAAAACGAATTAATATGAAAATCTCGAGTCTTTGGAACGAGAGAACGGGAGTCTGGCAGCTAACTGACCAACTGACAAGCTCCTAGGTTAATTACCGATTTTCCTCGGTTCGTGTCACATTTTAAGTGATGCCAGAAATCTTACTCCTGTACACTGATAACCGCCACTGATCACACATACCTACAGCTTTGGCCAGCGAGTCATCGCTCGCTGTGAGCCACTCCTAAATCACCTCTGCCCCGAGGACCATTAACCATGTCGAATAGTTGCCAATATTATGTTCGAATAATTATAAAGAACCGGGTTGTACTTCGAGTTATTTGCCACATCCCGATAATATACTTCTGACCATCGAAATAAATCGCTAGATTAGAAAGTTCAGGATTTTTCGACTCGATATTTAATTACGAGACAACACAGAGTTACGTTCTCAATGTGTAAACATCCACGTTATACACCGACGTGGAAAATTGCCTCAGATATTAATTATCATAATCAATGTAGTCACGTCTGTCGTCAAATTATTCATCCGGGCATTCTGATGAAGATTCAAGGCAAAGGGGACTCGATGATCATTCTAGGGCGAATGTCAATAGCTTCTGTGAATTATGTTCGGTTTTTGTATTCATTATTCATACATTTTATTTATTTATTTGTTTTTTATTTTTTGCTTTGATGGTCAGAAGAGGATCGCTGCTTTTTTCTTGACAGCCAGTTACGGCGGAACAAGTTCAAGCTTATTGTTTGTTTTAGGAATTTGTGGCAGTGCGATGGTTTTGGAAAGACAAAATAAATAAAAAAAATTGCCATGCTTTAACTTTTGTATTAATTTCGGTAATATTTCATTACCGCTCGAGGCGACTCTTTATTTTATGTACATATATCGCAGGTTAACGGTAGAAACGTTTTTTATTTTTCACCAGAAACACGTCACGTCACTCCGTACCACGAGTCTCTCCCGCAGCTCGTAAACGACCGATAAAAAGTAAATTGATTTTCGTCAGAAGCTACAACGAATATAAATCTCACGCTGTATACGTTATACCCAGGTGAACAGACGGCCGAAGTACCCGGCTCTAATTCGCTTTTAAGAAGAATTTACACTTCCTTAGACGTAATGGATCAGAATAATAAATTGACATTGGAAAATTATCGCAAATTCAATCTACTTCGGATCTGAAATTGTTAATTGCTCTTCAATTACGAACTTCAGCTTACAATACCTCGCCGATTTCTCGCCCTACAAGAAACAGACAATGAATGATGATTTTTTGGACAAAACGTATCGTACTGATACTTGAAGACGAACTGAATCGATGATCAGTCGAGTCAATTTTTGAATACGGTGCCTGACCTCTTGGCAGTTACGTTCTGTCCTCACCATAAGCTGTTTAATGAATTGAGGACAAAAATGAAAAATTACAAACAATACATGAATTTTCCATGAACAACAACCGTTGTCAAGTGAATAGGTTCAAGAAATACATAAAAACTGGTGCTAGGCAGCCAACCGTAAGACAACCATAAGATCTGCCTGGTGCCAGGTTCTATGGGTTTTTCAAACCTTCACTTGACAATGATTACTGTTCATTGAAAACTTATTTATTGTTCGTCACTGTAATGTTTTTGTTTTTATTTTTACTTCAATGGAGAGCCTCTGACTATAGATTGATTCAGTCCTCCACCATATAATTTGTGCAGGGTAATTTTTTTTATCCTTTCTCAGGGGATAGATCGTTTTTTGAAAGAGGTAAAAATATCGGATCCGATTGGGGCGTAATGGTATTGCGATTAAACCCCGATGAGTAGCGTATCGTGCTGATCATACCTCCTTATTTGTTTTCAGAAATTACCTCTGATCGGTATGCTTTTTGCATCGGTAATTATCCGCACGATCAAAATACAGTAGGAAAAGAAAAGAAAAAAGAGTAAAAAAAAGGAAACAAAAATAAGAAAAAAGACATAAGATGAGAGAACTTTTCAGCCGCGATACCGGAGAACGGATAGAGGATCTCTCGTTGATCTGTGGGTGGGAAAATGATTCTTGGAAGAGACTGCAATCGTCTGTGACTAAAGAAATTAGAGGGCCTGCTTAAATTTAGTCCGATCCAAAGTGGAGGCGGACCTTCGATCAAACAGTCAACTGGACATGCTGCGGTGGAAAGAAAGAGAAAAAAAATAAAAAAATTTAAAAAAAAAGCATTGAAGAGATTGGTTAATGGACTAACAGATTACGCAGTTCAAATTCTCGAATCACTATCTACCTACTGTTGACTTACCTCTCGCTGCTGCAGTTCCGTATATACCGCCACGGTAAAGTGGTCAACTTTATTGGATACCGATAAGAACCCCCTGAAAGTGAAAGTGCTTCACCTAATAGCAAGTTTTATTCTATTCCCAGAAGCTCGAGCTTCCATTCGAGGACTTTAACTCGTGTTCTATGATCATCCCGTTTTCGCATGTCAATTGTCATGATTCACAAGAAACTTAAGTCCCTGTCAAACATGCCATGTCTCCTGAATTTATTGCTGAAACGAGCTTTTGTTAGAACTTCGAAGACATCTGTTCGGTGAGTTTTGAGCGAAATGTTTGTTGGCTTTCTTATCTTCTCATTTTCGAGTAGGGAAATTTCGGCTTTTCTGAAAACACCTTTCATGGAAAACATTTGACGTTGTACCGGAGCTGGAAATTGCTGAACTTTACAAAATAGCGGTCGATATATTGCGTAGCACTTTTGGAACGACGGACTTTCATGTCCCAAACTTTAGAGCATCATTTCCCGAAACGTCATATATTTTCTTGTTGCATATTTTTGGCCGATGAATGAAAAAATGACATGCCTTCAGGCTTCAAGATGTCTAATTTTCTTCACTGCTACCTCTTGGACTCCCGATTTTTCACTTATAAAAATCCATATCAATTTGCCTGTTCATTGCTTCAGTATCTGTTAGCTGTACGAAGAGCATGATTTATTTTCGAAGTACTCTCATATTTGCACCTAGGGATTATATGTTTTTGATCGCTAATCGCTGAAATGAGTAAAAAATTTTCCAACATCCAAGACGGTGGTGTAAAATGTTCGTTGCGTTTCTAACAAATTCGGAAGTTTACGCTGGAGGATAAGAACGCCAAAAAACCTGTGAGAGCTTTTGTTGGTAATTTGAGAAGACGTGCATCATGGACATTGTAGGGAATCCATCGTACTTTCGAACGGACTTACGCAATTTCATGATAATTTAAGATAATGGGCGGTGCCTCTTTCGCGGTGGCCGGTTATCAAATGGACCGAAACGAATAAAATGAAACCGAATGAACCGCCGACGAGTGCCTAAAAGAGCGAAGCTTGCGGCTATGAACGATATGGAATAATTCTGGCATGAAACGAAGGACATCGGCACGCCCCGAAGACCATATCCGGTTGTCGGGCTCAGTCTACCGGACTAGCCAACGGATTGAGATGCTTGCCAGTGACGTTTGTCTTTGTCTCCGGGGGAGCCCTCGACGACTGGAAACGCGGAGTGCTGCCTCGTCTCCGTCAGGTCGAACTCGGGAGTTGAAGCTGTCAGAGACAGAAGTTCTCACCCTCGGAAAAATAATTACCTACGATGGTAGTGGAAAACCTCTTTCCCATTTCCCCATTCCTCTGTATATATACTTTTACCGGGTAAACGGAGCTTCCTCATCCTCATCCTCAACGATGACGGCTATTGTGCCAATCAGACGCTCGAGCGCGTTGATAAGCGCGCGAATATATACTCGTTATTAAAAAATTTATTTGTTTCTTCGGTTGGTGGTTATACGAGCCGATAAAATGTTGGAAAATGAGGGAATATAATAATGAACCCAAGAGGGTTTAGCCTCGGTATTATATATTTACCCATATACATATAGATATATCTAGTTGACGGGGGTTGGCTTTGAAAGATTGCATCGTTTCGTCGTTACGAATATTAATTAGAAGAACGGCAGTTGCGGGGAATTAAACCCAACTAATTGTCAGAGGCAGAAAGCGATTCCCCAAAGCGGTGCGTTCCCAATTCGTTATACCACTTCTTTTCTCATACGACAGTATTTATACTAAGATTCAGTGTAAAAAAATGAAAAATAGAAGAAAAAAGTAAATTGCTATAAAAGCTCAACTCGAATACCCCGTGCTCTGCTGGGAGTTGAATCTCAAGTCTATATAACAGGGTGAGTCGATGAACGGAAGGGGTAGTTTGTTTGTACTGATAATTGTAGTCGTTGTAAACTCTTTGGAGAATAGTAAACCATGTTTGCAACTATTCAGGCGGACTGGGTACATCGCGCCCCTGCGTGGATCGAACATCCCTTGGGAATCCAATGTGCATGTGGGGCTGCTGCTATTGCACCAAATCCAACGAATCATTCTGGGCTGACGCCTCGGCACACTGCAAACTGCATTCGTCGACGTGTGAAATCCCGATCCAGGAATATATTCATTCCCCATAGCACGTTTCAGCTTATACTTTTTTACCTACGTATAAGCTTTGCTCAGATTTGCGTACACACGCAGGCGCGCAAAACCTGAACGGAATGGGAAAAAGAGGCTAGAATATCGTTTCACGTTTTGGGAACCTTGCTATTGACGTTACTATGTCTACCCCAGTCGTTGGTAATTCTATAACTGAATCAAAACTACCTGAACAATAGAATTTCATGTGAAATATTCCGGGATGATTCCCCAGGATTGCTTAGTCTGCACAGCTTTTCTGGTCCTGAAAAGTCTGAATTCGAATCCAGGGGGGTGATTCTGGATCTTTTGGCGTTTACTTAACGCTAGGCGCTAACAAATAATAGCGCCCCGTTGCTAAGGAGCGCCCAATCAACGAATGCGCTTGGGTCGCTAACTCGTGGGCGCTATCAGTTAACGCCGGGCGTTAAAGAAACAGAATCCCACTGCTGGGCTGTTGTTTTACAGCTGGTTGTTCAGTATCGAATACCATTTTCCAAAAGGTGGAGGATAAAGTCAAAAAGGTCTCAAATCATGGAGTCATGATGGTCTCGCCAATGTCCAGGACGATCTATATGGAGATCTGTACTCTGTTTGTAATGTTGCGAAAGTAATCGATTGGTATTCTGCAATGTTGAACGACACTGGCATTCAGAAAATTGGCAAATTTTTCAAGAAAATAACCGATTGTTCCATTGGGTGTCCTTCTTGTCTTAATCTTCTCCTATTATAGACGAGTGAAAGAAACCAGAACTGAGAAATTCTGAATCTGAACAATGATACAAAATTCCAAGCAGACGTGTATAGCGAGGACGTTGTAGAGACCGATAAGAGACCGATAAGCTCGAGTCGTGGACCTTAAGATCGGCCCCAGTGTCCGATAATGTTCTCTGTCCAATGGCCAGTTTGCCGAACGACCAATGGCGGCAGTGACTTGTTCACGATCGGAATGGGGGTCTGCAGTCAGAGCTGAGGGAATCTAATCGAGCCACTTTATCGCGGAGGCTTGGTTTCAACGACGCCATGTTGGTCGACCGATATATCGCACCTCAAGAATTCACTCCTCTACTGGCTGGATTAGTATAATATACGTGATGTCAGGAGCATGCCAAAGGCACCTCAAACACCCGAAGGTTCCAGATCCAAACTGGCAAAGTTCGATTCACTTGATTCCACGGAAGATACGAATACCTGATCACAACTAAGCACGTGGACCCGATAATTCTACGATCTCTGTTCCGGTACGGAACTTTTTCTGCTCCTATGCCACTTCAAACTTGAGCGAAGCTAGTATTTGCTGTAAAATTGCAGTCCATACCGATGTATTGTGAATTGGCGATTGCCAGGTTCGCGTTAGAAATTTTGTGCAGATTGCCAGAATTGCAACCGGATTACTACGGAGAAATCACAAGATGGGAAAATTCTACATCGGTTCAATGTTCTGTTTCCATTTTTCGCAGCAAGATGAGTGTCCCAGTCACTGACACTGTCCCAATTATTGATATTTTTCAATGATTTCGTTTTCTCCGTGAGCTCTCAGAGTATAAAAAAAATTCACTCGTATTCTCTGAGTCACTAGCAACTGATTTGTGTAACGGAAACATTCAGAATTGATACCATCGACTTGAAATTTGAGAAAATGTAGGTGTCAATAATTGGGTCTTAAAGCGTCAGAATAATTGGGACACACATACCTTAATAACGGTACAGAAAATTGCCATTGAGAGGTTGAACATCCAAACAATTGGACCTTTGGATATAGTTTCTCCCTTAAATCATTTCTTCATTTCGCGTTTGTTTGCGATATTTCGATTCCATCTTACTTTTGCCATTTCGTATCCTGCCAGCTTTAGCTGAAAAACCGATTGCTGCACCATTCTCCACGATCTTTCTGTAATATCGATTATGATTTTTTGTTATCCAGAAATAATCAATGAGATTTCGTCCAATTCCGAAGGTAATATTGCAACAATTAATCAATTATGTAATTGTGCGAAATCGAGCATGGAATGATGATTGTGATAACGAAGAGAACACGTGACAGTCAGCCTGCTCCTGATGGCAAAATGGACATAGCCACATTTCTGCAATTGGCAACTACACAAAGATTGTTGTGAGTTTGCTAGTACCCCAATTTATTACTCTCGGGTTTAAGAGAGACTCGGTCAGTTTTGCAACAAGCTAAGTTCATGAATATACCATACAAGTACTTCTGAGAAGGAGAAATCCTCAATCTAACTTATTTTCATCCCAAAATGATTTTCAATTCCTACGAGATAATTTATAGAGTTTTGAGAAAATTGGCGGAAGACGCGGACTTCTCGGGCCCGAATTTCGCTCTCAGACTCTTGGTGCACGTATACGTATAGATGATGAAAGTTCGACCCCCGCTCTCATCCTCGGGACGAGGGCGCTCTCCGTCGCCGTGGAGACGCAGGGGCGCTCCACGCGCGTCCCTTGGGGTTCTGGGGTAGTTCGGGACGTCGCGAGGGCGGTTTGCTCCAGGTCTCGCCTGATTGGCGGCTCCAGACTATCGACCATCCTGGGACCGGCCCTTTGTTTTAGCCAACACCCGCTCACCCTCTGGCTCTCTGGCTCTCCTGCTTTCTCCCTCGTTCACCGTGAATCTCACCTCCTCTCTCTCTTTTTCTCTTTCACTTGTAAGCTCGCCATGGCTCCAGCTGGTTTGCAGCGATGGAGAAAAGCCCTGCGACGAGTTTTCGTCTCCTCCTGTGTCTGGACCTCGATCACCTTGAATCTTGGTGATCTTCAGAGAACACGGTACGATAATCTGGGAAAGAAGAGATGAAGAGAAAGGGAAATAAAAGGAAAATGATCGCCCTTGTGGCCCGAGGACCGCATGTCGAGATCCTGAAATTATATCAAACGATAAATTCGAAACTGATGCAGTTGACTTTGGAAAGTCTCGATTCGTTCATTCATTTCAAACAGTTTCTTGATCATGGGGAGGATCGAAAGAAGAAGTTAAACATCGAGAACCTTAGTTTCCAAGTGGAACGCGAAAAGGTGGAAAAGCCCTTGACAGGATTCAACCGCGTGAACTAATATCGTTTATTATATACGTACTGTGAAAGGGAGGGACGTGGAGCGGTAAAATCTGCAAGTAGTTCGTTCAAGAATTTTCATAATTGGAACATCTTGGTCACGATTTTTGTACAAGTTTCAAATGTTGTATCAAAATGACTACCAACTAGTCAATCCTAGACCGAAAATCTATTGAAATGCTCATACATATATCTAGAGCGTTGAATGATTACTTTCAACAAATCCCTTTTCATCAGTTCATGATGAAAAATTAACGCTTTTGTAATACTTTGAGCATCATCGCAACTTGTATTACTGGATAAGAAATGGAATCGATATTTCAGCACCCCTTGAGCCAATCGAGTAAGTGCCTGAAAAATAACTCACGATCTAATGGAGTCTATGCTCCATTACATATACTTCGAATCAGTCAAATCTACGTAGTATAATTAATTCCGCGAAGTGTGGATCATCTTTGCAGTTCTATAATCGAAACCCTTCGTGACCTAGTAACTGTTTGGTATATTTTCACAGAATGAATAATTGGCTCAAGATCAGCAATGAATACACGTTGAAAACTGGGGATCAAGGTTCATGGGTGATCAATGAGTAGACAATATAGAAATTTTCTACGTTTCTATGTGAGAGTCATTAGATGCTAGAACTGGCCGAGTCCACCATAGATGAATTCAAAATGTTAGAGAAAAACGAATGATTGATTAACTGTGCCGAAATTCTGATGATGAAACCGTTACACATCATGTAGTATAACATCAACAATATTCTAGGTATAAGTGTGGACAATCTGCAGTGGCATCAAAGAACGAAACTATGGCTACACTATCATTGAACTTGGCCAGATATGGAACAAATTTTCGAAGCTATGGCTGGTGTTTGAACTTTAAACGGATTTCCGGAGACATGGCCAGTTTCGTTAAAATCTCCTGAGAACATGGCAGGTTTTGAAACAGATTCTCAGGGACGTAACTACTTTCGAAATGAGTTCTGGCCAACTTGCTCGGTTTTGGAATGACTTGAAATTGGGCTGAACTTGAATTGAAGTCCGCGTAGAACATGGTCAGTTGTGGAAAAAACAGTCATCTTCATGCCGTCTTATCCAACGAGTAGGGAAAACTTTGGAGCTTGTCGAATCGCAAATTGACAGAACTCTGCTACGATAAAACCAAAATCTACGAAAGCTGAGTTATTTTCGATTTTGTGGACTTGACCATTGTTCGGACCAATTTTCTCGTGCAGGGTATAGGTATGAGGATTTCAAGGGACAGTATCGAACGAAGGAGAATATGCATGTATGTACAGTGAGGCTACAGAAAGTTATGTACGTCAAGGTAACTAGGGGAAAAGTTGTTATTTAATAATCTCGACTTGGTGATCGTGAAAATAAAAACGTATTGAATAAATTCGCGTCATTAGCGTCGTCGAATTCTGTTTTCAAACCCTCGCTGTATACTGACCAGTATTTTTCTGCGGAATGCGCGCCTCGTTTTTAATTAATAGAGCGTGCTATGGCAGGTTCGCGATGGAGATGCTTGACGGAACGGGTATAAAAGTGTGGAAGAACTCCCCAAGTATATATACGTATAGCTATACACACACACACACACGCACACACATATAAACATATACATAAAGGGGGTGCTGAAGGAAACGCTGAAGAGGAGCGAGGGGTGCCAAGAGGGGGGTGAAACGGCAGCGCCAGAAGTTCGAAAAGGGAGGCAGGCGGGGGTGGAAAATGGAGGTGGAGGTTTTAATGAGGATGAGCGAGATAAACCTCCCTCGAATCTCCCTCTCGCGGCCCTCCAACATACACAACCGTCCAACGGGTATCTACCACCACCACTACTACTACTACTACCACTACTACTACCTACCCGTTGCAGAGAGCTAGCAAGGCACCCACTGCCGAGCGCGAGATACCGAAATACAAAAGAGAAAGTAATTTCTTTTCCCAGCAATTTTTACTCAAGGGTTTGTTTTATTTTCTAGAGATAAAGAAACAAAAAATTGAAACCAAAACTAAAAAAAATAAAAATAAAAACAAAAACACACAGCAAAAATCAGTAAAAATTCTCTGCTCAAGAACGTCGTGACTCAATTTTCTTCTTTGATTTGCTTTTTTGAGTTTTTTCTTTCACGGGATAACTTTTTTCTAACCAGGTTCTGTACGCTGGTGAAAAAAAATCACGCGATGTGCATTGAACAGAAATTTAAAAAAAAAAAAAAAAATAATCGTTAACGTCATGCGATTCGTACGTATTTTTTTGTTTTCTTAGATATTTCCTATTATAAAAATTTAGCGGAAAATAATTTTTTCCTATTTCGTAACCGTTTTCATATTTCCACGCGGAAAAGTCGAGGAAAACTGCCTTTTCGGCAATGCGAAAGACAGGATTTGGTATATAACTCGACTGAACCGGGCAGTCGAGGCGTTTCGCGGCATTCGGATACCCGGGTGTGATTTACGTGATTTTTTTTCGACGGGGTAGCCAAAATAATTCACCCCTAATGCCTCGGCTAACTGCGCTCAGGGTCGAGCTAGATCTCGGCGACTGTTTATTGCCAAAAAATGTCATCTTATATATCACCCCACGCCTTTCTATAAAGAAGACATTCCGAAGGGACTCTGCTTGCGTAGAGCCTCGTGTGTGTTTTGGGGCAACTTTGCCGCAGAATCTGGCTTCTTCCTTGGCTGATTAAAAAAATTGACCTTTCCCATTTGTTATTTTTTGTTTGTTTTGTTTTCAAGTTTTCTATACCAATTTTCCTATACTCCCGGATTTTTGGTCAATTGAGAAGCAGCAAAAAAGGTTTACGATGTTAAAAAATAAAATTGAATAAAGAAAAAAAAAACAGAAAGGAGATGTATCTTTGAATTGATCAATCGTCGTGCGAGACGAGCCAATTAACGTAGTGAAATTAGTTCCACGTAGGACCTTCTACAGGCGTTCGTGTATATTATGTATATGTATGTATACTAATCGTTACAAACTTAACAAGGCAGTATATAGCTTGAGGCGTGCGCTATCGTCGGGACTAATTGTGTTTGACATTAATTAAACGCGAAGGATAATGATTGACGGCCGAAGAAACCGCAGCTAGGGATTTAGCGAGTGAAACAAGACAACAATGTCTGTTTGAACGCAAAGCCCGCGACCGCAGCCTCAAATTGGCTATTGTGTTTCCTTCTGGTCCTGCAGCATATACACTCGATACTGGCCGATATTCGATATCGTAATCGCAATTAAAATATCCAAAATCTTTGAAGCCCCGTTGGTATATACGTAGGCAGATGGCCAGAGGGCGTATCATCTCATCGAGCAATCGGGAGTTGCGGGTGAACGGTCGTTGTCTTTGAAAATTGAACACAAAGCGATGGGTTCGTTGATTTGATTTAATTAAAATCAATCGCTCCAAATCCATCCGCCGTATAACCTACCGCCTGCGTATTATGTTATATATAATATAAGAGATGGAAAAGTGGGAATGCGCGCGCGGTCTGATACATCGGCCGTATTATTGTAATCAAATTAATTAACAAGCCATTATACCCGATCGGCTCGCTGTTAATTACTGCGATCGCTAATTATACCAAGCTGACAAGACACGCCCGCCAAAGCTTGTTTCCCTGCGTTTGTGTTAGGTATAGGTACGCGTTATCGCTGACCACCTCGACGTCCCATTATATATCTACAACCCAATAGCTTAGCACCTGTCGACCGAGTTGCCTGGACCATCGTTTGACGCGTGTCCAGGTCCACGTTGACGTACGAGTCCAAAACGTCATTGTATCGGCTCATTCTCAATAATCACCTGCAGATGTTGAAACATTTTGCAGAGTGTAACATTCACGGTTTGAACATGTTCACCGTGATTTCATAACCTACATGTGAAGTAAGCATGGTGTTCTCACATGTACGTTATGCAATCTGGCTTGGCATTGACACGGTATTGGCGCCATAACTGTCAATACTGTCAGCTACCTAGGACCAAGCTTTGCGCAAGTCAAAATCAATGTTGAGACAATTTTAGGTTATGTTAACACCGGTCCAACTTATGGTGCCGTTAATTGGCACGAAATAATCCCCAGCCAGTATATAAAACACCATATTGGCCTAGTGTATTCCCAGTACAGAACTGATTTCCGGTTAAGCCCCATGTATTTTCCCTTGTCATCAGCAGTGGCCCAACGTTGGGCAAATAATTTATCCGTACTGGGCCAGTATCACCGAACGAAATTTGGTACCCGGGCGTGGTGCCAATTCTGTGCCATGGATTTTTAGAATTCATCAAAGCATTGATATCTCCAATTTGAAAGTGTTTCGGGTGATTTTAATACACAATCTGGAACGATCTACGTCCACTTGGCAAAAAATCAGATCGTTTCATCTGATGGAACCAATCAATTTTCAATCCTTATGGAGCAATCGTCATACGCACCACCCTTGAATCGTAATATCAGTTGAACTTACGTAGTAAATGACGTAAGGGACAGACGGCTATATGGATACGCTGACGTAAGGAGGAAAGAACAGACCGTCAGTCGAGGCCATCTAATCACCCGGTTCGTGTAATCATCTAGATCACCCCGATGGACGGGAGGAACCCACCCCCTTGAACCCCAGCTTACAACCCTGCGGTGGGTTGACCAGGACCAGGAGGTCCTTTATTCGCTGAGCTAGAGACGCGGTGACATTCTCTTTTTGTCCAGTCGCTCGTCGATGTCGGTACTCACCCCACAAACGAGGCGAACCTCTGCACCCTCGTCAATCGGACGAGTTACGGCTTAGCTCCCACATAATTAAGTCGCAATTGAAAATTAATCATTGAAATTGACGTCGAGATCGAGTCTGATAAAAAGAAGGTTTGCTTTGATGTGGCGGTGGCCGCGGAAGCTTCTTACGCCAATTATTTCGCGGATTATTATTTTGCATCGGATACCCAACGCCACCCTTAGTCCGCCTCTCGTCAGAGAACGAAATACGTTTTTTTGTGGATTCTGTAAGAGGATTAGACCAGCAGTGTCGCGTCCTTCGCTCTTTTTTCTTCTCTCCTTTTCTCTCCCTATATTTTTTCAATGCAGCGTCATCTCTTTGACGAAGTTTTTCTACGAACAGCTACTCGATACTCACATCAAATCAATACCAGATCTCGTACTTTGACCATCGAGCCCAAGATTTCTTGGAAATATTTATCAGTCCACAGAAATGGTACCACTCCTTCATTCAAAGACGATTCCAACTCCCCATGTACAAATGTCGGAGTGATACACAATTGGCACTACCCTGGCTGGCAAATTTCGTTCGGTAATACTGGCCCGGTACAGATAAATTATTTGCCCAACGTTGGGCCAATGCTGATGACTAGTACTGATAAGTGAACATACATGGAGCTCAGCCGGAAGTCAGTTCTGTACTGGGAATAAACTGGACCAATATGGTGTTTTATACTGGCTGGGGATTATTTCGTGCTGATTAACGGCACCATAAGTTGGACCGGTGTTAACAACCCAAAATTATCCCAACATTGATTTTGACTTGGGCAAAAATTGGCTCTTGGTAGCTGTCAGTATTGGCAGCTATGGCACCAATACCGTGCCAATGCCAATCCAGTTTGCAGTACGTACTTGGGTCCATATAACACTCGTAAGAGGTGTACGGTAACATCCCGACGATAAAAGCCAAGCTAAATTGCATTATTATCTCGGTGACATTTGTTCCGAGTAGTGAGGAGTGATTCTGGGATGACCCGAAAGTGCTTTGATGTTGGGTGCGACTTGGCGTTGTGGGGTTTGCCTCCTGGGTAGCAAAAGAAGGGCTCTTTCGCATGTACACGTGTCGCGGCTTACCCAGATCGTAGCTCAGGGTATTTCACCCCCACCGAGTGTTGTTACGTTTGATTTTATTGCGAAGCCCCGTACCCGTGTTCTGCAGGTTGTCAAGCGTCCAGGAAGCCCCTTCTATGCACGCGTCATGTCGTTTCTACCTCAATCGCTACATTAGGACGTTTTGTTGCCGATTGATTCAGAGCGGATTTGCTCTCTTCGCGGACTACTTGAACACATAAATCAGAAAATCAGCCCCTGGCAATCCGATTTTTAAGTTTTTCCATACGAACACAGGAACTGACTGAGATCTTCAACTGAGAATATTCCATTGCATATGAAGCCTCTTTGCGCTATCGCGAAGAGCGACTCTGCCCAAAGTCTGCAGAGATTTGTGCTCCAAGATCTCTTGGCCACCGTCCATCGTCTTTCCGACGATAGAAAATTTCACAATTTCTAGAGCCCAGACCAAGTTTATCGTGGAAAAGCATCTCGACTTTCTCGAGTTTTGGAGCAAGTTAGAGACAGGTACTCGTTCAAGCTTGGATCGTTCTACGGGAAATAATTATTCCACTTTACTGTTTTTCGAGCTCGCCGAGGCTCTCCGTTAAAAAATATTCAACAAATAAGCAAACGTTCTTCAATTCGAGCATCGATCTTCCCATTCAAAAGATTCCAGCAGCTTTCAAAAAGAAACAAGCCTTTAAAGAGTCTACCGATCGTTGGCAATATATCCCTGTTGATTTTCTAAATTCGCTACTACTGGAGATTTCAATTCGTTTTTTTTTTTAATTCGCCGCTAAAGGAGAGACTTTGATAGTTCGATGATATCCAGGCTGTAGAACATGTGCTGGAATAAAGTGCGACGTGAATACGAAAAGGGATTCGATTATTGTGAGCTGTGTCAGCTGAGGGGATATTAGGTTATTTTCTCCAAGTAGAATGAGAATAAAAGGTATAAGATGAAAAAGAGAAAGAGAAAGAGAAAACGGAACCTGCATCCACGCCATTTTATTCAAGGGATCTCGGCAGGCACTCTCCTAGCAGTTCCTCTCTATCTCAGCCTCAGCCTCCGTCTCCGTCTCCTCGTTCTTGAAATCCTGGTAATCCGCGATGAGACATAGATTGAGTTCTGCCTGCCTGGCGGAAAAAAAAAGAAAGAAAGAAAGAAAAAAAAGGAAAGAAAATTGGAAACCCTGGGCGAACCAGGTCTCAGCCAACCACCCGGCCACCCAACCACCCACCTGGTTAGCCGGATGATAAAATTGCGGCCGGACGGGTGTTACCGTAAGCCGGATAGACCGACGGATCGACGGACCAGAACTGAGCCAGGCGAAACCTACCTATCATCTTCCCCTTTCTTGACTCGTGTTTCTACGAGATCTTTTTCTCTTTTCTTATAGATACCCGGATCTCTTCAAAAGACATCCGTCAGAGTCGCCCTGGTGTTTATCGGGCGATACGAAATTCCAGTTACTTGCCTTACTTTACCATCTGAAAATGGATCTTTTTTCCGGCAGTGTTGTTTCTTATACGATCTGATGAAAAGGTCTGCACCAGAGATTATGGTTTCCGATTTGAAATCTAATTCAAAGCTTGTGAACTACTCAAAGAAAATCGCACCTCATCATAGCAGAAAATAAACTGCGGATTGTAACGAAAATTTATCATTTGAAACCGATTTGTATTCCTTTTGAAACCGATTTGTTACACATGAAACTTCCGAAAAGTTTTCAAATTGCCGGAAATCGAGCTTGAAATTCGATCCATCATGTAACATAACACTGAATAACTCTGGCATTTTCGTATTGATCCAGATCAACTGACGTTTTTCTCGAAGAGCGCTAAATTATGCTCTTTTTGAGAGAAGAAACATGTGAATCGGTTGACTTTTGTAGAAGTTACAGACGTTTCAAGAAATTAATAATTATAAAGTTTATCGAATCGGGTTTTAGCTTGAGAAAATAGAAATAGCCGATGTTTAGCGAAAGAAATCCAGAAATTAATACGGGTCCCTCTCAATTATTCAAAGAATGGTACATTCCATCTGCGAGTAATCGGAATCTTTGCTCCCGATCTGTTTGGATGTTTTGAGACGGAATTCGTTCGAAAAAAGTATAGTGTGTCGAATTAACAATTGTGGAATTTCATGGTTTGTACTGAATTCGAGAAATTTAAGATACCCGGAGTCAATTGGAATGCTTCGAAGCTGTGTGATGATTTCATTACTGTATCATTACGGACATTACAGACATCGGCCGTTCTGTTTTGTTTTTTTTGTTTCTGTTTTTTTGCCAACGAATTTCCATTCCGTTGGATAACGCATCGGACGTTTCGAGGGTTTATCTTATCGTCACGCACAGGGAAATCCTTGCGGAGCGCAATGGCCTTGCAAGAGCCATTAAGTTAATTGGCAATTTGTTAAAAATGAATCTTCCCCCTCCGCGGGCAGATGGCGCGTGTTCTTCTTGGACGGAGCGAGAGAATATCGCGAAAAAGGTTTTGCTAGTGGTGCGGGAGTTTGCAAGCCTACAGATTCGAACTGAAAGTCATCAACACTTTTTATCTGGACGGTCCCCTTGCCTTTCTTTGATTTCCCGATAAGAGCTTGTTGGTATTAATTTAAAACACAGCTTCAACGACTCCCCCGTGCCTCGTCTCCCCTCCTCTCGCTAACGGGCAGTGATTATTTTAATCCAACTGTTGGCAAGAAGAAGGCTGGCGTAGAGGAGAGCGGGGAGACCCAGAAGGACTTGTAATTTGTTTCGAGATCGTATCTTCAAAGTGGCTCTTTTATCTGGCAAAGGGACACCGGCAACTCGTCGAGGGACCAAAACTACGCCCTATTCGAAAGCCCCGAGTCTCTGTGTCCTGCAGTGAGTCCGACGATCGACGTTCACCAATACCCAGTTCTGATCGGTCAAGAAATTTCTCCCATATGTACCGAACAGGACTACAGGACTAAAGGACGACTAAAATTCACTATTTTTTCCCAAATCAATTGCTAAGCTGGCAAACAGTCATCATAGAAGTACTTTTAACAGTTTATTGATCAATTTTATTGAGGGTATTGGAAAATACATCTATCGTTGCATGATCAAGATCACCGTCGAAGTTATTGAACGTTGAGTATTGTCCTGCGTCAATCAGTCTCGGCTGAAAGCAGTGATGATTCAGGTTTACAAAATTGCAGATCTTCTCTGGTCCTGCTCTGGAATGGTCTTCGATATTTCTTCCAATTTTTACTTAATTTTGTCTTCTAAGGAATATTCTATGATTTATAGAGAAAAATATTCTGGGAGATCGGGTGAAATTTAAAGTCAAAATAATCATTCTTTGAGGATTCATGATCTCGACTATTTCCAAGAACGTATATATATATAGTTTTGAGAAAAGAAGGGCTCCAAACTGCAGATTTCGAAGAACTTCGAATCTCCGCATGACCTACTTTTCTGGATTTTTGCAAAAGAAGAGACTTTCAGAATGAGCAATAACAGAAAAATCGGTTCTTTAAAGCTTGAATAGTCCTGACCGCGTACCCCTTTCAAAATTAGCCACGTCTCTGAAAGAGAGAAAGATAATTCGGCGTAAATCAGTTGAATCGTGGGTTCGATATTTGAAATGCCATCCTCGTGAGAAAAAAAAAAAACCAGCAGGTAAATTCGAAAAGCAAGTTTGAACAATACGAAACTACTGCTTCGATCTTTTCCAAAATCCACTCATTTCTAAATTGGGGCGAATGCCATCGCTAAAGCTAAAATTCATCAAAATTCATTTATTCGTTTTGGAGATACGACTGTTTGAAATTTTTTTTAATCAATTTTTTTACGCTCAATTATTGAGAAACTAGTGAACCGATTAAATCCAAAATCGAATCAGCTCTGGGTTACAAAGAACCGCATTGATTGGAACTAAAATCATCAGAATTTGTCGATTCGTTCTCAAGATATCGTTGGACATAAAATTGATCAAACAGAGAGGTCTATCCAAAAATGATCGGAGATGATTTTCTGAACCTCGGAAATATGGAAATCGGCTGGAACCCCAACTTTCCATTTTCTGGGTGATTATAATAACGTTTCCTTTTTGGAAACCGCAAGTTGAAAAGATGGCGTCTCTCGCGGGGGGATCCGATGAAGAAAAACGGGCCAAATTACGTGAATACAAGATGCACAGGTGCGCGTGGCGCGTTGGTGTTACTTCAGTAGGTAAGAAATAAATAAAAGTTTGTCCCGGTCGTACCTCCGGGCCCATATCTCGCCTGGCGTATCTTCTTCTTCTATCGCCTCGGAGGATCGGGGTAAGTCGGTAGCACCGTGCAACACACGATGCGCACAATTAATATCGCCACTATCTACGATCTCTCATTATTACTTGGCCCGGGACACAGGCCTGCGTATATAAACGCGTTCCCAAGTTTCGTAGCTGAAGCTCCATGTGTATTTGTAATATACCTTTGGCTAACCTGTGTTGGTTCACCGGCTACCGGACGCCCCGGGACACCGTGCCACCGGCCATGCATCATCGTGGGGAGTAACGAGCCAGGACGCATCGCGTGTCGATTCATATTTAAAATTCATATTATTCCATCCGCCGCGGTTTTGGCAACCAATGGTCGATTCGCGAACCGTTCGATTATCCTCTAGCACGCGGTATTCTTCATATAACATTCGTTGGACTTTGATTTCGAAAGGAATACTGCCGTATCTAGGGGGAAATCAATCTAGCTGCGCCTTATCGAGCTAAGAATTTATCAATCAAGTCGTATTCTGGTAACTCCAGTCGAAAAAATTTCTAGCTCATCGATGGACTGTAATTTTCGACGAATTTGCATCCGGTACAAAACTGAACCATCCTGTTCAAATTATTTCTGAGAGTCCATCGTTGTCGATGCTGATGAAACGAATCATCATGGAGATCGGTCAGAATCTGTTCTTGAACATCTGCAACTTACACAGAACGTTTCAGTTTGGGTTATTTCTTCATTAAGCATGACGTTTCACTGGATGAAAAATTGCGAAATAACGTAATGAATGGATGAATATCCTTTCTTACAACAGGCTTGAATAGGTTCATGTTAGGATAAGGAATGTTTGAGATTACAACAAGATTTGTACAAGAAGAAAAGAGTTAAGAAAATGTCCACTGTATATGAGAGGGGCGTATATCCGAGTTTGAGGCTCACGAATCTAATTAGGTATTAATTACAATACCCATAAAATCTATAAAAATGAAAAATCCTGCGCGAGGAAAATGCGCTAACGAATCATCCTAAAGGGGATTCCTTTAGTTTGGATCAACGAATACGAACTATGACGAGAAAAGAAAAGTTAAACAAATGTTGGTTTATGAGAAAATTTTGAGTCTTTCGGTCTTTACCGGTTTTTCAGTTTACCAAAATCAAAACGATTTATTGGAAAAAAATTCGCTTGGATAGATAATCTTTGCGTGTGGACATGATTATTCAATTTTTTAATTTGTTGGTGTCGCAGGAATGTACGCCATCGATTATCGTGAAACCAAAAACGTAGAAAATGAATAGTCCAGAATCAGACTATAGCCATTCAAAATATACCGAAGGTCCATAAGGAGGTTCGAAAAAATTGGTGTTAGGTTTTTTGGTGGACGCAAGGGATGCCTTTGTCTCATTAATATTACCCACAACCCCTTCCTATCACCGTCTAGACTCCAGACGAATCCTGGTGTATTGAAGAAACGGACGTAGGTATAACAAGTACGGGAACGGGGTGTCCTGTCTCCCGGATGGAGAAGGTCTCAGGATTCTAGGGAGCACGTAGTACTCACCACGTTCACCACCACCCGCGCCGCGCATTCCACCCTAAACACATATTAATTAGCCACCAGTGGACAGGAAGACATAACTCCGTCTGTGATGGGCACCCGGGGGCCCCCGGCTCTTCGTGTAGTTGTAGTTGCGAGTGTCGCGTTACGTGCCCCCGGGTGGCCACCGACCCGCGGTAGCTTCTCCACTACGGACCTGGAGCTGGTCCTGGATCTGAACCTGGACACCAGAGCCCGTGGACTCAGCCCACGGCATGGGCATATCGGAACCCGAGTCCGGCACTCCTGGCGCATTAATAACCCGGGTAGCTGCCCATATGTTAAATGTCTGCCCAGTTGCTCCCTGAAAGGACGCTCAGGAAGGAGCTACCTACAGCGTAGCTCTTACGCCAGTGTGTGCGCGATCAGAAAGCCGCTTCGTGCATATCGATGGGCGCGTGTCGCAGATCTACAAATTTTTTTCATCCAAGGGGTTGGAATGAGAAGAGCAAAAATGCACATTCATTCATCCCCGGGCATCAATGCTCAAAGTTATTGTACCAGATTCAGAATTCAAGGTGGAGGGGACGGATCCTTTGAGTGATGAAATTTTCAGATGAATGTCAGACGTTTCAAAGTTAAATTCATTCATTTTCAACCGTTCTCGAGCTTTTCGCAGATAGGGGGACAGAAAATCCACCAATTCTAGAAATTTACGAAATTTGACCAATCAGGGTTCGTTGTCAGATCGAGTTTCTACTGTTCTATGACATTAAGAAAGTATATTATCAAAATCTGAACAAATTCTGTTCATTAGTTTATTAATGCAACGAAAAATAAGAATGATGACCGTCAAGTACACCTAAGTAGTACAAGTGTTGCACCGCCTCAGCCTAAATTAGCATCAATTAATTAGCACCGAGTTGCATCCGATCGTAGTTCACACTGCAAATTTCTCACCCTGTATTACCAAAATTCTGAACATTCTGAAAACATATAGTATCACCAGAAATGTTCGGAAGAATCCGATTTTTACGATTTCAAAATCTAGAAAATACTGTTGGAAAAAATGCTGATTCTTAAACGGTCCGATCCGATCCACTTTGCCCGATCGGTCGAAACCATTTTGTACTGATTATTACCCCATTGATCGTATTTCATTAATTCAAAAGGATGGATGATCAATTTGCATTGGTTTTTTCGTTTTTTTGTTCAAGGTACCATTACCCAGAGGAGGCTTGGAGACCGCCGCCAAGACGGTATTCCTCGATGCCACCATCGCCGTGAAGAGCTCGATGCCCACGCCTAGATGATATAGCCTACAGCACAGATCTCCTTGGATCCCGAAGCCCGAAACACACCACCACCACCACTACCATCCCCCTCTAGAGAAAAAAAATAAACAAAAATAAAAATCATCAAAATGTAAATAAAAAGCACAGCGTATAGCAGCCACCTCCTCCCGCGTGGTCCTCGCGGAGATCACCCAGCCTCCCAAATACTGCCACCACAACTCGTGAAACCTGCGAGTAATAAGCTCACCAAGTCATTAATATCGTATAAAAATTAGGGTTATTAAAATAATAATAATAATAATAATAATAATAATAATATTATAGGAAATCAAGCAAATATCGAAAGTGCACAAATTTATTATCGTTCGTCAAATTATCATTATGATTACACGATTATTATTAAACGTATATATTGTACATTTGAATCATCGATACCCATACGTGTATAGTTTCATTTTTTTTTTTTTTCTTCTGCTGTCTTTGATTTGTTCTTTTCTTTCAGTTCTTACAGTATATCGCACAAATCGATCCATCGCCGGGGCCGTCGCGGTTCTCCCGAGATACCTAATTTGTAAATACCGACAATTATCTATAAATATTATACATACATACACATTATACATAAAATCACACGACTTAGCATCCTTCGATAACTATTATTATGATTATTATTATTTTCTGTTATCATTATAAGCATTACATTATTGATTTTCATTCATGTTACCACGTCATTTATCTATATCAATTATCATATATAGATATACATTGAATGATCAATATATATAATTCTTGCTATTATTAGTTCTTATACATACCATGATTATTGCTATAACTATTATCAACATTATCATCATCATCATTGTCATTATTATTATTATTATCATTAACTTTTACACCTGCTGAATATGCGGTTATATGAAAAACAAAAAAAAAGAAGAAGAATTTGTTGAAATATTCCTGTAGCATTTACGATACGTCTCGTAGACTTGTGTATAATAAGCGAATGAATCGAAGAGTCGACGGGGGAATAGTGATTACATAGGAAAAAGGAAAAAAAGAAAGAAAATTGAAAAAAAAAATCGAATAAAGATGAAAAACAATTTGTAAAAAAAGAGTTAGCTGCCACATTTTGACTAGAAATGTAGAATAATTTACACCCACGCGATCGTTATTGTATAAAAATATTAAATACGAAATGACTAATGAAAAATTAATTAAATGGCGGAAGAATCGTTAGTTATAATCCGTGGGCCATTGGCGCGTTAATTCTGCCTAGCTTCGTGAGACAGTGTGTATATAGGTACCTATATAGTTATACACCATGTGTAAGATGTAGCCAAGTATGCGGACGGTTAACCGGACTTGGAGTTTATGAAATATCATTTTTGCGCGGAGTAATCGGCCGTCCTGGTGCCCAGCGGGAGTCTGTCTCTCTCTCTCTCTCACTCTTTTTTTTTCTATCTCTTTCTGGCCCGAAGGCAGTTTCGTCGTTGGTTCGGGCTTTACGACTGGTTCCAGTTAGTATCTCATCCTTTAACGACAAGTTTAACATAACCGGAGAACACTCGATTTTTGACCTACCAAATGCCTTAGCGAGAAATACTTGGCGCATCGGCGATACTCGGACTCGGAGACTCGGGGACTCGACCAGCGAGGTGCCAACTCCAGGAGGTCGGAAGACGACGGATCGCGTCCTCAAACCTACGCTTCTGATCCTAAAGACCGGGACTAGGCGAGTGGAATGTTGTCGAACTTAACGAGCTTACTGCTTAAGTAATCGCTACCACTCTTGCCACCGGCTACCAAACCGCTTGACTAATTTTAGGGACACAAGGAATCCCTGTTTTCTACAGGTAAACGTGCAGCGTGCGGCTACAGGTGACCGTCTCCTTCCCTTAAGGCCATACGGTACAAAGTCGCTTCGAACCTAACCTAGCTAACACTAGAAATATGGATCCGAATGTGATTATAATTGTTTTTTTTCCGGAAAGTGAAATACTCAGCCATTTTCTGCCGTAGCAAAGCATTAATCTGCTAAGTTTTATTCCAGCAGGTTGTATACCTTGGAAGAAACTGGGAATCGCATTTTCGAGGTGATAACAATTGGTGATTCTGGCCAATTATGACCAATTGCTGTCACCTCGAAAACGCGAATCCTATTTTCTCGACGACTACCCAACCGATCCGAACGAACCTTCGAAGAATGAATTCAGTTTTTTGACAGAAATCGGCTGAGCATTACACTTCATCGAAAAAACTGATTGGCTTACAGTAAAACTCATGTTTTTCATGTTAGCTAGGTTAAGTTGGAAGTGATCTCGACCATAACACCTTGACCTTAACCTCAAACGCGATCTTTGACTCTTCCAGACCTCATGCTGGAGCAGCTAGATAAAAAAACAAACTAAAGTACAATTTTTATGCCGGCTTTACTTTTGGCCATTGCACCTTAGCAAACGGTGCTTCAAGGCTTCAACCCTCTGATCGGCAGGGATGATCGATAG
Organism: Ametastegia equiseti; assembly: GCA_963989295.1. Classification (NCBI taxonomy): domain Eukaryota; kingdom Metazoa; phylum Arthropoda; class Insecta; order Hymenoptera; family Tenthredinidae; genus Ametastegia; species Ametastegia equiseti. Next base: position 17,501,160 of record OZ022389.1, on the reverse strand, counting down.
TAAGTCCGGTCGTTGGTTCGAAAGCTTTTGGAACACAGGTCTAAGGGAACCGTTGGAGGTCCGGACACGACGCAGTGGCACCTGACTCGACCTATTAGTCAAGAACCCCCGCCTTGCAAGAGCCGGCTGTGTTGAACCAGGTTATACACTGTACGATGGAGGTCCGCGTTTCCTGGACCCTGCAGGTCCCGTGCCTCCGAGCGATGTTACGAACACCCGGTATAAACCCTGGCATTACTTATTCCGGTGATCAGTATACGTATATATGTATGTATCTATATATATGTATGTAGATACGTATATGCCAAAGCCTGGGGTAGGCATACACTATCCCACGAAGTGCGTGAATGCGAGTGCGATGGAAGATAGGGACCCAGCGTGAGTCCCATTCATGAACGCCCACGCGCGACCACCGATGTCTCGAGCCACTAAATGTTGGAAAATATTATTCGTTGGTCGGGTGTGACAGCGCCGATAGCTCCGATACGCAATAATTGAGTGCTCAATTCGTACTTCCTCTGTGGAGATTCGTCAACGGGATAAGGGACTACTTTGACCCAAGCTTTGGGATTCGAACGCGTCATTCTGGTAGTCTTTAGTTGAGATTTTAGCCGAAATTTACACCCCGGGGGACGTATACATATATACGTCTTCGAATTTTTGGGATATCGATTTAGCTCAAATCACGAACGTTCGAACCTCATTCATGATCTCTGACATATGAACAAATTGTTCCATTCGAGTAAATTTTTATTCGAACTTGCGGACAGTACATTTCAAGAATCCCTAAACCAATCTGCGTTGGGTTTATTTTACCATCTTCAGAAGGATGTGAACTAGTAACTTAGCAGGTTGATTGGTTTCTGTGATATTGTTGATTCAGCGTGCAAAAAATAAAAATTTCGATATCAATAGTCGGTTATCTCGACCTGCCCACAATCCTCAATATTTTTCAAATGTGGATCATCATTTTGGATTTTTGGCAGACCTGATTTCACTGAAATCTAGTTGATATTGTAATATTGCACGTGTTTGTGTATTTGCCGATCTGTTGACCTTAAAGTACGTATTATTGATCTACGTATGCCGATTCTGAATCCAAATCCGTGTCCAAATTTCAATATCTATTGTCAATAAGATTCATGCGAGCGAGGATCAAGACTGATTGAAAGCAAAAAGCAACTCCGTTCAGTTCAGATGTAAAATGACACCGGAATCCTGGATAACGCAGAATATATTTTGAAAGCTGAAAATAATCGCTGAAGTTCGTTCTAGGTGTAGTGAAAAGTCGAAGAAATTACCTAAAACTTATTGTAAAGTTTTATTGACATTCTCATGTCTCGAGAGATCTGCATTCAGATAAAATAGACTATACTGATAAAGCAAGGCATTCTCTCGGTCAAGAACAAGTTAAGAGAAAGCCAGGTAATCAAAGTTTGATTACGGAAATCAATAAATTTTTTGAAGGACTGACTTGTCTGTTGAATGCACGACCTTTCTGGCGAAAATCATGAAAAAAATGTTGAACTAGTCCTCGATCGACATCAATTTAAAAAAATGTGGAATGCTATAGAGCAATAGCTACAGGGTTGTTTGAAGTTGGTACAGCGTATCGTTTGGGGCCTTATAAACTGGGAGGGTATACTCGTCTGGCTCGTGAGTCCCGTGGGCATAATTTATACCTTCGGTCCGAGGAACTCGTGGAGGTCCGTTGCGTCGTTGGCTTTATGGATGCAATTCAGCCGCAACAATTAGTTATTTATGGGGCGTTCGCGCCTGCAACCAGTCGGGCTGTATTCGGATAGGCCTGGCTTCAAGTTTTGTTTAAGAAAAAAATTAATAAAGAATTCGCCAACACATATCCAAGCCCGGTATACTATCTATTCCTAGCAGCCGTATATGAAAGCGGTGTACAGTTTCCTCCGCAACGTTTTTCATCCAACTTTGCGACTTTCCCGATGAATAAATATTTCTTCAAAGTCACTATCCGGTCGCGTGGGTCTGGCATGTAAAGTGTTACGATAAATGTGACGGCTACTGTTTTTCCGGGAGCTTGTGATCGATGAAAGAAAATAAAAAATATATGAGTTAAAAAAATAAAAAATAAAATAGATTAATTAATTAATTAATTCACTAATTAAGTAAAGAAAATCACTTAAAGTTATTCATTTTCCCACCCGTTGACCGCGCGTGCTTGCGTGCGTATTTCTGGACTCCCTGCGCGCGTGCAGTGCGTGGGTGCGTCTGGTGAATAAATTGTCTGACGAATAAACGATGGATGTAGTTAATAAACCACGCTGTTGTGCCTCTGATTTATGTCCACCCTTCCCATCCTTATCCCCATCCGCGGCCCGCATCCTCCTCTTCGTCTTCGTCCCCGTGTCTTTGCTTCACGTTCCCTTATGGCACAGGTAAATGCGGATGCAGGAGTCCAAGGGATTCCACCAAAACCTTTGCAGTCACGTGGACCCCTCGTTACGTGACTTGAATTAAGCACAGATATCTTGAAAATTTTTGTACAACTCGCTGCGCAACCACTACGAGATTGATTTATAAGGTAAGTTTATTACGCCATTGTCGAATGACGTTTTCAGTGATTTCTATAGTCACTGTGGATATCCACACCGAAGGAGGAAGGACATTTTATAAAATCATGTTGTTCAAGGGAGCAAAATACAGCTTGTGGTTTGATGTGTGAAACTTATAGTCCGAAATCAATGCATTTCGTTACGAAAATTTATTTTTCATTAGCATAATCAACTCATTTCAAAACTTGTTGCATAAATTGACTAATTAGCCACACACTTGGTCCGATTCGACTTCTTCGGGATGAAGTTTTTTCGGAATATGCAAAGCCATAAGTTGACTACGGGAAATTGTAAAATTCCATTTTTAGACCGTGTCGTGTGCAAGTAAATGATGAAGAGATTATTAATTTTTGGGAAATTGACCTTTACCTTCGGTGAAAATCTGTTGAATTCAAATCCTCAATATATTGTTGTACGATAACAAGTCTTCTGAACAATCTGTTCCTAGATAAGTTCATTCGCATCGACGGTGTGCCTGAATTCCTTAGAAATTAGACAACCATCATGATCTAAAAATTTATTCTGGCACTACATTTAATTATTCTTCCCGCTGGACTCGTAGACTCTTCTTGGTAATTCATTTGCGATTAGATTTTTTACCGGCGTGTGGGTAATTTTTGTAACTTCCTCCATTTCGTCCCGTATAATCGCCAGAACCCTACTGAGAATTTCCAGATGGATTCATCTGGTCGTTCAAAAATCCCATGGAATTCATTGAAAATCCAGCAGGTTTCCTATGGAAGTTCACAGATTCCTGCTGGCTTTCCAGTAAATTCCATGGGATTTTCGAACGATCAGATTTGGAAATTTTCAGTAGGAAGCTTGGGGATTTTGGAAAATCGATGGAGTTCAATAGGTATATCGTGGCGAGTTCGTGTATTTCTGAAATTGCAAAACTGCTTGAAAACATATTTCCATCCAAAACACATACTTCCTGGTCACAATATTGGAGGACTTTTGACAATATACTGAATTTGGAACCTTTCTCAGGAGTGCACCAAATTCCGAGCAACATTTTCACTTGAAAAAAATCGTAAATAGGTAAACTTGTCACAAAATACACCTTTTCACTTAATAAATCATAACTCTTTGAATTTTCGATATTTTCAAGTCAAATTTCAACAGGAATACTCGTCAGATTTAATACTTCTAGGGAAAAAAATGGCATAGTACACGTTTGAAAACAGGTATTCATTTCGACGTGTGAAAAGTATATCGATTATGGAGTAGGAATGAATGCGGATTTATCTGGAAGATGTAAGTGTAAAAAATGCACCTTTTCGCTAAAAAAAAAAAAAAACCATAACTTATGCATTTGTTAAATATTTTTCACCCAAAATAAAGCCCTGGTAAAATTAACCCATATAGTGGGGCCACGTAGGGTTAAATCCTACAGCCATTATAATTCCCATATCTATAAAGAGAGATAGCTGTATACCTACGGTATATACAATATACATTATCCATCAGAGTGTAAGTTTTGGTCCAGTTTAAAATGCCAAACGTCCTGTCGATTCCACGAAGATAGGATACAGAATGGAGAAGGGGGGGTTGGACGGTTCCCGACGAAGCGGCTGTCGAGGAGATATCCTCAATTTCCAACCTGTACAACCCTGATGCCGCTGCATAGGTATATATATACGCTGAACCGCATCGAGATGACGCTCGAGATATTGCCGCTCTTGGTGTCCGTGTCTGCTGCTTCTCGCCGCTTTAGCTATCCCAAACCCAGGACTCGGATGGGCCCCTTCGAGGACTGACAGGCCGCCCGTCATTACACGGTGACTCGGCAAGGGCCAGGCGAGAGCCAACCGGGCGGCTATCCGGGCGAACGAAGCGACGGGTAGGTACGTTCGAAGCAGGCTGCTCATCCCATACACCGGCGCAAACACCTCTCAAAGTTCTCTTCTTCGCACCATCTAGTCTTGTGTAGGTAACTGAGTAAGGGCGAAGGACCTACGTCGAGGTATATGTACCTACCTGGAGGTGAGAAAATACGCATACCGATCAGGAATGCTATGGACACGGGTGTATCGATACGTACTTTTAATTTTAGATATACATGCTTTCATTTATTACTTGTCGATTCCAAACGACGTTATTTTCTTCTTAGACCACGAGGTGGTGCTCTTTAAATTTCAATGAATTTGGGAGTTCATTTTTTGGTCTGCAGCTCAAAGAAAGATATTTCTGACGATACCGGGTCGTCTGTCGAATTCTAATGAGCTACGAATATTGCGTGTCTATGAGGGTGAAATGATTTGTGTATCATTTTTGTGTATCAAGTTACTATAATTACCCTAAATCTCTGGACGTTTCGAGGTCCAGAAAATCACCTCCGACCATTTTTGGATATGTCTATGTGATCAATTTTGTTTCCGATATCCCTACCTCGAGAACAAATCAACGGAATTTGATGATTTTGATCTTCATCGAGAGCATTGGCTTCAGCTTAGACATAGCGGAATTTTGATATAGATCGATGAAGTGGTTTCGTATGTCTGAACTCCAAAGATCCGCGTGGAACGTTTTAGGGCTGGCCTATTGGGGTAAGCCGATTTACCTACTGGTTTTTTTTTTTTTGTTTTATTTTTTTTTGTTTTTTTTTGCGTATTCGCACTGGAAAAGTGGAAACCTACAAATTTATTATAATAACAAATTCAAAATACATCGAAATCACAACTAAAAGCAGAAGGTTCGGCGTAACTGGTATAGGTACATATAATATAACATTTTCGATGTTGGGCCTCAAACTTGTTAATTTTGACTTCTCTATGCGTTAACATAATTTTTGAAGCAGATACAGAAGAAAAAACATAAAGTTTTACGCGGTTTCGTAAATTTTATGAGGTACGTGAACAAAAAGGATTAAAATAAAATAAAAAAACGATCATGGTCGTATCCACCTAACATTAGAACTTTTGCTGTTTATTTCGTTCGAATACCTGATTTTCTATTAACTTATGGGTTTTTCACGTTCCAAAAACGAATGTGCAACCGGAAAATCGTACTTTCTTCGATCTATAAAATCACCCCTCTTGTGCTTACGTCTTTTCACCACTAAACACGCGATATAAGCAGATTTGTAAAAAAAAAAAGCGGTTGTTACAAGTTGTCCGAAGAGCGAATCAGTTAAGTTGAAAAATGTTTTTCTGTTTTCGGTATGTGTGTGAAGAATTGGCAAAATGGTTGCGGGGTAATTAACGTTAGCCGTTGATTGGCTTGTAACGCAGGATGAGTTATGTGTGGCATTTATGGTAGCAGTCTCGAAGACGAAGAAGAAGGTGGCGGTCAGGTCGGTTCCCGGATTGGGTTACATGCTTGGCTTCCGGAATTGTACCCGACGACTTTAACCTTTTTTTTTTTTTCTTCTTTTCTTTCTCCAGTTTCTCGTTCATTTATTTCCCCGTCAAAATATCGCCTTTCCAATTACGAAACCGCGCGCTAATTTGCATAAACGAAAACACGTTGACGCGTTAAGAACATTTCACAGGCAGATTGCACATATATACCCAGTGCCAATACGAAAAGGACAAATTTCCGCTGACCTGGAGATACAAATATAAAACAAGGTAAGAAAACGATGTTTGAAAATTTCTATTAATTGTAGAACAGAAATCAGGTGACCGTCGAATTATGGCGAATTTCTTCGCGAAATTGTGAATCTGTTTTATTATCTGTAGGTTGCAAGTATTGTATAAAAAATCAAAAGGAAAAATTGGTGAAATATAATTTTTATGAAATTTGGAAAAGCGAGTAGACGGTTGATTTATTTTTTCAGTTGATAATATTTCGCTGTATATGTTTCCAACGACATTTAGCAAGAGTAGCTTGACTCTGGTCTAAGAACAGGCCGCATCTTCTGTCTTATTAGTCGTATGGCAATTTGCTCGAAGCTCGTTAGACCGGGTGTTCTGCCAAGGGAGACAACTCCATCAGGAAAATAAGAGTCACGCGAAATCACAAATCATCTCGAGTCACGTGCCAGGCCCGTACGACCTTCTTGAACAAACTTGAAGGATTGCCCTGGCAGAGAAGGATTCCAGGCGAGAAAAGACCCCGACTATCCTCACACAAGACACGCTAGGTCTTCCATTTCCTAAAACCAAGTAAGATTTTGGGAAAGCTTTCACCGTTACGTGATTTTATTTCTAATTTGTCTAAAAGGTACCACAAGCTGACCATAAGATACGAGGTTCAGCTCGGTGTATTGGATAATTTCACGATAGATTTCTGCAACAGCTGTAAGGTCAGGGTGTGGCGGCTCAGTTTGTATTCGAAAACTTGCCCACGCCAGGCCATAACTTGACCCAGTATTGCTTAGGCAGAGACTACTTGTCTGGTTTGCTACTGACACGATGCTCTTTGTTTACCGTCTTACTCTGGTTAACCTTTGCTGTGATTTACGGCACCGATTTCTCGTTCCATGATCATCCTTCAACCGCCAAGTATCAGTATCGGGATATTTGACAAGCAATTTTATCTCTAGAGTTCAGAAAGAACGAGGGTCCGTCTGACGTTTTCTGCTTCGGAATATCAATTTCTTTGATTCTCATGACGGAATTACATCCAAGGGCGAGAGGATCTTGGAGATGAAAGATGAAGAGAAAAAGCTTGTTTTATTGAAAATTCTTGTATATCATTGTCGAATTTTGTTTGGATTAGGTTCGTTCCAGGAAAACTTAAAACTTGTACAAGTTATCCTTTCGTATACACGATCGAATAAATGGGCTTGTAGTTGATTCGATAATTTTATTCGCGTTAAATCATCCGTCCTAGACGTCAATTGATGTTTACACGGATCTTAAACAATATTCGATGCCCGATCAATAACCATTTTACGATATACATTTACGTACCAACTCGTGGCTAATGGTCAAGACACCTGCCGTGCCGCGGACGGACACCTTTGACGAAAAAGAAATCCAGCCTCAAGTGGGTGGGAAGCCAATCACAGCCAACACCCAATATTTACTAGGCAATAATTTGCTCGAAATTAACGTCCTATAACTTTCACATTAAGGGTTCTTTACTACCCGTACGACGTTAGACTTCTAGCTAATATTTTGACGCTATATTACGAGCCGGTGAACGCCTTCACGGAGCCCAACGTGTACCCCGCAAGCTCAGAGCTAGAGTCGTCGCTTGAATACATTAAAATATTAACATAAACATTCACAACGCCAATGATGACCACCGATGACCAAGGCATGGGCACCTAGTGTCGGCAGCTTCAGGAAATCATCAATAGTAAACAGCAAAAGCACAATTATCTGAACTTAAGTCGATCTCACAACGGTGTGATCAGCAGATAAATTTGCTCCATTTTTGCAATCAAAATGATAAACCAGTCTAGCTGGGAGTTCAAAAAAACAACAAAAAAGTCTAGATTAATTTTCATTAAGCGACATTTAGTTCTGTTGGGCAGTAGGTCCGGTGTTGGTGAAAACCAATCAGCGTTTAGTCGTAGATGAGAGAAAGAAACAACAAGAAAAAAGACAAGAAAAAAAAAGAAAAAAAAAGAAGTAATTGTTAGATCTTGAGTCGCAGATAAAATCGGCAGGTTGGTTGTTACGGTTGTTAGTGAACCGGCAATTTCCAAATTAAAAATAGTTGGAACTCGCTTGGCTGGATGTAAGCGCGGAGGAATAGAGGCGTACAGGTGTGGTTTGACTTTTCATAGCTTTTTTTTCCATCTCGCTTAATCTCCTTCGTATTCTGTATCCATCTTGCTTCCTCTCGCTTACCAAACGGCGAAGCGCGATCAAATTCTAATGGAAAGAACGGCCCTGGCGATAGTGTAGAGTCATCGGCTACCTGTGAACCTGCTCACATTTACCACGAACCTCGAGGTGCGAGAATCAGCAGGGATTCTGATCAACGCCCTTTCCTTACCTTACCTTACCTCAACTTATACCTTATACCTTATAATACCTTACCTTACCTTACCTCATCTTAGCCGCCGACTCACCCTCTGATTGTTGTTAATATCTATTGTAAGGTTATTATTTCATTACCATCATTACCGTTCAACGTTGCAATAATTAGCCGATCCCAGGTTCAACTTCTTTCGTACTATTTTTTGGCTTATGTTTTGGTTTTCTTCCGGTTCTTAACACACAGAATTTTTTGACTTAACTTAGACTTTAGAGTGTTACCAGTCTGAGGTATGGATGCAATTAGTTTGAAGAACTCCAGCACGAAATCCAAAATTCGTTTACTTTGGTTCATTGCCATTTGAAGAAGTAAATGTATCCAAAAAGTACTTTATCACTCTGTCAATTACCAAATAACCTTCTGAACGAAATTACGACGGTCTGTGAATTCTGAACGATTTTTATTCTGGAGATGTTTAATTGGGCGAACGTTTGAACAAGTGACCATCGAAACATCGCGAATTTTGATTAAGAAATAACTCCATTTTGGACTATGTCCAATTTTTTCACCTGCGACCTACTAGTCCACTAAATTATTTATCGTCATTTCATTTTATAAATGCAAAGACTCTGACTCGAACAAAAGGGATTAAAGTACATCGTGGCTCGTTGCTAGAAGGGTGGAACTATCAGAACCCTAGGTTATTCATTAATCACTGAACGATAACGATCCAGCAATCGATGTTATAGTTTCGCTTGAGAGTGAAACACGCTTAGGTACGAAACCCACCCTTTCTTACGTTCGTCGACCCGATTTCTGGTAACACACAAATTTATTCAAGTTGGAGGATCAGAAGAAGGGTTAACATTTTGTAGATCCTGCAGTGACATTGAATAAGCTGCATATCGCCCTGCGAACGAAAACTTGGCGGATTTGTGCGATCCGGGTAGTCTGGGCTGCTGAGTCAACCTAAAATTTGGAAAATTAATTACCAATATTCGAGGAACTCGAGAACCGGGAGGAAAGTCACTCTCGTTTCGGCGTCCCGGTACTCGACGCCGCGGGGTCTATTGGAGGAGTAGAGAGGATGTAGGTATATAGGGTGGGGCCAGGCCTCAGAGCTTTTGAGACTCGCACGCGCTCGCCTCGTTCGTATTTTCCCCTGCGGGCTACTAATTAATTACTGTGATTAATCAGAAAAGTTCGTAATTAGAAAGTTTCTTGGCGAAAATTAAAATGGCGGTGAGTGACGAGCTCGCAACTCTCCAACTCCTCCGTACCCCACTTCCTGGTGAACGTACAGAGGGGGGCTACACTAAACTCATGGAGCGCCTCCTCTAGTCCCCGATAAACTCATTAATTAAGGCAGATCGTACACCCCCCCGGCTACGTATTACGACGAGTAAGAGCTTTCCAACCCCTGCATACTCGCAGCTTACCTATAAGGAAAGGCCACGACATGGAGGGCGTTACGGGAGTATTTTTCTGCTCATTTCTATTTATTTTCACGTGTCAGAAAATGCAGTTTCAACATTCGCCGAGAACATCGCCAATACATGTCTGTGGGAGAAAATACCATAAATCGCTATCGAAAGTCGAAGGCTCTAGTTGAAGTGGCGTGTAATGTCGAAAACACGCGAAGTCATTGCTTCAGAATCTTTGCATATTTAACAATCGAGGTCATCTTTGGTGAAAGAACTCTCCATGTCCACTTTATGCGTTGGAGAAAGGTGATTGTTGTCATTTTGTTTTGCACTTAATTGATTTTGTTTGGTGATTTACCGATCAACTTCCTACACTTCGGCATGAATGGTACCAAAATCGTTATCGGGCACTTTCAAGATAAGGCAATGGCAAAACTGTTCACCTTCACAAGCTGGTTTGAAATGTTGATTTTACTATTCCAAGCTTATTCCAATGACGTTTCGCGAATCATAAATTTTGAAAGCTTGAATATTGCCGAGTCACAGTTTTTGAATAAGTTAATTGCCCAAAAAAATACATGTCACGTCGTTTATTTAATTATGCTTTGAGATGATCGTCATTTTAATTCCAACAAATTATCGGAGGTTCAGACTTTCTGAGTGTTGGACTTTTGGATCTCTGGTAATGAGCTATTTGCATTCCGATCGATCTGAATTTTGAAGTTCTGAACTTCGACGTATCTGGAAACTCGAAATCTTCTCGAGTGAACTCAGAACTTGGACCTTCCGGTACTTTCACGAGTCGGAACTTCGATTCGGCTCTGCGCCAATTTACTAAAATTTCGATTCAGTTTGTATGGAACCGTTTTTGGACTCTCATTACTGAAAATTGATGACTTTCTGCAAATTAAAATGACAGATTTATTCAACTCAACAATTAGTTATTTTCTGTCTGCCGCCACGAGAATCACGAGCTTCTAATTTTTTATATTCAATATTCTGACTGCCAGATTTCAAAGTTGACGCTACTTTTTTCGCCCTTTGGTTATAGTTATCTTCACCAAACATCACAATGATTCATTTCCGAAGCTTTGGAGCGGATGAAACGCTTTCGGAAAAGGTGCGCAAGCTCTGATACTCTCTATCCGGCATTGCATGTATCCTGGACTGGACGCATGGCGGTTAGGTATATATATCGCTATATCCACCCGCGGTGTTCTATCAATGGCGACCAGGCGTCTGGACACTGGATTGCTAAATAACTATTGGGATAATTCCTCGAGCTTCATTCGGCATTTAATTAGAGCAAAAACCACGAAAACGAATCACTGATCCTCCGCCTCTACCACAGCACTATGGCCACCTCGCTTTTGGTTTCGATTTTGCTAAGAATCAAAGGGCTGCTCATCATTGCGATTTCCGATAATTGATTCTGTCACCCATGGATCACTTCTAGAGACTGTCAGTGATTGCTGGTTCGAGGATATTAAACAACGGAAATTTGAGACCATTGAATGATTTCCAATAAGTGTGATCAGAAATAACCGGAAATTATCGAAAATCCTTGATTAATTCTCTCAAGGGATTGTTTTCGAAATCAGTGGGAATCGCCCAATGTTCTCAATGTCACCGCGAGTTGATATAAATCGTTATCAATCATCGGTTCTCCAGATTCCGGTCTATCAGCATCCCTCAGTGATGTCTTCAGACGACTTCCTACTGATTTCTAATGATGTCTTCGTAATTTCTCGTATAGAATTTCCCAGTGAATTTTCTTCGATTGAAAAGTCGCACGTCAAGAATTGATGCTATGTGTTTCCGGTATTCGTTGTTGAACAATTCAACTAGAATCATGAAATTGGTAGATAGAAGAAAATTCACGTAGAGTCATCAGTTTGTGCTTTGGTTTCACATGAAACGGTGAAAAAATGTCGCAGCCGGCTGTCTTTAAGGTACTCGTGTGTCATTGTTGCGGCAAGAAAGCCGCTGATGAAAGATGATTGACTAGCCAATGGAAGATGGCGTAAATCCGAAAGATGTGGATGGGATGTCGCCATGGGGTGAATGCCTTTGACGCGGATGAGACGTGTGGCACGTCCTTCACATCGTGCGATATATACGATAAAGGAGAGCCTAGTGGCTGGACCTCACGTTCGGGGATTCCCAGAAGCGCTCGCCGCGGCTGTCAACTGTCTAATGAGATTTTTTTTGACGGTTCGATCTCGAAAAAAATCTCCTGTAGATTTCCGGAATCTACGATCTAAATTAAATTTCGATTAAACCGCGGAGAACAGGCGCGTGTACGAGACTCCGATGACACGTGAGGGAATTAGGCATTTCTTACTCACCTCCATAGCATTCCAGTTCCATACATAATCACCTCACATGCATGTCGAGAAGAAGTCCGTAACTTTGCTCATTTCGCACTACCTACTCTGTATATCTCACGACGGTATAATTTAAACAGCAAATAGTTGGTTGTGACTGGGCTGCTCTGGACTTTTCATTTTTTCATTCTTCCGTCTGACTTAGGACTTACAATCAGACATGATACTTCTCTGCGGCTGAACTAGTCGGTCAATCTTAATGGGATAGAAAACGAGATAGAAAATGTTTTGATAGTCATTGCTGAAGCTAGTTTCACATTTTTTGGTCCAGCCATTTTCGAAAACACATTTAGGACAGACCAATTTGTGTTTAGAATCAACATATGTTTTGTCATTGTCAGGGTCGAAAGTCGATAACATTTGCGGGGCGTGATTGAAGTCCCGAATTCCAAAAGTTCCAAACGGTGAAAGTTCCAAATTTATTAAAGCCGCAATTCTGAGTTTTTTAGAAACGTTAGAGTACAGAACTTGGAAATTCCGAAAGATCGAAATGCAGACGGCTCAAAGATCCGTAAGTTCAAAACGCAGGAGTCCGAAAATCCGCAAATAAGGGAAGCTCGTGGCAAAGCTGTCAAATATAAACGACGTTAGAATTCTCCCCCTTTGATGTTTTTCGATTACTTTCGAAAAAATAATCTTTCTGAAAAACGTCAGTCGTTAGTATAAGAATTCAGAATCCTCACCTCCCGCAGCTTTTGAAATTCGAAATTTCAATGCCGTCCAAATTTTTGAAATTCGTCATTTTGGAAACGAAATCAATGAGCATGAAAATTTATATTCTTCGCGTTACAAAGAGTAAAAATAAAACTGAAAGAAAATGGTAGTATTTTTTGAATCGTCCTTCGTATAGCGTTATATGGGGTGGCTACTTCTGGTATCATGAATCCTAAATGAAACAGAAACAGATTGAATTCCTGGGCTCGTGTAGGAGCATACTCGGGAAGGGAGTCCCTCGCCCCGGAGTCACGATCATTTTTTAGGTTCATCTGCGGGGATTACGGCAATCATGCCACACCCCAACTCGGCGCTCGAGAGCTGTAATTCTTCGGCGACCCCTCAGTCGAGTGGCACCCCTGACCGCGGATTGAAATTCATAGTTACACGCGGAAGGGTCGCTCACCCCCGATTTCATTATTTTAATCGGAACTGCATCCACCTCATCAGTCACCCTGCGGTGACGTTGGAATGCATTTCAGATTTTACTCGCCTCCAACTCGTAAAAGCAATCCTCAACTCCGCATCGAAAGTTATCGATCCGGAACTATTTCAAAAAATCGCAGCATGTCGCGGTTGAAAAATTTCAACGTTGTCTAAAATCAATGGACTTCTTCGCCAAGGTTCATTTCGAACACTGCGCAAAATTGTGACATCGGCTAATTCGAAGATTCGACACGAAAACTTCTGACAGTGTCAAATTAACTTCAAATAGTGTCAAAGTTGCAGTTGCAGATATGGTTGCTTTCCCATTTCTTTGCCATTTATATTTGCAAATGACTTGGCCCAAAAATTCTCCTGGTAATATTCGAGTGTGATATTCCCACAAGGGATTCGATTTTCCTGCATCTGGTTAGCTTTTGGCTGTGTCAAAAAATGGGAGCAAAAGATCCGCGGATATTAGCTAAATCCATAGACATAGTTCCGCGGGCTTATATCGTAACTTTTTTTCTACGCAAGCAGCCGTAGCTACGGTTACGCATCTCCCGCAGAGAGATGGCATTGTCCAAGAGGCACTCGGCGATGATTTGTGACCCGGTGTCGACCCTGGTGAGTTTTAATTTTGGGATATTGGCAACATTACCGCGGGGAAACGCTCGTAACTCTGACAGTGCGGTAGCCACTTTGGCCCGCGCAACTCCTGCGCGTTTCAGGCGCGGGGAATTCGTGTTCTGATGGTGGTTGTTAACGGTTCAGCTCGGAGGTCGGACTCCCTCGGCTGGATGAGTTGTTGGGAAGGGGGGGGGGAGGGACCTGAAGGGCTTTGGGGTTGGACGGAGATCTTTTAATTTGAGGCCAAATTCCTCTTGAGGGTAAAGCGCGGGGAGCCACGAAAGAGCGGTTGGATGGGTCGGCGGTGGTTGGGTCGTTGGGTCGTCGGATTGTGGGATCGGCGAGGATCGCTGGAGAAGGGTGGTTCTTCGCTACCCTTGCCACCACCACCCCGACCCTCTTGTTCATAGCTCGTCGGAATGTATCCGGGAAAGTCACCAATCCACCAAAACCACCGAACAAACTTTCTACCTCTTCGCGGTCGTCTTTCAATATAACACAGCATCTCGCTGCGGATCAAAGACTGTTTACTTTTCTCTTCTCACGAATCTACTGGAATATACCTGATAAGCCTCATACTTTCAAAACCCCGCATATCGTAGCTTTATAGCCAATTACCTACCTACCTTGTTCCCGAAGTGAGCTTCCAACCGTTACCTGCATATGCCTCGAGAAGGACTTGAGCCTCCACTCGAGGCGATATGCGTACAAGTTACTTTGAACCTAACCTAGCTGACGTAAAAAACACAAGTTTTACTGAAATCCTGTCGGGTTTTTGACGAAGTGACTTACTTAGCCAGTTTCTGCCAAAAAACTGAATTCATTCGTTGAGGATTCGTTCGAATCGGTTGGTTAGTTATAGTGAACGTACGATTTACGTTTTCGAGGTGGCAACAATTGGTAATACTGAAATTTATATCGCCTTAATAGGCGAAGGTCGTGGCTGAAAAAATTTACAACAGTCGTCAAATCAAACTCCGTGGCGCAGGAGTTTGACATATTGAAAACTATTATGATGATGTGAAATGAACTTTGGCGAAGAAGTGGATTGATTTTGGACTATGATCAGGTATTTCCAGACTTCCAAGTTTTTGGAGTCCAATTTTCCCTATCAAAAAAGATCACGACTTCCGATTAATAAGTTACGGAGCTCTGCTTTAACAATGATAATTAAATTTGGCACTGTATCACTAGGGCGCCTGTCTTGTACGAGCCAAAAGATGTGAAAGACTCGTAGAAAGTATAAGAAATTTCACGCATACTTAAGAACACACAAAATGTGACAGTTGAAGGACATCTTCAGGGAAAAGATCAAAGCATGGAAGACCAGTAGGGGTGAAGATTGATTTCCTAATAGTACATAACAATTTGCTGCAGGCATATCTTATCGCTTTCGCTATGGTACTCATTTATGAATAACCAGATCCAATTTAATAATTTAGTCAGACATTAAAAAACCAAACATGACTTGGGATATTTTTTGCGTTTATTCACCGATTACCTGCAATCATTTTTCACATTTCAACACAGGAGAAACCGATCATGATAGAAACTTATACTGAGATCTGTCCGAGAGCGTTTCGCGAAAATTTTATCATCATACCAGACAAAGCTGATCAGAAGAAACGTATAGAAAAGGAACGAGCCATTCTTATGATTCATTATTTAAATGACATTCGGTTGGAATACAGTGAAACTTATACTGCCGCAATACTAGAAGTAAGATTTAGTACTTATCGAGGTTTGAGTCAGATATAAATTACTGCAAAATGAAGAGTCACAGGACAAATAAAGGTCCTGAAAGGCAATTCAATTCCTGAAGATTAGCTTGTCGATGGCAAGGCCTGATCTTGGTTACGGTAATCTTAACACCCCTTAGATATGGGATATATTAATGGTGGATATTCCCGGGAATACGCCTGAATAAGATGGGTTGCCTGTTATCAGGTGCTGCACTAGTCGACCAAAGCGAGTTCTAGAACGTACGAAATCACCGATGTTCCGCTATATCTCGATCGCAAATTGAAGGATTCAATCATGGTGTTCCATGGCACTCAAGGCTGTGCCCCCAGAAGTAAAAAGCAGAAGGGAATAAAGCGATTATTGGACAAAATTAAACCTCGAAAACATCATCCATAAATCGGACACACGGTACAGTCAGATCGCCACTCATTGGCAAAAAGCATGACCCTGGCAAGTGCCAGATAATAATTAACGTACAGACACCGAATGTGGACTTTGGACAAGAATTATTATCGATCAGAATCCACCCGCATTTTGAAACTAGAAAATTCATTGATTTCCTTCACTCGAACATTTAGATAAACGAAGATCGAATGATGTTGAAATTCATATCATAATTGTTATTTTGAACAAAACCAGGATAGAATGAGAGTATCAATTATTGAGGTTGTCTCAGTTATAGAATGTTGTCATTCAACATGTAAGCAGCCCCAGATCCGCAGTTGGAGCACCGTAATATGTTTCATTGGTCCAAATACAACGGGACAAACAGACTTTTTTTACATAGCCATATGGCTAATACTTTTCGACTATTTTCTTGTAAAACGCGTTGTTCTCGATTGGAAAAATGTCTATGTTATGAAAAACTGGACAAGATTCTATCAAGGCCTTCATAATTGGGGGACATAGTCTGATTGAGCGAAGTTTTGTCATTTCGAATGGATCTCAATCTTTGGGCATAGTATGATGGGACATTCCCTATCGGTGGTCATAAAATCTGGACTCACAATAATACAAACATATGTATAAAATATGGAATATATTACAGACCCATATACACACAGATGTAGATTAATATGCACTATGGTATCCTCGCGAGGACCCCTACGACCCCCCAGGATATTCCACGTTTCGTAACCGCCGATTGAGCTGATTTCTAAGATAAGCCCCATCGTCGGCAGGGTCGCGGCACGGCCTAGCGGTGCTTTACTCCTCGAAGAGGACGGCTTTTCATGGGCTCACTGCCTCATAGGTGGCCTCACATGGCCTCACACCCAGCTTGCCTAGATCGCCCACGGCCCGGCGCCCATGTGTCTACAAATTTTTATGTACATGTATCTTAACACACTCTCAGATATCTATGATTTATGCATAGATGTACGGCTCTCTGTGTGTGTACGTGGAACGCGTCTATGCAAAGCAGACAGACTTTTGATCCACGTGATAGGAGGTGTTCCGTAGCCATAGTCGCCCAGGGGTTTCTTACCGATGCACACGTATGCGGGAACACGAAATATATTCAGGAATACCAACCGTATTTTATATATTTATCTCGATGATGGCTCGCTGGATGAGGATGAGGCCTATCGACTTCATATTAGTCCTGGTTCGGGTCTATCAAACCTACACAAATTCACAGAACGGACCTACGAGAAGTCTTGCGGAAGTATCGGATCAGAATAATACTAACTTATGGCTAATTAGAAATCCGTGCTTTTCAAACTTCGATCATCTCTTCTGACAACATTTTATGACTTTTCGCTATTCACGTACCTGAGCATGCAACGAATATATACTTAGGCTCCAGAAATTTCGAAGCTCTTTTGGGCTGTGGTAATTCTTGTCGCCGTTCATCCTACGCGCTGCATCAACCAGACAAGTTTGTGATACTTGTGACAGCATACCTGATCCTCACCGAAGTATTTCGCACAAAGGTAATTAGTTCAGCGGTTCTTTATAATTTGCTTCCTCATCTTTTGGTTTTTCATCATTTGGTTCTTTATCTACTGGTTCCGCATTATTCGGTTCTTCATCTCTTGGTTCCTCATCATTCGGTTCTTCATCATTTGGTTCTTCATCCTTCAGCTCCTCATCATTCGGTTCTCCATCTTTTGGTTCTTCATCTTTTGGTTCCTCATCATTCAATTCTTCATCTTTTGGTTCCTCATCATTCGGTTCTTCATCTTTTGGTTCCTCATCATTCAATTCTTCATCTTTTGGTTCCTCATCATTCGGTTCTTCATCTTTTGGTTCTTCATCTTTTGGTTCCTCATCATTCAATTCTTCATCTTCTGGTTCCTCATCATTCGGATCTTCATCATTGGTTCTTCATGCTTTAGCCCCTCATCATTCGGTTCTTCATCTTTTGGTTCTTCATATTTTACAGTTCTTCATCTTTTAGTTTCTGATATTTTGGTTCCAATCCAGATGATCCCATTCGACTCAATCATCGTGAGAAGAAATTGCGACGGTCACGAACCGCAGATGTGTTAGAGTTACGATAATTGTCAATTCGATTGCAGGTAATCGAGTACGACAGAGGCGTGGGGGCTCGTTCCGCTATTAATTTCCGAATAGTTGGAAAGCAGGGCGAAACCAATTCGGAATAGCGAGTCCATTGAGAGGCGAGAGGCTTGAAACCAATATCGCAAATCCTAATAGAAATCCGAAGATTAATTAAGTGTCCTATTTACGCGTGTGGCCCCCACAGTTCTCTCGCACGCGTCACTGTACCGTCTCGGGGGAATCCCGCACGTATGGAGCTAACAACTACCTTCATACCATGGTACACTTCCTTTCTATACGCATAGCTACTACTTTTGTTACTTTCACCAATACCACTGTGACAACCACTGCTTTTTCTGCTTGTAGTCGGTGCTGCTACTATGAGCGATAATGAGAACAGGGGCGAGCCGCGTTTAAACCGATCATCCCCCTGCCCAACCTAGCGCATCCCCAAAATTCCCAACCTAGGGTGCTGACGATAAGCCGGCAATATTGATGGAATTAATTAGGTATATATATATATTATATATATATATTATACATGTAGAATATACTATGCCCGATATCAACATTCGCCAAATTATCGTGTACATGGGTTTCTGCAGTTTGGAAATTATTTATTTATTTTTTTTCATTGGTTTTTCCATGAGTTTTTTGTTTATTCCAAACGAGTATTTGAGTGATTATTAACGATACAAAACAGACATGTCAGCGTGCGATATATGTGGAGAAGTTTACATTAACTCAACATGCCCGTGGACCTTGACTTTTTCAAAAGGACTGATTTATGAACAACAATTTTTACACTCCATTGGCTGAGGATTTTTCGGCGAACGTAGACACTAAATTTTTCTTTGATTTTTTTTTTCATTGAAGTAGCTGAAAATCCTGAACCAAATGAGTCGCGATCATCGCCAAGTTGTTTGAATTATTTTCGTTCTCTACAGAATTTTTGACATTTTTTTAGAAGAAATCGATGACGGCCTAGTTCTCGAAAAACTGATTTCTGGTATTCAATCGCAACAAAAACTAGTTTCAAGTGACAGAAATTACCGAAAACAAGTTTCATATAGAGTACTCAAACACCAAGAAATTTCATTTCTGGAGTTTTTCGATACAAGTAAGAAGTTTTGAGTTACGGGAGCACGAAGCATCACTGCAAACGAAAAAAGGGGGATTTCAAAAAAATATCCTGTCTGAACAGTGGGAATTTTCGACGACCCAAGAGGCAGGGGTGGCTTTTTTGACTTGTACTTCGGAGCAAGAAAAATGATTCATTCTGAAAAAGTCGAGGTCCGCAGGGATATTGAGTTGAGGTGGAATGACCCATATGTATTTTGGACCTCAGTCTCTGTTGAGACGACCCACGTGAGTTTTATTTAGGTCCATAAACATCGAGTGACCGTTGATATGAATTTGGTTCTTGTTTACATTTCAATGCAACCCTTTGGTCCAATGAATGGCGTAGAAAAACAAAATCCGAGAACCTCTGGTGAGTCTTTCTCGAACGTAGCTACAGCTCGAGAATATTTATTTTGAACGATTAGTTTAATTCTTGATTTGAGTGAGTGCGGATCGTCTGAAAGACTGTCTTGGAATTCTTATGAAACAAAAGGCTTCGGGTTTCTTCATCGTATCTTTCTTTCGCGTTACGAAATCTTGGTATTGAATACCTTGTTTGTGGTGTTTTGGCAGTTGGGACTATACTATAATTGCCTTTTTAAGTGTTGTGAAAACTATCGTCAAGTTGGAGGTCTTGCCAAAATTTTGCGATTTTACACACGAGTGCAAGTCATCACGCTACAGGTATGTAATTCACACTCTACTAGTAAAAGTACATATGCATTATGAAAAGTTTCCGATGTGGGCTACCACTGAATCCTACTTGGCATCAGTTTTACACTATTTGAGATTAAATTTCCAGTATTCCAAGAGGTTGAAGTTTGTAATAATCGGTACAATTTCGTGATTCTAGGACTTGGCAAGTTCAAAAATAGCAAAATTCGGTACATAATTTTCCAAGTTTAGTAAAACACACCTGCCTTTACCATTTGACAAGTCTAACAACATTTGAGACACGAAGTAAGCAATGAATTTTTCGTTTAAAAAAATTCTGTTACGTTAACGTTATGAACTTCAACTTCATGCGTTTCTCGCAAGTTTTCGAAATAGGAATTAGAAGAGATAAAAATTAGAAAAGAGTGAACAACGGTGCTATCTGCTCATTTCAAGACCAAAATCCGTTCCTACCAAACCGTCTTTTGGTGACCCATTTTCCTAAAATTATAAAAATTAATGGTTAGAGTGAGAGACAATCTTCGTACGCAGTATGCAGCATATAATTGAGTCATAACAACTAAAGTTGATACAAATCATCTCCTTAACAGAAATGAAATCAGAAATTTAGGCGGGATTGCAGTTTCGAATTCCAAAAAATGTTTCGAACGGTGAAAATTCCGAATTTATTTGAGACGCGATTTTAAGTTTCTATAGAAATGTTAAAGTTCAGAACTTGCATATTTCAAAAGCCCGGAATGCAGACAGCGCGAAGATCCGACTGTTGAAAACTCAGAAAGTCCAAAAATCCGCAAATTTAAGGAAAGCTGATATGACAAAGCTATCAAATAAACGACGTTGCATCTCGCGAATTCCGAGATTCGGAGTTTTGGCCTTTCGGATCTTTAGCTTCCGGAATTTTGAACCTTGGGTGTTTTGCCATCCGAAGTTTTTCAAATTAGCTACGTAGATTTTTGGAGAAATAATCTTTTTAAAAACTGTCAATCGGGAGTATAGAAATTCGGAATCATTACCCGTCGCAGCTTTTGAAATTCGGAATTTCAATACACCACCCCGAGAAAATCTCGGGAATTTTTTTTTATTTTTTTTTGAATCGCTTATCTATACAGCCGGGCGAAAACGTTGGTGCGTAAAATGGTAGCAGCAAACTGTAAGTCGTTTGCGCTCGAACGGTTTTCCAATCCTCCGAATGCCGGGCGCGCGGAGTCTGCTACGTGATAATTGCGACATCTTCATCACCTCACACTTAACACTTTACACCCTCGCGCGGATCTACCGGCGGCACAGTTTTAAGTACCCCCCTTGTGCGTACGCACAATGTAGGGATCACGTACGTGCGCGAGGGGGTGTGGGTGCAGCGCGATATACATACACACATATATATACACGTTGGCAGACGGTACTACGATCCCAAGCAACACCAGGAGTCGCCCGATGCCAATGGAAACGGGGATTTGAACCAGCTGGGCCCTCCTCAACCCTCACGGCCCCATCCACTACCTTCGTACCTTCCTACCTACCTACCTACCTACCGCCGAGGGTAACATTGTAATTTCAGATAAGCGTCTCCCAGGAGACACGCATTGTGCGCAACCCCTACGCGCGCGCGTTCTCGCGTAGGCGTTCATTTACGCGCGAACGACGCGATATCTCCCGCCCGCGAATCCAGGCCATGGGTATTTCGGCCCTATACCCTACTACTACTACTACTGCTACTGCTATTACTACTACTACTGCTACTGCTACTACTACTACTAGCTAGGCCTCCTTGCCTCTGTCTTTCAGTCGTTCCTTCGACACCCAACGTCTTCGCCGTTCAGTTTCAATTGAATCGGAGTATTCGATAGGTGCCTGTGTAACCCCCCTTCGCCTTGCTGCTTCACCGATAACTTGACAATTCAAACAATCGTCACAATTTCGCCAAAAGTTATACCTACCAACTCAATGCGATCGCACACGACACGACGCCCTACTTTACCACAAATTAATTGGATCTGCAGCTACGCGATGTTCTTTATTGTTATAAAGGATGAAATCACCCTTATGTTTATCGTTTCGGTCTAGTAGTTATCATGAATGAAACACATATCCATTATCAAATAGTAATACAAAATATGGTATATGAATAAGGTTACTGCGCCAAACACCTTTATTGTGAAAACAGTCTTTTTCTAGACCCTAAACTAAACCCATTGATTTTAATACAACCGATTTTTCCCCTAATTCAATCTAATTTTCACCTTAGACCACTTCAATTCACTTGGGAACTCACTTTCAAATACCGTTGAAACTAGAAGTGGGATATTTTTCGCAGTTTGATCGGAGCTTAGGGCACCGTCCTTTTTTCTTTCCGGGCTGGTAAAGCCAAACCATTTCTTCTGTTTCAAATTTAATATTGTCTGCCCTAACGCTATAACGAGCCCTCAGTCGATCTGTAGCTAATTGAATCCAACTGGTAGCAAAATTGTGCATTTTTTCTTACCTTTCCGGTCGATTTTGTCTATACTCTGACTGGAGAACATCCGGAGAAGGAAGGGGGCCCTTTTCTGAATCTAACCAAAGCCTGGGGTTCCTAAATATGAGCATACGTGCAAGGGTTTTACAAAAATTATATTATATAAAAATTATACATCAACCAAGATTGAAGCAATAGTCTCATCATAATCTCGAACCCCTGGTACTCGGCTTTTGAATGCACATTTCTCAGCCGTTTAATGAATTGAAAACTGGATTTTGTCAAGATTTCAGTAGACTCATCCCCAAACTGCGCGCCTCTTTTTGCACAATTTGCCAGTTCGTATATCTCGTGCACGTGAGAAAGCCTTACGTGAATGTTTGACAGATTTCTCATTAAATCATCAATAAACTACAAAATTCCGGATGGATATTTTTCAGATCTCGTAGATTTAATTTTTTTACCTTACAACCTCACGACTCGCCATGACATTTTATTTTCTTTCCGTCAACTTTGCATATGGTCTTCTAAATCCTGTAGAACTTTCAGACAAGTCGAAAGTGTGTTTATACTGGACACGAATTTCTTACATCTGTTTCGGATAACGATTGCCTGTGGATCGTTAGGAAAATGATGGCTAGAATTACACTGAAAAATTCACAAAAGAGGCCCTTGATTTTTTTTTTCTTTTTACTTAGATTGTCTTCGTGCGATCTATGGTTTCGGCTACACGGTGAATTGATTAAAAGGTGGATCTTCAAAACAGTTGGCTCCAAAAATCTGAAAACATGCATGTAACGTTTTTTCAAGTGGTTTTTCTCACTCACTTGCGAGTTCAATGAATCATTCGTAATTCCAATTATACCAGGTTTCAGTTAAGCTACTCAGATCACTGGATTGTTAAATCACTGCGAACGGTGTAGATTCGTAGAACGCGTTAGATTCCTTAGCATTCGTATGATGGATAAGAGAAGTAAATAATGACTTAAAAATTGATATGGATTTGAATCTTGAAACTACCTGAATAACTATTCGAGCAAAATAACGAAGCAATGAGACTTCCATTGGCGCCAATGCTTCTCAAAAATTATTTTTAAATCAGGATACTGGGATGATAATTATCGCACGACCTCCGTCTAATCATTTCGCCCGTATTACGGAGCGGACTAACCAAACAACTCCGTGCTTTAACGTATTATGGTTAAACAAGGGGTTCGATTTGAAGAAAAAAATAAAAAGGGCAGAGATAGTCGGTCCAGTGCCGAGTCTGGGTCCGAGTTCCCGAGTCGGCGTGTTACAAGGTGTCGGCTACCGGTTGCCCCGGGGCCCGGGGCCCGTAGTCGAGCTACGGCTACGGCTAGGGGGTCGAGTGGACTCCTGGAGGGAAGGGCCCTGGTTCTCGAAAGAACACGCAAGTCGATTTGGCACGCAAGGCGAACACCTCGAATCCAAAGTAATTGAGAATATTCGAACACGCGAAAGACATCCGTGCGGATGGACGTCCGTCGAGATGGGAACTGTGTCGGGGTGTAAAACACGAAAAATTAGAGCACCTAAATCTTGTCATCCGGAACCTGGACAAGAGGCACCAAAAATATACTTATGCCCCCCTATTTTTATGAACGATCACTCATCAAGAGTTTCAAGTATAAGATACGCAATATCTAATGAATTAATAGTGAAATACTAATCACGAACAACAAGACGAGGACCTATGAAGAAAGAAAAAGAGAAAATTCCGACGCTGTCAAAAAATTGCGATGTGACACGATAATTTGGGATTGATTTGACCCAGTGAAGAACAGTAGGGTCACATTTTCGAATGGACCACAATAATTTTTCCACTGTGGTTGAGAGTGGTGAATTTCAGCACCAGCAATTTTTGCAGTATACCCAAGTAAGTGCAAAGATAGATTCTTTCGAAAATTCTGTTAGCTACTTTGATCTCGAATGGCGTAAAATTTAAGATGATTCATCTTATCGGTTCATCGAACACTATGCCAATAACTGTTATTGGTATCTTATTAAAGAACGTGCCCGAAGTTTCTTGGTTTACTAAAAGTGCCTTGCATAGGTTTTCGTGATTACCAGAAGAAATGGCTTCCGACTGACGCCCAATATGCTACGTCCATTCTCTCAATTTCCTCAATCAGACTTCTATACGAGGGAAAAGATTTTAGGTGCGGAAAAGCGTGGCAAGGTTTATACTCAGTTTGCAGATTGTCCAGGATGATATAATTACTAACCCGTCATTCTGCGTTCAGGTGAATAACTGCCCTGAGAAGAAAAGTACGCGGAGACACTCCTGAGTCAGTTGATTTATTCCTGATTATGCGGCCGACGTCGACAGACCCAAGAAGAAGAAGAAGGAGAAGAAGCCGAAGAAGAAGAAGCCGAAGACGAAGAAGAAGAAGAAGAAGAAGAAGAAGAAGAATACGAATAAGAAGAAGGAGCGTACGAATTCCTTGGTAATTTCAATAGCGTGCCGGTCTTGATTTTCATCTGCGAGTTAAGTTTTGCACACGAATCAAGAAAGACTGAGATGAAGTACGTCGCACTCCCTTCAGACGAGAGAATCATATGAAATAACGTATTGGTACAAAAGGACGCGACCGTTTGCTCGCAGCATTAAACTTCTCAAACATTGAGTCCTCCAAACATTCAACGTGCAAACGCGCCCGTGAAAGACGACCGTCGACGTTGACGATGTCGCGGTTCCCGCGGTTTGTCGTTCTCTAATGAGTTCGTCGAGGGTTCAGTACCCACCCCCTCACAACCCGTGCGCCAGTCAACCGAGAGAATCTTTTTCTATGACTTAACACCGCGTGATATAAAATGAAAAAAAAAAGAATGAAAAAAAAGTCACAACTCTATACGAGGATTAAAACATTCCAGATCGAACGACTTCGAATCGGTCATGTTTTTATCGCAAAGGTCAGAAGCGGCGGGTTTCTATATCAATAATTATCGAATTCTAAACGAACAATTGCTAATTATGACATAGGAGAAGATCCCAACGTTTTTTATTACACATGAAAACCGATTTTCCAAACCGGTTGTCCAAACTATAGTGTGTAGTGATGTCTGGTACACAACGCTTTTTGTTCCCGCTTTTGTTTTAGGGAAGATAAATTTTCTTCCCGCTTTTGTAGGGAAGAAAACAAATTCTTCATGACTTGCGCATGCGCGAGTTTGCTTGAGGCCCGAGAGGAACAAAAGGCTATTTTACTCTCGCCAAACAAGCGCGGAAAATCGGGTTTTCCGTGCATATGTGATAAAAAAAAAGCGTTTATTGTGCTGCCCTCGGCTCCGCTTCGAGCAACAAACTTCACACTCGGTAGAAAACGCACCTATCTTCCTTCCTTGATGCACAACATACTATATTTGATAAAGATTTGTCACGTGTGTGTAATCGTTTCATAGAGAAGAAAAATATGTGTGGCAAATTTTTTATTCTTTGGAGATTTGTTACGAGCAGGTACGAGGGTGTATTTTTCTTATTCAAGCGGATGGAAACATGCGGTAATAGCGTCGGGGGTTTTCTTTCGGACCTACCGCACGCCGGTGAAAGGGTAACCCGGTTCCCTTATGGAATATATACTTTATTCCCCGGTAACACTCGCGGTCGACGAGAACTTAGCGTTGCCACGAGTTGGAGGAAAAAGGGAGGGAGGGAGTAAGGGTGGTTTTTTTTCCCATCCCCCGAGAAACGTCGCACGGTGCCGCAAATGAGGTGGAAAAGATAAAGGCCATAGCGAGCGATCATTAACATCCGCGCTTCGCTTTGGAGAGGACTTGTGGAAAGGAGGGGGGTGGGGTTAAGGTAGGTAGGTAGGTATAGGTATAGATATATAGGTACCTACGCGATGCAGAGATGCCAACCTAATGGCGGCAGCAATTAACAACAAACACCGCTCATTAATCGCGGGAGAGAGAGTCTTCTCCTGATTCTCTAACGCGCTCGGGAACATATCCCTTAGCTGCTGGTTTTACTCCAACTGGTTATGCTGCACCCTATCTCGGTACGCCGTATCACTGGCGTAGTTCATGCATGGCAGAAAAAAATAAGGCGATCGTCTTCCAAAGAGACATGAAAATCTTCTCTGTATTAAAAAGCTTTCTTTATTTCTTTTCTTTCTTTATTTTATTCTTACCAGGCGAATGTGTACATATATATACGTATAAAACTATACAAGAAGATACGAAGACATGGGGGGGCTTGAAGAGCCCTTGCGAATTATCAGAAATTACTTGGATGGGAGTTGAATTATAGCGGAAATGAGAGGCGGAAGGAAAGGAGCGCCAAAATCCCGTAAAGACCCCTGCCGGGGTCCGCGAAGACGTCGCGACGACGCGTCTTTTACTTTAAGATTCTCGCGCTGGTGCCGAGATACTCTTGGAAGTTATTATCATTATTAGGCACTTCTATATACTGAACATAAAAGATGAAGTTGAGGCGTAAATTACTGAGCGAAGCAAGCTCTGAAAATTATTAAAAGCTAAACTGTGTTTGATTTATAAGAGAGAAGCGGTAACCTGCCGGGGTATTGCGTACTTTGCCGTACGCCCCCCTCGCACCGGGTGGGGGAGATTAATTTCATTACTTCCGGAGAAGTAATTATTGCATTACTTGGCGAGAAAGTTGCCCGTTCGTGCGCTACCGCACCACACCCTTCTTTTGGCTTTTAATGCTAGTAAATTATTACGAAATTTGGCCGGCTGAACCGCTTCGTTTTAAACAACGTGTGCCAAGAAAAGGATGCCCCCCCGTTTGAAACCGAGACCAAGACGGAGACCGAAGTGAGGAAAAGACTCACAATCAGCTGCTCTTTCGACATCCAAGACCCGGGGCCCATTGTCGTAGCCACCATTTACTCAGCGACGTCGTAATTAGCCTGAAAAAGATTTCTTATTACTAAAGTATAACGACGCCTGAAACCAGTACCCTTATATTCCTTCTTTGCAGCAATGGGTACATGGATGTGAGACTCATCTGACGTTCTTCAAGATACTGCACCAGGAATTTACACTGAGCAAAATCTGAAGGTGGTGAAAATGCGGGTATGAAAAGTTGCGGAAATAATAATATGTTGCAAACTAATCCGTTGGTTGTTTGGTGAACCATTGTTCTTGTTGTTCTTGCGTTGAGAGGTGTGGGCTGAACCTGGAAGTCGAGGAAAATTCAAGGTAGTCGTAAACCTGAACTGAAAATCACTTGGAAAATCAGGGAAACTTATACAGAAATAGGCAGCACGATGCGCCAGCCCTTGAACTTCCCGCGCAGATCTTTGGAGTTCAAACAATACGGAACTACTGCATCGATCTATTAAAAAAAATTCCTTCATTTCTAAAATGGAGCGCATGCCATCGAAGAAGATCGAAATCATAAAAATCCGTTGATTTGTTCTCGAAATATGACGATTTGAAATTGTTTTTGTAACTTGCTGTTTGCTCAATTACTCAAAAACTAGCCAGTCGATTGAATCCAAAATTCTGTCAGTTCTGAGTTACGAAAAACCGCGTCGATTGAAACCAAAATCATGGGAGTCCGTCGGTTGATTTTCAGGATATCATCGAACGTAAAATTGATCAGACGAACACACCCGGGCTGCCATCCGAAAGTGCTCAAATGTGATTTTCTCGACCTCGAGACGTAGAGATCTGGTGAAAACTCAACTATTCATTTTAGGGGTGATTATGATAACTTCGCCTTTTTCAAAGCGGAGAGTAAAAAATTCTCATTTCCTCATCCAACTGAAATTGATTCAACTGCGTCTCTCCCTAATTGCATAATGAATTTTGAATCATATGAATTCAAATCAGGGCCGTCTTAAGGTCGAAGGCGCCCATGGGCTACCCTCGACGAAGCGCCCCCCCCGCCCCTTCCCCATGGCCACCAAGAAAACAACGCAAAGTCGATGGTCTTCGGAACACGATACATGGGTCATCAAAAATAGCTAACAGCTGACTTTTCTGGCCTTTATTGGAGCAAAGTTTTTCACAAGATTTTCGAATGAAACTTTATCTAGCAGGTCTGAATTCAATGCAAAGGAACTCAAGTGAGAGAGCCTTTCTTGACCAGTCGAGTTCCGCAAATAATTTTTTACTCTCCTTAGTACCGAGAAAGAGCGCTCCCCACTAGCATTTGTTGGTAAAATGCACAGGAATATTTGGAGGAGTGTTTCTACGTTTGGGTAACTTGCCATGAGCCCCTTACTACGAATCATTTTCAAAAGTTCTCCTGGCGAATTATTCTCGAGCGATAGAACTTTTAAAAACTCGTGAAAATCAACGCACTCTCCAACTAACTGATCTTCCAGATCTTCCGGGTATATTTTAACGATTTCAGGTGCTTGGTTCCTAATTTCATGTACGGGAAGCGACGACAGTCTACTGAGCAATCCGAATTTAGCGTCAAACTCGGCGCCCCTTGGGGCCGAGCGCCCTGGGCTATAGCCCCGCTAGCCCATGCCTTAAGCCGGCCCTGATTCAAATGTCCCCTTTTCCTTCATGAAAATCTGAAAAAGTCAGACAATCTGCTTCATAGGCTCATTCTTGAAGGAACCAAATGTTCTTAGTGGGTCAACCTCAACATAGTTGAAAATCAATATTCATGTCTTCACCGAAGTTTATTTAAAATCGTTATATAATCATCCAATTCCAAAATACTTGTCGAACGAATTCAAGCCCACTGTTGGTCCGATTTGATTTCAATTTCCGATAAGATTACGTACCGTCTTCAATTAGATGTCCAAAATTGAACGTGAAAAATCCTTGTCAAAGATATGGTCAGAATTGAACTTTTTTTGTTCCCTCATTTTTAAATTACTCCATCTAAAACTGCAATTCCCCAATTTCCCACACTCGATTTACAACTGCCATATTACGGACAATCTTAATCCTAGACGAACGGTGTGCCGCAGGTGTTTAAAATGAGACGACTATTTAATTATGTGAAATGAACTTTGCCGAAAAAACGAGTCGGTTTTGGAGTACGTTTATAATTTTTCCAACGGTGACCTAGGTGTTTTTTTTTGTTTTTTGTTTTTTTTTCTCAGCCATTTCTTTCTCAAGTTCATTGACGAAGGATGATCCGAGGGGGTAAGTATCGGTAAATAATCGTATATCGTGGACGTTGAATATCTGTTAGAAATTTATGTTACATACGAACGACGGCCCCCAAGCCTGAGGGCAGCATCAATTCTTTGTCGAGCGTTGAAAGAGGAGAGGAGAGATGATGGTTCAAACGGCACGCGGAGCAATTTGCCACGCTCAGTTCGTTAGGTGATAAATATCTCGTAATTGATGCAGAGTAGAGTGGATATCCCTGTCTAATACTCCGATCAACGGCCACTGGATGGTCGAAAAAAAAAAAAAATCCTTCAACTTTCACTATACACACCGGATATTGCGGTCGTTTGCGAAACACAATCACCCATATATATACAGACACGTACTCACGCCCGTAAATATCGAGGAAAATCATTCTCACTGTATGTAGATTGTAGCTATTGCATAGTTTGGTAACGTGGGGTAAAATACTTCTGCTTCTGTTTTTTTTTTTTTTTTTTTTTCTTCCAATACTTTATTTAAACTCTTCTCTTGACACAGATATGAGATATGCGATGCGCTTAAATGCGGAAAAGGGAAACTATGGAAGTGCTGAAATATGTACATCCTGTCGGCAAAATCTCTCGATACATGTGGATATACTTCGCTAGTGGAGGTAGACATATTTCCAGTTTCTATTCCAGTTATAACTTCACCAGAAATCGATCATCCCTTGCGCATACACTAACGTGTTACATTCTGGGTCGCGCTACTTGCTGTGAATCCAGTCCGTAATTTGTATTTGTGATTTTGGTTTTTTTTTTTTTTTTAATTTGATATTCATTATCGGTGGACCGATTACGATCTCTCATCATTAATCGAACCGTGTGATCTGTGGAGTTAATAAAACCACAGCGTCAGCTCCTCTAAAGAATAAAATTGAACTAACAATAAGATATTGATAACTCGAAGACGATTCAAAAGCTTTTTGTGCATTGCCGTTATTTTTAATTCATCGTTATAATCTCCTCTGCAAAGAACGAAAGAAAGTATAGATATTGTTATAGAATTTGACTTTGCGAACTTACTTGATCGATCGAAAACCAAAATGGATTCTCACCTTTCCGACACAGTTACCGATTTCTGAGGCGTGTCTCCAACATCCGGAGTCAAATAAAATCAGAAAATCGTGTAATTTATTCATTTCAGGGGAGGGAGGAGAAAGGGATCCCTCTCAAAATTCGTGAATTACGTATAAATCCATAAAAATTTGATAAACTAATCATTTTGGTAGACAAGGCGTTTAACCGCTTGAATTGGACAAGTTTATATAACCGAGAGGCCGCAAGTGTTTGGCACAAAAGACATTCTGGTTTTCATTTTGATTCTTCTCCTCTTACGATTTATTCACACGTATTTTCCAATTCGGAGGTGAGTTTGGAAATGGAGATGATAAACGACTTTGAATTATCAAAATTCAGCTCTTGGCGCTCACCAGATTGTGCACTATTAAAAAAAAAAGCTTCCAGGAGGTCGAATAGAACTTTGATATTGATTTCCAAACTTACTTGAATCGAATTGACATTACTTTTACTCATAATGACTAAACTGACGTTGCATCAAGTAGAAAAATAAAAAAAGGTTCACTAATAAGGTAATCTACAAATTTTGGCGAACCTTCTGGCAAATTTTTTCCCAGCAGTGTGGCATCAGTAAGGCAATACATCGAAACTGAACTAAGACATTTGGAACATCGAGTATATAGTGCATTTGTATAATATTAGTACCTACCTATCGATACATGGCAATACTATTAACAGGTAAAATTGACTTTTTTCCTGTTTCAATGATTAATAGCGTTCTCGCGATTCCTCACGGTAACAGAAAATATACCTGTGTACGAAGATTGGAGATTGCAGTGCAGCGCAGTACGTACGTCGCTCTGGCACTAAACGTTATTGGCAATAACGTTTATAAGCTAACAGTTTTGCTGGTCGCGGAGCCTTTGACGCCCTTTCTCGAGCCAACAGCTCTCTTTCTCTCTCTCTGGAGATTAATTTAATACCTGAGTAAAATCAATCAATGGAAATTAATGCGCCTTGGCAAACGCGTTGGGCGTGGTGGGGGAGCCTCGATGGAAATGGGACGCGAGACCCTGAAGGGACCCTCGGGCCCAAGGGGTGTAATATTTGCTTTGCGGCCAGGCGGGGCCCGTAATCAGTGTAAATCAGGGGACACGTAAATCACACCCGATACAAGAAGGACTTCACTAACGGGTGGCCCTTACGCAACCTTATTATACTCGTTCTTCAAGCAACCTGTGGAAAATTCACAAATTCATGCAATAATTGTCGAAACCATCAAAAATCGAGGCTCCACTACGTGCAAAAAAAATTATAAAAGATCTTCAAACACCTGCGAATTCAATACTAATCAATAAAGGAACCATCTGGAGAACAATTTGTGGCCGTTGTCACTGATGGATTCAGCGATCGTCGTCATATGAATCATGACTTCGGTTTGCTGGACCATTTTTCTTGGTCTTGTACAAATGATGAGCATCACGAAGTAAAAGTTTCTAGTTTTTGTGAAGTTTTTTGACCAGTTGAATTGACTAGACCCTTTTTTGTAGGCCACTGTATGGACGCGAGTTCCATACAGGGCCCCATCACCGTTCAGGGACGTAATTGTTGGCGGCGCCCTGTGTGGTCGTTGAGGTAACCGCCTCCAGCCTACGCCAACGCTGCCGTACCACCTGTTAATCATAAATGATTAAATTATTAATTTTTTCGTAATTATACCACTTGAAAATACAATCTCATGCTTCCTTATTGGTTGGTGATCAGCAACCGAGTGGGTGCAGCTACTCCACCCCGGCCGCGATTTTGTGCGGCTTATTTAAACGCACAGAAAATTGCTACTTTACTCTTCGGAACCGAGTCCACGGTTTTAAACACCCAAATTTATCGTTTTTAATCGTTAAAACCTCTCGAACGTTAATCAGAAGCATCGAATTTACGAGAGTAGATATGCGATCGATCATACTTATATAACGAAATTGACGAAGACCCACATCATTTCCGCCTCCATCATGTGTGTCTTTTGAGTTTACGTTACGTTCTTGGTCTTCGAAAGAAATTTTTTCACAAACGTTCATGTACTACTCGTTGCAAACAATTTAATCAGACAGGCCTTTTGTCATGCCGCGATCGCGTGGGCACGACTGCGTCGATATAACCAAATACAAGACAAACGCCGGGTCATTTTTACGTCAAAACGTCACTTTTAATACTAATTCGAAGTGATGTGAAATATCCAGTGGATTTTATGGCAAATGTATCAATTTGAACATATTTTCGTTACTGTGTACGTTGAAGATCAACCTTCAACTCTGATTATGTTCTGTCCGAAAGAGACATCTAATCGGAATTTCAAACGTGAAAAAGAGTAAAAAGCTTCAGAAAAAAGACCTTCAAGTTGGATGTCGACGACGATTGCATTGAATCTGAAGAAATGTGTAATTTCTACATGAAACTTGCAACCGATTTTTGAAGATCCGAAACTTCAAGGCTCAGAAAGTCCAAAGATCCGAAAATTTAAAGAAAGCTCATGACAAAGCTTGCAACTTTCGGATTTCTGGCCTTTTTGGCCTTAGAGTTCTGGGGAAATGATCTTTCTAAAAACTGTGAATCGGTAGCATAAAAATTCGAAATTTCAACTTTTCGCAGCTTTCACAGCTTTTGAAATTCGGAATGTCAATTCCGCCCCGTTGCAAGGGATAGTACTTGAGATTCATTATCATCGTGGTTGGGCTGTTTTGCATCTTTCAAAGCACACCAAGACCCGAGTAGATCGAGAAGTTGCCTGCCAACCCCTACCAAAGAAGAGTCGACCGACTTAACACCGTCCTCGACGACCTCGACTGTAAAATATACATTTACCTATCCAACTATGTATCCGTAACGTATATACATACGTACTATGTACCCGAGTAGAAGAAGAGAAAAGAAGAGGAAAGAAGATTTCAGAAGAGACGAGACGAGATGAGAACGGAAAACGGAGAACCGAGCTAGCAGAGAGGATGCCGCGATATCCCTTCACGCAGAGTAAGACCTCACCGCCATGTGACCCCTGACCCCCTCAGCCCGCAGTATAATGCCTTATTGTAATTACAATAAAGGTTATCAGCTCGGATTCAGAGAAGCAAGAACGGTCATTCAGATGGTAAGTGAGAGACGCAAACTTGCAGATGCTCAGGCGGGTCCTGGGGTCTGGAGTCCGTACTCCGGGGTCCCCACATACATACATACATACATCTAGATACATACCTGTATACTTTATACTCACACGTTGTTGGACGAGATTAAAGCGCGTGCGCGCACGTGGATTTATCAGGGTTTTGTGTATCTCCGAACGATAGATTCTGGCCGACGTCATGCGGGGGCGATCGGACGCGGATAACCCTCCGATACGCGGTGATCCGATCGCTGTGGAAGTCTGTATTCCCGATTTCCTTACTCGGCGAGAGCGAGAGTATGTATATATGTATACATCAATTCTACGGATATTTCATAATGTATCGATTTTACCAATTCGCGATATTCCGACTAGATCTCATGTCTGTTTCTAATAGAACGGACAGGGATATATGTTAGATAGTTTTTGATGCATCAGCACATCAATGACTTGTCTAGTATCTGCGCAATCGGTATATGATACATAATCTGGCACACGGTACTTGAAGGGGTTGGAACAAAAAAGGCACAAATGACGAGGTGAAGATTTCGTTAAAAAGTACTTTTTTCTACATTCTGTTTCCTCAAACGTCCCAAAAATCCCTCTTCAGGATCCTTTGCAGGGC
Organism: Ametastegia equiseti; assembly: GCA_963989295.1. Taxonomy (NCBI): domain Eukaryota; kingdom Metazoa; phylum Arthropoda; class Insecta; order Hymenoptera; family Tenthredinidae; genus Ametastegia; species Ametastegia equiseti. The sequence continues at coordinate 17,466,706 of OZ022389.1, read as the reverse complement.
AGGAATCATTGCTCGTGATGGGATCCTTCGAGGAAAGCTCTTTCAGCGAATGTGTAGTCAAGTCCAATAGCACGAAATAGGTGCTTATAGTTTTGATTGATTCTGATTTGGATAATGTGCAGAATTGAGAAGGCAACAGTTTACAATGATCAACTCAGTTCGTAGTTTTTTGGTGAATTCGTACAGTATGTTAATCATTCAAAAGTGCTGTTTGGAACTATAAAGAAAGTCCCTGAGTTTGAGGTAAGAAGTTCATATGGCCAATCGAGAATGCAGGACTTATACCCAACATTGCATAGTCAAAAACCGAGTTCAAAAAGCTTCTGGCATCCAGCTCTCCTAGAAAGGTATTTAGCATACCAAGTTCAGGACATCAACGTATTGGATTCCTCCTTATTCTATATCAAACGTTTCGATTTTGTGTTTTAATTTTTTGACCTAACTTGATGTATAAAAGTCAATTTTTGTTTGGTTCTCTCTGCAGGAAAGCGAAATTTAATGTTGAAACCGATATCTAGATAACTTTGGAAATTCAGCCTTGAACGTAAAATGTCTTACGGTGTAAGTTATCGAAAGACAAACGGCATGTTGGAATTCTCTAATCTTCATCATAAGTATATGTGATGGTGGATACTCTCCAAATTCTGATGTCATTTTCAATTTTATCCGAAAACTTCCAGCCCATACCTTTTGCACTTTTTTATTCCTCTCATATTCTCCAAATTTTAACAGGATTTTCATTTCATAATCGTCGATTCGAGGTACAATGACTCACCGAATTCGCCAGTGGGTTTCGCGTTATATTGACTTCAAGATACAGTGGCTGTCGATCACTATCCCCTGTTTTCTAAAACCTTAATGTAAACTAAAGTAAAATCATGCCCTGCCTCAAAATGTGTACCTTTCCTTTGTCTATAGGCTGAAGTTTGGAAGGACTTCGATAGGACCAGCCTGGCGCGACAGGCCCTTGTCTAGGTCACGAAGTATACAAATAACAATCGCGTCAGGCTTCGGGGGTAGAATTCAATTCTAATCGTCGCCTTTTATACCCGGAGCTTTTGTCAATTTAAATTCCTATTGAGTTGCAGGGGGGGGGGGGGGGGGCGAAAAGATTTCTTTGGAAAGTCTATCGTTACCACCGCTTGATATCGCCTTTGACTAATCAGCAAAGAAGTGGCTAATTAATCGTTGAAATTGTCTGCTGCAGTGTCCCGTTCGAAACAAGGGCCAACCACCTGCTACGATCTGATAACTGAGTCATTTAATGCGACAAAGCGGAAGTAATTTCGAGTTATCACTGTCACATTCTAGACTGGGTGGCGCGTCGCTGGCTCGACGGTGCTGCTGTTCTTATCAAATCTACGGGATCTCTACGGGTTCGGTTTGCTCCTCAAGAAGTGGTAATTTATTTACTAACGGGAAACATCCAAGGAAATACCTACCATGGTTTACAAACGGAGTTCAGATCCCATATCGAAGGTAAATGATATTTCAAATCATTATATGCAAACCGAGATTGGGCCGATATTATTACGAGGTATCTACAGTACTAGGTATTTCTGAACAGCTATAACTTCTCTATTATTGAAGGAATCTTTACAGAGTTGTAAGTGATGATAAGAGGTATAGTTGTACGAAGAAAATCAGCTGCCATAGACCTTTATGTCTGAAACCATTACCAAGTTATGCTAGTTCGTCCTATAAATTGGACATTTTTCTTTGTTACTACAATTCTAGCTGCATCAATAGTATGAAAATTAATTTTTTGCCAGATTTGAAATCAGCAGGAATTGTGCTATCATATCTTTGGAGGGCTTTGCGATATTCTAATTTCTATTGCAATTTTTTTCGTGCTTATTGAAAAGTAAAACTGAAAATAAAGATTTCTTCTTCAAAAAAATATTAATTTTTTTCAAAATAATGGACTTGCATCAATACACAAGGTATAGCTTCCCAAAAATTCATTTCAAGATGATCAGGGAACTCGAATTGAGCTCTTTCGTGAAGGATGATCTCACATCCCTTTCAAGATTGTATTAATTCATTCGATGGACGTTCGCATTTGATGCTTCAAACGTAAAAGTCATGGGCTATGACATTCGAGCGGATTGGTCTTGAGAGAAGTTGAGGAGATGGGAAGTCTGCAATGGTTACGAAAAAGACCCTCTTCCGTTATTTATTATTTTTAATACGCGTTATTTGCTATACGAGTTCGAGTTTTATGTTCGTGGGTAGTGAAAATTAGGGAATCGTTATTTCGAGAAAAGACAAGATACTGACTCGACTTGGCATTAGGTTGTTCAATTACGTCCTGTAGCCTTAAAAGTGCGAGACTATATAAGCCCAGGGGGTTATTCCGAGGATCATTCCGTTTGGTCCTGCTGGTCTGGTCCAGGATATTTCATCGTGATGATGCTGCGGCCCGATGGCGTGACACTCAAAGACGCCGCACTGGCTTAAAATTATTCCGGACGGTCATGATTATGCCCGAGTTTGGAGCAATCTTCTACTCAATATTGTCAGTTGGTTGGTGCTGAGCTGCGATCAGGCGAAGGGTTTATACGGAGTTTAGCCTGAGCTGCGAACCCCAAGTCTCGTACCAAGCATAATATTATTCAATTTCCAGCAATTTCTGTTATTCGAGATTATTATCAGGCGTCGAATTTAGTCGAGGCACAGCTACGGGGCGACGAGCACGAAATTTTTTTGGGTAATTCGAGTTCCCAATTTCTTGTCGTGCCATAAGAAATCGAGCGAGGCACACCTCGAACGTTTTGAAAATCGGTTTAGCCATCGGGCTCTATCGCATTGACACGTATACGGCAAAGAAAACAATACAATAAATACTCGTGAAATTGCACAGATTTGGCTAAACGAACCTTGGAATTATACTGAAAACGTTGAATATTAAGGACCGCTTCGCACTTGATCGAGCGTACATAATGATAACCTTCGGTACCTGCTTCGTCTCACGCGTATCATTTCTTTTCATTAGTTCAATCCCAACGTTTAACAATAAAAAATATATATATATTATATATCTATAGATATCTAAGTTCTGCTTGTCCATTGACGAGCAGAAGGTTCATGCTCCTCTTCGCTGTATTCAATCGATACAGCTTATAGACGCCACTGCATTCAATTTGACGCCTTTTTAACCGATGATAAAAGAGATCGTTAGGATGGTACATAGAAATCGATTCGGTTGACTAGTTATTATTCTATTTTATTTCGTTTCACTTTATTCTCATCAATACGATACGGCGCCCTGGGCCATGCAGACCATCGCAGGGTATAGGTCAGTGCCGCTGTATAGAAATTCATCGGTGTAAGTCTCAATTTCATGCCAAACCTCGCGCACTCGGGAAACGGTACATTTTCATTGGGTAAGATTTTTATGCTGATATTTAATTTGAGTACAATATCATACATCGTTTAGAAAACGAACTCGTGATTAGAGCCATGAAGATCATGGAAATCATGGATGCAGAAAAAACACCGATCTCGGAAATTGAGACACAAAGTTGGAGTCCTGATTATGATGAACCGCTGAAGAAACACTTTGAACTTCTCAAAAGTGAGGAACTATTTGGAACTTATGATGTTCACAAAGCGTGAACAGATCGGAAGTAGCCTTCCAGATTTTTTTTTTTAAAGTAAGAATATGATTATCCAAAGACACATCCGCTCTCACACACTACCTAGAAATCTTACAGAGATGTGATCCATTCAGGTGACAATATTTTGACTACGAATTTTGGATCGATTTTTTATTTTAATTGATTGAGCGATCTCTGAACTTCAATATTTCGCCTTGAAGAGTCCGGATCCAAATTCCTAACTTCTAATCAAGACACTGTCACGTTGTCATTCATTCCAACAGTAACCGATGCATCGATCATTTCAAATTGTATTTGGCATGCTTCCAAACTTTCTTCTCACGTTGTGATATCTTCTTCGATTTTTCAGTACTTGCAAATACTTCCTGGACATCGTTCACGATAATATACCTATACTTACGAATTTGCTAATGTCACTGTTGCTATCTACTTATTAGGCAATTATTAGTATGCTTGGATTAGCTTTTGGTCAAGTAGAGTGACACGTGTCAAGGTTTGACACCACCCAACAATAACCCAACCGCATACCTACATCACACTTCACTCCAACACCTGGTTCTCAAAAGCAGTAGAACAAAAAATATTTGATCCAAGGGCAAATGAGATGTGATGTAGACGAATCAATTTCTCGAGTAAAATAGTAACAAATACCACTTCGAATCAAACGACAGAATCCATCCGGGATATTTCTTGAAGTCCTTCGTGCTTTCGGTTCCATAAAATTTTCCGAAAGTATCGACATATCTTTGGAAATCAGATCGAACAATCACTGACAACTTTTGAAACCCCATACGATATACACTCCATAGGTATAATATAGATATACGTCTATCCAGATACGCTCCTGTGAAACACATCCGTCAATCGCTCGGAACACAATTAGCCAAGTAACGATCGTCTCTGCGACAATATGTAGAGAGAATCAAGCTGCAATTCGGTAGTCCCTAATTGTTTCTCGACGCGAGTCATTCCGCATTCGACTGAAATTTCACAGCCAAATCGCGACTTTCATGATTAGATCTGAATCGCATAAATTCATTGGCAAAAGGTGCGACATTACGAGGGCCCCACGCCCACCATACATGCATCTATCTAGCCCAAAATACACGCAAACCATAGCACATTAATTCGTTTGACAACTTTTATCACCCAGCTAAGGTGTCGTATATGCGCGTGCAGGCTACTTGTTCCTTTAGAGATACGATGATACATTGGTCAGATAGGATCAAGAAGGAGTGGCGGAAGCGTTCAGGATCGCGTTACATACCGTTCTGGTCCTGCTCCCTCGCCTTCTTGACCGTCCTACGCCATCCACGCGAAGTATGCTCACCGGATTCCCTGAATTATCATATCGATGGATCAAAATCATAAGGCCGTAAGCGCAATTTTTGAAAAATTTCAAGACCATACTGCCAGACCAGCATATAAGAAACCAAAATTTTCTTGGAGAAGAAACGCCCCTTTGGCAGTAAGATTTGACTCATTTCTGGAATCGGCTGAATTCTTACTGCCATACGGGCATAAGCACCCTTATGCCTTACATATAGAACTTTTTGGCGCTATAACATCCCTTTGACAGTAATCCATCGATATCTACATTCTATACGGTACTTTCTGGCGCTGATGAGGGTTCTTCAATGATTTTGATATTAGTTTGATGATCCGGGGAGTTTAGGACATTTTCCACCATGGGTACCTACAAGTCGCGACAAAAGAATCGTCGGGGACGAATTGCGTCAGTCAACGCGACGTCGGCGAACCGTTGCGAAACTGAAACCCGCGGAGACCACCTTGACCTCTGAGGGCAACACGGCACTGTTATTATACTCATGTGATTGCTACCCAGAAAAAAAAAAGAAAAAAAAAAAAGGAAACTGTAGCAAGTTCATATACGGTACGTGCATCAAGGAAGCGAGTAAGTAATCTTACTGCCACGTCAAACTTCCTCGGCAATATCTACCTACCTCGGCGGGCTACCTCCCTCGCGGGAAAGTTTCTTCACGTGCTTATATCATCGGGAGGATGGGATGACCGATCTTCGTCAGGACATGCGACTTTTACTGGCAGTTATTATAGTCATCTATGTCATGATTACAGGTAATACCGGATAGGTGAAATTTCAAGGGGCGGGATTGAAATTCCGAATTTCCGAAATGCTGCGAAAGGTCAAGATTCCGATTTTCCTACTACCAACTCACAGTTTTTAGAAAAATTATTCCCCCGTAAGTTTAGCCAATTGAAAATACTCTGAATCGAAAAACACGGAAGATTTGAAATTCCGAAAGCTGAAGATCCGAAAGGCCAAAACTCCGAATCTCGAAATTCGCGAGATGCAACGTCGTTTATTTGACAGATTTGTCGTGAGCTTTCCCTCAATTTGCGGATTTTTGGACTTTCTGAGTTTTTAACTTCCAAATCTTTGAACTGCCTGCATTTCGACCTCTCTGAATTTGCAAGTTCTGAACTCTGTAATATTTTTAGAAACTCAGAATCGCTGTCTCAAATAAATTCAGAATTTTGATGATTCGGAACTTTGGGAATTTGGAATTTCATTCCAGCGCCAATCTCAATTGGTAAAATCAAGTAATCGTAAAAATTTCTTTGTTTATACTTTGTTCATGAGCTTGTGTTATAACGGGGAGTGAGAAACTTGGGAAGATTCATCAAGGAACCGTTTGTTTTTATACCGTTACGATGATGATAGCTGAACGATTAAAACGAAGGAAGATTAATAGCGAAATGTTCCAGAAGTATATATCTACCATGAAAGGATTATAGAGAGAATTCTCAAGGCTTGCCACATGATGGGTGGATCCCGTTGTTTGCCGGCATCTCGACCCTAACGGCCAACTGATTTCGGGTCGGCCGAGTCCCAAATTGAATTAGATCACAGTGTTTGACGAGCCCCGGCCGAAACCCTGTTAACCTACTGTTCAGAGCTGTAACCCTTCATTTAAAAACACTTTACCCAACCCAGGCATTTCCTCGATTCTTTATTTGTTCGGGGAAACGACAAAATAACAGACTTCCGGGATACGCGATCGCATACTCTTCTTCTCATCCGGATCTTTTCCAACTTTCTACTTTCCTCGACACCTCTCCAGCTTCTCATGTAAAAATTAATCATCTCGTGTTTTATTACGACCATCATATACTCAAGTGTCCCTGTGTTTAAAATATTTCGAAAAATGTCACGAGATTGAATTCCTAATAAATTAAACAATGTCTACAACTGTCAATACCGAACATTTTTGTTCCACTTGTAGATAAGAATCGAGTCCATGTCCTAATGCGAACTTGTTACGTCTAGAATAGAATGCATGAAGGAAGTTGACGGTTAGGAAAAATGGAGATGAGCTGAAGTTTTCATAGCTTAAGGGAGGACCCTACTGAAACTTTGGGAAAAGCAGTTTTTCGTTTTTAAAATGACCAAAAAATGTCCAATCAAAGGATGGATCCTTGGAATTTCAGATTATAGTAGGATACGTTTTGAAAAAAAGTTTCAATTTTCTGCGATGAAAGTTCAAACGCAACGAACCTTTCGCAGCCCTGCGAAGAAGAGATGCTGCGAAAGGTTCCTTGCGCCTGAACTTTCATCGCAGAAAATTGAAACTTTTTTTCAAAAGATATCCTACCATAATCTGAAATTTCGAGGATCCGTGTTTTGATCGGACGTTCTTTGGCCATTCAAAAAATGAAAAACTGAATTTTTCAACGTTTCAGTAGGTTTCTCCCTTAATAAGGATCTCCGATCTCCGAACATTCTTCGAACTATCTGCATGACTGTCGGGCAAATTTCGGATTCATGTCTTAGGTATTGAATGTGCTCTGATTGTGATGCCAAATTTTCTGTACCAATTTGTGGTTGCAGCCTCAGACTCAAGCTCAGACTGAGATTATGAATGTCTATAAAAAAGTTAATTGGCGAGTATATCCAGTACTTTGAAATATACTCAATTTCCGTACTACAGTAGGTATGCATGATCCTCGTGCTCAAACAGCGCGGAATTGATCGCGGGGTATATACGCACCCAGGGTGTACTGCAGACCACTAACCACAATATAATCAGAAATCTGGCCTAAGCAAAAAAGAAATACATTGAATAGCTTTGCACGTTGATGCACACATGCCCTAATCTAAGAGTAAAATTACGAGATATTCAAATCTTTACACGCGAGCTTGAATTTCAATGGAATAAGTGCGCACGGAGTTTGTCGTCCGCCTTTAGGCCGGAGCCGGAGATACCAGGGGATGGTTGTTAGTGGCTGGTAACCCCCTCAGGCGTAACGATTGATTTAGATCGAACCAGGCCTCTAATTAGCCGACTATGCCGGTGCACGCGACCCCTCGTCAAAACTCAGGTCATCATCCTCACGCTGGACCAAAACTATGAACATTAGGTATACCCACGAGTAATTGGTGTCGGAATAATTGTTCTAGGACAGAAGTGGCCGACACCATGTCGGTATAAGCCCGATACTTATCGACTCCCAAATAGGGGTGAGAAAATTGAACGAATTTATTGAAAATTATCACGAAATTGTTTTGGTCACGATTTTTTCAAACATCCGGGGAGAACGAAGTCAAATCAAGATAAAAAAAATTTGAAATTCGTGTCTGATAGTTCATTGTTTCAGTAAACTATATAGATCGAGTCTGAGTACAGTTTTGTCACTTATATTCATGTGGGATCTGTAACGTAGATCAGGAAATCCGGCAAACTTTATTCTGTAGCAAAACCGCACCTCCAGGCCTAGAAGTACAGAGTTTAGAGCCAGAAGTACCTCGGGGGTCATTCCCAGGATGCCTTAGGGTCATCGCGTGTCTCTACGAACAGGCCATTGTCAACCAGATGCGGGTACCTTAGCTAGACCACTTCAGCTATCGTCTTCGAAGTATATGCAGACCCTGGACAAGGTACATCTAGCCAAAGACCAGCGAGTAGGTATAGGCGCCAAAGGTCAAAAAGTTAAATGTGGTTAAGAGAACCGGCATCTTGCGGTTGAAAAAATCAAACATAATCCAAAATACCTTATCTCTAGAATTAAGATTGCTTCCAATATAGGGAGTCATGCCAAGTTGACTGTCAAAAATTGACTATGTCTTTTGTGACAATTCTTTAAACTCGTTTTCCGGCACTCAATTTATGACAAAACTTCTTCGGAATAACAATCTACTTAGATCCTGAGATCAACTTTGGTGATGAGATAATTTGATTTTGGACTATGTGTCATTTTTCCTACACCTCGTGGTTCTCTGCAGAAATAAACGACAGATTTTGCATGAGCGATATCATCAAAGCTATAAAGATTTTAAAGATCTTGGGAATGAGTGAAGGGACAAGGGAAATCCTTTACAAGACAGGATATTATTTGAAAATCAGTTGCCAGCGGATATGCGATCATCAGGCATTGAACTTCGCGGATGTTTGTTATTATTCGGTCGATTATTTATGTAAGCGGGTTACCAAACATGCTATTGCAATTTAGGACTAATCTCGGTCTCCCTAAGGAAGTAGTATAATTTTCATGCTAAAATCGTCAGATTTTGAGATTCCGCCGAGATCTGAGGGATAAACCGCGAGGATGAAATGCCTTAAGGATTATTCCCACAAGACGTCTTCTACATGATAAGGACAGCCAGGTTGACGGCGCGGGGTGCCGCGGGGGTTGCGGGACACGTAACATGTGTGCAATGCAAAGGGCGTGTACACGGTTTCGTGGATGTGGTCCGACTGTTCGTCGTTCGTTTGTGGCCGGGAGCTGGGGGGGTAATTACTACATCCTCCGATGCCACCCCAATTGACCAAACCCCATCGCCACGGCTTTGCCGACGAAAGGGCCAAGCGGCTTCCGTCACGCGAGGTATGTACCTTATACTCTTATACTTCAGCGAGGTGCTATTGCCCTGACGCGCACGTTTCGTTCCATCTCTCATTTTCTATTTCATTCACAATTTGCATACACCCCAATATTTTTCCAAACCTATGCCCTCCCTTGTAAAATTCATGTCCAGCAAATCTACACAGATCAATCAACCTAATAATGAAATAGCTAAGAGAAAAAAGCTTCTAGGAGTCTCCGGGACTGGAGAAAGATAGAATTTCGAATACCATCTTGAACGTTTTTTAATCATATTTGACAGACTAGGCCAGACTTCTATTTTGGTTTTTTTTATTTTTTCTATGAGAGATGTGGGCGCGTCATCTCCGCGGCATTAGGTAAGATCATTATCCGTAATTTCTCAAGGAACAACAATGAGGAGAGATCTTTTTTTTTCCATGGGACCAGCAACTGGGAGAGCGTCATCGATCGTCAGTTGTGAGGCAGCGTAGGGTGAGCCTATTTATATTGCAACGGGTTCCGGCTGATATTAACCCCGCGAAGATGGAAATGAAGATGAAGTAATAAATCTTCATTAAGGGATGAAAAAAGGCAAAATTTTACGACGAGGCTCTCCTCCGTTTGCGCATGCCATTTAAATTGTCAAGGATCCAAGCTCGTCGCACTTTCATACAAAATCAAAGATTCGAACATCTTTGTGTCAAAAATTTTGAATGAAAAGTTCACGCCTCTGTTGACGAAGCTTCTGAAAACATTTAGCGATAGTATATGACAACGTTAGGGAGACAACAAACGAAAATTGGACGCAATAGTCGCACGGTTGCACGCAACTATATCAAATTGGTGGCATCCAATTTTCCAGCTCTTAATCCGGTGAACTGCGAAGTGAAATTGTCGGTCAGTTAGCCGAGCAAAGTGCTTTGGGGCTTTGAGAGTCCGACACAGTAGGGATTCCACTATTTGACCATACCGGGCCAATTTTCATCTTAATTCATTCCTTTTCAGTGACCAAATCTCGAATAGCCCTGGGCACGAGAATTCGTTAGGATGGCCATGGGTACGGGCTTCATCTAGGCTTGCTGATGGGTAATCTGCCACATCGGAAGCTTGTTCTGCTTCGACTCTAGGAAAGAAAGCTTTTACACATATATTTTTCTTTGGAATACCTTGTTACAGGACGAGCTTTGACAGCTACCTGTTTTTCAGTAAAACACATTTATATATTGTATATCAAATTTCATTGAGATTAATTCCAATCGAAATTCACTCAAATCTACACCTGACCAAGCATCAGTCTCGGGTCTTGAGTATACAACAAAAGAAAGCCATGCCTTGAACGGAAAGTTGGAAGACCTCTGTGATCGACAGCATATGTGGCTTGCGTGCGTGGCAGGGCCAACAGGTGCCAGGCAAGTCCTGGAGCGCAGGATGGCGAAGGCGGTCATTAAAGTTTGGTATTATGGTGATATTATGATTTTTGTAATTAGACTTAATCCCACCGCGTATATACATGATTATTTTCACAAACGCCACGTGCGTTCGACGTAGGTATACATATCGTCTTGTTCAGTTGCTGGGGCAATTCATTCACTATTATGCATTGGAACTGGCGGTGGTAGAAACTTATAGCTGCAGTGCAGTCCGTCTTGCTCTGAATTACGAGCATAGAAGAGACGTGGTATGAACTACCCCGAGTAAAAGAGTTGCAGCAAAGCTCGCAGAATCCCAGTGGCGAAGGGCGCCAGTTTTGCCGGGTATTAGGCAAACAATGAGTGATTAAGGCGCACCGGGGGGTCGCCTTTTTGGAGATGGTATACGGGGAAGCCAATCCTCCTTGCGGTCGTCCCCTTGAGCTGGTTTGGATGCTGGATGGCTCGCACAACCCTCGCCTTCAAACTCAGCTAGCTCCACAAATTATACGACGTGACGTCGGTCTGGGGCGAACGTCACCAAATGGCGTTTGCTCTCAACATCGTTCTAGATTTTAGAGAAGCTTCTAATTCCGTGGTTGTGGCCTTTCAGAACAGACCAAAATCTCACGAATCTTCTATAAAACTGACAACAATTTCATTTGCCTATGCAATTCAGTTGACAGCATGTTTTTTAAGAGGAAACAGTTTGACGATCCACGGTTGAAATAGTTCACGTCAGAAATAGAAATTAGCTCATTCAATGAAGTGAATTTTTGTTGCAATGAAGCAATTTGAATGGCTGAGTAAAATCCGGTGGTCAAGGATGGCGGTATAGATTATCTTTTTACATTTGCTGAAATATCGAGTGATTCAACGGAATTGCCAAATAATTAACATCTTCTAAATCTTATGCTAATGACCGGACATTTGTCTAACTACACCCCGCTGATGAAAAGCTATAGTAAGTGTACCAGTTACTTACCGTGACCCAATTATTGACCTTTTTCAATGATTCCTTTTTATCCGTGAGCTCTCAAAATATAAAAAAAAATCAATTGGTATTCTCCGAATCTGTAGCAACTGATTTGTCCAACGGAACCATTAAGAATTCTTATCATTGATTCAATATTGAAGAAAATATAAGGGTCAATAATTGGGTCTTAAAGGATGAGTAATTGGTACACTCTGCTCTTTAACACTCTTTATAACTGGAAGTTTCGAAGTATTATAGAAAATTAAAAACCGTTTTGCATTCATTAGCTTAACAATTCATTCACTGGACTGGATTCGTCCTCGTATGGATTACAATTGTTCTTGTTTTGATTGAACGAGATCCCTGAGGTTTTAGGTATACCTTTGATTGAAAAGGTGGTGGAGGTAGAAAAGGTACGATTTGTATCGTTGAATAGTCCACATAATTATCCTGTAGATATTCGTGTCTCATAAGAAATCGAGGGATCCCAAAAACCACAAAAGAGAACCAATTTCTCAGGAATCCCAAAATAGTAGTTAGGCCCGTTCAAGAGTCAGGCATCGGCCGGAAAACACGTTGTCAATAGAATTTGATGCTATACCTTGACAAAATCTTGACAAAACTCAAATACCTTGACAAAACCGTCACCAATGTCCCTGTGATTTTGGACCGAATGATTTGAGAATCGCATTTCGAGTCACTGACCCCGAAAACATTCATTGAACAAATTTCACCCGGATTGAATGAAGATTTGCTGTTTGTTACTACCAGCATGTCTCCATCATGTTCCACAGTGCAGAAACTACAAGTACCTGCAAAAATTTGTGGAGCTGAAAAATGGGATTTGAAAAATTCAGTGGAAACATGATTCGGTGAAAATGGAGGATAATTTTTTTAGCAACACCCTATCGCAGTACGCCGCTGAAGACGTATTTCGATTAAATTCCGACTCTGAGCTGCGGGAGAGAGTGAGAAAGCTCATGGAGAGGGAAAGCGAAGGAGAAAGAGCACCGGCGGCAAAGAGAGATTAGCGTGAATAATGAAGACATGACCCCGCGAAAGCCTAAGCGAACCCCCTTAAGACTATATACTCCTCGAAGAAGGAGTGAAGGTGGCGGCTCCTCGGTGTGTCGGTGAAGCTAGGGGCTGCAGAAACTGGTGGAAAGTGAAGGAAGGAGCCTTGCGGGGAGAGAAATGGAACGGGGGTAGTTAATTACTCCTTCCCAGGCCGGCGTAACGACTTCCCCTCATTTGTCGAGAGGCACAAACAGCCACCCCCGCGAAATCCCTCACTAAGAGGCTAAGACCTCGCCTAAGAACGCCTAGAACCCTATCCTTGGGATGAGGCATATATATGGGAAGAGAGTATCCAGCTCCGAAGAAGAAGAACAGGCAGCTCCTCTTGAACTATCATACGCCGTTTTCCGGCACAGTTCTCCATTTCGGGACACGAAGCCATCGACACGCAGTGCTCTCCACTATAAACATCAGGGGCGGGATTGAAGTTCCAAATTCCAAAAGTTCCGAACAGTCAAAGTTCCGGGTTTATTTGAGATGCGTTTCTGAGTTCCTAGATACGTCAGAGTTCAGAACTGAAATCTCGAAAGTTCGAATTGCGGACAGCTCTAAGATTCGAAAGTTCAAAACTCAAGAGTCCAAAAATCCGCAAATTTAAGGGAAAGCTCATGACAAAGCTGTCAAATAAACGACGTTGCATAAGCGAATTCCGAGATTCGGAGTCTTGGACTTTCGGATCTTTAGCTTTCGGAATTTTGAACCTTCGGTGTTTTTCCATTCGGTGGTCTTCTGCATAGACTTTCGGGGAAATAATCTTTCTGAAAACTGTGACTTGGTAGTAGAAAAATCCGGAATTTCGACCTTTAGCAGCTTTCGGAATTCGAAATTTCAATCCCGCCCGAAACAGCAGTACATATTCTGGCTGCAGAACTCGAATCGTTCGATCTCACCTTGGTTGTCAGTTCCAAACCTTCAAACTACTCTAACGTAACAATCGAATTTTGAGCTTTTTCATACAGTTCCTCTAATCGCTGATGCTTTCTTTGAGTAACACACCATCAGTTTGGAAGGTCGTGGTTCAAGTTACTTCGTAATTGATCTAGTCGTCTCGTTTCAAGACCGTCCAAATCCAATATTCGAAACATTGGTGTACTCATAGTCACATATTCTTTCTCTATTATCAGCGTCTCAACATTATCTATTTACAATTACTATTCACATATCTACATTACAATGGAATGAAACGCACAAAACAAATGACGGTACTTTAAAACCGACCTGTGAGAAAAATTTCTTTCCGAATCGTCCGGATGTCCTAATAAATCCCTTTCTAGACCGATCGAATCCAGTGAAATGAACCTCTATCTTCACCAAAATCGACTATCGCCGGTGTCGATGGAGGTATGGAATGCGAACATAGGAATTGTCACTAAATATATACCCAGCACGTCGCGTCATAGGCCTTCATTTTTGGAAGTGTGTAGTAATAGAAAAACTTGATATATGTGACTAAATTGAACGAAATTGTTTAATGAATTGACTAATAGCTATGTCATTGATTCAATGATTTCATCATTACTTGCTTTGTTACTGTAACCATTACTTGACTATCATATTCCAGATACACGCCGCATTAATCGTGGCGGAAAACAGTTTGGATTCCAAACCATAATTTCCAACGTTCCGACTTATTCATCCGATTTCTCCGACATTAGACACTAGTCTAGTGACAAAAGCTCATTGATAACAAGATAACTGAACACCCAATGACGAATGATCTTTGGATGGATTTTCTGCAGAGGAGGAATAATCAAATCTGCATATATACATGTCTCCAAAAGTAAGTGCGAGATTTCAGAATTTTTCCGAGCAGACTGCGTAGTCTGAAAAATACGAAGTGGAAGAAGAGGTTTGTGGTCGTACCTCCAGACGTCCGTCCGACTACGGGATGGAAGGAGTCGAGACAGTCTGTCTGACTGCTTACGAAATCAACCAACTGGCGACCGGAAATGGCATCTCCGGGAATCGACTCTGACAGCGTTTTTCGTCGGTGCCCGGACTTGGGCACGCAATCGAAAGCGATTCTGGCGTATAAATTTACGCGTCCATACAACACACGTCTACATAATTTATGTATATAGATAAGTATATGCAGCGAAACTTGCTGTACACGATTTTCACGCGTTACCAAAATCACGGAACTCGAGCATTCCGCTGATCCCTCTGACTATTTCGATTAGGAGATTCAAACATTTCAAAAAGCAGTCGCGAGTTCTTTGGTATCAGAATTCAAACGCATGTGCGTAAAACCATATCGCCTACTAGATGTAGATTTGATGATTATTGACTGCGTGGTATATGGATTTTCATTGATTCTGATTTATCAAAGTCGTTCGCAATTTTTAGATTCTGCATACTGCGGGATTATTATTATTTATTTTATTTTTTTGTCCTATTCAATCAGAACTAGAGAACTCTCGGATTCGGTATTGGATTGGCTGATCACCCGGAAGACCGTCGTCAGCATCGGTTTGATTAGACGAATCTCGAAGGGTGACCCTTTTCTCAACGCGCCTCTATCTCACGTGACATTCCCGTGCCTACAATATAGAAAAGGTACGAAAAAAAGCTGATCCACAATTTGTTCTCGAACAATTCTTGACTTCCAAAATTTTCATCAGCTACCTCGAAAATGACGTTTGAATGCTGATGATGATTCGCCTATAAAAATGCGTCGGTTATAGATTTTTTCGAGAACAGAGACGGGAGAATCGATATCAGAAATGTCCTGGATCCCGTTATGGGTGTTTAGATCAGCTCACACGCGAGAAAGTAACATTGAACGTGATTAAATCTAGGTTCGAGTGTCTAAGTACATGAATAGTGTGTGTACAGTATAGTTTTTGGAGCCAGAAATCGGGCACGGAGATCGTCGAAGAACCGTAAGCGCATTTCTGATTGTGAGTCTCGTTATACGTATAGACAACCGCTAAGTGCAGCACCGCGGTAAACTTGGCTTATAACTTATAAGCCCGCGCAGTTAACACTTGATTAGAGAAAACAAAGGATCCGCCGACAAACAGAGCCCGATGATGCGACAGAAATTTTAATTATTGTTGCCCCCGGGAGGCAGCACCCCGCTGATTGCACCCAAACTCCTCCTCGCTTCGAGGTATAAACTTGACTCACTGCTGGTGTTGCTTTCTGAAAGATCGCGGATCCATCACCTGCGTCTAACAGCACAAGTCTATAGCCACGAATCGTCAAGGCAATACCCTGAAGATTTTTTCAGAGACTATGAAATACTTTTTCTCCAGTTGGATCATCACAAAATGATGTAGACTTTTTGGAATAATTTGGAATTCGAAATACACAAATTGAGGAAATTCAAAAGAGTCGGAAAATTTATAATCGAGTTTTGACATCGAAGAAAATTGCAGAATTTGAATGTTCAATACTTACATTTCTCTGTATTGATGTATTTTAATCAAATCGACAAGACTGTCTTGAAAATTCAAAAGATACGCTGATTCTTTTACATTTTGAATGTATGCTCCAAGATTCGCTATAACTTGATGTGAAATTCGACACACGCCTTGAAATTCAAATCAAAATCCCTCAGCTTTCAAATCAGATCTTGGATGAAAAAATTTCATAATATTTCTGAACTCTCAAAACTACAAGTATGTTTCCTAATTTTTCAATCACTCGAATAGCTGGCTTTGATGTAATTATTTTTTGCTAATTGCCTTGGATACATTTCTGACAATTTCGGTAGAGAGATTTTTAACAGTGAGGAGCGAAAACTTCAACAAAAACGATTGTTATGGCAATGTGGTTCCATTCAGGAAGTTGATCTTGATGCAATACGTTTCCACGGATACATGCAAATTTTCATGGTATAGGAGGCTCCTAACTTTTTCCAGTTTTTTCATAGAAATTGCAGTTTTTATTCCAGCTTTATCCAGGCAAACCATTTTTTATGAAGAAAAAACTACGAAAATTTACCATTCCGTTCGATGAATCGTGCAAATCTAGAATTTATGTGATGCAAAACTACGAAGAACTATACTATTTTTTTTATAATAAAAACTAGAAAGCTCTATTAATGTCCCTGAAATCCATAAAAAATTCATAGGCACAGAAATTTGTATCGAGCAATATGTAACTGTGCTTGACTTCGATGTTTTAGTTATAATCGAGGGAGACCTAATTGTTGCATTTAATTTGCAGCTTACTATCAAGGGGTAAAGAAATGGAAGCTCAAGGAATAGGTGAAACTGTTTAAGAGTTGTTCACAGTTGAGGTAAGTTGTGGGCTCCCCATCGGGCTCGCCAAACTATGATGAATTATCTTTTAGTTATCGACGCCTTGCCGACAGTCAGGATTCTCCAGAGGCGCGAGGAACCCCATGGCGATAATCTCTGACCAATCTTATTTCTCATTAATCGCGGCGAGCTATCGACCAAGGACCCAGGGACCCAATATTTTGGGCCTCTTCTCCATCTAGGAACAAATACCTGAAACAAGCCGAAGCGCGTTTCCGATCAAGCACAAAATCGTTCTCGAATTTAATTACCCATGTGCACACGGTTTCGCCGCAAAGAAAATAATTGGGCAACCGGGTTGCCCTGAACATTTCATCATGTTAAATTATTATTTTTTTTTTTCTATTCCAATTTAAACGTCCTGATTTTTTTGCAGCCAAACAAGTCGGTCAATCCTAATGGGACGTAGCAATTTTTCATCGTCAACAGACAGGCTACAACTCTGTAGAGTTACGAAGTTTGTTATGAAGTCGCTCTCGAGAACACCGGAATGATCTGTTTTCATTCAATTTCAAAGTTGAAGCCAAACCAGTCGGTCAATCTCAATGGGATATGGCAATTTCGCATCGTCAGGGAACAAGCTATAATCCTTAAAGTTTCCAATTTTTCAAATATCAATTTCAATTCATGAATTTTCCAAATACTTGTCACAAATATATTTTGAACAGACAGACAGACCAGAGTATGTTCAGAATCTTGTGTGACGTCAGCTAAACGTTCACGATGTCGAAGAATTTTTTAAATAGTTTTGCCAGGAAATGGTCAAAAATCAATTTTAAATTAATCGAAATGTAGAAAAGTCCGCATGACACTATTTGTAGTTCACGTATTCAAACCAACGAATCTTATTTTGGCGGGCTAATTAGAGAATTACTATACTCAAACTTTACATGTTGAATGACCGAATTCAATAATTGGATCTCTGATCGTTCATATTTTTTGAGTAGCCGATATATAGTTGACGATCCTATATCTTGAATTTATAAATTAAAACTTGTGCAAGTTGAATTTTTCGAATCAATTTCAACTGTGTCGGCATGAAATTGTTATTTTTTCTTCCGAATGACTGTAGATCTGCAGGTCAGCCGCTGTTATAGCAAATAAATGGTACATCGTCAGATGGTTCTTGATCGCTGAGGAAAGAAAACCTATTTTTCTGCGATTAGAGTATATTACGGTGAGTAATGAGCGATGATTACAACTTTTTTTATTAAGAAAGAAACCAACGATTCTACGATGGAACATAGAGAAAAATATTGCTTACAATTAGACCTGAGACTGTCCGACAGTTTCTTTCATCTACTGAAAATTCGAGTTCATCTGACAGCAACTTCAATTTTAAAGATCTTCAATAATTCTTGGAGATATCTCAAGTTTTTCCAGAATTCCATAAGATTTCATGTAACTTTAGAAGATTTTGAACAATTGTAAAGATTTTGAAAAATTTCCCGAGATCAGCTGCCTGTAAAATATCGGGCCATTTGTTAGTTGGTTCTCCGATTTTTTTACGTTTTTTTTTTTTTTTTTCTCTCTTGTAAATTTAAAACCTACAGATCTTAAATTTCCAAAATGTTGATATGTGTTAATATGAGACATATTAAATCAAAATTGAAGCAAAATCGGAATTCTGGCACCTGGAATCACCCATATAT
The DNA here is from genome assembly GCA_963989295.1 of Ametastegia equiseti. NCBI lineage: Eukaryota > Metazoa > Arthropoda > Insecta > Hymenoptera > Tenthredinidae > Ametastegia > Ametastegia equiseti. Next base: position 17,447,860 of record OZ022389.1, on the reverse strand, counting down.
TCTGTAATCCTACGATCAATACGGGTCTAACAAATACCAAACACAATATCGTACTTCCAATCAACGGCAATCGACAACAGGAGTGAATTTAGGTTTTTGAGTTCTTTTTTTTTTTAATACTCGCATTGCAGTAGTTACATATTCGTGTGAATAACAAGAGAGAACAAATTTACAAAAAAATTTAAAAAAAAACAAAAAAACAATGAAATAAGACAACAAAGCAAATAAACTAAAAAATCAAGCAAAGAAGGGAATAAATAATAAATCATCGTAATGTTTCTAGAAAACGTTTTAAATCGATAAAATGTTCTGTTACATACAATTTTCTAACATGGCAAACAATAATATAAATGCCATATTATTATTATTAACATGACTAAGTTCTACAGTAACACGTGACCTCCCAGACCTTGTAATATAATTCGTAGCTCATACCTATATCGGTATGTAACCATAACGTGAATTTGTACGAGAAAAAATAAATTGTGAAAATAAATACCTACGCATAAGTAGGTTTGAATTTGAATTTGAATCTGAATTTGAATTTGTCTGAAAATTTATGATACTTCGAGAGTCACGACTCGGTATCTCTGACAATTGATTTGCGCATGCACAACTCCCGTTGATATACTTTTCAGTTAAACGTTTGAAGCATTTCGTCACAAACAATCAATTTATTGCGTTGTAACTAATAAGTAAGAGCTTTTTAAATGCCAGCAATTTTATTCAAACAATAAACAATATCACATGTAATAAATATCGCATATATGCTTAACGGCTGCATTTCATCATTCGAATTGTAATTCTAAAGAAATTCATCGATACCAAATGAAAAGAGAATTGAAATTCTTAAAATTCGGTAAACCTTTCTATATAATGCTGGAAAGACGATGCAGGTAGATTATCAACGTTCGTTTATAGTATCTGTAACTCACCTGGGGTAGTCAGCCTAATTATATCTCACGGTGCTGTTAACTATCAATAAATAAAACTCTCCTAGTCACGGTTCGTATCAATGCCTGAAAAATAGGGCAAAGATTCGCGACTCGTTCGAAATCTTTAACTGCGGTAAAATCATAGCAGGAAATTATTCGATAAATGCATATATCCGATTACTTTGACACAGAATTAGAAAATGAACGTTTGCATGTATATGTACTGTGTGAAAAGTAATCCAAAACATCAGAGAATTAATATTGAAAATGAAAAAAAGCCCATCGAGATCCAAGGAAAATGCTCTTCCCCAAAATGTGAGATATCTAGAATACATGATAAAGTTTTTTAGAACAGATGACCTAGCTGATATCTTTGAGCAAGAGAGAAAAAGACGAAAAGAACCATAGAAAACAATAAGAAATAAAACGAATGACGAATTTTTAGTTTGTACAAGATAAAGTAAAGAAAAAAACCTCCAAGAGATAATTTTTGTATGAATTTCTCTATTTACGTCCTGCGTCGTGAGTTTCTTGTTGTTTGCTAATACCGATAATAATATAAAATGATACATGTGATACTCTCGATTGCGACTGTTGTTAAACGATAGTAGCTTTCTTTAAAAGTATTGGTAGAGACGATTTATCAGAGTCTATTTTATGTACACTTGTTATTTATTTGATTACTGAGGGAGATTTAAGAGGACATTTTGGCCAGCTGGAAGGTACGAGACTTGGCGTGAGCGAGATAGCTGGTATGCGATATCTTCGGCAGCTTCGATTCGCCTAAGTTCAACTAAACCGTCGCCAGCTTCGCCGAAAGACTTTGCTAGCAACAAAGCAGCTTGCGCATCTCCCTCGGCACTTATAATCGCTGCCTTTTTCTGCTGTTCTGCTTTTTCTACAAGGAAACGTGCCTTCTCTGCATCCTGCTGTGCCACCTGCTTCAACTCTACGGCTTGCGTGAATTCTTTACCAAAAGTCAAGTGCGTCTGAAAATCACAAATTGGATTAGGTCGATAGTTAATTACCTGTTTACGAGTTTTCCAAAATTAAGGGAATCGTGAAATAATTACAGAACTTTCATATGAGTATGGAGATAATGTCGAACGGGTGGTTTTTGATACATTCTTTGAATTTTGTTGTTTTTAATACAGTACAGATTCCTGAGAACTAGCATCAGGTGAAAAAGATACACGAAGTTGAAGTTCGTAACGTTAATGTAACAGAATTTTTGGAGTAAATTCGCTATTTCATGACTGAAAAGTTGTTGAATTTGGGAAATTGATGAGATCATGTGTTTTGCTCACTTCGGAAATGAATACACTGTATTTTGTTGTTCTTCAACCATTGAAATCACCAAATACTAAATTTTTTTCCGACTATCTCGTTACGTTAACGTTACAAATTTCAACCTCATAAAGATACCTTGTATGCATTTCAAAGTGAAAGAACAAGCCCGAATACGGTTCCTTGGACTTGTTTACGTCGATATATTTTATCTTTATCTATTAAATGCGCAGATCTCGTCGAAAAAATATGATATACCAAAAAATGCATGGTTCAACACTTTTTATATCGCTTATAAATTCTACAATGAGTCTGCAGCTTCCAAATTACTAGATACTGCACTTTTTAATTCGCCTCAAGCTTATGGGCCATAATGTGAGTGTATTATCTTATTTAGTTCACTGATGGGTCTCTACAGATTTTGAGACGGCCGAAAGATATTACTTTTCAAATTTTGCAACGTTCAGTACAGTTTGGAGAATGGATGATATGCAAGTTTATAAAATACTCGAAAATGGGTAAAAATAATCATTTTTATCAACTGTAAAGGAGTATTTGATAAGACGTGATATACTTACGATGGAAATGTCATCGAGAATGACTCCGAATTGGCTGGCACGTTCGGTCAAGTCTTCGCTGACCTTTTGAGAGACTACCTCACGCTGAGTGATTAATTCTCCAGCGTCGAATTGGGCAACGACAGCTTTCAACACTTCGGTTGTAATGGATGGTAGAACTCGTTCGTCGTAATCGACTCCAAGAATGGTGTAAATTCTTGGAAGAGATTCAGGTATCGGCCTGAACAATATACGTAATGTAATATTCACGTTTTGCAAGTCTTTACTTCCCGTTATTACTGGGACATTCCTTGGCCTGGATCTAATATCAAACATAATTGGCCTCTGGATCCATGGAATAAAGAAATGCGTCCCTTCGCCGACAACGGTGTTCTTTATTCCTGCAAATCTGTCGAATATTACTGCTCTGTGACCTCCGTCAACTGAAATATATTGAAATTTTTGTCAATCATTCGTTCTTGTTGAGATGTTCTCATGGTTTCTTATCACCCTTATCATGATTTCTCTTTTTCAATTATTACCACTTTGATATAGTGAAATTTTTGATAAATCTAAAAAGAAATTTTCATGGGTTCAATCATATCCAACACACTAGTGAATCGATTAAACATTTTTTTTCATACTCCACTCGCATTATCCTCCAGAAAAGTGCTAAGTCAAATAAGTTCACAAGAGTAGAAGGCTCTTGTTTTTCTACAATTTAGATCGCTGTAATCTGAAGAACGTGCGAAATCTAGTTAATAATTAATCTAATAATAAGTCTCAGTCAAAATTGAATCAAAAAGAACGTGGATATTTGACCTCTCTTAATATGTACACATAGAAGGATCCCAATCAACGTGACATTATGCCCCGTCAGTCAATGAACAACTAGGAGAATGCCGAGAACCGTTCTTGCGAGAATAGAAACTACAATTTCTTAGTCTGAGAATTGAAAGTGAACAAAGACTCAATCGGGTCTTGATGTTTGTATCGACAAGGAAGGCCGATAATTGGAACTATTCTTGTAAACAAACGCTTATCAGCCTCGCAATCGATAAACACCTCGGAATGAATAATAACTAGATTAGTCGTTATGGACATTTTTCTCAAACGCTAAGAAATCATCTATTTTCTATTCTCGTTCTACTTCGGTACTCGGAATATTCCTAGTTTTCGATTGGTTGAGAGGGTGTGGCTTAGCATCAACCAAAGCTCTTCTTTTCTCGACACTTGAGATAGGACAACCTGTATATATTGTAAAAAGACTGGTAACGATGACGTGCTGCTTTGCCTATCTTGATACATTGAATCAAAAGTGAAAAAAGACACAGTTTTACGTATAAGTAAAAGTTTTGTCAACTATACGAACCATTGTAGAGTGCAGAATTGACGACACCGCCGACAAGAGCAACCCCAAGACCGACTTGACCGATCCTATTGAAGAAATTTGCTGCCATTCTTGTTTATGGATCTGAGGAGATATCAATGACGGCGAATTAATTCTTTCTTACATTTACTTAGAGGGAAATGGCTCGTGGAAGTTTCGAGTGTTTGACTAGGGCTGTGGAGACTGATGTAATAGTCATTCCCATTTGTGTATATATCTAACCTAAAAAAAAATTCATTCCGTAACGCAGCGGAGTATCGATTAACGCTGTGATTATAAACAAGGCCAAGTTCAATTCGAGGATGAGGATTATTAAGTAATGAACAGAGGTCACAGGGCCCTATAAATATACTTGAATCGTGAATACATTAGGCAGGGAAAAAGAGGTTTGCCGGAATCAACCGGGTTTCGGTGGACTTTTTTTCCAACTGGATTAAAGAACGGCGGTATGATTCGATTACGTAATATTGGAACAAAGGGTTCTTGGTAAATTATGTTAGGAAAGGATTTTCACAACTTTGAATAAAACTTACGTAATTAACGCCGTTTTTCGAGTCGCTTTATCAGTTTTCTCCTCGTGCAGCGGTCTGAAGTCGATAAAAGAAAATGGATTCCGGCCTACGGACTACCGCCGGCCCAGGCGTACACATGTGTGAGAGTTCGGCATACTGCGCATGCCTTCGAAACCTGTGCTACTCCGGTTGCAGTGCTCAGGCGTGATTTGAAGATAGTCACACGTATGCGTTCGAATTTCGAATTGCGAAGATAAAACCGATGTTTGAATTTTCTTTAGCACAGCACGAAAAGCATAGTGGACACTTTCTTTGTATTTGAAAACCAGTTTTCACACGTAGATCAGCATGGATCGGTATTATTGGTCACTTTAATTGGATCCAACCAATCACGTCGTTTTGAGTTCCAAATTTTAGGAAAAACAAAAATGACCCAGTCCCTTTCGCATCTCAGGAAGCTTCAAATCTTTTATTCGATTATTCGACGAGAATAACGATTTTTGTCAAAAAACAATGAAAATTTACAATTGTTTGCCAATAATAACAAAACGTTTGATATTCTTCATAAATCCGTTAAGATTGATCGTGGAAGTATTAATATTTACTCCTTAGATAACCGTAAGAATCAGCTGTATCGTTCGTCGGAATCGTTTAAACTGGAGATAACAATACAATTTTATCGAATGTAGTTTAGTACTGGACTCGCTAGATGATATGACAGAAAAAGGGCCAAAAATTAGACGCCCCCGGGTGGGCTCGAACCACCAACCTTTCGGTTAACAGCCGAACGCGCTAGCCAATTGCGCCACGGAGGCAGTTGATAAAACTACCGGAATATATTAAACTGTAATCTAATTTTATTACTCTTTAATCAATGATAAGCTAGCTATGCGGAACGATCATTGATAAGCTGAAAAAAGAATTGAATCTAATCAGACGCGTCGGCAGTTATCCGATATAAGAATAGGCGTAACGTCATCGCCACTTCGAAAGATAACAACAATATCTCAAACATGCAACTCGAACTTGGCAATACGTCAATTAAAACCCGCAGCAATTTGTTTATCATGCATTTCGTACTCTTTGAGTTAATTGCATCCTTTCTTCATGACGAATGATCGTAATTGTCATCATTCCATTTGTTTCTAATACACAAGGTGTATTCGTGAGCTTTTTCATTACGTCTAAATTAACAATTGATTATCAGACGGGCGAATCAATTCTCAGAAGATAAGATAAACCGACGCTAATTGTTATTGGAATTAATTATTATGATTATCAGCAAAAATAATACCAACGAAAGTTATAGCTACACGGAATGAAACGTAATTTTACTGGACAATAAAGAAAATCGCAACATCTACGACTCCCGGATGTTACATGTTCCTATGATTCGCAATGATATTACGTTATATTAAAAAATGGCTCAGCTATAATCGGTAGGTACCGGCGTCGGTGTTGGATCTATATCTTCAATGATCGGACCGCACGGGTGACTAACTTTATTCACCTATATACCTATCGTGTGTTAGATTAGAGTGAAAACAGAGCTGTTGATAACGGCGGTGGCTCGGCGGTGATAAAAAGTAGACGAGCTGTAAGTATTACCTTGGTTATTCGCCCAGCGACGCGGTCGTGATTGACATTTAGTGACAACAGTAACAGCTTTGGATTTCTATACAGTGTTTAGTGGAAATATGGAATATTAACTGATCGACATGGGTTCGTTGTTACGAAGTAACAGTCACACTGTTCCGTACACTTTGGTAAGATTGCAAACCACCCAAAACGCGTCACGTATCAATTTTTCGAGTATTTTTAATCGACTTATGGACAAAACTTGAAAACCCATTCAGAACCGAATAAGATCTATCGATAAATAATTCGCAACCAATTATTCTGATGAATTTAAACAGTCAAAAAAGTCAAATCTTCAAAGATCAGCCGGATCAGCGAAGAGTTCGGTTTGTCAAATATTTGTTGAGAAATTGTTTGTCCAATGGCGAGGATAATTTCCATACACTTACCATACTGTTTTTCACGTACAAAATACAGGGTGACCATGTGTGGTTCTGGACGGATCAAAAAGGGGGAGAATTCGAGATCCCATGGGGAGGCAAGATCGTGTCTGTGAATAAAAACGATGTGGTGGTTCAACATGATGCCGGAAATGTGAGATTTCGTAAAGCAAATTCGCTAAATTTGCCAATATGTCAACAGAAGCTGTAATCGAGTTTCAATTTATTATTTCCATAGAATGTGTTTGATATTTTCATTTATCGCGTCCGGTGATGATGACTAATAGATAAACTCTGGGTGATTAAAACATACAGTTTTCAAGGATCAATTCATACCCCTGAGACGACGCATCAATACATTCCATCTGCTATCCTCAGTTTAATTGATTTTATCCCAAAATCTACCTATATAGGGTGAAACAATATACCTGCACATCATGTATTAGTATTTCTTTTCAAATCAACAAAAACCTACAGAATCAGTAGAACCTCAATCAAATACGTGATTATCTAATCTTAATATAAATCACGAGATACAGGTCGCTGAAACTCTAACATCAATACGGATCACATGTCGAGTTTGGCAATATGAACTCAAAATGAATTATCAGATCGCATGTGGCAGGCATGATCGTTGGAACGAACCTGCTTGCTATTGTCAAAATGCTACCGCTTCCATAGCTTAGTGAATGACCCCCACCTAATCGATGAATTTTCGATGATTCCGTTTATCTCTCTTCCTTCAAATGATCTCTCAAATCCGCTTTAACGTGCATAAAACTTTTTCTGTCCAGACTATGGAGAGAAAACTAAGATGATGGGTCGTTTAATGAACTTGAAACTCGATTATCGAATCACAGTTATATCAGTATACGTATTACGTATAGTAATTTACTGAATAGCGTATGAAATGAATAATATGCCCTTACAGGCCCCGTTGAAAGTAAGGCTAGATCAGATCATCAAACCAATGCACACGTCATCCATAGTCGGAGTGGATGACATGATCAATTTGGGAGATCTGCAGGAGTACGCCATCCTCAAGAATCTGCATGCTCGTTACAACAAGAACATAATTTACGTAAGTCCGAAAGTCAGCAACGTTTTCACGTCTGTGGTATAGTTTTCAGATAACTTTGTTAGTAAAAAAAAAAATCGTACATGTGCTTCTTGCGTCGTAATACTCTATCAATGATTGATTTTTTTCCGGAGGATTTAAAAAAAGCCGTTCACGATATGATGATGAGAGTGTTCCAAAGAAATGAATTTGAGCAATGAAATAACTGACGATGTGAATTATGTCTTTCCATGTCCAGACGTATACCGGTAGTATGTTGGTAGCTCTGAACCCTTATCAAGTTCTGAACATCTATACAAATGAGCAAATCGAGTTATACAGAGGTGAAAAGTTGGGCGACAAACCACCCCACATTTTCGCCATCGGGGACAACTCTTTCATGCAAATGAAGGACTCGGGAGATGATCAGTGCATCGTTATCAGGTAGCGTTGTATGGTCTAGTAGTGAAGTACTGGCTATCAATCGAAGCACGTGATGATACAATAAGCATTTATCCTAACAGTGGGGAAAGTGGAGCTGGAAAAACCGAAAGTACTAAATTAATTCTCCAATACCTGGCAGCTATCAGTGGAAAGCACTCGTGGATAGAACAGCAAATTCTTCAAGCCAACCCAATCCTTGAGGGTATGCTAGATGCTAGACTGTACCCTTTTTTGCACGAATTTTGAACTCCAATGGCATTTTGAAACATTTCATCGTGACCCGGAGTCCATGCATGAAAATTAACCCAATGATTATCCAACCTTTAGCATTTGGAAATGCGAAAACTGTACGCAACGACAATTCATCCCGCTTCGGCAAGTACATCGACGTGAATTTTAATAAAACGGGTGTCATCGAGGGTGCTCGTATTGAACAGTACCTGCTGGAAAAATGTCGAATTGTTTCCCAGGCCAGAGGCGAGCGTAACTATCACATATTTTATTCGATATTGGCGGGCCTCACCAAAGAGGAGAGACAGAAATTGGAGCTGTTCGATGGAGCGAATTATCAGTACTTGGTTGGAGTATGAATCGGCCATTATGATTATGTAGAATACGTGAACACCTGTACTGATATTTGCAATATAGTGACCCAAATATTAAACGTTCTATTCCTGAAGGGAACGAAAATTACTTGCGAAGGAAGAGTCGACGCTGAGGAATTTCTCGAGGTTCGAGCTGCTATGAAAGTCCTGAATTTCAGCGATGAGGAATTCTGGAACATCATGATTCTGCTGGCCGGCATTTTGCACATTGGGAATATCACGTACAAGTCCGTGACACTTGGTTGGTATTGATTTACTTGCCTCTATGAATATACGAATTTGTATAGTACACAAAATTTGACCATAATTGTTTTAAACTCTCAGCTAATATGGACGCCTGCCAAATTACTGATGTCGAAAATTTAAAAAAAGTTGCCAGAATTCTTAGTGTTTCCGAACAAGGAGTAGTAGACGCATTTACAAAGAAGACCATTTTTGCTCAAGGTGAACGAGTGGTAAGATAATTGATTCTGATTTCTCAATTTTTTGGTATTGTATGAAATTTTCGTTTCCTGTTCTCATCCCAGCAAAATAAACTCTACTGACTAAGGTCAAAAAGTATGATTCCGAGCTGTGAATATTTATCTTTTATCAGGTGAGCAATCTGTCGAAGGATCAGGCCATTGAGATGCGAGATTCTTTCGTCAAAGCTATTTACGGCCGATTGTTCATATTGATCGTCGATAAGATCAACGACACGATTTTCAAACCAAAAGTATACACTAAAAACTCGATCGGTGTTTTGGATATTTTTGGATTTGAAAATTTCGATAGCAACAGCTTCGAACAACTTTGTATCAACTACACCAACGAACATCTTCAACAATTCTTCGTCCAACACATTTTCAAAATGGAACAGGAAGACTATAACAAAGAGGGCATATCTTGGCAGCACATTGAATTTGTTGACAATCAAGTCGTCCTGGATTTGATCGGAACAAAGCCAGTCAACATCATGGCTCTTATTGACGATGAAAGTAAATTTCCCAAAGTAAGTCGTACGAAGTTGAATCAAACGTGATCATAACTTTATAATTTACTGGCAGACACAGTGACGGTGTCTAATGAGCACGCTTTTTTTGTGAATATCGACAGGGAACGGACAGAACTATGTTGTCCAAAATGCATCAGGTGCACGGTAAAAATGTTTACTACATAAAGCCAAAATCAGATCTGACAGCGTCATTTGGTATCAAACATTACGCGGGGACGGTTCTGTACCAAGTGGCAGGTTTCCTCGAAAAAAATCGGGACACATTTTCTTCGGATATGATTCAGCTCGTTTCCATATCAAAGAACACATTTCTCAAGAATTTATTCACAGATGAGCTCTCAGAGACCGAAAGAGACGGAAAGAAAAAATGGCCAACATTATCTTCGGAATTCCGAAGTTCGTTGGAACTGCTAATGAGAACTTTGGGAAGTTGTCATCCCTTCTTTGTCAGATGCATTAAACCGAATGAAGAGAAAAAGCCTCTCGTAAGTTATGAACGACATGATAAATGAAACAATACTTCGAGTACCTCTCTTGAGGCCCGCCACTTTCCCCATATACGTATTTCATATTTCAGATATTCGATCGTGTCCTGTGCTGTCGACAACTTCGATATTCAGGGATGATGGAGACGGCAAAAATTCGACGAGCAGGATATCCCATCCGGTACAATTTCATCGAGTTTGTAGATCGTTTCCGGCACTTGGCGCAGGGTATAATGCCATCACACAAAACGGATGTGAGAGAAGCGGCAAAGAAAATTTGCTCGAATACTCTCGCCAAACATAACATGGAATACCAAGTGGGTCACACGAAGGTTTTCCTCAAGGATCAACAGGATGTCTTCCTGGAACAGGAACGAAGCCGAGTATTAGCTCAGTACATTCTGACCCTACAGAGGAATGTGCGCAAATGGATTTGCAGAAGAAGGTAAGTGCAAGCAAAAATCAATTACCTATCATTGCACAAATCCAACAAAATAAGATGTTCTAGAAATGCTCATGGTCAGAAATATTTATTTTACGTATTTGAACTAGACCCATATTAGTATATCGCGAAAAATTTATCAAATCGTCATGATTGAACCCATGAAGATTCATAGCTGTGATCTAATTTGTAATCAACATACGGCTGCGAATTTATGCGGGTTGAGGGGATTATTATGCTTTTGAATTGAAATGGATAGGATTTACAGTGGATTTTGTTCAACGGCAATCAATTATTATTCTATTCATTGCAATCGCCGCAATCGCTAACTTATTACTGCATCAGAGCAGACCATTTGTAATCTCATTGTAAGATACACACGTGTCGATAGCGATTAAGATCATCTTTCTGGCTGAGATTGCAGCTGAAGAGAAACAAAAAAATGCAAGAATTGTGGGTGAACGCGCGCCTATTTCCGAAAATTGATATTTTTCACTATCCCGATTTTTAGAGTAATATAAATTACGTGGCAATAGATCGTGGTTACAAACGGTAATAGTTTCGCTCCTAGGACTCCGTCTCTGGAGTTGTTACTAGATAGATTGCATCTCGCTGATATCTCAAATAAGCACTCCCGTTTCATCCGACCTTCGATAGCTCCGATGAGAATCATTTAAAAATTGTCAACTCCCTCATCGACTGTTATACCTATACTAAATTTTTAACGCGTTGAAATTGTTTACCAATTTCAGTCTTATCATGTCCCAAATTGGATATGTAGCCGTTATTTCAAAATCCTTAATTTCTAGTCTGACTAAATGGGCAATTTACGAAACACATGGTTTGAACAAGCAAATGTGCTTTAATGTTTATCTATTTTCAGTGATCGCTCTATCGAATGCATTGTGAGCCAAACGACTAAGCGAGACTTATCTAGTTATGCGATTGTTATTAATATGTGATAAAAATCAGTCAATAACTTTCGATAACGACTAATTTTCGGTTCTGCAGATACCTGAGGCTCAGAAATGGAGCTATTTTGATTCAGAAGACTTCGCGAGGCAATGTCGCCAGACAACGTTACCTAAAAATACGTAACGGTTACCTACGATTGCAAGCAGTCATCACATCTCGACAAACCGCACATGAATACAAACAGAAGAGGAAATATATCCGACCACTTCAGGTACTGTCGTGGATTTTGAGATTATAAAACATGCTGATTTTTTTTACTTATCTGTGTCACACAAATTTGATCCAGAAATTGAAGTACAAAATGACGTATTGGCAAGTGATCATTTGAAGTGTAGATTCTTTCGATGTTTAAACTCTAGATACTGCAAGCATCTCGCAAAGCTGTGAAAACACAAAAGCTCTGATTAGTGATCTATGGATTCTTTGATATAATTCAACTCCTTGACACCTTACAAGAAATCAATGATTAATTGTGTCGATCAAATCGTAAGATCAGCTCAGAAGTCTGTCGCAGTTTAATAAGTGCATCGGCTAAACTGATAATATCAGATTTAGCTCCCAAGATGAAACGTTTGCAAATTTATTGCTCGAAGAATTTGTTTCGATTTGAAATGTTCGCACAAAATTTCACTCGCCTGTCGTTAATGATAGTCTGATAAATCCGTTCTCAATTATGCCCAATGACGATATCATATTAGCTGGAAACAATAATTAATTGCTTTTCTTTTGATTTTGTGTTCTAGGCGGTATGCCGTGGATATCTAGTCCGCAAAGTTTGCCAAGAAAAGTCTCAGGTTTGTATTATCAGCGCATTTGTAATTTATTCAGAGTTTCATAGTCGACAAAATGTTAAATGCTGCATTTTTAGATATACTTCGCACGTGGCTGTCATAGAAATTCATCAAGATACAAAATCACGGCATTTTTGAATGTGTTAGGTTCAGGTATAGTACTTACCTATACCAAGTATTTAAGAGGGTGAAGTGTAGACGAGACTTTGACAATATTTTCCACCACCACCGTCTCTTCTAATACGCTCGCGTGTGTTTTCCATTTTTACTGTAGATGAATAATGCACTTCTAAGTGAAAAGTTCAAAGAATACATGGTAATTTTATCATTTTATGGAATTTAAAATCGTGCTCCTGAACGTTGAATGGTTCGGTATGATATGGGCACCGATATAAGTTACTAATCTCCAAGGACTTTTCATAATCTGCAAGAGTAACATTTTGGAAAAGGGGATCGATCTGGAAGACCAACGATCACGTGGAGACCAAAGCCATCTGGCATATATTTCAACTCTTTATGCTCTATTCTCTATTCTCTATCCACTGATTTTCGGAGCTACTGGTGATTTTTTTCTAAATCAGAATTCACTTACGAACAGTGGCGAGATAAACGTCTCCTGGCACTAATGGCGTTCCGGAAAGAAGAGGAATCGCAATTGAAGGCCGCAGGTAATAAGCAGTACAAGGAAATCGCAGAAGCAAATCACGAGCAGCGTTTGATAGAACTCCGAAAGGAGGTAGCAGTATACGAAAAGAAGGACGGAGACTCGATGAAAGAGGTTGATGGAGCAGGAGAGAACAACATCGACAACATCTTCGAATTCTTGGAAAAAGAACCTAGACATTCCGTTTCTAAGGATCTGCCCGGCGAAATGTTCGCCGTAAGTATATTTCAAAAGATGAGAGATGATCAAGGTTTACGAAAGATCAGTATCGGCATTGATTTGATGCAATTTAAATAACAATTGAATTCCAAACGCAGGACCTTGTCAAGACGAGGGCAGAAAATATCGAGGATTCCGACGTCATTGAGATTCCTGAAGATGAAGAGGAAGAGGAGGATCTCACTGAATACCAATTCCGCAAATTTGCTGCCACATACTTCACAGCAAATATCCTTCCACAGTACTCTAAGAGGCCTTTGAAGCACGCTCTGCTGGATCTTCCTTTCCCATCCGACCAACAAGTAAGTTCAGTAAGAAGCTGGCTACTGACGTGTTTGCATTTTTTTACTAATTCAATTCACCAACGCTGTTCTTTCAGGCTGCCCAAGCACTATGGATTACAATTCTACGATTCATGGGCGACCTTCCAGAACCAAGAAACCCTGTCGACACCCCCGACAATAAACCAGTGATGAATACGATCTCTGAAACGTTGAGGAAGGGATGGAGCAAGAGCAAAGAATATCAAGATCTTTATAGAAATGGTGATAGAAAACTGATCCACATGACGTTGAAGAAGCAAAACAAGCTCCACGAAAATATCAGGAGAGGTGAGTCTCCTTCTTGATGAGAGTATGAGTTCATATTAAACCCATTTTATGTATAACTGTATTAAAATTTCTGCACAGGAATCGTGGAGGATGAATTTGTGAACCAAGCTTACCAATCGTGGCTCCAACGCAGAAGCACAAATCTTGAAAAGTTACACTTCATAATAGGTCACGGTATTCTGCGACCTGTACTCCGAGATGAAATTTATTGTCAAATTGTCAAGCAGCTGATCAACAATCCGACAAAAGCGTCTCACGCTAGAGGCTGGATCCTCTTATCTTTGTGCATAGGATGTTTCGCACCTTCCGATAAATTCATCAATTACCTCAGAGCCTTCATCCACATCGGACCTCCGGGGTATGCTCCTTACTGTAACAAGAGATTGGTCAGAACTTACAGAAACGGGACGAGAACCCAGCCTCCCAGTTGGATCGAGCTTCAAGCAACAAAACTAAAGAAACCGATCCAACTGACGGTCACATTTATGGATGGTAATTCGAAAGTGATTGAGGCAGATTCTGCCAGTACTGCAGAAGAAGTGGTCAACACCGTAGCAAAGAGTATCACCTTGAAGGACACCTTCGGTTTTTCACTCTTCGTCACGTTGTATGACAAAGTGTTGTCACTTGGAGCTGGAAAGTGAGTGGAAATATGAGATATGAAGCTTATCAACCGAGATCACATGTGTTCATGATTTTTTCATCATTTTTTTCAGAGACCATGTGATGGACGCAATTTCGCAATGCGAACAATACGCCAAAGAACAGGGACAACCCGAACGCAGTGCACCTTGGAGACTATTCTTCAGAAAAGAAATATTCGCGCCTTGGCACGATCCTGCTTTCGACAAGGTTGCTACTAACCTTGTCTACCATCAAATCATTCGAGGTGTTAAATACGGAGAGTACAGATGTACTAGCGTAAGTGAATTCAAGTACATTGTAAAATTCAATATTGACCGGGTCAATGGCATCGAACATGCTGTGCATAAAAGTTTTTACATTCCCTGTAGGAAGGCGATATCGCGATGTTAGCTGCCCAACAGCTTTACATAGATCACCAGAAGAATTTCACTGTTGAGAATCTGAAGACAGCTTTACCATTGTACATACCAAATCACCTTCTTCAAGGGGAGCACGTCCTACCAAAATGGGAACAATTGGTCATCAATGCTTTCAATAAAGTAAGAAGATGGAAAAACTAATATGAGAAATAGTGTCATTATAACTGTATATTTTAACAGAGTTTTCCATTTTTTTCATCAGAACTTGAATGTCATTGAAGGAGCATCAGCGGCAGACGCCAAGGAAGATGTCGTTATGTTTGCGAAGTTAACGTGGCCGATTCTGTTCTCACGATTTTATGAAGTCAAACGAATTTCTGGGCCGGAATTATCGCAAGACAATATTATAATCGCCGTCAACTGGACGGGCATTTATTTCGTAGACAATCAGGAACAAATGCTTCTGGAGTTGTCCTTCCCCGAAATAACTGGAGTCACATTCCAGAAGTGAGAAAACTCTTGTCAATGCAAAGACGATTCCCTTTTATAATTCCCTGCACCATAATCAAGTGATAAATCGAACCAATAACTTTTGTTCCAGAACAAACGATGCTTTCGTACAAAACTTGATACTCGCGACCATCCAAAGGGAAGAATTTGTCTTCCAAAGTGCTGACGCCGAAGATCTTGCCAACCTTGTCAACTTCCTGATCGATGGTCTCAAGGAGAAGTCGCAATACGTTGTCGCTACTCAAGACTACACGAGCACAAGTAAGTTCAAAGACTACTGAACCATGATCAATCTAAAAAAGTGCAACAAAGCCTATGAATGTGATGTTCATTTCAATAGACAAAGCCCAGTCCTTCCTGCCCCTGAAAAAAGGAGACTTGATCAAATTGGCCGGTGGCTGTACGGGCTACACCATCATGACTTCACCTTGGGGTTACGGAGAGTGTCACGGACTGTTGGGAGATTTCCCATCGGAGTATGTTTATGTTTTGCCAACCGTTACCAAGCCTGCGGAGTCTATTGTTGTGAGTATTTGTATTTTCTTTATACCTTGGTCGTTTTATCCGAACGATTTTTCAATGTTCAATCATTCCTGCGCAGGAAATGTTCAAGGTAGACTTCACTGGCGAAGAATTGAGCCAAAGGCCACACAACTATATGACCTTACCTCGCTCGAAGATGTACACCCTGAAGAAGTTCGCGTCAGAGTATTTCAGAGAAAGTTACAATGTTCCTGTTCCTCGTACCGATAGTGGAGGCATATCTTCGGCCAAACGAACTACTCCAGAAATCCTCTGGAAACACACTAGGGAACCAATGAAAGCACCGCTACTTGCTAAACTCGGTGACAAAAGTAACGCGGCACAGGAAGCTGTCGGAATATTCACGAACATTCTGAAGTACATGGGAGATCTTCCTAGTCACAGGCAACGTATCGGAACAGAATATACAAATCAGATATTCCGCACACCTTTGGAACACGTCAGTATCAAATTCTTTCTGAAAACGTTGCATTTTTCGTGCTATCCATCAATAATGTTACTGCTCAATCTCAGGAACCTCTCCGTGACGAAGTCTATTGTCAGTTGATGAGACAAGTGACTGAAAATCGTATACGTCTAAGTGAAGAACGCGGTTGGGAACTTATGTGGCTGGCTACCGGAGTGATAACTTGCAGTGGTCCAGTTCATCGGGAACTCACCCAGTTCCTAGCAGCCCAAAAGAATCCAATTGCCATTGACTGTTTGAATCGATTGAACAGGACAATGAAAAATGGGAATAGAAAATACCCTCCGTACCTACTCGAGGTTGAAGCAATACGATTCAAAAGCATGCACATCTTCCACAAAATCTACTTCCCTGACGACACTGATGAGGCTTTCGAGGTTCGTGTTCGAATTTCTCTAGAATCTTTCCCACAGAATTTTTGCGCGCCCGTGCACTTCAATAATAGAATAACAGTGAGCCAATGCCATGGATTGGTTTTGATACTATTTTTCTAACGACAAACGAATTTTCGTTCAGGTTCACTCGTCAACGAGGGCAATAGACATCTGCAACGATATAGCTGACAGATTGCAATTGAAGAGTAGCGATGGGTTCAGCCTAATTGTCAAAATAACAGACAAGGTGTTCTCAGTCCCTCAAAACTACTTCTTCTTTGATTTTGTCCATGAACTGACAGAGTGGATGAAGCAGTCAAGACCTTCGCGGTCAACGGCACCTATGCAAGCTCAATACCAAATATTCTTCATAAAGAAACTCTGGACCAGTGTTGTACCTGGTAGAGACAGAAACGCGGATGTCATATTCTACTACCATCAAGAAATGCCTAAACTACTGAGAGGCTACCATAAATGTGATAAACTTGATGCCATCAAGTTAGCAGCTCTCATCTACAGAAGCAAGTATGGCGATAGTAAGGCCGAACTTCAAGAAATTCCGTGAGTATTGTAGCCTTGATAAGGAGAATAGACAGTCGGAACTTCATTCGTGAGTGAATGTGTAATCTTGAACTGATCGACAGGCACAAGCTTCGGGAATACATTCCGAGCGATCTGTTGAAGCTGCTGAATCCAAACGATTGGAAGAAGCACATTGTCGCAAGCTACAGTAAACATTCTGGTAAGACGATAACCGATATTCAATTTCTGATAACAATCCATCAGCTGAATATTCGAGAGAAACCGATATTTTGATTTTTGAATTACAGGAATGAGTGCGGACGATGCGAAGGAGCAATTCTTGCAAGCCATTTACGAGTGGCCGACCTTCGGATCTGCATTTTTCGAAGTGAAGCAGACAACTGAAAGGAATTTCCCGGAATTCGTGATAATTGCCATCAACAAATCGGGCGTGAATATTATTCATCCCCAGTCAAAGGACATCTTGGCTGTTTATCCCTTCACACAGCTTTCCAATTGGTCATCGGGAAATACTTACTTCCATATGACAATTGGCAACTTCATGAAAGGCTCGAAGCTATTGTGC
Source organism: Ametastegia equiseti (assembly GCA_963989295.1). NCBI lineage: Eukaryota > Metazoa > Arthropoda > Insecta > Hymenoptera > Tenthredinidae > Ametastegia > Ametastegia equiseti. The sequence continues at coordinate 17,429,869 of OZ022389.1, read as the reverse complement.
GAAACTGCGTTGGGATATAAAATGGATGATCTTATTTCATCGTACATAAACTATATGAGGACTAACCGAGACAAACAACCCAATAATCTTTTGACTATATAGAACGAACCCATCTGCTTGGGATATGTTATTCCAACTGATGGTAATTGTTCTGATTGTGAGACACTGATTCAGTTATCATGAGGCACGTTCGTTAGGATGTCAGGGTTAATGAAGCATGGTGAGTCAGATAATTTCCTGACATTGTGACTATGTTCAAAAATCATTTGAGTTTACAATATCTCGGCAAAAGATGCTTGTAATTACGATAAGAAGTAAATTAGATTGCGCTCATAATTAGGCAAACAACGTCGTAAGATAATATAGAAATAATGCCCAATCAGACCACTATATTGCATACTATAACGAAATTGATATTACTTTACAATTATATTTTAAATAATAACCAATGAATGAAGAATGTTATCCGTGTTTTTGTTGATCGAATAATACTACATACCTTCGTCAATCGTCGTGTAACAGAAAACCATCCTCAAAATATTCATCGCCGAATTACTATATCATGGTGATGAATTTCTAGTTTCCGTTTATTTCGAAATTCCATAGTCAATCGAGTAATTAAAGCAGTATATGTGCTTATCGTCAATTAACACGAACGACGATATTTTTTAAGTCGCTTAATTATTTGCCCTGATAGAACTTTATATATCGGATGAATAACTGTTCGATTTCAATTCTTTCCATTTTCCAATGATGATGTGGCAGCTAAAGTTCGATTCATCTAAATGTCGACGACTGTTACGATGCTGAAATTTGATCAAAATTTCGAGGACATGTACGCGCCTCGAACAAGAATTCCAACCTAATCTAGGACGAAAGCAACAAATCTTTCCAGGTAAACACTATATACAAATACAATACTGTACAAATCTGTTTATGACGAACGTGAGATATCCAAAAAATGTTTTTCCTCCGACACATCGATTGTGTTGATATATTCCAAGTATTAGGATGCTGTTTTGATGCAAATCAAACTATTTTCAAGATATACAAAAAAGAGAGAAAAAAACAATAGACCCGTCTAGGAAATTCAGTCTGAGATCGATTGGGAGTTTGTGCAATGATATAAGGGAAACATAGTAAATGGGTATACGAGATTTGTAATACGGAACCAAAATATTTATTGAATTGTTTTGCGACAAAAAGATAACATGCTCCCAGAACATTCAACAAATACCGGTATAGGGATGAAAGCTTCCATGAACAGAACTATTGTTAATACGGCTGATCGAATTGCTTTTCCCCTCTACACATGAGTAGTATCGAAGTAAATTCTCATGGCATTATTGATTCTTCATGAAACATTGTTTTGCGATGCCAGACCATTTACTGGTCGAAGGAATACGTTTTTGCCATATGCTCCGTGTGCGTACCGTCCAAGTGACCGCACAGACCTGTAACTTTGCCTCGGAGATCCGTCTTCATAGCCAAGGTAACGGATCTTCCGGTCCACTCAATATTGCATAAAGAGTCCTTCGACTGAACGACTAAACGCTTCGTTTTCCAAGTCAGGCTGAAATATACAATAATCGCATACTTTGACGAATAATTGAAAATTTTTAGAAAACCATTTCTTTGATACTATAATGCTAAGCCAGCCATTCGACGTTTATCTTTCATGACGTTGAGTATTCACTTACCGCAAAATTTCAGTTTCTCCCCCATCAGTTATAGTCACACCGTTTACGTGATCGATCACTTCGCCGTCAACGGTTACTGTGGGAATCGTCTCAGAAGGAGTCACTTCTAGTGTGTGGTTAAGGATGCTCATCAGTAGACCGAGCTTCTTTGGCTCGAGACGTTTCGCGAATACGGAAAACGTGTATCCTATGTAATCGCCACTGAGCAAAGTCCACTGGCCAGGGACGGTATAATCCATAACCGCACCATCAGCGTTTATCAGAACTTGAGGGTAGATGACACAGAATTCTGCAAAAGGAAAGTCCCAACGAAATTACACGTACCGACTGCGCTTGATCCATTATCCATCAAATGGCACAATATCATCGAATAGCTACCGGAATTCACTTACTCATATCTTGGTTTCGCAAGTCCTCAAGGAAGGACAGAGGGAATTGAGTGTTCAGCATAGTGAAGCTCGGACTTCCGTAGGCCAAACTGGCAACGCTCTGTAGAGTTTGATTGCGATCGACGTAGTCCACACCTCTCCTGATTACGGGATGTGCGGTCAATTGTGCACCGCTAATATCGGTATACTTCTCTTCGTGAGTCGGAGTGCGTATAGCCAAGTTCATCGCGTCTTTCCACAGAGGGTAGTCAACGAAAATCTTCATTATTCCTGGTTCTGTGTGGGCGGGAAGATACGTGGGCTCATTCAACGTTTCAACACGAACATCGTCAAACATCCGACCAAATGTCAAAACGACGCTTTCCGGAATCTGTGAACAACGGATCATCATGAATCGATATTTGAAGAAAAAATTTTTTGCGGATTGTTGTGTTGTATCCAAAAAAAAAGTACTGTATTCCGTTGCAACTCACGTTTTTGTGGATCACAGTGAAGCTGTATTTACGCGGGGTAGTACGGAGCAGTGCTTCCTTCAAGCAACCAACCGTCCTTGGTACTATGGAACTTTCAGTGTAGAGATATTTGGGGTTTTCAATATCTTTCTTGCACGGACCATCAGCCATCTCGCGGGTGAGCGCGTCCTTTTGTTCACCGGACATCTCGGCCTTCATGTTTATCATTACCGATACGTCATCGCGAACGCAAGTTCCATTCTCGCTCTCACCCATAGTGAACGTTAGTTTCCCCGTTACCTCTTGTTTGGTAGAAGATTCACGAGTTAAGGGATCAACTTCCTGTACTGGATATATTTTGTAGCCATCGATACAAATCTGAAATTTTCATGTCATGATATTGCTATATCCAAACACATGCCTATTGGGCAATTCCATGTCAAGTGATCAAGGCTTTTGAGGCAAATTTTTCTGATCTTGACGCCAATCAACACAAAAGTAGTTGACGGTGAAAAAAAAATATCTGCCGGAGATTTTTTCAAAATTCCCAGTTTTTTGGAAGTTATCAAACCTCGTCGTTTTGGCGCATTTTTTTCCCAAAAGATCATATCTCTGGCTACGTTGATCGTAGAGATATCGGCTTGGGCTCATTTTCTTTGCAAAAGAATATAGTTTCCAGAAAAAAATAGTGCATTGGGATTTTCGATGGCTAAACGCAAAATTTTCTCAATTTTTGGAAATAATTGGAGATTGCGGAAAAATGCATTTTTTTTTAAATCTGAAAAAAATCACAGACGTAGATATGTGTATCCTCTTAGTGCTGCGTAAATTTCAGAGTGGGAGAGCCAGCAGTTTTTTTCTTGCGATTTAAAATGAGTATCATTTTGATTATACCCTTTGTCGTGCAATATTTTCGGCAGACGACTTGGGTATTTAGAATTCAGAAATGGGGTTTTTGGGTCAAATAATATCTTCAATGATGTTTTTTGGGCTGAACTATGTTGTTTCGACTTCATGTTCAATGATCATTTTGATGTCAGAAATCCTGATACGTAATACCATCACAGTACACTCATTTATCAAGAAGTTTCTGAATTTCTTGCGAGATCGACCGGATCAGCCACTATGGAAAGTCATCTAGGTACTTCACTGATGGTGCAGCGTCACAGTATAAAAATTGCATCAAATTTTCGGACCACAAAATATAATCGGTTACGGGAATTGTGAGTATTCGTTGTGACTATGAACGCACTATTTCCAATGGGACTCAGAATAATCAATCAGCATGAAGTTGGAATAACATAATTCAGCCCAAAAACCATTATTGAAGATATTATTCGACCCAAAAAACCCATTTCTGAATTGTTAATACCTTAGTAGTCTGCCAAAAATATTGCACGATAAAGGGTATCATCAAAATAATACTCATTTTAAATCGTAAGAAAAAAACGGCTGGCTCTCCCACTCTGGAATTAACACAGCACTGAGAGAATACACATACCTACGTTTGTGATTTTTTTCAGATTTAAAAAAAAATGCATTTTTCCGCAATCTCCAATTATTTCCAAAAATTGAGAAAATTTTACGTTTAGCCATCGGAAATCCCAATGCACTATTTTTTTCTGGAAACTATATTCTTTTGCAAAGAAAATGAGCCCAAGCCGATCTCTCTACGATCAACGTAGCCAGAGATATGAACTTTTGGAAAAAAAATGCGCCAAAACGACGAGGTTTGATAACTTCCAAAAAACTGGGAATTTTGAAAAAATCTCCGGCAGATATTTTTTTTTCACCGTCAACTACTTTTGTGTTAATTGGCGTCAAGATCAGAGAAATTTGCCTCAAAAGCCTTGATCACTTGATATGGAATTGCCCTATTATAAATACTTATTTCTGTTCATTATTTGTTGAAGTGTTCACCTATAATCAGACACGAAATCTAGTTGCCCTGATGAAAATGGCTGAAATGCATATTCTGAAATTGTACGGTCAAACGTTCATGTTCCTACAGACGGAAATTAACCTTCCCGGAAGCGAAAATGTAATGTGAGATAACAGAGTTTGCTACAAGAACTTTTGGTCGGAATTATGGGGATGGAATGATTGCCTAAAATCGCGAGTGTAAAAAGCTTTGATAATGCTGCGGATTACATGTAGCGACTATGAACGCTGTTTGCAATATTCACATCTTTAGTGACACGACAAAAGTTGAATAGTTCAGGGTTTGCCTTAGAGTCAAGAGAGCTATCCTACATTTGCTGACCTAGAAAGATCCGTAAAGTATGTGCCAATGTCACTCGCAGTTGCATTGAACCAGAACCACGTGTTATGTCTGACAGACACCGACTTATGAATGGTTGAGAATACATTGTCCTCGATCTTATTGTTGAGTAATCTCAAGTGTACCTTCAAATCCTTTTGTCCTGGCGTTGTTCGCTGCAATTGGATTTCTAGTTGATAATTACCAAACCCTTGGGAGGTACCCATGTTAGCATTCATGCTCCAGGATTGTGCGGAAACATTCGTATCAGTAGATTGGGCGTCAAATGTTCCATGGAAATTGAATCTCGTCGCTGCAGGAGGTGAACTCAGTGTCTCTGACGCCGGCACTTCAAAGTTCATGCGCAAATTGAGGTCAAGCTGAAACGGGCTTATGATATTTGGTTCGTTCGTGGTACGTGGCAAAAATAACCATGAAAACTATGGAAGATTACTTGAGACAATGAATACATGGAACTAGGCTCCAGCTTAGCAATGAATCCGCAAGTTCCACGCTCGGGACTAATGATTAGGTGGAGATATCTATCACGGAGTATCATAGCTGCTAGAATCGCGTTATCGCCCCTGAAACAAAATGCGATTACATAAAACTTCGAAAAGATTTTTGAAACGGAAAAGCTCGATTGATACTTTAGATGAGACAAACCAAGTATTTTTATCGTTAAGGCTCAGCATTTCAGCGGTTTCTTCGAACCGCGATCTTGGTGGAATTACCCTTTCGCAGTTGTATTGGTTCACGCTGAGACGTAGCCCCGTGTCTTTCGAGTCCAAGTTCATGTACGATGTGTTTTTTCTGTGCTCCGCACCCCAGGTAACCTCCTCTGCCGAAAGACAGTTTGTTCCGCAATACCGTTCAAGAACCCCGTCCTCTGCCTCCGTCACCATGACGTAGTTTGTGACGTAAGAACGGAAACCGGAAATCGAGTACTCCGTTAGGGGATATCTTGGCAAGCTGATCTTTATGCTTTTCGATTCCATGTTGTAGCTGAGACTCATGGCTATGGGTAGACTGGCATCAAACGCTACTTCGCGACGAATGGCATGCCAAGTGTCCGCGATTGGATTGTAGGATTGCATCGACTCGAAACCATGACGCCAATCTTTGACGAGAGCTTCGAATTTCATACCGATCAGTGGTGCTGTTTGGGAAATCACTTCGTTTGTTGCCTTCAGAGATATAACGCGAGGAACACTGTTGTAGAAAAGAGTGGGCAAGCCGAGATCGTTCGACACCTGCATAGCCCAAAGTTCATCGAACTGCATGCTTTGCCAGTTCACTTTCATATCCATTGACAATTGACTCATTGCCTTGATATTCGAGATATCTGGTATTTTGTCATAAAACTGGGTGAATACAGTACGCCCATGAATCATGATAGAATATTCGAAGTGGATCGGCTTCCGACTTGGCATATCTTTGCTCGCTTTTTCCAACAGATTTCTGATTTCTGCCATAGCAATATCTGGCTTTGTTGAGGTCATATTCCACATGAAGGTATTGAAGTCGTCAACGCCTTCTGCTCTCACGTAAAACTGTGTAAGGACGAAAGTTTTTTGTCGTGTATAAAATTGTTACGGGCAGAGATAAAGACTTTCAGGTGAATATGATTTAGCTACAGATCAAATCACTCGAAATATTTGTTTCGTTACTCACCATCAATTCATTGACCGGCTTACGTTTGTTTAGTGACGAATACGTGAAAGTTGCCGCGTTAGGCACTCCGGTGTGTTCATCTGCAGCCATTAATAGTCCCATCGAATCTCCAAATCCGAACTGTCTGTTCACAAAATCGACTTGCCAGACACCACTCATCAAACCAGAAGTTGATCTTACTCTTGTAAAACGCAGAACATTGCGAGCCATTTCCATCATGGGTGTCAAGCAAGGGTTTTTCGAATTTGCCAAACTGACCAAGAACGTGTAGTGGAAATTGTAGACGTGATCATTCTTCTCGTAGACCATAAACCAGTAGAGCCTTATCATTTGGTCCATTCTGGGGTATTCTGCGAGAACGGCGTACGCACAAAGCCGCAATAATAGGGGCGATTCGGTGTTGGCCATAATGGGCCAATAGAGATTGTGAATGTACTCGGAATCTCGACCCATCCTCCAATTGAAGAACATAGCGTGAAACCGTATGTGTTCGGGTCTGTCAGTAAGATTCACTTCACCCCGAATAATGGGTTCTAGAAGCGTGTGCACACCACCGATCTGAATGTTTCGCAAGGCGTGAATGTAGAGTAATGCCATATCGAAGGTAGTCTCGTCTGCGGGGAAAATTTCTTTTTCATTTTCAGATTCACAGGGAATATGCAACGTGCTTCGTGAATTGAGCAACCCATTCACATACATCTGTAGCGCCTAAACAAATCTACAGTACATTTAGCAGCAATATAATACTCACTCATCAGGCGACCGAAGTAGATCTTGACGTATCTGTCGACCGATTCCGATTCCATAATACTACGGTGACTCTTATGTCCATGGAACTTGTAGATCAGAGTAGCGAAGGCAAGGATACCAGCCTTTCGAACTTCCAATGACGTGTCGTCTCCCAATTCCATGAATGGCTCCAATTCAGTTAACAACCAATCCGAAGGCACACGAATATTGTAAGGCAATTTGGTCAGCATCGTGATGGCCACAACATCCGGGATCTTGTGCTTGTGTATGATGTTCCGCGTGAACAAGCATGTGGCATCCGTTCCAACATAAGGAACCATGTGCAAGAATAAGTTTCTGTGGGGAGTGATGGAATTTTTCTTTTTTATTGTGTCAGTCATTCATTTTCGATAAAATCAGCGCAATGCTTTTGTTCCTTTCGGAACGAGTTGCAAAGACTGTCGTCAGGAGAAGAAGATACTGCCCAACTTCATCAACAAGTGGACAGTATTTTACTAAGCGTACGTACTTGATAGTAACTTTTCTCGGAGTGGTTCCCTCAGCGATATTGTTAAAAACGTGTTCAAGAGATGGAAGATCCATACGACTCATCGTAAGCAAGATCCGGCTCATGGTCTGTCCATGCTTAATATTCGGTGATGTCATCTCTAAATTATTTTCATTTATGTAGTCAGTAGCTTCTTCCAGCATTTCCACCAGTTCTTGAATCAAACTGTCGAGATTTACAACATGGCGCCCGAAGGTGAAGTCCACACCAGCCTGAGCGGCATAAAGAGACTCTGATTTTTTGAATGTGATGTCATCCACTGCCTCCATTGCTGTGATATTGAATTCTGGCAAGGACGTACTATCTGTTGGCACCATAGAATTAAACTCCATAGTTTGACTGCAAATAATAATCATGAATCAGCCGTGAGTCCTCATCTGAAAACGTGCATACCATTTACCAAAACAACTTACTTCGCAAGAATCCAGTGAGCCTCAGAATTCGCGTTCCATGGCAAAATCTTCATCGCTCCGTAGGCAATCAATGTCTTGATAAGAAAATCTTCACCGGTCTTTTCAATGGTGAAAACCCTTCGGCTGGCAGTAGTCATTTCTTCCTGCAAAAAGAACAATCGGTCTGTATATTGCACTGTCAACTTGACAACTTTGTTCTCCTAACCCTCGCCTCTCTTTCAAGTTCCCTTGATTTACGTGGCGAGATTTCGTTATTTCTACTATAGCTAGTTCATCATTACCTCGGCTGCGACCAAACAGCCTTCGGAGTCCTTGGAATTGAAGGTGTACTGATTGAATTCAGTGCAGCTCATTGGCTCCATGTTTTTGATTACAGTAAAGTGTTGTTCTCCAAGGCCCAGTGTGCGATGGACGTCGTAGGCAACGACACACTCCCCGTATATGGTATTCTGATAGTAACAACCAAAGAGAACATTATGTGGAGAACGAATGTTCCCCTCATCCGTGACCTACCTCTTTAGTTAGGAAAGCTTGTGGCAACATCGGAGTTTCTAGGTGCATGGAGGACAGATCTAATTGAAGCATTGAAGCGATCGATTGTTTCATATTTCTGGACCACCCAGCCTCCTGCTCATTTATCATAACACTTTTGACCTGAAACAAAAAAATTTCCCAACAATCATATCATAGACCCAAACTCACGCAGAGCGTATACGTATATTGTGCAGATACCTATTGAGATTAGATATCTACAAAGGTCACCAGGGCACGATGTGTGTCGAAATAACGTTGAGTAACTTCAGATACAGTTTTATTTCCGACGAAGGAGTTGAATCTTTGGATATTATACGGTAAAAAAAGTCTGACTTATCATTTTTGCCAGACCGAACGTTTTCTCGATTGTTACATACCTTGCCGTTGTCGTCAAAGACCACGATGAAGGGATCGTTCAAAACTTTCGCAGCTTCAGGAACAGGGAATGTATTTCCCTCGATCTTTGCGAAATAATGCATTTCACCATTCCGAATAGCGTGGGTAACATTGAGAACCATGTAGTAGGCATTCTTCTCGTTTGGGACACGCGACTCAGGTGTCACGTACATGTCACCAATGATCGCGAATTGAGAAGCATAGGGAATGGGTTCGATAGTCCCTGCTTTTACGTCAGCATAATACTTGTACTTCGTGATCTCATGCCGAGGGAAAAGTCCTGTGACGAGGGAAAGGGGCGATAAGTTAATTAAACCGTCGCTTGATTTACTATAATCGTCAACGGTCTCCTTACCTGGTAGCGCACTCGCCAAAGCGAGGCAAGCAAGTAGCCCTAAAAAAGAACAAAGAACATCATCATGCGGTAAAAATTATTTATACGTAACAAGCAAAAAAACGTTTACAGCATGAATCCACCTCGCTACAGATATCCAATTTCAAGAAATCGATTATTTGTACCTTGAGGATGGTACACGCACCTTTTGGAGATGATCAGAATAAATTTGTCTAAATTGTGATGCCATAAAGTTTCAAGAAGAGATTTTTTATATCACAGAGTTGAACTTCCGGGAACAATCATTTTTTTCTAAGTACCTACTAACTTTATCAACTGATGGAAAAACTGGGAGTCGGCGAACAAATGACGAGAGTAAGACACGTATTCGAATCAAGTCCATTTGAATTCCAAAGTTTTTTACTCACCGAGGACCAGCTGCAGCGGTTGTCTCATGATAGAACGACTATAAGTACGATTTGGCAACAAGCATCCCTTTTATACGGCGATAAGCACCAAGTTCCCCACTGGACGTGATATATCGGTACCATTGCGATAACCCTGAGTGACAGCAACTCTGGATCCGAATACCCAATGCTATCGTTTTTATACGATTTAAAAGCGCCAAGTTGGTCGAAAGTCAGAAACACACATCTTATGTACGTACATATTCGTATGTAACTCGTACATGTATTATCTAGTTAGTTTGGATTCGTGGATTTGGGGAAGAAAAGGGTGAATTGATCATCAGAGTAAATAGATTAAATCTGGCATTTTGCTTCAGGGCAAATTGGCTATCCGTTTTTTCTCGTAACTTCACGATATTGACAGTACTTGTTATACATGACTGTGTATACGAAGTGTTTCCATAATTGTTACCTGGATATTATCATTTACCGTGTTTCCGATCATGTATAGCATCATCGCCGAGCCTCTGACCTCCAACTATTACAGCACAAATCAAGTATACAAATTTCTTTCTGACGAACATGAGATATCAAAAAAGTACATCTCCTACAACGCCTCAACTGCGTTGAATTGTTCTGACAATGGGTATAAGAATGCCGCGATCTGATGCAAATCAAACTATTTACAAAATGTACAGATGAATGTACCCATCCGAGAAGTTCCCATTTGAAGTTCGTATAATGATAAGAAAAACCCTACCTGAGTAAGGAGGTATAAGATTTCTTATGTAGGAACAAAATATTTATTGGATTACCTTCTGACCAAAGCATTATATGCTTCCAAATTAATCAACAAATACAAGTACATATTAGTAAAATAACTTCCATAAATAGAACTATTGTTACGATTATAAATCTAATAGTATTTCCCGTCTATATAAATATCTAACGAAGTAAATTCTCATGGTTTTCATGATACATCATGAAATATTTTTTGTGATCCCAGACTATTTACTGGCCAAAGGAATACGTTTTTGCCATACGCTCCGTGTGCGTACCGTCCAAGTGACCGCACAAACCCGTAACTTTTCCTTGGTAATCCGTCTTCATAGCCACGGTAACAGATCTTCCGGTCCACTCAACATTGCACACAGAATCCTCCAACTGAACGACCAAACGGTTCGTTCTCCAAGTCAGGCTGAAATATTCAATAATTACACACTTCAACCAATAATCGCAAATTTTGAGGAAACCATTACTTCGATAGTGAGACAGAGCCAGTCTGCCAACGTTCGTATTTCATTAGGTTACGCATTTACTTACCGTAAAATTTCATTCTCTCCCCCATCAGTTATAGTCACACCGTTTACGTGATCGATCACTTCGCCGTCAAGGGTTACTGTGGGAATCGTCTCAGAAGGAGTCACTTCAAGTGTGTGATTACGGATGCTCATAAGGAGACCGAGCTTCTTTGGCTCGAGACGTTTCGCGAATACGGAAAACGTGTATCCTATGTAATCGCCACTGAGCAGAGTCCACTGGCCAGGGACGGTATAATCCATAACCGCACCATCAGCGTTTATCAGAACTTGAGGGTAGATGACACAGAATTCTGCAAAAGGAAAGTCCCAACGAAATTACACGTACCGACTGCGCTTGATCCATTATCCATCAAATGGCACAATATCATCGAATAGCTACCGGAATTCACTTACTCATATCTTGGTTTCGCAAGTCCTCAAGGAAGGACAGAGGGAATTGAGTGTTCAGCATAGTGAAGCTCGGACTTCCGTAGGCCAAACTGGCAACGCTCTGTAGAGTTTGATTGCGATCGACGTAGTCCACACCTCTCCTGATTACGGGATGTGCGGTCAATTGTGCACCGCTAATATCGGTATACTTCTCTTCGTGGGTCGGAGTGCGTATAGCCAAGTTCATCGCGTCTTTCCACAGAGGGTAGTCAACGAAAATCTTCATTATTCCTGGTTCTGTGTGGGCGGGAAGATACGTGGGCTCATTCAACGTTTCAACACGAACATCGTCAAACATCCGACCAAATGTCAAAACGACGCTTTCCGGAATCTGTGAACAGCGGATCATCATGAATCGATATTTGTAGGAAAAGATTGTTGCGGATTGTCGTGTTGTATCCAAAAAAAAAGTACTGTATTCCCTTGCAACTCACGTTTTTGTGGATAACAGTGAAGCTGTATTTACGCGGGGTAGTACGGAGCAGTGCTTCCTTCAAGCAACCAACCGTCCTTGGTACTATGGAACTTTCAGTGTAGAGATATTTGGGGTTTTCAATATCTTTCTTGCACTGTCCATCAGCAATCTCGCGGCTGAGCGCATCCTTTTGTTCACTGGACATCTCGGCCTTCATGTTTATCATTACCGATAGGTCATCGCGAACGCAAGTTCCATTCTCGCTCTCACCCATAGTGAACGTTACTTTTCCCATTACCTCTTGTTTGGTAGAAGATTCACGAGTTAAGGGATCAACTTCCTGTGATGGATATAGTGTGTAGCCATCGACACAAATCTGAAAATTTTATGGTATAATATTGATAGATCCAACCACATGCCTTTACATAATTCTATCCATCATTCGCTGACGTGTTCACCTAATCAGACGGAATCTATAAGTTTCCCCTGATAGAAATCAGACACCAAGCGCCTAGCGTTGAAAAATGCATATTCTAGAATTGTACGGTCAAAGTTTTGTGTTTCTAGAGCCGGAAATGAACCCTTTCGAATACGAAAACGTTCACCAAGTCTAATTTGAGATAACAGACTTCGCTACAAGAACTTTTTTCAACATTATACATAGCAGATGAGAGTCGGAATTATAAAGGTGGAATAATTTACTAAACTTGCGAATGGATGAAGTTTTGATAATTCAGTGAATTAAATCTGGCGATGGTCAACGCTGATTGAAATATTCCGTTACAGAATGGGTTCATCACTATGAAAATGATGTACACATCTTTGGTGACGCGACAAAAGATGAATAGTTGGGAATTTGACTGAAAGTTGAGGAAGCTGGCCTACTTTTGATGATCTACGAAAATCCATGACGTATATGTGACCATGTCACTTGCAGTTACTTTGAACCAGAACCGAGTGTTATGACTGACAACCGACTGATAAATTATTGGGAAAAAGTGAATTGTCGTCGAACTTGTAGGATGTCGCGTGTACCTTCACATCCTTTTGTCCTGGCGTTATTCGCTGGAATTGAGCTGATAGTTGACAATTAACAAACCCTTGGGAGGTACCCATGTTAACATTCATACTCCAAGATTGTGCGGAAACATTCGTCTCAGCAGAATGGGCGTCAAGCGTTCCACGGAAATTCATTCTCGTCGGAGGAAGTAGACTCAATATCTTCGACGCCGGCACTTCTAAATTCATGCGCAAATTGAGGTCAACCTGAAACGGGCATTCGATGATTGGTTTACGTGTGGTAAGTCACGGGAATAACTATAGAAACTTGGAAATTACTTTAGATATTGAATACATGGGACTGGGCTCCAGCTTGGCAATAAAACCGCAAGTTCCAGGTTCGGGACCAATGATTAGATGAAGATAACTGTCACGGAGTATCATAGCTGCTAGAACCGCGTTATCGCCCCTGAAACAAAATGCGATTACATAAGACTGCAAAGGATTTAGAAACGGAAAAACTCGATAGGAACTCAGATGAGACGAACCAAGTATTCTTATCGTTTAGGCTCAGCATTTCAGCGGTTTCTTCGAACTGCGATCTTAATGGAATTACCCTTTCGCAGTTGTATTGGTTCACGCTGAGACGTAGCCCCGTGTCTTTCGAGTCCAAGTTCATCATCGTTGTGTTTTTCCTGTGTTCAGCACCCCGAGTGACCTCTTCTGCCGAACGACAGTTTGTTCCGCAATACCGTTCAAGAACTCCGTCCTCTGCCTCCGTCACCATGACGTAGTTTGTGACGTAAGAACGGAAACCGGAAATCGAGTACTCCGTTAGGGGATATCTTGGCAAGCTGATCTTTATGCTTTTCGATTCCATGTTGTAGCTGAGACTCATGGCTATGGGTAAACTGGCATCAAACGCTACTTCGCGACGAATGGCATGCCAAGTGTCCGCGATTGGATTGTAGGATTGCATCGACTCGAAACCATGACGCCAATCTTTGACGAGAGCTTCGAATTTCATACCGATCAGTGGTGCTGTTTGGGAAATCACTTCGTTTGTTGCCTTCAGAGATATAACGCGAGGAACACTGTTGTAGAAAAGAGTGGGCAAGCCAAGATCGTTCGACACCTGCATAGCCCAAAGTTCATCGAACTGCATGCTTTGCCAGTTCACTTTCATATCTATTGCCAATTGACTCATTGCCTTGATATTCGAGATATCTGGTATTTTGTCAAAAAACTGGGTAAATACACTACGCCCCTGAATCATGATAGAATATTCGATGTGGATCGGCTTCCGACTCGGCATATCTTTGCTCGCTTTTCCCAACAGATTTCTGATTTCTGCCATAGCAATATCTGGCTTCGTTGAGGTCATATTCCACATGAAGGTATTAAGGTCGTCAACGCCCTCTGCTCTCATGTAGAACTGTGTGAGGATGAAAGTTTTTTGTCGTATATGAAATTATTACGCGCATAGAGAAAGACTTTCAAATGGATATGATTCAGCTAGCTATAGAGATAAAATCCCTGGAAATAGTTGGTTTGTTACTTACCATCAGATCATTGACCGGCCTACGCTTGTTCAGTGACGAGAACGAGAGAGTCGCCGCGATAGGCACTCCGGTGTGCTCGTCTGCAGCCATTAAGAGTCCCATCGAATCTCCAAATCCGAACTGTTTATTCACAAAATCGACTTGCCAGGCACCGGTCATCAAACCAGAAGTTTGTCTCACCCTTGTGAAACGCAGAATATTGCGAGCCATTTCCATCATGGGTGTCAAGCAACGGTTTTTCGAATTTGCCAAACTGACCAAGAACGTGTAGTGAAAATTGTAAACGTGGTCATTCTTTTCGTGGACCATAAACCAGTAGAGCCTTATCATTTGGTCCATTCTCGGGTATTCTGATAGAATGGCGTACGCACAAAGCCGCAATAAATTGGGTAATTCGGTGTTGGCCATAATCGGCCAATAGAGATTGTGAATGTACTCAAAATCGCGGCCCATCTTCCAATTAGTGAACATGGCGTGGAACCGTATGTGTTCGGGTCTGTCAGTGAGATTCACTTCACCCCGAATAATGGGTTCTAGAAGCGTGTGCACACCACCGATCTGAATGTTTCGCAAGGCGTGTATGTAGAGCATTTTCATATCAAAGGTAGTCTCGTCTGCGGGGAAAATTTCTTTTTGATTTTCAGATTCACAGGGAAAATGCAACGTGCTTTGTGAATTGAACAACCCATTCTCATACGTCTGTAGCGCCTAAACAAATCTACAGTACATTTGGCAGCAATATAATACTCACTCATCAGGCGACCGAAGTAGATCTTGACGTATCTGTCGACCGGTTCCGATTCCATAATACTACGGTGACTCTTATGTCCATGGAACTTGTAGATCAGAGTAGCGAAGGCAAGGATACCAGCCTTCCGAACTTCCAATGACGTGTCATCTCCCAATTCCATGAGTGGCTCTAATTCGGTTAACAACCAATCCGAAGGCACACGGATATTGTAAGGCAATTTGGTCAGCATCGTGATGGCCACAACATCCGGGATCTTGTGCTTGCGTATGATGTTCCGCGTAAATAAGCATGTGGCATTTGTTCCGACGTACGGAACCATGTGCAAGAATAAGTTTCTGCAGGGAGTAAAGGAATTTTTCTTTTTTATCGTGTCAGTGATTTATATTCAGTAAAATCATTGCAATGCTTTTGCTTTTCTCTCCCCCGAAATAAATTGCGAAGATTGTCGTTAGGAGTAGAAGATATTGCACAAGTTCATTGAAAAGGTAACGTTATTATTCTAAGCTGACGTACTTGATGGTAAATTCTTTTGGAGTGGTTCCCTCAGCGATATTGTTGAAAACGTGTTCAAGAGATGGAAGATCCATACGGCTCATCGTAAGCAAGATCCGGTTTATTATCTGTCCATGCTCAATTTCCGGTGATGTCATCTCCAAATTATTTTCATTTATGTAGTCGGTAGCCTCTGCCAACAGTTCCATCAGCTCTGTAATTAAACTCTTCAAATCTACAACGTGGCGCCCGAAGGTGAAGTCTACACCAGCATGAGCAGCATAGAGAGACTCTGATTTTTTGAATGTGATGTCATCCACTGCCTCCATTGCTGTGATGTTGAATTCTGGCAAGGTCGTACTATCTGTTGGCACCATAGAATCAAACTCCATAGATTGACTGCAAATAATAATCATGAATCAGCCGTGAGTCCTCATCTGAAAACGCACATACCATTTAGCGAAACAACTTACTTTGCAAGAATCCAGTGAGCCTCGGATTTGGCGTTCCATGGCGAATACGTTATCGTTCCGTCGGCAATCAATGTCTTGATAAGAAAATCTTCACCGGTCTTTTCAATGGTGAAAACCCTTCGGCTGGCAGAAGTCATTTCTTCCTGCGAAAAGAAGAATCAGTCTGTATATTGCAGTGTCAACTTGACAACTCTGTTCTCCTAACTTTCGCCTCTCTTCGAAGTTCCTTTGATTTACACGGTGAGATTTCGTTATTTCTACTATAGCTAGTTCAACATTACCTCGGCTGCGACCAAACAGCCTTCGGAGTCCTTGGAATTGAAGGTGTACTGATTGAATTCGGTGCAGCTCATTGGCTCCATGTTTTTGGTTACAGTGAAGTGTTGTTCTCCAAGGCCCAGTGTGCGATGGACATCGTAGGCAACGACACACTCTCCGTATATGGTATTCTGGTAGTAACAACCAAAGAGAACATTATGTGGAGAACGAATGTTCCCCTCAACTGTTACCTACCTCTTTAGTTAGAAAAGCTTGCGGTAACATCGGAGTTTCTAGGTGCATGGAGGACAGATCTAATTGAAGCATTGAAGCGATCGATTGTTTCATATTTCTGGACCACCCAGCCTCGTGCTCATTCATCAGAACACTTTTCACCTGAAACCAAAAAATTCACGTATATATATATTGTGCAGATAACTATTGAGATTAGATATCTACAAAGGTCACCAGGGCACGGCGTGTGTCGAAATAACGTTGAGTAATTTCAGATAGAGTTTTTCTTCTGATAAAGAAGTTGAATCTTTAGATATTATACGGTAAAAAAAAAGTCGGACATATCATTTTTGCCAGACGGTCTTCTCGATTGTTACATACCTTGCCATTGTCGTCAAAGACCACGATGAAGGGATCGTTCAAAACTTTAGCAGCTTCAGGAACAGGGAATGTATCTCCCTCGATCTTTTCGAAATAATGCATTTGACCATTTCGAATACCGTGGGTAACGTTGAGAGCCATGTAGTAGGCATTTTTCTCGTTTGGGACGAGCGGCTCAAGTTTAACGAACATGTCACCAATGATCGCGAATTGAGAAGCATGGGGAGTAGGTTCCATAGTTCCCGCTTTCACGTCGGCATAATACTTGTACTTCAAGATCTTTTGCCGAGGGAAAAGTCCTGTGTTGAGGGAAAATGGTGACAAATTAGATAAACCGTTGCGTGAGTACCATTCTGCAGTTACCAATTGTCAACGATCTCCTTACCTGGTAGAGCACTCGCCAGAGCGAGGCAAGCAAGTAGCCCTGAAAAAACCAAAATACATGATCATTCGGTAGAAATTTTAACGTCACAAACGAGAGAAGTTTTTCAACATTAATCCACCTCACTACACATATCCAATTTGAAGAAATAGATTATTTTCATCTCGAGGATGGAGCGCATTTTCCAGGATAATTTTGTCCAAACTGTGATCCCATAAAGTTTTAAGGAGAGATTTTTTTTTGACCCGCAAGTTTCTTACTTACCGAGGACCAGCTGCAGTGGATGTCTCATGATGAACGACTAGTGCGCTTTGGCTGCAAGCACCCCTTTTATATGGTAATAAGCCCCAAGTTCCCCACCAGACGCGATACATCGCCACCACCGCGATAACCCTGAGTAAGCGCAACATCTTGATCCGAATATACCTAATGCTATCGTTTTTATAATTTGCAAGTGCCAAACAGATCGATAGTCAGAAATACACATTCAATTTATCTATACAGGGTGGGTTTTCTCTGGGTCCGAACGAGGCAAGGGCCTTTTCTACCCATACTCATTGTCGTCTGCCAATGCCAAATGCCAATCACCACACAAACAGATATACCTGTTATTGTGTAAGATTATTCAAACAGGAATTCCAATTCAGACGATAACAAGTAGGAGTAGAATAGTCTTTTCCCTCGTTCGGAGCCAGAGAAAACTCACCCTGTATCTGTATACATATGCCAATCGTGAAACCTATTTTTATTAGTCGAACTATACCTAATTATAAAGTGTTGATTATCGTCTCAGGACAATGAAAATAGAATTTTTTGTATTCATTTTGCTGAGGTGTGATGTTTTTTCAAAATTGTAGTAGCGAATGTCATTGACAAAACGAAATCATAATTGATGATCGATCGTGATCGGAGCTCGTCCACACCAAGATGAAAGTAGGAAATTTGGGTCTCAAGATTATTTTTTTAGGAAAAGGTAAATGTGTTCAGTAATGTCAGACGAATAATTTGATTTGTTATTCTCATCAATTCTCCCAATATTGGGGGTAACAAATTAATCGGATACACATTAGTCAGGGGTCAGAGGCCGAACGCGACAAACTGCAATTTACTACACAGGTGCAAAGACACAGCACTCTATATCAGTCAAAGAAGCCCATTTACTCTAATCGCTACTAAAGGTGCCTCAAATTTATGTCTTCGGTTTCGAATGATCCATCACTTTGCGATCTGAAACAAAAGAGACAAACAATAATTCGCGAAAAATTCAACTGATTCACCTGTACTTTTGTTTCCAATATTGAGAGAATACTTCGATATAGGTAGTCCGCACCTTTTCCCCCTACTTGAGTTGGAAAACGTATTCTTTTGATAAAATATCCGTCAACAAACTTTCTCAATAGAATTTTGGACAGCCAATTTTTCAAGTGGCACTGATGCGCCCGTTCTGACCTCCTACCTCGAGTTCTATTCAACTGTGTGACAAGCTTTGGGGCGCCAATTCAGGCCACTCTCAGCGACAAGTTCATCGAAAAGTATTCGTTATTCGTCAGCATGGTTGTTTCCTATGGCATCAATTGTACTCCTGCATATACAGACCTACATGTTTTACAGTGAAGCATGCACTTTTCGGTGTGGTTAATCAACTTATTGCCCCTCGTTTCTGTGGCGATTAAAATGCTGTATCGTTTATTTGACTTGTTCTGTTATTGCGGTCTCATGTAGATAGTTCTTCAAACAACAAGTTCTTCCCTCAATCTCGTTTAAAAAAAAAACAAGGACACACTGTGTGGAGCAAATACGAATGTCAGCAATTTACATACTTCGTAAAATTAAATTGTTATCGGAATTCTTCACAACTTATTAACGGACCTGAGATAACTGTATCCCACGATAATTGCTCGAAGAACATTATTATGTAATACTGCAGGGTCTTCAAACGTGTGAAAATTGAAATGAACCGAACATCTGCGCAACAACTTTCTACGTTTTCATCAATTCAAAATTACCCGTAGCTTGCATCGATTTTTAGTAGAGATCAGTAAGTTGGCACTATCGTAAATTTTTCGGCTGCATGGCATTTTTACGATAATTAATGCAATTATAATTTACTTTTTTTAATAACGTTGACTTATTAGAGCTCTGATCCCAGGCATATCGGAGGCCAAAAATATTCAGGGCTCAATTTGAGTTAAGAAAGGTTATCTCCAAAGCATATTTACAATTTGTCATCGTCGAATCGAGTTAAAAATTAAGCCATTGCAAAATTGACTCGCAACGTTCAATAGCAATGCGTACAAAAACCACCACCAAACTGAGATGATCAATAATCCATATTCATAATATGTAATCAGCCGAAAACAGTGTGAACAAAGAATTGCAGCAGATATGAGATGAGCTTCTTCACCATTCAATGTTATAATTGTTGCAGGTCGAGGGTTCCTGAGCTCTAAGTCTATTGCAGTCGTTCAATCATCTGTTTTCATGATTGCGTCATATTAATCGTTGAAATACATATAATAATCGAATCGGTGTTTACCTGAACCTGAACTATCATTTAAATAACACAATGGTTTGTATTGTTGACGTATCAAATGTGTTTGTAGATGAACGTCGTATAATCTGAACATCAGAAAATTCCCGTAATGGCGTTGCATAATTTTCTGAATTCGCACAAATGATGAAGTAATGCAACAGCAATGCTCCAAAGAATTCGTGTCAAGCCTGCCGGTCAATCGGTTTCAAGTTACCGATACTTCGTTTAAATTATTCATTAAATATATCAAATTCGAGAACTTTTAGGTAAAAACTATCCTTATAATCGATGTATAATTGTACGTACGTTTATTGCATGTATTATTCAACCTGATTGTACGTTGTTGACGTACAAGAAAATACTTTCAAATGATGTTATTAATCTGTACTGCAGATAATGCGTAAATATTAGTATTCAGCGCATTCAATGCAACCATCAGGAGTTTTTTTAATTGATACTATCTTGATAGATTCGCCCAATTTGATTTGTCCTGAAACTTGATCATTTCTGTTCTACTTGAATCCTATACAATACATCAATCATTTACGTAATTATTCCAAAATTCTTTTTCGAATAATTATTTGCGTTGAATTCTTGTTGATTCCATACTTTAATCGTTCTTCAAACGTCGACCCAAACCAAAGTGAACTCAACAATCTCATGTTATGAATGATATATTGGAATACATACAGTGAGACTGATTGTGACACGAATAATACTGCACGAAGTAAGTATGTAATAATCTCTTCGAAAAAATGAAAATACTCAGATTTGCATGCAATCCAATACAGAGCCCGTCTATCCGGTACAGGCGGTCACATGACAAAATACGATGTGGAATATGTCATACTCGATAATAGAGTTCCAACATTACCCGTTCGCCTAAACTGAGAAGACAAAACTGTACGTAAAAAATTTGTGGTTTCGACTGACATAGAACGCGATTTGGTGTTATTTGAACACTATTACTGAAGTTCCTTCAACACAGCAGAAAATTGTGCTGAACTTCCGAATTCACGACTGTAATAGTTCTATAGTGGTCCAAGTCCGCAATTTTAACACCACCATTTTTTACAATGTATAGTATGTAGAAATGTGTAGAAATGGGTGGTATTGAAGGGAAGCTTTGATATATTTTTAAACAATTTTTATTGATGTTGATGAATAAGCTGAATTAACGATGTATAAAATTTACTCCGCAGGAAGGGTGATTAAATGATCTTTCAACGCCTCAAGAGCTTTGCTACGATGTGATATTTGGTTCTTAACATTTTTCGGTAGTTCTGCATAAGTTTTATCGTATCCGTCCGGCTGGAAACACGGGTCCCATCCAAACTCTCTTGTTCCTCGAGGAGTGACTATGGTCCCGTTCGTACGTCCGTGAAATATTTTCACATCGCTGTTCGGGTCGCCGTCAGAATATCCAAAAATACAGACGGCTTGTGCGGACTTGTCCTCCCAACCAGCCAACATTGTAGGAAGCTGATCAGCGCCTAATTTTTCCAAAAACCATTTAATATATGGACCTGGCAGACCACGCATGGCATTGAAACACAGAGAAGTGTCTTCGACGATTACTGGCCCTTTCACAATTTCCGCCGCAGCTCTGCATTTGTCTCTGCATATATCGTCGATTTCTCCTTGATATTCGGGAAGGTCAATTTTTCGACTTACTATTTCTCTCGGAAAACTCTTCCCTAACATAGCAACTACTTCCTCCAACTTCTTCGCATTTCCAGTTACGAAAACTATCGCTTTTGACATTTCGAAATTCTCCCGCCCTAAAACAAACGAACCACGTGATTAGTTCTCAGGTTGGCAACTCCTGCCGGGGACAACAATGCAGCGATCAGTCTATACATGAAAAGCCGTTAAATTGTTATTACTTTCGAATTTCAAATCATTCGAAATATATTCATGCATTGGACATATTATCGCGTATATTTCTCTACGTTTGATTCTTAATAGGTTTTTGCGATCCAAGCGCTTATTTATCAACAATAATTTATTTACTATTCTGTCTCTCGAGAAGAAAATATTCCTAAACGCGCTGCAGCAGACGAACCACGTGTTTAGTTGTCAAGTTGGCAAAGCCTGCCCGGCACAACAATTCAGCGACGTATTAAGAACCTTTGTTTTTTCGGAATTTCAATTCATTCGAAATATATTCACGACTTTTATTATCGCGCATACTTTTCCCCGTTCATTCTTACCTAGTTTTTGATGATCCAGGCGCTAATTATTTGTCAAGAATCGATCTAATTTGAACTGTTATTCTTCCTCTCGAGAAGAAAATATACCTCCATGCGTTGCCAACACAATCGCGATTTATTTACATCGAAGTTCCTAGTGCATTTTATTCCTGGACAAATTCGGTGTCTAACTCTTATGTCTAACTAGACGCACGATGACCAACGAACACAATTCGACGTAAATTTCGATACCAGTAGCTCCACCTAGTTACAGAGTGAAAAAAAAAAGAACTTGTCAACTGATACATCTTCTTGCAGTTTAGGAAGGTTCATTGGTGAAGGAACTCATCAAAAATGCCGAGTCAAGAAGTCGCTACAACAAAAGTAGTGGTACATCCACTAGTATTATTGAGTGTAGTGGACCATTTTAATCGTATGGGAAAAATCGGTAATCAAAAACGAGTTGTCGGTGTTCTTTTGGGCTGCTGGAGAGCGAAGGGAGTCTTAGACGTATCGAACAGTTTTGCAGGTTAGAATCTGTCTTATTATACTTTTAACCTATTTCCTTACTCTCCTGCCTTCTTCACCCGGCTAATTAACATATTTCAACCGTATTTAACCTCCCTATTTCAACCGGCATCCCATTTTCTATATATTTACAAACTATATTACATTTTTCAGTACCATTTGACGAGGATGACAAGGATAAATCGGTCTGGTTCCTCGACCATGATTACCTCGAAAACATGTACAGCATGTTTAAAAAAGTTAACGGTAAAGTTGATGAAGACGAACAAAAAATATTTATACTGAATCTCGGGTTTTTTTTTTTACAGTATTTAGCTTTGGTAGATGAATACGGAGCTTTTTAGGTCTCCCGCATCAAAACAAATGAAATTATTTATCCCCTCTCTTCTCTTTGTGTATTATTTACAATTACTATGTAGAACGCATGTTGATTGATCGAAATTTCTTTAGCTCGTGAGAAAGTGGTTGGCTGGTATCACACCGGTCCTAAATTACATCAAAACGACGTAGCGATCAACGAGTTAATTCGAAGGTATTGTCCCAACTCCGTCCTCGTCATAATTGACGCCAAACCCAAGGACTTGGGTCTTCCTACAGAGGCGTATCAAGCCGTTGAAGAAGTGCACGACGTAAGTTTGATTGTCGGAACAGGATTCCATAGTCTATTTCCTGAAGTCCTGAAACTTTCAAACTTTTGCTCATCTTCTCCGGGTCCCCTGAAATCCAAGATTTTATAGTAAAGTTTCCGTTTTTTTTCTCAAATCAGTCTGGACGTGCGTCTGAAAACTTGAAATTCATTTGAAAGAAGCACCCGCTTGGCTCGTTGGCAAAATTTAAACACCTCTGTTAATTTAAAAATAATTATTTGATTAGTTTTCATCATTGTATGTGAAAATACTGAGATTTGCTTGAGATTCTCATCTGTTTTACATACTATTTATAAAATACTTGAGCTTGAAAGATATAATATTGCTCATAGAATTTTCAAAATGAATTCTGAAATATCTGAAGGCAATACTGCGATGAAAACGTTTTGAATGTACTGTAGCTTGATCGCGAGCCTTTGATTACAATCTAGTGAAAACATAATAGTGGGCCATCAAAGCCTCATGAAAATTTATGGAAAATTTTGGAACTTCGTTCGCCTGTTATGAGTAGAAAGTCCGATTTAAAGCACTCTTTCAAACTTAATAATAATATTCCTGTACTCTGATACACAAATTTTATTGTCTCCCTGAAGCCGCCCTAATATCAAATCCAGAGACCCCTGAATTCTCCTATTATGTACCGTTCCCCAACTACAGAGCCTGAGGTCTTCTTGTACTTTAGTCAATATTTCGATTAAGAAATTAATGATTTTGTTCTTTCCTCCTTTGGTGAATATAGGATGGCTCACCAACTTCAAAGACTTTTGAACACATCCCGAGCGAAATTGGCGCCGAAGAAGCGGAGGAAGTCGGAGTTGAACATTTACTCAGAGACATCAAAGATACCACCGTCGGAACACTCAGCCAAAGAATCACTAACCAATTGTTAGGACTGAAAGGACTGCACGCCCAAATCCGAGAAATTAGAGATTATCTTATTCAGGTTTGTTGGAGAAATTCTGTTTTCATCATATTTTATGTAAGTCATGTGTATGTGTACAAAATGATTTTTAATTTGATTTTCGTTGAAAATAATAGGTCGGGAATGGAAAACTACCGATAAATCATCAGATCGTTTACCAGCTGCAAGATATTTTCAACCTTTTGCCGGACATGACGCAAAATACGTTTGTCGATTCGCTTTACGTTAAAACGAACGACCAAATGCTGGTGGTTTACTTAGCCGCGCTTGTCAGGTCGATCGTAGCTCTGCATAATTTAATAAACAACAAATTAACGAACCGTGATGCTGAGAAGAAAGAAACGGACAAAAAGGAAACAAAAAAAGATGAGAAAAAAGAAGAAGAGAAAAAAGATGATAAGGAAAAGGCTAAAGTTAAATGATTCATGAATAATAAATGGTTTTGAAAACCTAATGATTCATTTACTTATGCAATGAACGATTCGAATTTTGTTACTTATGTAAGTTTAACCCACGCGGAGGCCCATTCACGATATAGACGAAATTACGCTATAAATAAATAACGAATAATTTAATAAATCCACACCAATTATTAATGATATCATATTATTTTCGTCAGGATGAACACTTCGTATTTAATCTTACTCGTTTAGCTTGCTATTTTGAAAATTCAACAAACCAAACTTATACATCAGACATTCTACAATCATCATCTACTACTATCGCCACCTCATCCGTGAATTCAAATTGAAATTAATCCGGTAACTGGAGTATTCGAAGCATTAGATAAGTAGAAGATTATACAACTAAATAAATCCGTATCCATTACAGTAACACGAAACTAGTGGATCTTCAAACACTTTGAATTTAAATTAAAACAAATTTCGAATCAAGCGCGTATTTAATCATATACACTGTTCACATTGTACATTGGGGTTTTTTTTATTTGTCTTTTTTATTAATCTTGTCATCATGCATATTATGATTTGTTAGCTTGGTCATTTCAAATTGAAAATAATTATTCAAATTCGGTTGTACACACTTGGGAAATTCTTACGTGAAAAATGAAAAGTAGTAATCAACTGAAAAGGTTAACGATAACATTAAAATGAAAAATAAATGAAATAATAACGTTGATACAAGCTTAGGAATATTTGAAAGATTTATTCATCTTTATATAGTTAATTTTGTCTATGAACCGTCGATACCGGACTCTTCGTTGTAACTCGCAATCAGTATAACTGCCCCGCCGGAGAGAAAGCATTGATAATTTCGGTCAAATTGAAGAAATGAAAAAATGCTTTTCCGCTTACGGGATAGTCGAACTTGAACTAACATTGTATTTTATAATAAACTTAGCTTTCGTGAAGGCGAAATTATATTTTTCTTAAAACCTCAGCTAAGATGTGCGTGTACTCATTATTTATCACGTTAACTTTTACTTTTATCGGTCAATTAGGCAGAATCGAGATTATTCATTGAAACAAATTCTGTCAATAACTATTCATTGAAATGAGGAAATCATTCGCTCTGAATTTACAATCATATACAACCATAAGATTTTACGTATTACAAAACTCGCTTTTATTGGTGGCATTCGGTAAGTATGAAATGCATGAGATCACCTGTTGAATCGATTCCAATACGTAGCACATCAACAAAGCATTTTTATTTATCGAGAAACCAGGCCGGAGAGACGAACCTGATTTCAGTACACGACAGTCTTAACCCTTTGTCGCAACACCGCTGTACAATAACTGACAATGATTGGTCACACCGGGTAAAATTCACCCAGCTAAATTTCAAATGGTTGGTGTAAAAATTATCCGTCCGATCAGGATCGAAGAAATACTGAAAATACTTTGAATATTCAAAAACATTTGTGAACAGTTGTTACGTCAAAATTCAAATCAAAACATTTTTTTTTTTTTTAATCGGACTTCACTTAAGTAAATTTGTAAAAAAATATACCTTTTCATTCAAAAAATCATAACTTTTTGAATTTTCAATATGTTTGAGTCGAATTTTAACTGAAATACTCATCGGATATGGTACTTCTAAAATAAAAATAGTGGCATAGTGCATGTTTGAAAACAGGCATTCATTTCGACGTGTGAAAAGGATCGATTTTGTAGTAGAAATGAATGCGGATTTATCTGTAAGATAAAGGTATAAAAAATGCATCTTTTAGCTGAAAAAAATCGTAAACAATGCATTTTTTAAATATTTTTTACCCAAAATGAGGCCTAGGTAAAATTCATCCATGGTGAATGTTTCCGTCCTGCCTGCTCATCTCCATTCAGCGTCCACCTCATAACTTCAGCCCATTCATTCTATTCACCTGTTGAAAATTTTCTAAGAATTCAAGCTTTTTTACTCTGCTCTTAATTACAAAAATGAAAAACATCCAGACAATCTGTTCAGTAACAATGACGAGATCGTAAATGCAATAAAAAATCTGTACAAATCGGACGTCATGAAGTTTACTTTGTGTGAATTGAAATCTACATCATTCGGGCCGAAAGTATTCGTTAGTTTCAACATTATTCAATTGCGTCCGTTTTGCTATTTCAATCCAGAAACTTAAATCCATGATGGGATCTGAATGCGACAGGAGCATATTAATCTACAATGAGTATACCTTACGATTTATAAACCGATAGAATGTGCCATATTAAACAATCGACTTAGACTAATCTACAAAATACTAAATAAGCTACAGGCGAGAAAGTAGTTAATATATTTCCCCGACCAGCAACGCTGTCAACTAATCCTACGTAGGGTTCCAGATTCGTGTCATTGTAGTGTTGAAAGTACCAATTGAAGGCATGGTCCTCAACAATTTTCGCGTTTTCATCAACACTACCGGTTTGCTCCAATAACTTCTGAGCTGTTTCACTTTGTGGAAATTTTTCCTTTGCCATTTTCCGTTCGTAATCTTGTAGCGAAAATTCTGGCAACCTTTTTCCAAGATCAGTATGAATCTTATCATTCTGATATTGTTCTGCTACGGGATTGAGACTGGGCGAGGGGACTTTGGTGATTGTCGATCGTCCCAAAGATCGGTAAGGTGGTATTTGACCGCCAGGTACCAACAAAGCTGAAAGTGCTGATGGCTCTTTATTCTGACTCATGGCAGTAGTCATGTAGCTGATTTCCGGTTGCGTGGTGGTTGTCGGTGCTGGTTGGTGCTCCGTGGTAGTTACCGGAATATCTATAAAGTGAACTACGATTAAAAATTACAAGCTTGAATAAAATCATCTTGAAATGTGAACTCAGTTGACGTTTCTGCATGTAATACATAAAGGAAAACACAAGTGGTGAGTTCTCCAAAATGTATGGATACTTACCAGTGACTTCAAGCTCATCGGGTTCAACGGTCGTCGTTGAACTTGAGCGTACAGGACCTTTGGGTTTTAGCCAATCTCCAAAGTCCCAAAAGCTGCTTTTATTCCTGACGCTGGTAACATTTGGTCGGATGGTAGTCGAAGTTCTGGTTTCTACGGTGGACAAATTTGGGGAATCTGTTGAACTGGTACGTGGAGTTGTCCAGACTATTTTGCTGGCAACTTCACCGTGAGCCCCTGCTTTACTGGTTACTGCTTCTGGACTTTCTTCCTCATGAATTTCCGAGGATACTGACGTTTGATCAATATCCAGCTTCTTTATCACTTTTTCAGAAGATGTTACGTTCACATCTTGCGTTATGTTGATCGAAGACTTGGCAAAGTCCTTTAATGTAACCAGAGGAAGTGACGTTTCGTTCAATTGTAACCTGATAGCAACTGTCGGTTGTGGTTTGGTCAATTTTTCTTCACTTTTCTTCCGATCCGGTGGTTTCCCGGTATTATTTTGTTGCCTGTGAGTCACGTTCGAAGTTGTTGAATAATTTGACGTCAACTTTAACGAAGAATGGAAATCGCTGTTCTTGTTCACTTGTTGAACCGTATTATTTCTGTTCGAGTGAATGGAACTTCTGTTCATCTCCAGCTGGTACCTAAGCTGTGGATCAACAATGGGAACGAAGCCACTCTGAACTCGAGGTAACGGTACGAAACCACCTCTATGTATTTCCGGTTCAGTTGGCGGAAACATGTGAACCCGTCCTCTTCCGGGTCGCCCAAAAGAGTCACTTTTCCTGTCAGCCTTTCTTCCAGAATTTCCCCACAGATTAAAGTTCAGACTGGGCAAAGGCACGCCGAAAAACGTAAACCCAGAGCTACTGGGTGACGGAGGTACATCCTTCGTAGGTCCTGGCATAGTTTTGTTCTTCCTGTTCGCAGCACCTGATCCTGTAGCTGCATAGATCGTTGGTGTACCACCAGTGACGAAGGAAGGTTGTTCTGAAGTCATCTGAACACTTGACAGCTCCTCAACGGGTGAAGGGGTCGTCATAGAATTCATGATAGAGTTTTCTGGTACGATTGTACTCGCGTTTTCGTAAGGATAGTCGACATACTCGTCGTAAAAATATTCCGACTCGTTTGGCAGAGGTGGAAGTGACGTCGTACCTTGCAAGTTCATCCAGGGAGAGTTAACTTGAGATGTGCCAAACACTGCGATACAGAAAAACAGTTACAACTTGTGACGTTTCTGAGGATTACCCTTTCGTATGGTAAACATCAAAGTCCAGTGTAGGTATACTGATTGACTGTTCACTTACGAGAAGATCCATCGATCATTTCCGTTTCACATCCGGGTACTGTGGGCTCAATTTGTCTCTCTCTCTGGCAATCTTGTCGAGATAATCTTACCTCCCTAAAAAGCGACCCATCGGCACATCGAGGCCCTTCTGATGATGCCTGTTGTAACCATCCTCGGAGCCACAACATTCCACAGGCACAGGAGAGTGGGTTTCCTTCGTAAAAATACAACATTTTCATCTCAAACCCAAATAGATTCATGTCGAATTGGAATCAGAAATCAGAAGGGTAAAAAAATAAACGTAAATGCAGATGTGTACAAACATCTATCATATCTATCGGACGTCTTCAACAGTGTTGACTTTCATCAGCTAAGAATATCTCAGTGGCCACGCAGCTTTGATTTACCGATTTGTACCGGATTTTGTCAGAATTTCAAGCAAATCCGATTTCGAATTTTCTATCCTTAAGTCTTCTAGATAAATACGGATGAGTCGTGAGACGTGTTCAATATGTTACCATCTATATCCAGAACCGCGATATTGGATCGCAATCTCTTGAAGGTACTTTCGAACACAGAGGCCATCCTATTGTGGCGGAGGCTGAGCACCCGAAGACGTGGCATATCATCGAAAGGCGAGCCTTGAATCGAGCAAATGCGATTGTTGTCCATCTGCAATGTAAAGATGTTGAAAAATTATTATGGATCTCTTAGTTTTATAATATCATACGTTCACGGTCTGACGCCTGCTACAGTTCTTCAATTAGACTCGGAACAAGAACCTAAATCTTGGGAGGCCAATGACATGGTTGATATCAAAACTGGCGTCCCAGATTTGTGTTATTAACAGTTGTACTTTGCTCGAACTGATCGTTAGTTTAGATCCACTCGACGTGTAAGTCATTGGGAAGATTTCTTTGACGAATGTTCAACAGCGCCGACAGAATGATTGTAGATTGTCATGAATAGTTTTTGAAATTCTGAAAGCTCTTCAACCCGGTCTCTCCAAGGCTATTTCAACGTAAACATGCGGTTGATAATCATTATACGTGTAAAAGGGTGCTATTAAAATAATGAATTTTAATTGCGACTCGCAAAGAGTCGCGTGTTGTGAAAGTGTTTTAAAACACACCTTCAGTTCAACCAACCATTCCATGGCTGCTAAACTCTTGCTCGATACGCGTGCCACGCGATTGTTGCTAACATCCAACACTTCTAAAGAGCTCAGGCTTTCTAAACCCGCATTTTCAAGTCCAGGCAAGAGATTGTGACTCAAATTTAAAAACAGTAGCTGCGGTACGTTGATGAATGCGTTGTTTGAAATTTCCTCCAACCGATTCTCCTGTAATTCGGCACTCTGAAGAAGAGGTAGCTCCACAAATGCACCGTTCGGTATCACCTGAAGAATATTTCACTCGATATAGGTAATATAGTAATGGAATATCATGAACCATTGAGGGTAATTAATTGATCTTGAAAATATGTTTCACCTGGAGATGATTTCGTCCTAGTCGAAGTGCCTGAAGCTCAGGTAATGCTCTTATCGCATTTCTTTCAACAATCCGTAGATCATTGTTCTCCAGATCTATGAGTGACAGCCTAGGTAATCTGTGGAACGCACCTTCCCTCAACTCTTGAATTTTATTCTTCACCAATCTCAGTTCAAGCAATGATGTCAGGCTACTAAGAGTTTCCGGCGATAGAATATTCAGCTTGTTGAAACTCAAGTCAAGGACTTGAAGGGCTGTTAAACCGTGCAATGACCTTGGCAACTCCGTCAGAGCATTGTGCGAAGCATAAACCTCCCGAAGGTCTCTGCAAATTTATTTAGTTATCTTTTATAACTTGACCAGTGTTTTCGCACGATTATTAGATATGGCAGACTATTTCAATGTATTTTTCATTATATTTCGCTACCGAACTGCGAACACACTAATTGTACCGACTGCTCAGAATAATTGCTCAAAAAATCTCTCAACGATCACAAATCGCTATCAAGTGAGCTTTCAGATCCATGAATGAATTCGGATTTGTATTAGATTTGAGATCAGATAAATTTCATCAGCGTTGCGTCAACGGATGATCAAATTCCTGCCGACAGAGAAAACTTATTCATCTTATTCATGGTTCGGTTAGGCAGATGTGAGGAAGGCATGACGCCGACCTGCCCCTCGAGAAGGTAAAACCGCGTCGTACATTGCGCTCCACACTTTCTAGGTGCTGAATTTTTCAGTGATGCAACCTTTCTACTCAGTTAAGTCGTGAGTGAATGAAACCAATTTTCTAGAAGTACGGATAACTAGAATGCCTGGCAACTCTTTTAAATAGCCTATGGTATATTCTCTGCGCGAAAGTTTCTGCGGCTCTTTCAGTTCTTGAGAGCATGAAAAAAGTATTAAAAAATAGAAAGGAAAACTGAAGCATTTCACTAGAAAAAAACCTCGCTTAAGTCTGGTATATCCCCTCATACTCTATTGTCTTGACGAGACATGGCTTTATAAATATTCATGTAAATTCAGCTATGAAATAATTCCGCTTCCATTCCAACATTATGAATTGTAAATTCTCAACATCCGTGGCCTTTTCTTTTTCGATTTGCGACTCAATTAAATGTACATTTTCAGCGTGCCCACCTACCGGGTATTGGCGAATGCGGCGTGAGGTATTTGTGCCAATCTGTTCCTGCTCAGATCCAACCTCTGCAGGCGGGCATTGTTTTCGAATAAATCAGGTCTGATCAATTCCAATCCATTTCCTCTCAAGTTTAAATCGACTAACATCCTCAAGTCCCGCAAGCAGCCACCGTGCAAAGAAACCAGCCGGTTGTCCCTAAGGTCCAACTGTTCCATTCGTGATAGTCCGAGGAAAGCTCCATCCTCCAAATGCTGAAGGGCGTTAAAGCCAAGCTTCAACCTCTTCAGATTAGGCAAAGTGCTCAAAGACCCTGGAGGTAATCTTTTAATTCCGTTTGCACTCAAGTCCAATAATCTCAGAGCAGGAAGTGCCAGATCTGGAGAAGGCGGCATTGGCAAATTCAAAATCTGATTCATGGGCATGTAGAGGTATTCAATGTTCCGTGGCAGGCCTGGTACTATTTCGAATAGTCTGTTCCAGCCCACGTCCAATTCGTAGAGATTAATCAGATGCCCAAAAGTCCGAGGGTGGATAGTTGACAGAGCATTTCCCGAGAGATTGACATGCTCCAAGGCAGGATTAGCGAGAAAAGAAGCTGGGTCGACGAGGTCGATAGTATTTCCACTTATGTCTAAACGTCTTAGATTCGGTAGATTTGCCAATAAACGTGGCTCTATTCTTCGGAAATAATTCTCAGCCAAGTCCAGACCCTGAAATGATATTTGACCGTGTCAAGGTACTGGAAAAAGACAAGCTGCGTTGATTCTGATTAGTAAAGGAGAATACTGTACCTTCAATGCTGGCAAGTTCCAAAGAGGACCTTCCAGCAAATTCGACAATGAATTATTTCGCAATCTCAACTCTCGCAGAGCTGGCATAGCGATAAAAGCCTCCATCTGCACCATGTTTATTCTGTTGTGATCAAGGTGCAATCTCTCGAGAGTGGGATGGCCTCTGATAGCGCCGAACGGAATTTCTTCAAGACGATTATAACTCATATCCAAAAACTTGAGCCTAGGTAAAGTGTCCAGGATTGTACGCAGCTCTGCGATGTGACTTAGATCGTTGTTGATGAGCCAGAGTTCTTCCAAGCCACTACCGGTTCTCCGGAGAAAAAAGTCCGGATGAATTCTATGGATCGTATTGTGATTCAGATCGATCGTGCGCAGCATTGGCACCCTGTGAAAGGCCCCAGGGAATATTTCCGATATCTTGTTTCGAGATAGGTACAGCTCAGTCAGCATAGGCAGTTCAACAAATGTCGCTTCACCCAGACGAGAAATATGGTTTCTGTCTAGTCGCAGGATTGCTAAGTTTGGCAGATCTATTATAGTACGCCCAACCATCGTCGCATCTGCTATCGAATTCCCAACTAATGAGATTTCCTTCAATTCCGGAAGCCCGATTATCGCTCGAGGATGGATCCAGTTTATTCCGCAATCGCTGATGTTCACCAACGACAAACTTTGAAGATCCTGCAGTACTCCGGACTCCAACCTTGTTAGCTTTTGACTCCCGAAAATATGAAGCTGTTCCAGATTTGGCAAATTCCTAAAGTGTCTTGGAGTGAGTTCCGCCAAAGACAGTGAATTTATCTGCAAATATCTAAGCTTCGAAAGTCCCGAGAATTTTGGAAGTCTTTTCATGGATCTACTTTGCAATGTTATAGCCTCCAACCCTCGCAGATTATCGAGGCTATCAATGGGCAAGGATCTCAGATCTGGTTCGACGATAAAAAGTTCAAGAAGAGAATCGTGTAGGCCCTCAAGCCACCCCGAAGAAACTCTTTCCAGTCTGTTATTTCGTAGCATTAATCGCAAAACTCGTAAATTAGCGAATACTTTTCCTGGTAGACTCGGTAAGTTGTTGTTTTCTAAAATAATCTCATCGATTGGCCGATCAACGTAATGGCTCACAGCGTCTAAGCCTTCGAGGACTTTTGACAGCTCGCTATGGCTGCACCTGTAAAAAGTTCAAGTCATTTTTTAGCCATCAGTAAAACGATTGCTGTCGCAGTATTTAATCACCATATTTGAAATTCCATATCTCTGGTCGAACATCTGCAGGGTAAGATTTTTTCTTGCGGTGGACATCCATATTCTGGATCTAACTGAGCTGTGGTAGGAGTAAAACCAAATCCCAGAAGACATGCTATGAGTAGAAAAATATATCCTCTTTCCGGAGGTTTGCCCATCGTTTCCTCGGATGGTCACCTCAGCGTCTTTGAACCCATTAATCTATAAAGGATATCAACGGTGGTTGTTAAGTCATCCATACTAAAATCTTACCAGAACTAAACACGGAACAACATAAGCATGTAACTAGAAATTTCGAAGCTTTATCAACTCCGTAGCGACGTTGAAACGGCCCTTGAGTGTCGTTGGATGGTAAAACACATTGCGTCACGGTCACAAGCGACAAAATTGTTGCCATATACCGCAAGGACCGACTTGAAGCGAAACAAGGACCGCTAGGGTAATCTTTTTACCGCAATTATTATCACGCGTGCCTGCGTATCGTGGTGTTGTTTCGACATCGTTATAACTCTTCATATTCTACAATTCCATAATTCAACTCCCAGCGAATTAGATTCTTCACCCTTATAAGAACTATGTCATCGTACGGTGACTTTGGTCTGCAAAAATCTTTGTGGCTTATTCAGATTCCTGAAGTCTATGATGGCAATTTTGCAGCCAAAGCCATTAAAATCTGATTGGAAAAAAACTAAACTATCATCTCACTCGATCTATTTACGCAACCGTGTTAACAATAATGATTAGATGAAAAACCTCAACGGATTACGCTTCAAACTTCATAAAGTCTATCTACAAAGGGCAGATACCCCTGGGAAATGTCACGAATTTGATGGAACTTGGCCTGAGACGATTCCAAATATGATTTCTGCGAGGAACAAGTCAACAATTCATGAAAGTCAGTCAACTAGGATAGAACGTATTTCACAATGTTGACAAATTGTGAGATCGGTCAGCTGCAGATAACGCAAGAGCAAGTAAAGAATTCCGTACGTTGAATGGCCCGGAACTTGAGGAGAATCGATACTAAACCAAATACAATTGAATTTTGTAAGACAGTTCTAGCGACTTTCCAGGAAGTGAGTACGCCCAGTTGATCGGTGCGAAAATGACGATTGGAAATTGGGCGCGGGAAAAATATATGGGGCACTCGTTTCACTAAAAGTGATTCGTGACGGTTAGAAGAAAAAGTCTGTTTTTACGTAGTCATCGATTGGAACTACCTTTCTACCATAATCTTTGGGTTTTCGACACTCGAGCTGAAGCCAATGATCGAACGGATTTGTACGTCATTTGCCGTACAAATCTCGCGATACATACTAATATGTGTTTAAGTTCAAGGCACGCTTAGAAAAAGGTCATATGAAGCTGAACGATAAAGTTTATCCGTTATCAGTTTTCATACCCTATAGCTAGAATTATTCAAGTACAAGCGAGTGTGTGACATATAAATCAGATGATCCGAAAATCGTTTGTAAAACGTGACGCAGATTTCCAAAAACTTAGTCGTCATCCACGACGCTTTTGCTACCTAAAGTTACACGGCATCCTTTTGAATACCTCATTGATTGTCGTACGATTAGAACAACATTGTTCTTAGGCAGCGAAACGTGCAACCAGATCACGTTAGCCAATATCAGATAGTCGAGGCATAATAGACGAATAAAATATGCGCTTATTGTTAGCTACATTCTCAAATTGCATAAGTTCGATAGTATCCATATCAAACGTTTGTAAATAGACCCGGCTGACGGTCCATAAAAGTCCAGATGTGATAAAAATGTCTTCATTATTTTTCTGGAGAACTTCCGGCTAACCACTGGTCAGTGCCCGAGTGAAAGCTGAAAAGCTCCACGCGCACTTCCTATTCTTACATGGCTTCGATCTCACCTTGCTATACGTAACAGTTTCGCAACGTTACACACATGTGTATTCTCTTCATAATTCCATAATTTCGTTCGAATTCGGGTATTCGATAATGTTGATCACTTTTCCGCGCTTTTTTTATTCGTTTTGACACATTTTCGACACAGGACCTACTCAAATCTAATAGACCAGTGACCACTCTCAAAAATCAAAATGAATGAAAAAAACCTTAAATAATCGCGGAGTGCTCCTAGCTTAATTACGTATGAATGTGAAAGTAGATCATTTCGAGTTACCTGTGTGTTTGATTATATCCAACGTTAGATTATTGAATAGGAATCCGGGGAAAACGTTCGAGCTTTTTTAATGCAATTAGTATTTATTGTCAGATGATGATAGTGCAGGGAACACAATGTCACTTAAATTTTTCTTTTTCACAAGTATTCAGAGATGTTCTGGCGCGTGCTTCTTGCGATAGGCTACTATACGAAATGCAACGAAAGACGACCGCCAAGTGTTGGAGGAGGCGGATTGCGAAGTAGATATGCAGCCACCGTGAAGACACGCTTCCAGGAAATCTTCCCTTTCTCCTAATCCTTCTTTAAAATCATTAAAAACATATCAATCAGTTCTTCTTCTTCAGCCGGTGGTATCGATTCAGGTCCTCAGTCTAACCCATGATCGATTACTGCACCAGTCAGTTTTTCTAATACACCATCCCCATAGCTCTGTTCTCGTAGCCCCCACCATGAGCCAGCTCATCATCATTTTTCCGAATTCTTATGGCATCCTAAATGGTAACACAAGCTACGTTAGACAAAACTAGAACACCATTAGATAAGGGCTAAACAATTTATTCTATCTTAGGACTCAACAACTGCAGAATACATTATTACAAGGACAACAGTGAGTGAAGCAGTCAACATGGTCTTCAGTTATTTGAGAGACCAAATGAAGAAGTACCAAGCTACGATTCCACGTATCAGATAGCACAAGGTGAATGGAATGTATTGGAAGTTGAAAAGAACTCCATAAGAGAGAGAGAATTGAGCAGGAAACATGGATACTGGCTGGAGGATGGCGACGAAAATGATTTAAAAACGTGACTGTTAACTATATTCGGAAGTTGTTCGATTGCCGACGAATATTTAGACCCGTAACAAATGTTTTGACAAACCTATTACCTCTTATCCGGTTCCTAATTAATGTTTGTGAAAATCTGCTGAGAATTCAGATGTAATCAGCTGAGCGTCCTCGTTAGGTATACCTATGTCAATATTGCAGTGTGCAGTGATTCTTAATGATCTCGGTGATTAAGCTTGACAAAACGGAGTTATCAAGGAAAGTCAAGTCCTGTGAAATATTGCACAGCCAGGACGCGTGCATTATTCATGGTTTGATGGCTTCTTAAGCATAGCGCAGTTACACCGTTCCAACCCAAATGATACGACAAGAAGAGCCTCAAGCTCTCTAGGTATATATGTACGTATACATATTAGAGACATAAACTATTTTTAAGAAGCTTCGAATGATAATGAGATACTGTATTATGCTTGCCACTTCAGAATATCTCCATAGTTGGGTAACGATTTGTAAGTGTGAATAGTCAAGATTTGAATTCAAGTTGAGATAAATATCTATACTCAACCTTCTCAACAACGCCTTCCTAATATTTTATTAGAATCTCTAACGATACACTTCGACCTTACAGAAGTGCCAATCTTGAGTGGAGTTCATGCCACAAGAAATACATTACTTACAATTTAGTACATGTTTGTAATTAATCAGACGTTAGATTTGTATACGAATGAACAAAAAAATTTTACATTTCTTTTTTTTACACACAAACGAGCTATAACTGAAAATCTGTTTCCGGTACTGACAAATCTTCGTATATCGATGCAGAAATCGTCAGAGTTTCATGCAGTTCTAGTTGGATGTTACTCGGGTTCACAAATCATCCAAAAAACAGGAAAACTCGATCCGTTGTTGTTAGATATAAGAGCCCCATCGAATTAACTGAAATTTTCATCACACACAGCACCTAGTCTATCCCTATCTAGGATCGAGTGGACTTGAAGCGAAAAATCAAAGAAAATCGGTTAAAAAAAAGTTGTAGCTTATTATAGACTGCGTGTGAAGCTCCATTCGCGCTCTGCCCACTCCTACGCACTGACATGTGCAAGAGTGCGCAAATTATTACTTTTCTTACACTATATAATTTCTTCATTTTTTATTTTTTGTTTTCTGCAATTCAAATTAGACGTAGAATAATGTAACTGAAAGAGCAACGACTCTATTCTGAAATTAGTGATGCCCAAATTTTTTACCTTCTTTACTTTATATGATCAGTTTAAAACTTCAAATTTTTACGCTTTCAGTGAGAACATCCTGTATGAAATATGGGTTTTGATTTTATCTCATGAATGGAATATCTACATGGTACAATAGCTACAATGGTACATCTACGATTCTCAAGTAGCAATAAGTATATATATTTCATTTAAAGTCGTTTATTGATAAGAACAGAACACGTAATACTCAATGAGATAATTATAGACAATTTCTTCTGAGAGATAGAAAAACATGAAATCGTGTTTGTACATCTACGATTCTCAAGTAGCAATAAGTATATCTATCTCATTTAAAGTCGTTTATTGATAAGAACAGAAAACGTAATACTCAATGAGATAATTATAGACAATTTTTTCTGAGAGATAGAAAAACGCCATCAATAAACACGCACAGAAATAGTCAATCAGTACATTGCAGCTCTTATACCACAGTACCAGGTGACTGTCATTTGGTTGCATAATGTATACATTACATGTACGTAATAACTCATCAAGTGTCATGAAATTGTAGCAAAACTCCAATGCTGTAGATTTCTTGTATCGAGGACACGGATCAGCTTCGAATAAAAATTTCAGTGCCCATTTACGTATATTCGCAATGAAACTGAAATAGATCCTTTGGGTCCCTTCATATAAACCAGTACGAATTTTCAAATCCAGCGACTCAAAAGTGATTTGATTTTGTTTACAGGTTTGATGTCGATAGTTGGAATTTATCAAGAATTTCAAAAAAGATTCGAATTTCTCGAAAACAGTATTTTCATTGTATTGAAGGTATGTACATACATACAAATAACTACACTAATTTGTTCTTGACGTTACGTATGTATATGTGAGATTATACAAGGAACTTAAATCTCATCTAAATAATTTTCTTTCTGTTTCCGGTGTGCTTAAAAATGGTACAGAGAAATGCCTATTTTCATCGAATCCCCTTATATTGATGAAGGGCCTGTTTTTTTTTTTTTTTTTGTTTTTTTTTCATCAAACAAGAATTCGAAGTGACATCTATGACTCGTTAGAAGCGTGCCGACTAGTAAGTTGCGTTGAACCAAGATCCGTGGACCACGCATCCGTCATTCGACTGGCAATTACGCGCTAGTTGCCATCTAGTCAACATTGGTATGCGCAATACGCGTTGCACGCAATCACCGATCCGTGGCCCTCATAAATTCCGGCTTGAAAGTAGCATAGCCTATACCTAACGTAAACTCAACCGAGTATGATAATCGGCTATAAATGTAGCACTGCTGATCCTTCAACGTCAAATGTTGATTATTTCACTAAAATCCACGATGTTCATCTCGCACCAAAAATTCATCCGCAATCCTCTGATCCTAACTGATCCTTTTTTCGAAACGCTTAATGAATAAACTGCGACCGAAAAAGAGAACAATGTAAAGTTTAGTCGAGCCTGAGACAGTTCAAACAATGTTTGGTAAATTCATTCGAGACTGTAATGCGCTATAATTGTCTGAAAATGTCTAAGTGTTGAAGAAAAGAGGAGAGGTAGGGCCGAATCTGTAAATATTATCTGTTTTCATTCAATTCCAATGTTGAGGCCGAATGATTCGGTGGGACATGACAATTTGTCAACGTCAGGGCACAAGCTGGGAGCCTGTTGAGTTTCAAAACATCCGTCTGGTCATTTTGCAGAACACTCGACTTATTCATTTCGGACAGACCGATACACATTTTTGGTCGATTTTTTGAAATCGGCAACTATCGTACCCTTCGTTGTTATCTTTTGTATCACCGTTATCAATTTTACATTGATCGTATATTATGTCTGTTTTTGCTGAGAAAATAGCTTTTGAATACCGTTTTACTTTTCCCCTAGAGCCTAGAACACAAACTCATGGGGTCGGCTGACCTACGGAGATCGGGACCATTGTACGGTCACTCAGGGATTGTAATTCCGGATTCGGAAAGTTGCGAAAGGTCAAAATTCCAAATTTTTATACTACCGAGTGACAGTTTTCCCAAAGATTATTTCCCCGGGAATCTATACGTAGCCAATTTGAAAAACTCCGAATGGAAAAACACCGAAGGTTCAAAATTCCAAAAGCCAAAGATCCAAAAGGCCAAAACTTCGAATCTCGGATTTTGCGAGATGCAACGTCGTTTATTTCACAGCTTTGTCATGAGCTTCCCCTCAATTCGCGAATTTTTGGACTTTCTGAGTTTTGAACTTGTAGATTGTTGAGATATCTGCACGTCACTAACGTTTCTATAAACTCAAAATCGCGTCTCAAATAAATTCGGAATCTCGACCGTTCAGATTTTTTAGAATTCGGAACTTCATTCCTACCCCATCACTCATACGCACCGTGGACCAATCGAGCGAGGGATTTTGCTGTATGTGCCCACGTATATGTGTGAGTGACATCCATAGGGGAAAAAATTATATCACCGTCATAAGCGAGAAAAAAATTCAAGTGGTTATATAATTTTTTTTTCTATTCCGTGCTGCCCGCGTCGACTGACGTGGCTGACTCCCAAACTGTATCACTTAGATTTCTTTGGATCAAATGGGTGAAACAAGCTAGAGGCTACCGTCTTTCGGTGATTCCTCTCGTGGAGAACGTACTGTATTGGGTGATGAATAACCATTTCTCAGTCTATACTCGCGAATATTAAAATTATGCTACCATATTCCGAGTACTTTGCCCTTGAATTATCTGGAGTACTAGTTACTCTGGCCTTTGCTGTGTACGTCTATCTGAAATATGTGAAATTCAATTATTGGAGTTCGAGGAACGTTGATTATGCCAAGCCTGTCATTCCCTTTGGCAACTTGTGGCCTGTCCTTGCGGGAAAGTGTTCAATTGGTGAGACAAACAATACTTCAAATCGACGACAGTTTAGAAGAACGTGCTATCTTGATCAGGGATGATATTTTCATTGATAAAACACTGAAATTCGGGGTGCCCGAAGCATACAAATCACTGTATTCTAATGGATTATTTGATTGTGCCAATTATTCTTTTAATTATTCAAATCCTATACTACAGGAATGGAAAATTCAAGATAATAAGTTTGAACAATCTAAATTTTTTTCCAAATAAACTTATCCCAAATCCTCTGTTTCTGTGTATCATATCAAACCAAATGAATGAGAAAATGATTGGATCAATTTACTGATCTATCGAAAGAAAAAGCTTTAAATAATTCAGACAAACCAAATTTCAGTGCGGTATCAATGAAAATATCGTCCCTGATCGAGGTAGCATGTTCTTCTTTCGCAATTTGAGATATCATTTTCTTCTGGCACAATCTGCGATAGCACGTTCTTCTGATGTAATTTAACATAACGCTTTCTTCTGGAACAATTTGCAATAGCACGTTCTTCGATAGTGCCGTCGAAATAATATCCATGGGGGCGAATTGTATGGGGTAGGCCGAGTGAGCCATGATGGATTCTTTAGATTACAAATTTGGGAAATTTCTTGACTGATTATTTAATCGACACATTACCGAAATAAATGTGAAGAAACAGGAATAAGTGCGAGCTTGAAAATTTGCAATAAATTCAATATTACAAAATATACTCATGGTTAATCGTTCTCATTCAGAAATGAAGCAGCGAAATTTGAATCGCCTAGATAGACTGAGAAACAAAGTCGTTGAATCCAAGAAATCATTCCCCCACATACAGGCTGATATCTCGGAAACGAATAGAGATACGAAAAAAGTTTTTTACAAACGTTGCAGTGTTTAGAGGGGGAAAAAATTTGATGCAAGCAAATTTTCACCAGATGCCCTTGCCAAGGTAAATTCAAGGTCAACTTGGTTTTTTTTAATGGAACTCTATATTTTTGAATGCGTAATCGAATAAGAAGGTGAATTCTGCATAAAAAATCATGGGGATATGTATAGTCTAAATTTGATAGTTACGAAGATAAAAGCTGTTGAAAATTGAACAATCGGCGGGCTAGGCGCCGCATCGCACCCGGCGAGTATACGTCATTGCAAAAACGCTCAGCTGATGAAGAACTCGATTAAAATCCTGAAACTTTTTCTGACAGAGTACAATCTTCAATTAATCAATCGTAGAATCTGTAGTACTATGTTTAATAATATTTACTAATATTTAGTACTACAATTTTGGAATAAAATTGTTGAATTTTCTACATATCCGTGGTAACTATTGGTTTTATGTCATCACAGATTATTGAGTACGGTTTCGAAAAAAGTTTCAAGATAAGTACCAATCGAGTTGTCAATCAGCCGAACGTTTTCGCAATAACGCACTCGCCGGGCACGATGCAGTGCCTTGACCGCCGACCGTTCGATTTTCAACAGCTCTTATCTCCATATTTATCAACTTTAGACCAAACATATCCCTGATTTTTTATGCAGAATTCACCGTCATACTCGATTACGCATTCGAAAATATAGAGTTCCATTGAAAAAAAAAACCAAGTTGACCTTGAATTCACTTGGCAAGGGCATCTGGTGAAAATTGGCTTGCATAAAATTTTTCCCCCCTTTGAACACTGCTACTTTTGTAGAAAACTTTTTTTTGTACCTCTATTCGCTTCCGAGATATCATGTCTGTATCGATTAAAACCACCCACCTTGTGCAGTACATATTGCGTGACTAATGGAAGAAGGGCGCGAGCGCCGTGAAGTGGGATTAAAATGGCAAAAGGGCGTAAACAAAAAAATTTTCTACCATCTGATTGAAAAACGATTGAAATGAAAAGAGCTGCCGCAAAAATTATTTGGCACAAGGGCCTTAGCGCCCTGGATACGCCCTTTTGGCATCATCTTTATGAAGGAAATCAATATCCCGACTAATGCCACCAGTTTATGTCCAATGGAAAATTAAACATTTTTAGCAGACAAGCCCATTTGGACTAAGTCGGCAGGCATTTCTTTGTTGAAGTGAAGCCAAACAGGCGTAATCTCCAAATTAGGTTGTCAAAAATTTGAATATTTTCGCCGAGAACACCCTTTTGACATGAACTTTGTAGAAAAAATCCTGCAGCCGACTAATGCCAGAAGGGTGTGTCTCCTTCATTTTTGTTCGCAGTGCGATGTCATTATATTTTTTGGTATCGGAGAATCTCTTGTCGCATGATGAAAGAGACAGAATATCACGCCCTTTTACGTTTAAGGGTTACCAAAGGGCGTAAACATGTCGCTGAAGCCCTTTTTCAATTAGTCACGCGATATCTGTAGGTATGAAGCTGAAAATTTATTTGAATCTAGGGAAGACGAAATGAATGTACCTATTTCGACAGGCGAACACATCCGTGCCATGTATCTGGAGTTCAAAAAAAGCCCAGTATTTGGTTTATACTCTTTTCACAAACCGACGCTGGTCGTCAATGATCCCGATCTCATCCGTATCGTTTTGACGAAAGAATTTCCACACTTCCACGATCGCGGACTCTATTGCAATGAAAAGATTGACCCTATGACCGGGCATCTTTTCCTACTGCCCGGTGCCAGGTGGAGGTATTTGAGGACCAAGTTCTCGCCCACGTTCACTTCCAGCAAAATGAAGCAAATGTTCTTCACGGTCAGAGACTGTTCCGATGTACTGGTAACGTGTGCGGCAGAAATGGCTGAGAAATCTGGGCTAGTCGAAGTGAAGGACCTAATGGCAAGGTATGGTTGATTGTTCATGTGCTCGATTAAATTGAAATTTAGAAGATATAAGTTCTTATCGTGCATTCATAAACATCGCTTCGCCCTGGGTACAGATTTTCCACCGACGTCATTGCCTCGACAGCCTTTGGCATTCAGTGCAATAGTCTGCAGAATCCAGGTGCTGAGTTTCGAAAATGGGGTCGAAAACTTTTCGATCCCCAACCAGTTCTAGTCGCATGTGCGATCCTATTCCCAGAATTATTAGAACGATTCAATATTCCTACCATCGACAAGGATATTAGCGATTTTTTTATCAACGCATTCAAAGAAACCGTAAACTACAGGACAGTGAACAACGTTGTTCGGAGAGATTTTTTAGACCTGATCATGCAGCTGATGACCAAAGGCTATGTACAAAATACCGACGAAACTGAATCAGTGCCGATACCAGGTAACCCAAG
This sequence comes from Ametastegia equiseti, assembly GCA_963989295.1. NCBI lineage: Eukaryota > Metazoa > Arthropoda > Insecta > Hymenoptera > Tenthredinidae > Ametastegia > Ametastegia equiseti. The sequence goes on along the minus strand of OZ022389.1, from coordinate 17,385,900 downwards.
GATCAATTCTTCACTGGAGGGCCGAAATTTTAAATAATTGAAAACTTCATTCCTGACACAGATGCTAATATCGAGAAAATCACCATGCTCGAAGGAACTGCCCAAGCTTTCCTGTTCTGGGCGGCAGGCTTTGAAACTTCTTCGTCAACAGCGACTCATTGCCTCTACGAGTTGGCAATTCATCAGGATATTCAAGACAAAGTGGCTGAGGAAATCAACAGGGTCTTAGAAGAATCTGGTGGCATTACTTACGAGAGCATTAAAAAAATGGATTACTTGGACAAAGTTGTTGCTGGTTCGTTGACTCATATAATTGTGTTTTCATTCTCTTTGCTTGGGAGTCGAATCAACGAAAATTTGACGTTTTTTTTCTCGTAATTCAGAAACATTGAGAAAGTACCCATCTGTACCGGTCCTGAATAGAGAATGTACCACGGAATTTGATCTGACCGGCATTGGCCTCCGTGTCGACAAGGGAACTGCCATTATTATTCCCGTTTATGGACTTCATTCGGACCCCGACATCTACCCTGATCCGGAAAAATTCGACCCTGAAAGATTTAACGCCGAAAATATTGCCAGCAGACACCAGTACGCATATCTGCCCTTCGGCGAAGGACCCAGAAACTGCATTGGTACGTGGCTATCGTGTCCCTGAGATCTCTCTGGACTTTGTCAACTGATTTGCTATCGCTTTTATTGCAGGTATGAGGTTTGGCTTGGTGCAAACAAAGGTTGGTCTTCTCAGCTTGCTCTCCAAATATCGCTTCAAGCCAGGGCCAGGCTTCAAGATACCCTTAAAGATGAACTCTGGCAATTTTATAATGTGTCTATCAGGCGGCGTGACGCTCCGAATAGAAAAACGTTGATATAATTTTACAGGTCAACTATAGGCTAACGAGGGGTTATTATTTCTTGATATCACTGTGTCACTGTGGGATGAAATCAGGTTAGAAATCAAATGAAATCCCCTGAAATCAATAAATGCTGACATTTCATTGATTTCAGATGATTTAGAAGAAAATCACAATCATGCAATCAGTGAAATTATAAAATCAGGAAGTTAATAGAGAAGGTTCAACGTGCGCTCCGAAAAACGTGGTTTACGTGTACGGGCACACTAACTGCGATGAAAAAAAAAAGATACGGTCGAATTGTGAGATGCGAAATGGTGAGATAATTGAGCCCAAATCCCCCTACCCTATTGCATGGATATATGTAGATGAAATCATTTGAAATCATATCAAATCGTGAATCACCAAAAAATTCTCATGTAATCATATGACATCAAAGACTTCAAGAAATCATGTGAAATCATCCTGAAATCACGTGAAATCAGCAATCACTGTGTCACGAGATTCGGCAGTGAATAGCCCCTCGATCCTCACTATGCTATGGTGTAGTGTTTGAACACATTGACAATGAACTTAGGAATAATGAGGAAAATCAGTTTTCATAACACGTGCATGGAAAGTGAGGCTTTCCATGGCAGTTTTGCGGGACGAAACTAGCTGATTGCATGCTAGGTTAGGTTTGCGCATGCGCAGTCCATAATTAGCTCACTTTCGTCCCTTGGGCGAATTTCCATTTACTTTTGCGCATGCGCAGTCCACATTTAGCTCACTTTCGTCCCTTGAGCGAATTTCCAGTTACGTTCGTCCCCACTGATCTCTTATGGAGATCAGTGTTCGTCCCGCTAAACCGCCATGTAAAGCCCCACTTTCATGCACTTGTTATGAAAAGTATCGTGTGTGACGCGGGCTGAAGTTGGCAATGATTGCAACTCGTGTGATTGCCGCCCTCGCTTCGCTCGGGCGGGCAAACTTCACACTCGTCCGCAATCGCCAACTTTCGGCCCTTGTCACACAATATACTATTATTCATCTTCGATCGGAAAGGAAATCCAGGTTTCGGGGCGATCGAAACAGATAGATACAATTTTCTCGTGATTGCGCGTATGCCTTCGCCAAGCCTTTATGCTTTCTTTTCAATCTTGCTCTGAAATTTTCCTTCAATGTTCAATTTTTTCTTTTTTTTTCTTTTTCAATTATATTACTCTTTATTATGTATTTATATTCTTGATTTCCTCCTATGACTGATTTTTGTTACACGCTAATATAGAATTACACGTCTTATGTATCACCCGCCATTCTGGGTTCGCCTCTTGGACTAATAATGGACGAATAAATAAATACATAAATAAATGAAATGAGACACTGTATATACCTAAATCAATAGGAAGGTTTATTACGTGCGTATGGGCGTATTTTACTTTTCATGAATTTTGAAATGAGGCCATTGTGAGGTACTCATCCTTTTCTGCGGAATGCAATCAATTTTGAAACAAAACCAATTCAAGATGAATCGGTGAACATAATAGCCGTATCCGACTACTATCTGTGCCTCGCCTCAATTCGAGTAACAATACCGGCGTCGTGCTACAATAACTAGCTCCCGCTGATAATAGACACAGCCGGATTTTGTAATTTATGTAATTAACTGCAGAATCTCGGGATGCCTTACCGAATTTTCACAATATCCAGACGCCAAATTTTAATAGGAACCCGAATGAAACTGTTGAAGACGAAATTCAAGATCTCAACAAACAATCGCCAAAATACGGTTCTAGGGATATGTTGGTCAACCAGAGGTGAGATGAATTTATCTGATTAGTAAAGTCGTTCCAATTCTGATTGCACGAGTGGAATTATAGAGGTCACGGTTGCTCGAATCTGAAGCGTATAAAAGTGTTCTCAAAAATTTGTACCTGATGATACATCTAAACATTGTACGTATGTATGTGCTGAATATTTCAGAGCCCTGCAGATGCCGTATATTTAGAGCAGCGTTGTTTGGAATAAACGCAACTCGTCGTGGAAGCAGCAATTGAACTTACTGGTCATCTCTGTGTCCGATAAGATTGTAGCATTCATATACACAAAAGTATTCCTATCCGTACAGACAACTCTCGTATGCAATTATCAAATAAGCAGGAGCTGATTCAGTTGGAAAGACACTGTTCAGAGACCATCCGAGTATACGAGTTCTGTTTTTCAATTTCGTAAAGTTTAATTACCCCTCCACCAAGTTGCTGATATCAAGCTATGACACCGTATTCCGAGTACTTTGCCCTTGAATTATCTGGAGTGCTGATTGCCCTCGTCTGCGCTTTGTACGTCTACGTAAAATATGTGACCTTCAATTACTGGAGTCGTAAAAACGTTGATTATGTAGTGCCTGTTGTTCCGTTTGGCAGCTTATGGCCAGCCCTTTCGGGAAAGCTTTCAATCGGTAAGGCAATTAACTTTAATTCGGAAGTTAAAAAATACGTATCGAATACGTATAATCTTCATTCATTCGACTAGAAGTCAATAATTATACCGAAATATACGAACTTCACAGGTCAGCTGATCCGTGACAAGTATCTGGAGTTCAAAAACAGCCCGACATTTGGTTTCTACTCTTTTCACAAGCCAACACTTGTGATCAATGATCCCGATCTCATACGTCTCGTTCTAACGAAAGAATTTCCACACTTTCACGATCGCGGATTGTTTTGCAATGAAAAGATTGACCCTCTGAGTGGGCATCTTTTCATGCTGCCCGGTGCCAAATGGAGGTACTTGAGGACCAAGTTCACCCCTACGTTTACTTCCAGCAAAATGAAGCAAATGTTCTTCACGGTCAAGGAATGTTCCGACATGCTCGTAACGTGTGTGGCAGAAAGATCTGAGGAATCTGGGCTAGTCGAAGTGAAGGACCTAATGGCAAGGTATGATTGATTGTTCATGTGCCCGATGGGATTCCAAATCAGAAGATATACGTTCGTATCCTTCATTCATTTCCATTCGCCCTGGGTACAGATTTTCCACCGACGTCATCGCCTCGACAGCCTTTGGTATTCAATGCAATAGTCTGCAGAATCCGGACGCTGAGTTTCGAAAATGGGGTCGAAAGCTTTTCGAGCCCCGACCAGTACTAATCGCACTTGCGGTCCTATTTCCAAAATTATTAGAGCTTTTCCATATTCCTACCATTCAGAAGGATGTTAGCGATTTTTTTATCAGCACGTTCAAAGAAACCGTAAACTACAGGACAGTGAACAACGTAATTCGGAAGGACTTTCTAGACCTGATCATGCAGCTGATGACCAAGGGTTACGTACAAAGTACCGACGAGAAAGAATCCGTGCCGATATCAGGTAACCCAAGGATCTATTCTGTTCTCGAAGACCGAAATTTCGAAGAAATGAACACTTCATCCCTGATACAGATGCTAATACCGAGAGAATCACCATGCTCGAAGGAACTGCGCAAGCTTTTCTGTTCTGGGCGGCAGGCTTTGAGACTTCTTCGTCGACGGCGACTCATTGTCTCTACGAGTTAGCAATCCATCAGGATATTCAGGACAAAGTGGCCGAGGAGATCAACAGGGTCCTACAAGAATCTGGTGGCATTACTTACGAGAGCATTAAAAAAATGGATTACTTGCACAAAGTTGTTTCTGGTTCGTTGACTGGTATAATTTGTGTCGTAATTCGCTTTGATTCAGGAATCCAGCCAGCGAGCAATGAACTTTTTTTTTGTAATCCAGAAACGTTGAGGAAGTACCCATCTGTACCGGTCCTGAATAGAGAATGTACCACGGAATTTGATCTGCCCGGAATTGGCCTCCGCATCGAAAAGGGAACTCCGATCATTATTCCAGTTTATGGACTTCATTCGGACCCCGACACATACCCTGATCCGGAAAAATTCGACCCTGAACGATTCAACGCCGAAAATATTGCCAGCAGACACCAGTACGCTTATCTACCCTTCGGCGAAGGGCCCAGAAACTGCATTGGTACGTTGCCATTGTGTCCTTGATATCCTTCTGAACTATGTGAACTGATTTTCGATCTCTTTTATTGCAGGTATGAGATTTGGGTTGGTGCAGACAAAGGTTGGTCTTCTCAGCCTGCTCTCCAAGTATCGCTTCAAGCCAGGGCCAGGCTTCAAGATACCGTTACAGATGGACTCTGGCAATTTTATAATGTGTCCGTCAGGCGGTATAACACTTCGAACTGAAAAACGATGATATCATTTTGTAGAGCAACTATGCTCACGTCTGAATACCCAACAGACATAACATCATGCGAAAAACGTTTATTTCTCGATAAAAACTAGATATTTTGGCCTGTTTTCAAAAGGCCGTATTATCATTTTATTAACTTCCCGTTTCTCTGATTTCAGAGAAAAAAGGAAGTTGTTGTAATCACCCCGAAAATGAAAAGTTGAGTTTTTACCAAATGTCCACGTTTTGAGGTCTAGAGAATCATTTCCGACCATTTTTGGATGGACGTCTGTGTGTGTGTATGTATGTATGTGTGTATGTATGTACGTATGTGATCACTTTTTTGTCCGACGATATCTCGAGAACGAATCAACGGATTCTGATGACTCTGGTCTCAACTGACGCGCTTCTCCGTAACTTAAAACTGATTAGATTTTGGATTTGATCGGTCGAGTGGTTTTCGAGTTATTTGAAATCAAAATTTTGAAGAAAAAAAATTCAATTGCCGATATCTCGAGAACCGATCAACGGATTTTGATCATCTTGGTCTTCGTCGATAGTATTTGCTCGAACTTAAAAATGACTAAATTTTGAAATACATCAATGCAGTATTTTTTTTTTTCCAAATCAAAATTTTTGATTATTTCATCTCGAAATGAGTTGGAAAACGGGAAGTTCGAAGGCTGGCTTATAGTCAGCCAAACTCGCTTGTTTTTCCACCGGAATCAAATTATCTTTCAAGTAAACACGGTGTATAGTATTTGCGCACACTGGCAATACGCTTGCGAATCATATGAAAATTAGTTTATTTATCTTGGATCTGAGGAGGAATCCTGGGTTACGCGGTGATAAATCAAATGAATGTATAACATGAATCACTGTAATATAGGATCAGTTCTGAAATAAGACGATTGTAAGCTATAGTTCTTTTCTACAGAAAACAACTAATTTTTAATCAAAATCAATTTGTAATTGACTGGTGCCCTCGCAGCCAGGTGCTCTGGAGTCTGAAGCATGGTACTTAGTCTCCGTATTCGACTAGAATTTGTGCCCCATCTTAATTCGAGTAAAAATACTACTGTTTTGCTGAAATAACCAGCTACCGCTGATAATAGACACAGCCTGATTGTGGAATCTATAATGCAATTGACTCCGATGAAAATCGGGATGCCTTACCAAATTTTCACAATACCTAGGCGTTAAATTTCGGTATACAAACCCACGTGCAACTGTAGCAAACGAAATTCAGGATTTTAACTAAAGATCTCCAAAATGCGGTTTTAAATGGGTAAAAGTGTTCTCAAAAAATTGTGATGATAGATATAAATATTGCACGTATTTGACGATAATTGCAGAGTCCTGCATACGCCGAAGATTTGGAGCAGCCGTGTTTATACACGTAACTCATCGTGAAAGTATCAAATCAACTCGCTAGTCACCTCTGTGTCCGATAAGATTATGGCATTCATAAACACAGAAGATATAGTATTCGAATTTGTACAGTCGGCCACTCATGTGTAACTATTAGATCCCCAAAAAAGCACCTCTGGTGCAAAAACTTTTCGCCAAGTACATTAATGTGTAGATCCCTCAACCAAAAAATTAAAGGTGTTGTGCTCGTTCGCTCGCTACGCTCGCTTACTCGATTGGCTTATAATTTTCATCATATAAAAGTAGTGAAATCAGATACAAGTGCCAAGTACCCATATAATACTACTCAACCAAAAAATAAAAAACATGGTGCTCGTTTGCTCGCTCACTCGATTCGTGTATGATTATCTGGTGTAGAAACAATATGGATAAAAGACTTAGAGATCACATTCTTGAAAAAATATTCATGCTGAAGAATGGATTAAAAAAAAAAATGGAAAAAAAAATTTGGAGGAAGTGGTTCTTCGGCGGGCCGATGAGTAAATGATTATTGGAGGACATTGAAGTGGTTCGCAATGTAGACTTCAGTCTTTTTTCTATGAAAGGCCCGCCAGATACCACATCCTCCAAATTTTTTTTTCCATTTTTTTTTTCATCAATTCTTCGGTATGAATATTTTTTTCATCACTCTAACCTCAAAATCGCAACTTCGTCGCGATTTTTCGGCTTTTGTGATGAAAAATAACGATCGTTGCTCGTACGTAAAGACTTTTTGACGAAACTCGTTACAGCCCTCGCCTTCGGCTCGGGCCGTAAGCCTCTCGTTTCGTCAGAAAAGCCTTTCCGTACTCGAACTGTAATGTACTATTCAAGAATGTGATCTCTAAGTCTTTTATCCATATTGTTTCTACACCAGATAATCATACACGAATCGAGTGAGCGAGCAATCGAGCACCATGTTTTTTTATTTTTTGGTTGAGTAGTATTATATGGGTACTTGGCAGTTGTATCTGATTTCACTACTTTTATATGATGACAATTATAAACCAATCGAGTGAGCGAGCGTAGCGAGCGAACGAGCACAATACCTTTAATTTTTTGGTTGAGGGATCTACACATGAATGTACTTGGCGAAAAGTTTTTGCACCAGAGGTGCTTTTTTGGGGATATCAGTTCTTTTTGTGGGATTTTGCTTGACCGGCTAATAATAGTGCTCGCTCGCTACGCTCGCTCGGTTTTTTAATTCTTTGCTTAGCTGTTCAGTCAACTTCTGTTTTCTTTCTTCCTCAACCATCCATCTTCTCATTTCCGTATTTTTGAAGATAAGAAGGATTTTCTGGTGTCATTTGACAGATAAAAGATGGATCTATGTTTGTGCTTCGGCCAAATTTCGATTTCATTTTCAATTTTGCGGGAATCGTACGCGAAAGTACGCTATCTTTGAGATGAGACACAGCGAAGGGTGAATTTTTTTTCAAAATTCGGCCGAAGCACAAACATAGATGCATCTTTTATCTGCAAAACGAAACCACAAAATTCTCATTATCTTCAAAAATACGGAAATGAGAAGAGCCGTCACGAAGCTCTGAACACGGAAAAGACCGCATCAAATCGCCCCCCACTCTAGCGACCTCTCAGTCGCTCCTTCACACTCGCAGCTGCTTTACTCTCTCTCTCTCGCCTCAGTATATGCGGGAAGCGGAGTAGCCCGCGCTCTCTAGGTAGTCAACGCCCTTAAACTGTTCCGAGTACATGAAGTGGGCATTCTATTACGGACGGTCAAGCGTTTACGAGATGAACCATTAGAATCGACTATATCGCAAAGATCCCATCCGAAAGTGACGTGAATTTTGTAAAGTGTAATTGTATCCCTCTACCAAGTTTTTAATATTAAAGCTATAATGACACCGTATTCCAGGTACTTTGCCATTGAATTATGCGGCTTGCTAATCGCCATAGCCTGCGCTGTCTACGCCTACCTAAAATATGTGACCTACAATTACTGGAGTTATAAAAACGTTGATTATGTAGTGCCTGTCGTACCTTTTGGCAGCTTATGGCCAGCCCTCTCGGGAAAGCTTTCAATTGGTAAGACAAACTTTAAAGTTAAGAAGCGGAAAAAATTCCAAATAAAGTTGAAAAGTTGTTTGAATCTGTGAAAAAAGTACCAATTTATATACGAACTTCACAGGCCAGCTGATCCGTGACAAGTACTTGGAGTTCAAAAGAAGGCCCGCATTTGGTTTCTATTCTTTTCACAAGCCAACACTTGTAATCAATGATCCCGATCTCATCCGTCTCGTTCTGACGAAAGAATTTCCACACTTTCACGATCGCGGAATCTATTGCAATGAAAAGATTGACCCTCTGACCGGGCATCTTGTTTCGCTGCCTGGTGCCAGGTGGAAGTATTTGAGAACCAAGTTCACCCCTACATTTACTTCCAGCAAAATGAAGCAAATGTTCTTCACGGTTCAAGAATGTTCCAACGTACTAGTAGCGTGTGCCGCGGAAAAAGTTGAAAAATCCGGGCTGGTTGAAGTAAAGGACCTAATGGCAAGGTTGGTTCATCGCGTCCGTTTACTCTATTAAATAGGAAACTTGCATGCATTCGAAATCTCTATAATTTCTTATTGGAGTCTGAAGACGGATGAAAAAGAATGAATTTCCCAAGACAGTTGGTTTTTTAATGCAATATTAACGCTGCAATAATTTTTTTTATTGCAGTCACTTTTCCTGAAAAATTTGAATTGGCAGCCATATTGCTGGACTCGTCCATCAGCGCCCCAAGCGCCGCGTCCGGAAACTATGCCCCACTGTACGTTATAGCTATACATAATATACATAGTATATCATATAAATATGTCTGTGAGTGTAACTTCTGCTAGCACGGCGCGGAAAGTGTTTACAGTGGCGCATAGTTCTCAGCCGCGACGCTTGCGGCGCTGATAGACGGGTCCAGCAATATGGCTGCCAATTCAAATTTTTCACGAAAAGTGAGTGCAATAAAAAAAATTGTTGCAGCGTTAATATTGCTCGAAAAAACACTGTCTTAGAAAATTCATTCTTTTTCATCCCACTTTCGAATAAAATTAAAATTAAAAAACATGCAAGTTCCCTATTGGGATACAATTACAGACCCAAGTTCTTACCTTATATTCATGACTGTTACTCTGCCCCGGGTACAGGTTTTCCACCGACGTAATCGCTTCGACAGCCTTTGGTATTCAATGCAATAGCCTGCAGAATCCAGACGCCGAATTTCATAAATGTGGTCGAAAGATTTTCGAGCCCCGACCAATACATAACGCACTTGGATTCTTAGTACCAAAATCATTAGAGCTGTTCAGTATTCCTTTCACTGACAAAGATGTCGGCAATTTCTTCATCAACGCGTTCAGAGAAACCGTAGAGTACAGGATAGCAAACAACGTGGTCCGGAAGGACTTTTTGGATCTGATCATACAACTGATGACTAAGGGTTATGTACAGAATACTGACGAAAAAGAATCCGAACCGATATTAGGTAACCCAATGATCTATTCCGTTTCGTAGGACCAAAATGTTACTGTTGAAATAACAAGCTTATTTCTGAGACAGATGAAGATCACGAGAAAATCACCATGCTCGAAGGAACTGCGCAAGCTTACCTGTTCTGGGTGGCAGGCTTCGAGACTTCTTCGTCAACGGCGACTAATTGCCTTCACGAGTTGGCAATCAATCAGGATATTCAGGATAAAGTGGCTGAGGAGATCAACAGGGTCTTACAAGAATCTGGCGGCATTACCTACGAGAGCATTAAAAAAATGGATTACTTACACAAAGTTGTTTCTGGTTCGTTAACTGATATAATTTTTGTAACGTAATCCTCATTCATCCGGAAGTCTAATAAACGAGCAATTAACGTTTCTTCGTCACCCACAGAAACGTTGAGAAAGTACCCATCGCTACCAATGTTGAATAGAGAATGTACCAAGGCGTTTGATCTGCCCGGCATTGGCCTCCACGTCGAAAAGGGAACTCCGATAATTATTCCGGTTTATGGACTTCATTCGGACCCCGACATATACCCTGATCCGGAAAAATTCGACCCTGAACGATTCAACGCTGAAAATGTTGCCAGCAGACACCAGTACGCATATCTACCCTTCGGCGAAGGACCCAGAAACTGCATCGGTACGTGGCCATCGTGTCCCTGACATCTTTCTGGACTATGTGAACTGTTTTTCTATCGCTTTTATTGCAGGTATGAGGTTTGGGTTGGTGCAGACAAAGGTTGGCCTTCTTAGCTTGCTCTCCAAGTATCGCTTCAAGCCAGGGCCAGGCTTCAAGGTACCTTTACAGATGGAAAAGGGCAATATTCTACTGACTCCGTCAGGTGGCATATCGCTCCAAATAGAAAAACGATGATGTCATTGTATGGCCCAACCAAGCTCAAATCTAATCACAAATAAATACACCCTGTTCCATTTTTGAGAAAGCGATCAGGTGATTAATGCTCCCCAATTCGAATGAAGAGTATTCATAATCTTACTTTCAATCAGCGATTCCTCGCTCGTACAATTCTCTTTTCACAGCTGCATGATCAGGATCTTGGAACTATTTTTGCAAACATCTACGAGCTTGGCGAATTACTATATTATATAGTATCTTTTTGTACGGTGATCGACCCTCCTACCTAGAATTACCTATATGAATTCGATAATTCTGCAAATTTCAATACTGGTAACGGCCATGGCTCGTAAACCTTCAATGTTAATTGTGACAAGAAGAAGAAGAAGAAATGGGATTTTTCGAAAATTTCTCGGTGGTCAGAGCGAGAAATATTTACATCGCAAAGTTTAAAAGTCCTCAGTACCTGAAGCAAAACCTTATCTGTATACATCGACGCGTATGAATTTTGAAATAATACCACTGAAAGTTGCTCTTTTCGTTATAGAATGCAATTAGTTCAGTGGGAAAGAAAAAATTAATTCAAACTTACTCCCACGCGACCTGCCGAACACCTAATGGACACAGCACTGACACAGTGTTTCATGATAACATCATGATAAACACAGAGTCACCGGGATCAACTATAATCTGCTATGTCATTTGTATAATGAAAAATAATTCTAGAGTAGACCTCAATTTGAATAAAAACATGGCCGACTTGCTACAATCACAACTTCCGCTATGATGCGTGGATACTGCCTTATGTTGATTCTATACCGCTGAAAATCGCTGTCCTTGTATAAGCTAATTGCGTAGCTTATAAACGGAGGAACCAAGCATGCTGAAGGTGTTCTTTCTATAAAAGCTTCGCACCCCATAGATAAAGATACTCGAAGCACCGCACATTTCATAAAGACGAAAAGGAACAAAAAATTGACTCTAAGAAACAGCGAATTCCTAGTTTTGCCTTTGATGCCGTAAATAGTAATAAAATGTCCCCTCTAAATGCCAGAGATGAAGAGCTGCTACCTTGTATAAGGTGGTTCAGGTGATCTTCCGCGACGCGATCCAGTCTAGGGCCGTCTAGCTACAGCCAGCTTATAGGAAAGCTTCGTGTGAGTGGAGAGCTGGAAAGCATCTCCAAGTCGACCGCGATCTCCAGGAAGTCAAAATCGAAGGAAAAGTGGGAATAAGACCCATAGTTCCGTGACGGAAATCGCTCCAAAGTAAACGTCACGTCCTGCTAGAGTCTCGTCTCGAATATTTTCCGCGGCTACGGCATAGAAGTATGAATTTGGCGGCTGGAACCTCCGAAAAGATAGATGAGCTAATGAGTCCGATCAGAGCGATAACCAAAGATCGTCGAGTTGGTCAGGATAACTGATGTCTTCCACGTTTCTCCGCAGTAGTCGATTATTATATAATCAAAGAATAATCGACGGTTGAACGCAACAACATATCTCAAAATTTGGTTCAACAACATCGTATTTCAGAATTAAGGGTAGAAACGTCGTATGTCCTGTGTATTAAATAAATACATATGACGAATTTGAGTAGAATCCGGAAATACGATGTCGTTGAACCAAATTTTGAGATACGATGTTGTTGTGCACAGCCGTCAAATTGGTGCTGTGTAGCCAAATTATTGCTGGTGAGATAAACCCGCAATGTTAACAGTCACGAATTGATTAGTTAATTTTGGGGTATTATCGTACCGGGTACGAAATTTGGTGAGATATTAAGTTCAGCGGATGTTGGGCGATCTCGAATCGCTTTATTTATTTTACTGAATTGGTAGCAAGTATCGTACGGATCAGTCATTTGTTTTATGGAATTGTTCAATGAATTAATTCGCGATTGGCTGTTGGTACTTGCTAACTTTGATTGGATAGATTTGATTAGATTTGTGAATTGGTTAGTCCTGACCTGTCACATGTTCCTTGAAATATTGCGAACGTATAGTTGTGGCCTGAAAAATTATTCTATCATCTTTATGATATCGTTATTATGGATTTTATTTTAATTGATACCATTTTTCATTCCCGTTGATATAGTTAGTTATATTTTCATAAATCTCGTACTGTTTCGACCGGTCAGAATATTACCGATATTGTTGACTAATGATTGTTCTGTGAAACTAAAAATTTCTATTGTATCGAATCATTTTTCTCCTAAGATAATTAATTAAAGTTTTATCACGTGAAAGAATCTGAATCCAATAAATATATCTATATTTCGTGTGTAGATAGTTCTAAATAATTGAACAATGCAAAATAACTTTCACTGGTCATTTTACGGGTCAAAAAATAAATGAAATTGAATAATGTGAACAAGAAAACAATCAAATTAATCACTTGAACGTAATAAGGAATATGGTAAAAAGTCAAATACACTTTGGCCCACTGTTGCCTTCAAAGTTTGGTGATCACTATTCCATATTCTTTTATTTGTCTTGCATGGATAGTAGTTCGTAGGGACTGAAATATTTCTTTAGAAAGCATTAAGAACTACGATTTTATTTCAATTGGCCATCTCTCCCTTACGGCCATCTCCCCCGGACTTACCCTGCTTTAACTAAATCATCGTTAACGACCTCCTCTACCGTTATCTGATCGATCTTGCCTAACCAGGCATATCCGTCATGAAATTACTAATATTTACATATTCGTCGATTCAATAATAACTGACGTTAACGAGCGTCTGCAGGCGCTCAGCAAACTGAAGCATGCTGAAATTTTCGATAGCGATTTTCTTGGAAACAATTTGGCATCAACACAAACAACGAAATACGTGTTTAATCATTTTTCAAATGCAGGGGCTCGGGCAATCTGATCCATGAGCAATGCTTCTCGGGTTCTCCTGATCGAGAGTCCATATGTGATAGCTAAAAACAGAATAATGGTCCCAATCGTATTTAAACGTAAATTGACGTATTACGAAAACGTCAAGAATTGAAACAGCTTCGTTGGAGGAAACTGCACGGTCATTGTGCGACAAGTGATAATTAACTGTCTGGTCATCGCTACGTCTTATGAAACAGTGACACGCTCGCGCCTGGAGCATGATCGCTTATATACACAGAATTGTGTTGGCTGGTACAAACTACCATTAGGAAAAAATAATTTGACGAAGATGAGCTGATTTAGGTGGGACAAATGTGCCGCGAGTATATAAAGTGACATTCTGCTGCGACCTGATTCACATTATAAAATGTACTAGAAGTAGCCGCGCACTACGGCAGATCCAGCCAAAATAACGTGGAATTTTCTGAAATATATTGTAATTCCTCGGTCGAATTGGTGATATTGTATAACTATGGTACCGTATTCTAAATACTTTGCCGTTGAATTATGCGGCTTGTTAATCGCCATAGCCTGCGCTGTCTACGTCTACCTAAAATATGTGACTTACAATTACTGGAGTTATAAAAACGTTGATTATGCAGTGCCTGTCGTACCCTTCGGCAGCTTATGGCCAGCCCTCTCGGGAAAGCTTTCAATTGGTAAGAGAAACTTTAGTTCAGATGCTAAAAAAATCCATAGATAAAATTAAAAAGTTGCTTGAATCTGTGAAAAATCTACCAATTTATATGAACTTCACAGGCCAGCTGATCCGTGACAAGTATTTGGAGTTCAAAAAAAGGCCAGCATTTGGTTTCTACTCTTTTCACAAGCCAACACTTGTGATCAATGATCCCGATCTCATACGTCTTGTTCTGACGAAAGAATTTCCCCACTTTCACGATCGCGGACTCTATTGCAATGAAAAGATTGATCCTATGACCGGGCATCTCTTTCTACTACCCGGTGCCAGGTGGAGGTATTTGAGAACCAAGTTCTCGCCCACGTTCACTTCCAGTAAAATGAAGCAAATGTTCTTTACGGTCAGAGACTGTTCCGATGTACTGGTAACGTGTGCGGCAGAAATGGCTGAGAAATCTGGACTAGTCGAAGTGAAGGACCTAATGGCAAGGTTGGTAGATTGCTGAATTGTATTGAAATTCAAAAGATCGAAGCTTTTATCATATATATTCATGAACACCCTGAATACAGATTTTCCACTGACATCATTGCATCGACAGCCTTTGGTATTCAGTGCGATAGCCTGCAGAATCCAGACGCCGAATTTCGCAAATGGGGTCGAAAGGCGTTCGAGCCCCGACCAGTAAGAAACGCACTTGCAGTACTGGTACCAAAATTATTAGAACGGTTCAATATTCCTATCACCGATAAAGATATTAGCGATTTTTTCACAAACGTATTCAAAGATGCCGTGGAGCACAGGACAGCGAACAATGTAGTTCGGAAGGACTTTTTAAACTTGATAATGCAGTTGATGACCAATGGCTATTTACAAAATACCGACGAAAAAGAATCCGTGCCGATATCTGGTAACCCAAAGATCAATTCTTTTCTGGGGGACCAAAATTTGGAAGGATCGAAAACTAATACACAAAATACAGACGGAAAAGAGGCTGATCCCATGTCAGGTAATTTATCGATCAATTCTGGTCTACAGGAAAAAAATATTCAAAATTTTGATACTTTGATCCTGACACAGAGGCCAACAGCGAGAGAATCAACATGCTTGAAGGAGCTGCGCAAGCTTTTTTGTTTTGGGTAGCAGGCTTCGAAACTTCTTCGTCAGCGGCGACCCATTGTCTTTACGAATTAGCAATCCATCAGGATATTCAGGACAAAGTGGCTGAGGAGATCAACAGGGTTCTACAAGAATCTGGCGGCATTACTTACGAGAGCATTAAACAAATGGATTACTTACACAAAGTTGTTTCTGGTTCGTTAACTGATATATAATTTTTGTGACGTGATCCTCATTCATCCGGAAGTCTAATAGACGAGCAATTAACGTTTCTTCGTCACCCACAGAAACGTTGAGAAAGTATCCATCGCTACCGATGTTGAATAGAGAATGTACCAAGGCGTTTGATCTGCCCGGCATTGGCCTCCGCGTCGAAAAGGGAACTCCGATAGTCATTCCGGTTTATGGACTTCATTCGGACCCCGACATCTACCCTGATCCGGAAAAATTCGACCCTGAACGATTCAACGCTGAAAATATTGCCACCAGACACCAGTACGCTTATCTACCCTTCGGCGAAGGGCCCAGAAACTGCATTGGTACGTTGCCATCGTGTCCTTGATATCCTTCTGAACTATGTGAAATAATTTTCTATCGCTTTTATTGCAGGTATGAGATTTGGGTTGGTGCAGACAAAGGTTGGTCTTCTCAGCTTACTTTCGAAATATCGTTTCAAGCCTGGACCAGGCTTACAGATACCGTTGCAATTGGACAGTGGCAATTTAGTGTTGTGTCCATCGGGTGGAGTCACGCTTCGAATCGAAATACGATAATATCATGACTCAAGGCAACTATATGCTCAGGTCTAATCATAACAGTGTAGATTACTGTGATGTTACTGCAACCATGCACTGCAATCTTGCACTGGAATATGGACGATATTATTCCGGTTCTATGCTGAAATTTCATCAATGTCGATCAGTCACACATTCTCACGGGTATTGCTTGGTGTTCCAATCATACCGGGGGCAATTAGGATTGAACCCTTAACTTCGACCTGGTTGAACTCGTAGCTGATCCCATGCTGGTTCGATCTAGGGTTATACAGCTGACCTTATACTGGTGCATCAGTCCGAGGCCGTATAATCAAAAAACCCGAAATTGAAACTTCAGTAATTTTACGAGCCACCATTTTCGAAGTAAATCAAGGTTATGACCAATTTTTTTTCACTTTACTCGAATATCAACAGTAGGTATATTCATGTCCTGCAGTGTTGTTCTTCCGTATACTCTATCACCGCATTTCACTTCGCCTTGGCACACCTTTGATGTTTCACTCAATCTTTGTGCCCAATACAAATATGTGATGAATATACGGCTTGCATAGAAAGATTAACATTTTTCAAATTACGCGCGAAAAGCAGCATTTGACATTTGATCATAACAGCGAGGAAAACTTATACGATTAGCCACCGCGCATTCGTTTCCTTGGTAAAGATGAAGCGTAATTGTGGGATTCTGGAGTATATTTTGATAGCGGTACAGAACCACTGCTGTATCATTGTACATTCACAGCTTTACCTTCATCATTTTGACGCTGTATCTGCTAATTCAAACTATAGATCGAGAGTCGAAATTTTTTAGTATATGATTAAAATATTCCAGGAGCATCACGTCATGTGTTTTAATAATAGAATAAGAGAGTTGGAGCTAAAATTTCGATTGCATCAAACTTACTACTCATAGTCTTTTTAATTATTTGGATATTATAGCAAATTTTCAATAAAACTGCAATTCCAGTGAAGAGCTATATTGAAGCCCCTTCCATTTATGCAAAGCACAGTGGAGTGGCCCTTATTTTTGGGGTCGATGTAATATTTTTACACAACACGGTTCGGAAATGAATTTCTATCAATTGATTTCATTTATTTCAGTAGATAAGGAAAATAATATCTAGGACATATTTTTCATTCTTTCGTTCCAACCAGAATTGAACCCTACAACAATATGACATCACCCATGTACATATTTAATAGGTACCTATGCAACAAAATCAATCGAATTCAATTGCTTATAACTGACGTATTCATAATTTTCAACCAAAATTAAAAAAGACATCCTGATCATTTTGGCACACTATGCACTCCCACAAGCAAAAACTAAAATTTCATACAAACTCTCAATTTCGTTATTCACTTTAGTCTGTACCCTTACTGGTTTCGCTGCCAAAAAAAAAAAAAAAAAAAACAAGTTAAACAAAACCAAGTAAAACCAAGACGCGTTCGCGTCGTTTTTGACGAATCAACAATTGAGTTCAAACCCTTGAGTACATTTCTCCATGCAAATTTGCACCACGTCCGCGTGTATTTCAAATGGGCCCAAAAATATGTTGCGCACTTTGGGGATTACGAAAATTCACTGACGAACATGTTCTCTGTTCGTCCTTTATCCTTACGGACGTTTTCTACAGCTGAAAGTCATTTACATTTTATAGACGTCGTTGATTGAATACGACCAAACGTCCGAACATGAGCTGTAGGACAGTATAACATACCAACATGGTTTCTGTACATGTGTGTGCGTAACCTGTATACACTTATCACCCGGCAGCGCCGTTCATGACTTACTCAAGTGAGAGGCCACTTTTGGGTGAATATGGCATGAAGTTACACAACACATAGGCTTGTTTCGACTTTCGTGGAGATATTTGCTTGGCACATGTACATCTGTTTGCCAAAAATTTTTTGAATATTTTTTTCAAAAATAAACCTGGGTCTTGAAATCGAATTCCGACACACCTCTTTCATAAATGGGAATCAGAAATGATCTGGACGGTTTTGATAAACTGCGGGACCATTTTGGGAGCAGCTGTACTGTACTACGTACTTCTCATCCGTATAAACGTATGAGTTCTAAATACATTTATCCAATTGTAGTGCAGTTAGTCATGGTAAGATTTTACTGAAAATTATCAGCTTTGAGGAGGTAAGACCTCCTACATTGACTACATTATGGTTATTCACGTATTTTAACAGGAGACATATTTGCGGTGCAGAAATTAAGACAATCAAATATTATATCTGTACATATAGAATCGGTTATATCCTGGAAGCTGCCCCATAGTTTATCTCACTATCGACTGTGTGAGAAGTAAGTAGAAGCAGGCAAAAAGCAGCATAACAGCCTCAAGGATCGGTATATCTCCATATGCAATAGATTAAGATCGAAATTCTTAGTTAGTTACCAAGGAAAACGATTGGTGAACTAATGATTATTTTTTCACCTTTCATTTCAGACGTTTCAGCTTTCTTCGGATAGACAAATAGACCAACATCTGTTCGAAATCATTGACGTGACGTCAGCGGAACTATCGGGACTTCGAGAATTTTTTGAATTTGCGAAACTCGTTCCTGACATGACAAATACATTAGCAACTCATTTCCTTAATCGGCTATGCACTCAATCATTTCACAATGGCCGGTATTCATAATTAGCCGTTTTAGGCGCTATATACAATAGTCAATAAGACTTAACACAAGGTTCAAGTTCCTGTGTGTGTTGCACATGGAAGTTTAACGTCAATTCCATTTTCTCGAGCACTTGTCTTTGTACTAGATGGAAACAGAGTCAATTTGACATCGTGCGCTTTTGCGAATGATTGAAGGAAATTTTCCTTGTTTTTAGGATGCAACTTTTTGGCTTTCTAAGACTGATCGAGAGGTAAGCACAGGTGCCAACGGACTCACATAATTTACCACTGCGGCCCTGCCTCCAACAAGACAACACTGTACCAGTTGCCCTTGAGATTTTTTTTTGAACGGACAACTGTACTTGTAGGATTCCTATTCGCTGATCCTTTCACTTGTCAGAATCGAACGGAGTATGTTTCTGCTGCGTATAAATCATACCATCAAAGTACCGATCGTATGAGTTTAACCAACCAATCGGTTCTACAGAAAGCGAGTTGAGTCCCCGCCGAGCCTCCGCCGAGCCTCCGGTCGATCCGTCAATTTTTTGCGCTTGGAATAATAATCAGCGGAACTCGATCATTGGCAAAATTTTTGAATAAAAATTCGGCTAATCGCTATTCGCACACTCGATCAGGTTTTTGCTATTTGAATTTAGAACGTAACTTATTTAACGGTTGGTGCCATTCGCTTGATGGGGACAGTGGGTCCTTCGACTCCTTTGGGTGTCGAGTATGGTTTGGCAAAAGAATGGAACGAAAGGTTAATCAATAAATTTTGACACGGTTGATATCGCTAATATACACAAAAAAAACATGATAAGTTCGCACCACAAGGTTATAGGAGAAAAACACCGATGACGCGTATGGTATTATGCGTATAATATCTATGTGTCTTGCTATATATAGGTGTAACTATGCAAATCTTATACCCAATGCAATTATACACAAATGTATGCCTGATGTAGGTATATACATGCCAGACAGCATATTTGGTGATGGACAGAACAAACAGTAGATAGAAACGTAATATGAAATAGACATGAAGATTGCATTGCCGTATGCCTATTGAAAAAGGGTAATAAACTAATAATGCATGATCATCATCAGCACGAAGAAGAAGTATATCGAAGGTCACTTCAGTGTTTCGAGAACTGAGGGAAAATTCATTTTTCGAAAGTACTAGTAACTTGGGAATGAAAAAAATATTGTAAATCCCACAAATGTACACGTTATCATCGTGTGATATGTTGATACCGAACAGAATTAGATAACTGGAATGCCAGACACGATAACTATAATTGGAGAGAAAGTGCGAATCTAAAAAGCATCGGCATGTGCTGAGAAAATGGATGTGCGACTTTAAAAATCACTGCAGACAGTTGGCTGACCTAACCACGTGCGGGTTATAGAGCCAACCGAACTAATGCGGAACTCAAAGCCTAATCTCGCGGCGCAGGTGATTACTTTCCTCCAGTCGACAAATAACTTCAAAGAATCCATTTTCGTCCATAAAAATAATATTTCCATGCCAAATAACTGTTCGTGTCTCTAGGAAGTTTATGCCCGACATATTGTTTGGCTATAAGCTAAAAATATAATTCGCCTAACAAAAGCAGAGCGTATACTTGCTCCTGTTCGTAAATTTCCACTATTCAGCTACCGAGGCTGCTCACCCTGATGAGCTTCAGAATTATTTGAATCGCATCTCTGAGTACCAAGACGGAAAATGATATGGTGAGATGATGTTTTGCAGAATATTATAGTTTTTATTCTGAGAAAACCACTAAAGAACTATAGTGAAATGTTTCTTCGATTCATTGAGGAATTACATTTCGATTAATTTACTGTCAGTGACTCCAAAAAATGGTATTTCGATCAAAATTATTATTTAGGATTGAAAAAATGGCCAGTCACTTGGGGTGCCCCCCATTCCCACTGCATAGCTGAGCCAAGTAATTGCCTTGCCGTTGTCTTCGCATAAGTTTGTTTTTTTCATCATTGGCATGTGCATCACAATAATTCAGTGTAAAAATATAAAACCTAATTTACTAGTGCTGAATTTGAATAGGCAATGAATCGAGTTTTAATAATCATATATATGATATGTAAGTCTTCACAAACAAAGTATGATATAGGTAGATAACGAATACTCAAAGACTTGATTATTCGATCTGTTGAATAACGGGGTAAATCTAACGATCTATTCGAGTCAGGTACGACACCTGACTCATACACGGCATGTTCACCACGTTAACGACCGCTGAAATTTATGATCGTTTATGGATAAATAGATAGATAATCTTTCATTACGTTATGGGACTATGGGAACCCGTAAAACGATGAATACCAAAAGAGAAATAATAGCAACAAAAGCTAAGATTCTCATTGTCAGTTGTACCGGATCTAACGAGTTCAACTATGATTAACTAGATCGGCGACAGGGGACATTGGGACTTGACCTAAAGCTTCCTTTTTAAACGACCAAAAGAAAGCTGATCGAAGATTCCTCCCACAAGTTTCGAGCTCTCAGGGTAACAGGTTTGTATATGAATGAAAAAACTTTCAGCATTCTACGATTAAAGTGCAGTCGGCACAGGAAACCGGTCACATTATAATATTTTAATTTATCAATGCGAAAAGTTTCCACACAGTTTCATTGTGGAGGGCTGAAATTTTTTTTCGTCTCGATCCTAAAGGTTCAATAGATTTCGAATTCACCAAAACTGATTGTTCAACCGACTTGAATACTCACGTGATTAAAATTAGGTAACGTAATGAAAGGAAAAAAAAATCTGCAATCCCCCTGATCCGCACGTGTGGAGTGAAAAAGTGAGGCTTGGCATAGCCCTACGCGAATGTAATCCGTCTTGTGCAAAACCGGTATTAACATGAGCTATGCTATGGAGTATAGCGCCGCTTGATCGACCGCCTATTCAGTTACGCGAGAAAATCGAAATGATCAGTACAGTGTAAGAGAGCGTCTAAGTCTGTTGTCTCTCGTTGCTATAATTTATCTAATTGCTCGAACAATTCATACATTTCTATTTACGAACATAAATCTCTCGATACAGCCGTTTCAAAGTGAGTTTACAAATGTTATAGTATATTTCTTAAAGATTCGAGTGATTTGCTAGGGCCTTTGTTGCAGAAAACAGTAATTCCGAGACTTTCATTTTCGTAACTTTAGTTTTGTACAATCTGAATCTCAGCCTATAGTAGGCTGCACTAGGAATAAAAATTAACAGACATACACGCTCATTTCTTTTTCAGAATCAATTTGTTGCGTTTTTTATTAATGTCACCTTGCGGTTTTCATTTTAAATTTAATTGCACTCATTTGATGTTCAGGAGTGCTGATAGATTTTTGGCAAAATGCTTGTCGGGCGATTGTTGGCCTTCCACGCCCGGAAAGCTACCGTAAGGAACTTCAGCGCCAGCTCGCAACTGAAGCAAATCTATGATCAAAGCTTGATCAACAGAAAGCCAAAAATCCTAATTACTGGTAAGTCGATTTTGACCATCGCGTCAAACACGATTTACGTAACTCAACGTAACTGATTATGTCATTAATAGCCAATTCCGTACAGGTGGATTGGGCCAACTTGGCACGGAGTGTGCAAAACTTTTGCGAAGCAAATATGGAAATGAAAACGTTATACTTTCCGATATCATTATGCCAACTGACGAGGGCCTCCAAAGTGGACCCTTCATTTTTGCCGACATCCTAGACTTTAAGGGCTTGCAAAAAATAGTTGTAAATCATCGCGTCGATTGGCTGATACATTTCAGCGCCCTTCTCAGCGCTGTTGGAGAACAGAATGTCCCTTTGGCTGTTAGAGTCAACATAGAAGGTGAGAAAGAAACTAATAATGAAATAATATAAACGGGGCTTGTCTCGGGGGGGCACAATGCTCATATCCATACTTCAAGGCCCTGACGTAATAAACATATCCATAATATGAAGTGAACAATTATACTTTCATTTACGAGATTAGACCTTCGCTCACAGCTCAAACCGGTACTATTTTTCTAATATTTACATGTCAGCTTTTATATGGAAATTATTCACTATGCAAAAATTCAAATATGCACTGCGCAAATGATTTCATAAGTAACAGCCATCAAGTCAAGCTCGAATTTCAACCAAATTTCAGTTAAATGATAGGTTTGTCAAAATAATGAACCAGATTTGCAAAAAATTGACCGTTGCGGAACTGTCAAGATAATCACATATTCGTGTTGAATTCCAATTTTTTTACATTTAACGAGTTACTTATATCGCAAAAACCAATCGACGTATAAAGTTTTTCGTTCAGTATTTTGAAGACGGTGCAACAGACAATTTCAAGGTTAAAAAGAATTCAATTCGGTTCAGCGGCTGTTGAGATATCCTAGGTTCAAGGTTCGAAGACATTTTTTTTCACTACAACAATTCTTTATATGTACAACTATATGGATATGGGCTTCAAATATACATGATTTGAGGCAAATTGATTTTGCGAACATTCAGATACACATACACATCCTGTACCTGCGGGTCGATGAGAATCAGAAGTAAATAGCATTGCTATTTCCATTATGCAAATCATGTTATGACTATGGTCTTATTAATGGTACGAGCTGTGGACCGCATTTTTTTGTATTGATCGTATCCGTAAATAATGATTCCAAGGTTAATTACGCTGATTGTAAACAGTTTAGAAGTAAGTCAACAAGATGGTTTGTTTATGGTTTGTTTTGTCTAGGAATGCACAACGTCATCGAGTTGGCAAAACAGTACAAATTGCGGATATTTGTTCCTTCAACCATCGGTGCGTTTGGTCCCGAATCGCCGCGGAATCCAACACCCAATGTCACCATACAACGTCCCCGAACCATTTACGGAGTTAGCAAAGTTCACGCAGAACTTCTTGGAGAATATTATCATCACAGATTTGGCCTCGACTTTCGATGTCTCAGGTTTCCAGGTGTTATCAGCAGCGATCCACCAAGTGGTGGGACTACTGGTAAATAAAATGAAGCTTACAAAACTTATCTACCTACTATATAACGATTATTATCATAATCTACAGTCTAACGGTTTCTGGGAGGTATTTTTTTCAAAATGTCATGTCCAATTAGTCGAATCACCGCGTATTTCAATTCATACATTCTGTGGATAACGAAATATTGGTTTTGTCTTAATTTTGGGGAAGGTATAAGTTGGAAGTCTTCGATACTATGATTTAGATCTTCTGACCGAATCGATATTTGATGTAGATATTGTAGTCTGCGTGAGTAGATTCTAAAGATGCTTTGATGATCGGACAGTAAGTGTCATCGAATTGCAACTCAATCGATTTTGAGTGATCTTTTGAACATTTCCTTTGCGTGTGTAAGGAAATTGAACCGATAACTTCCATAGAATCGCACTTGCCAAAAATACAAAAGTACCGAGCAATCGGATTTGAGAATGAGTCGTGAACCAGGATGAACAGAGTCTCCTAATTTCAAGGCGATTTCTAAGGTTTTTTGAGTAACATCTATTCAAGCTGAGGTTACTTCTCCTCATTCAAGGCTAATATCGTGAATCCTTAATTACTATGTATAGCATTTAGACATGTTACGTAACAGCCACGAGTTCAAATCTGACTTTGTAGTAAATTAAAGGCACAGATGATCGTTACTATCGGGTGAACGTATGATATAGAATAATTCTCAACCATCCGGATTATCATGGATGCGATCAATCTTACGTGGTATACAAGACTAATTATCGCTCCTATTAAAATAGATAGCTGATGTGAGTTTAAACCGGTTTTTACCCTCTCCAAAATTACATTACTTGTATCTAGCATAAGTACCCGATGCTTGACGAGCACCGCACACGCATAGAGGTCCTCTTATAATGACGTAGACACGTGCTGGCCATATTCCAAAACGGTATATAGTGACAAAGAAGTATAGCGCAAATATGATAATCTTCTCAATATTCTATTACATTTCGAATTCATATTTTTTTGTTTTTTGTTTTTTGCTGTATTGCAAATACATTCTTCGTTATGTATTCAATGTGTGACTAGCGGTATGAATAAAAAATCTTCGCTTTTTTGCAAGCGGCACGATTGTAGGTTTTTAATATTCAAACTGATAGTGATAATTCACTAAAATTTCGTTGAAATCGGTTGAGCTGTTTTTCCCAGACTCGAGGATACGCGTAATACTCATTCAAATGTTCAAACACTCGCCGTTTCGCAACCGGAAGTGAAAAAATCTTCAAAAGAGTAATGGAACATCTTCACCAAACAGTTGATTTTCCCTCCAAATTTCATCCGAATCGCTCAAGTCGTTCTCCCGGAATTCAGGATACAAAATGCACACACACACACACATACTTTTTGGAAAATACCAGAAACCGATTGTGTGAGTGTTGAAACGGATTTCTACGTTGAAAGAAATTTTTTTTCGCGATGACGAATGTAACAGGCAATCCGCTATGCGATCGTGCATAAAAATGTATTCGTATACATCCAACGCAGAAACCAGATATGCGTGTAAAATGCAGAGAATCGGTTGAATCGCTGAATCGGACTTGAGAGATTTTATCGCCAGTATACGCAAATGGGAACCCAAATCTAAAAGAGCAATATTATCGTATTCATGGCATATTTCATTACACTGGCGTGGGTCGCTAGTAATTAAACAGGCATTGATTTATCATTGATGTAGACGATTGACATATAACTATTGCCGCTCCGATCTAGGTTAATCCGCCGCAGTATTTTACTAGCGAAAGGATCGCGATCGCCGCTTAGCGGTGGCCACGTGAATCGCGTGAACCGTGATCTATATGATTTTCTCCAAATCTGAGTATTCCTCCACTGCTGCAGTATGCAAGATAACGTTATGCCTCAGGAGTCAGGTTGTTAAATAATGTTAAGTATCAGCATCTTCTATACACATCGTATATATGAAAGGTTTTCGCGCTTGATAAATATCGTTATGTCCCGTGTAGTCTCGAGCATTATACGAGTCAGA
Source organism: Ametastegia equiseti (assembly GCA_963989295.1). Lineage (NCBI taxonomy): Eukaryota > Metazoa > Arthropoda > Insecta > Hymenoptera > Tenthredinidae > Ametastegia > Ametastegia equiseti. The sequence goes on along the minus strand of OZ022389.1, from coordinate 17,360,015 downwards.
AGCGATACATAGCTTATAATGCACGTGCGGAACGATACAGCTCACAATCAGTTAAATTATTCAGGCAACTAGGTATTCGAGATATTACAAGCCATCAAGGATCTGTGCGTGTCTGTAAAATACTCCAAAAATATAATTTACAATTACATAGCTATGGAATATGTGGAATACCAGTCGCAATTTCACTATACCGGCGTATGTTATGATGAGATTTGTCAACATTCATTTTACTGTTGATTCTCATACCGTTACACCATTATTTGTAGTACACTTAATTGCGCTTTTAGTGAATGGTGTTCTATAGTTGACACATTGAAAGTCTTATATTTTCATATAGTGTTATACTGACATCACACTCACTCACACTCATGTACAGTGCAGTGTAATATCAGGAAATGACTTGTATATACCACACGTAAGAGCCTAAACCATAAATTTCTCTCCGTCACATAACGACAGTTTTTCTGGCTGTAACTGATCCATTGAAATTCAATCCACTCGTGCGAACTGAATGCAGGGACTTATCTTGACATAAAAAATGGTAAAGAATATCCCCTTCGGAAACTCAGTACGTGAATTAACTTGACCCAAAATAAATGTAGTTCTTCGGAATTGCTGAATTACATCAATTTGAAATAATTGGGTACATACATAAATTGAAAAACTTTGCGAACAATTAGTTGGCCTAACTGCTCGCACTCCAATTGGATACTTATAGATATACGTTATAACAATCCAATGAGAAAAATATAACAAAGCACTTGTTTTGATCGCAGACCAGAAACCGTGCATCCTTCTTCCCAGCAACTAGACCGCGTACAAATAATCCGCGCTCAACCTAACAAGCTATAACGTATTGTGGCTAGCTTCAATCACAATAAATACCACACTTATGATCTACAAGTATGAGCAAGTACTCACTCAGTTCTGATAAAAAAAAAAAAAAAGAAATCACTACGTTAATATTCATGATATGCAGTTCAATCTGCGCATAAAAATGATCTAATAGTCGTAATCAGGTGCGCAATATGGGAATCAATTTTATAATAATATATCATGACAGATATTTGTCGAATCGTGCGATTGAATTGACATACCTGCGCAGATACATCGAGGGCTGAGAGTCACAAAAAAATTTGTCTCATCTTTTTATTAGTATAAAAGAATCGATGTGAAAACGATATCAGGAATTAGCATAATGCATAACAATTACACGCTCAAATATTTGCTAGGCAATTTCGTTTGGACTATACATATAAAATAACAGTTTATACCTCGGACGAAAATACCCCCAGGCTCGATTGGGCGGGTTTGCAATTCGCAATTCCAAAAGCTGCGAATGGTCGAAATTCGGAATTTTTATACTATACCGACTCACAGTTTTCAGAAAGATTATTTCCCCAAGAGTCTACGTAGCCGATTTGTAAAACTCCGAATCGAAAGATACCGAAGGTTCAAAATTCCGAAAGCTATAAAGATTCGAAAGGCCATAACACTGAATCTCGGAAATTGCGCATAACATTTGCAATCTCTTCTCTTAAATTTGCGTATTTTTGGACTTTTTAAGTTTTCAACTTTTGGATCTTTGAGCTGTCTGCATTTGGACCTTTCGGAATTTCCAAGTTCTGAACTCTATAACGTTTCTAGTAACTCAGAATCGCGTCGCGAATAAATTCGGAATTTTCACCGTTCGGAACTTTTGGAATTCGGAACTTCAATCCCGCCCTGGTCGATTCTTAAAATTTCAATTGCATAATTTACAAGATAACTGAGAACGGTCACTCTTCCAGATTACGCAGTGTCAGTATTCCAGGAGGGTCTGCGTACCGGAAAATACGAATGTTACCTTGAACCTCAGACAAGAATGCCTATGATGTATATCGAGGACTGCCTCAATGCCCTATTCCAGTTCCTAAACACACCGGATGAATTGTTGCGAAGACGGGTCTACAACGTAACGGCAATGAGCTTTACTCCCGAAGAACTATTTCATGAGATCAAAAAATACGTCCCTGACTTAGAGATCACCTATAAACCTGATAGCCGACAACTCATCGGTAAGATAAAAGAGCTTATCTCTATTTGAGAAATAAACCTTCGATTTTCAATCGTGGAAATATGAAAAAAAAATAATGAATGATTGTGATTTTTTTCCAGCCGATTCCTGGCCCCAAGTATTCGACGACAGTGAAGCACGACAAGATTGGGGGTGGCAGCACAAATATGGTATCGAAGGTCTAGTTTCCGCTATGGTTCGAGACGTCAAAGAAGATTTGATGTGTAAAAATGAAGAAGAGCAAGCTAATAGTTACACTTAATTATTATGGACTGTAGAACGTTAAAATTATTGCATTCCGAATTATAGAAATACGGGTTTATCATACCTGCGTATCTCGCTGGCAATTGCATTGAACAATGATATCAAAACGCGGTTGCAGGATTTAATTTCAATCGCACAGGACAATAGGGAGAATCGTTGAAACTGGTACCCATCTGTCGCGTCTAGGATTATTCATTTTTGAAATGAGAGACGCGGTGGTCGGTTTATTCAATTTATGCGATTGACAAATATTTTTCTTTTTCGGTAGGAAACCCCTTTCGGAAAATATCAGATAACCATAAAGTGCTAAGGCTGATAACTTCGCATATCGCAAAAATACCAAGTTGGACTGAAATTCGACTTTTCATTAAAAAGTAATAAATTTCCAGACAATTCATAAAATTCCCTAACTTTTTCCTGACAATTCCAGTACAAATTAAATTCCCTGACTATTCCAGGTTTTCAGGATTTCCAGTATGCGTAACAACCCTGGATTCTCCCGATATATCCCAGGACTTTCCTAGTATTTCCAGACTCGTTCGCAACAATAAATTCTGCACGGTCATAAAAATGTATTTTACTTACTTCGTCATAGGACATGATTCGCTACTATAAAATAAATAAATTGGTTTTGGAATTTATCCACTATTTCGTTAGACGTGTATTGTCGGAAGAGCAGTGATATCTAACGACGGCGATTCTAGTTTACTAGTATCAGTACGTTGAGTTTCAATAACAAAGTGGCAGCAACGAAAAATATTCATATTTAGAAAATGTTGCAGTACCCGTAAAACTAGCTAAAGTCTGCCGTTAATTGTGGCAAAAGTAGTTCATCGGGTAATTGCTACCATAAAGACAAAATAGCGCCTTTTTTCCGGATCATTCAAAGATTTCACGAATATCAAATAATTTTCGAAGATAAACGGGTTGCAGAGAATCAGACGCACTAGCAAACGATCCTGCGTCGAAATTCTCAAAATCCTCTGATTCATTTCTGAAATTTTGAAATAATAAATTTGCATCTGAAAAACAGACCAGAACAGAATGTAAACTGATATTAATTTTCTTTTCCTCCCATACATCCCAAGGATTTCTGAATTCTTTTTATCTTTGCAGTCCCTAGGGTGAAAAGACAGTCATTATTCTTGTAGCACGAGTGCCTGAAATTCGCAAGAATTTCTTTAAACTTGCCGAATTCTAATCCTTATTTGGTAATAAAAAACAAATTCGTCAATATTTCAACTGGGGAATAAATGAGCTGCAACTTGTGATGCGAGAACAGACACGAATTTTTGGAAAACTGAATACATGTAATACATTCCATGAAAATTTGTTTGTCTTGAGTGTTTGGAATAATGTTTTCATTCATTTTAATTCTCCAACTCTTAAAGAATCCGGATCCCAGATAGGTCGAGTCAGACCTATAAGACGTACGGCATATCTGAATTTGTGCAGCTATTTTGAAATGAAACGACTGTAATGATGTATAAATGAAGTTTGATGAAGAAATTCCTTAATTTTGGATTATGTGGACATTTTTAAATCGCAAAATACTCAAAATATCGGTTTATTTGATTATAAAAATACTTAAGGAATACTTTTTATATCACACATCGCAGATAAGTTTCATACAAATATTATCATCGGCTCTGAGTGGTATACCACGTAAAAAGTCATAACAACTACTTGAATATCCATTAATCTGGTTCAACGTTAAAACATAACGTCACTGAACGCGAAGTCCAAGTCATCCGGATCATTCATATTCGTTTCTGACTTAATCTTTTTTCCTTCGCTTTTGTCACTACTCATTGATTGCCCTGAAACGAAAAAGTTTCATATCAGCAAAGTGTTAACAAAATGATATTCCGTAATACCTAATTAGCCAGGTTATCATTTTATACATACCACCCGTAATGTTTGTTTCCTTTACGTCACCAGTTAATATCTTTTGGCTATCCCTAAAGTAGCCATTCGGATGCACGATCGCGTTTGGTGGCGGACATTTGTGCACAGCTTCGAAATACTTGCTACAAGCTATCTGGTAATGACTGTTTTCCGCATAGCCTGTGATTTCTTGTATAGCTGTAAGACGTTGTCGTTGAGGTGTAACGTTACATAAGTTTAAAATAAATAAATTGATCGAGAGAATGATGAAAAGTCAAAAACCAAATTTATAATGCGATTAGTCGAGAGCAGTTGATATCAGTTTTTCAGAACAAGGAAATTCGAGTTGAATTAAGTGGGAAAACATAATTCAAATTCATACCAGCTGAACTGAAACCATAGCTCATCATCTTTTGTTTGAGAGTTTTTGTGTCTGCTTCTTTGAAGGGACAGCCATGAATTTGATCCGGTCCGGCGCTGGACTGGATGATTTTGAGACAACTGTAAGGGGTGTAATTGGTGCGCTTTCCAACCTTTCCATAGTTATGCTTGATATTGTACAAATGGGTCTTTTCAAACTTCTCGATTTCCATGATTTTGCAGAATTCCTCGCGCCAAAAACGAATCGCATCTTCAAATAACACACCGATCCCTTTTATAAAGAGTCCATACTGCTGCCGACCTTCGTGCTTCAAATGATGTTTTGTCCTCAGTGATTCATGCATGAATCTCATGCATAGAGGATAAGAACTCTTCGATAACTGCAATTGATATTTCAATCATCTTACATTTGTGAAACATCAATGCTAACAAACTATCCAAAAGCATGAAAACTAGATTTCTAAATCCGGAATTTCTTCCAAATTTTTTGGATTGGGTACAAATCATAATCAGAATCCACCTATTTATCTCAATCTTTGAAATAAGTTCATTCAGATAAAGCAAACTGAATCGTTTTGGAATCTTAATCACTCATTTTTGGTGAAGTAATAAAACGCATAGTATGAAATGGGAGTGAGCAAACAGAACAGAATAGAAATGAAAGGACAGATTGAAACGAATAGATTTGTATGAGAATAAATTATACTCGATTCGAAAACTACAAGCAACAGGATTCACGATTCTGATAATCATTCGGCTTCCGTCCCTGCTCAGTTCCTAGTATTCAATATTTAATTCTATCAGATACATTGCATACGTGAAATAGATTCAATTCTGAATTTGGTAATAGTAAGCCGTGTTCATGGGTGGGAATAGTTTACTCACTGCGTCCAAACTCTCGATCGGAACACATGCACTATCAGTGACTGTATAATCTGTGCCGGTATAAGTGTTGTGAAGACCGTTCAAAAGAGTGAACATTCTATCGTCAGTATTCAGGGCGGGTAATCCTCGTTTGGTGTACTAGATCCAAAAATATGTGTCAATTTTTTATTACGTATCAAACGATGGATATCGAATGTCCGTATGAGTATTCGCTACGAGATTATTCGCAAGATTATTACAAGACCTTCATTGATACTCACTGCCAACGCGGAAGCTAACTGCATTCTAAGGATAGTTACAAATACAGATATCAGCTCTTTGTCGGGAATATAGGCAAATCCAGCCCTGACATAAACTCTCCTGTTTCTGACTAAATCGGTGACTTCGCAAAATGATACTTTGTAAAAATCATGGACCTCGATGTAAGCGTCCGAACAACCAGCCGTCGATTGGCTGAGGTATTCCTTAATCTCCTCTTTCTCATCTTGTGATATCTGGAATCAGACACAAATTCGAATTAGTATCAATTATCATACTCATTGCCTACGATTAAGATTCATAGAATTTTCAATGCAAATAATATTGAATCAACAGTTTGGCGATGAACTTTATTTTTTTCGTAGAGAAAATCGAACTTACGTAAATTCACGTGTGATAGGATATACTTACGGGTACGTAATTGAGATTGTTTATCATGAGAAATTGGCGAAGTCCCTCAGAATTTAAACTGCTATATCGTAATTTAAATAACTCGACCTCCCTACTGATGAACCATTTTTTAAGTTCGTCGCTTGAACAATGTGCCAGTTGTAGTATGAAGTGAGAAATATGGTCTTTTCTTCGCGCTTTCAAATCGGATTCTCCGTGAACTTCGCAACCAGTTCCCTGTAGAAGTTTAACGTAGTAAGACAAACTGCTATCGTTTCTTAATTCGCTCAAAACAGTCGCTAATCGCATATCGGGCTCGATGCCAGTTTGTATGTAAACAGATTCAACTGTGCGCAGCACTGCAAAAACAAAATAAAATAAGTGTCACGGGAAATCATCTAGAAAAGGAATAAACGGATTTAAGGTCTACTTCAATGAATCAAATTAGATCAAAAATCTAAATTATTCAATGAACCATCATGAGATTCGTATAGATGGTATAGAATAATTTTGAATTCTCAAGATCGATGTATGTACAAAGATTTAGATCTAAGCAGATGAAAAAATGAAACATCCAGGTTCATTTCTCTTTCTATTTTCACCTTTTAATCTTTCGAGAGCTAATTCTTGAAACTCCGTCAAGGTGATATCGCCGGTAGGCGGTGTTCGGTACAATTGTAAATCATGTGGATAGATCTCCTGAAGACTCAATATCTCAGGTTTGATCCGAGAAGCTTTTCTTGCGTAGTCCATTATTTGCCAGGATATAAATTTGCGGAAATTCTTCGATTTCTGTCTCCGAACGACTGTCTTCGATTTTGCGCGGGAAATATTCAGTTCGCCATAACCTATAACCTACAACCTATCGGAAAAAGCAACAATTGTTCTTTTTTAATATTTCCGACATGCAGTACCAAAGCACGATTTAATATAGTTGAATTATAAATGATAAATAACGACAGACGGCGGAGAGGATAAGGATTCAAGTCAGGGTGCCTGCGCCCCGCAGGCACCAGCGATCTGTCACTCACCAGCGAAGAGGTTATTATTCTCGAGGCCGCGTAAATTCCTTTCTATTCGCTCTGTTTATAACTTAAAACTATATGGATTTTAGAATCACAGGACAAGTCAACATGCCATCATTTAAATCGGAGTGGTATTTATTATATTTCTATAATTATATCGGTACAGTTTCGCCAAAACGCGGGAAAACTCTTTTAACTTGGTAAGTACCCCACCATGTGTCTACCCAATTGACTACTATGCGATGTAACAATACTCCGTTGGTAACTACGAAATATTTACACGGTACATAGGTATCTGTAATCGCGTTATTTTGAAAAGATTATACCCGCTGAATAGTATTGTATAAAGTTCAGTGATTATACCTACATGTCATATGGCTCCTGTCATTAGGCCTGTTCGTTGCTCATCTACACTTTCTACATTAGTGCAGAAAATCTGATTCCTGGTTGGTCCATTTCTACACTAATGTGAAACGTGTAACTGAGTGTAAGAGCAACGAACAGGCCTATTATTTACTTCCCATAAACAACGATTATTAAAATAGTGCCGGCTCGCATTTTGAGGATGAAATCAGACAGTTCCGCGCAGCGATGAAATTGGTTACTTCTGTTGAGTCCGACTAATCATATTGCCATATACATATTTATCATATTACTCGCGTGCTGTCTGCGTCCAGTCGCATAGTATTAGCGTTGAATTGGAGACTAGGCTTTAATTTTTCATCTCGAAGTTGCGGCGTATTCTAAAGACCGATGCACATAAAACTCCATAGCAGAATGCATGTCATAAATGTAGATATACCATCAATGGTAATTGGGAAGTATTGCGCATGCGCTATGGCATATGCCTTCTGTATCTGTCCATAGAGAAGCGGCGTATTGAGAGAGATAGCCAGAGATAGCTCTCAAGCACGCTTATGGTATCTTTCCCTCTGTCTGGATCGTGTGACACATACGCACGTGCAAGTGTGTAGGAGCTACAACTATACTGTACAGATAGAGACAAGAATACCCATATCCATTGTTCGCAGCTATCGCTCTCGATACGGACTAGCAGGGGCAGCTCACGTTCCAGTATTAGTAGAGTTCAGTGAATAGAACAGTCAGAATTTTCAAAATGGACGTTTCGCCCCTGTCACTGTCAGAAGTAGGATCAGTAGCTAGTAGTGTGTGAGGTAGCGTGCTACCGTATAAACTCACGCTAGTTGACTGATCGATGATGATGTCGAGTATGTAATTGTTGAAATGTGACGTGTCATATTACTTGGCGATATTTATTTTCTAGCTGTGTCAGAGAATCTCAAAATGTCGAACGTAACATAGCTATTAATCCCAGAAGCGTATACGCGATTGGTAATCCTTGGAATATTCCTAATTATTCATCGGTGTGCCAGTGCGGTGTACATACAATCGTTGGGAAATGTCACCCGTGTTCTCCGTGTGACACTAATAAATGGCGATGTGATAATTACCGATGTTTTATAAATGCGTGTTTTACAACATTGCAGATATTCATGCAATACTACCGCCGCATAAGAGAAGGTAATTCCAACTGAGAGATGCACCTAAAAAATATATTGCGAATCTGTCCATTATGTAAAAATCGCATTATCATGTTGAATTCATAGATGTGCAACTTGATGACTGCATATAATTGCTCACCAAATTTATCAGCCAATTAAATTTGATTAATCATCTTGTCAAGCTACTTTAAATAGCAGACGAATACTGAGGTCAGATTCCCAGTTTCTTAGAAACATATATTAACTAATAGGCGGCAATCGGATAGACGCACATAAAACTAATCAGTAAAGAAAGGCCGTCCATAGGTTATTTGAGTTTTGTAATTTCTCTATTTAAAGTATAAATGGCAAAATCCCCATTACTCTAGGCATGTATAAAAACCAATAAAATATCAAACTGTCGAGCTTCGTGCTAATCAAGGTCTGTTTATGTTCAACAAACATTTAAGATTACACAAGTTTCTAAACGCTATCCCCGTAACGTATGCTATCTACGTTATTAAGTAAAGCCTAATATGAAAGATGTCATGTATTTACTAATCTTGTTTCAAATCAAGTGGAGTAATTTTATTTCAATGATATTTATATTTTGAATAAGATGGACAGAGCACGTTTGATGCCATTGGAATTGCCACCAGCCAGTAGTATGACCAGTAACGGATCTGGGAAGGGGAAATCACCTTTCTTTAAACATCCAGGATTCTGGTTTGGGCTGCTTGCAGTACTGGGGTTATTATATGTTCCGGCTTATTATTCTACCCAAGGGCCCATCCAAGGCCTAGGTGAGATTCCTATTCCAAGCCCTCCGGGGGGCTCACAGTCCATGCGCTCCTTAGGTATGCATTTTCTGACTCGCTTACTCATCCACAGTTACTTAGGTTGCTTATTCAATAGTGTACATAGATCATAGTCAATAGATAATCATAGCGCTGAAGAAGGCTACCAGTTCATCAATGTGAACATCTCACTGCTTGGACCAGTTCTGTCAATCATTTTTCTGTTTGAAACGGAAATAGTCGAGTTTCTATTTGGTTTGATCAGATAAACTGGTACAAAATCCTATGATTCTTTTTTTCTTCCAATGTTATCTTTTTTCTTTCGATAATCAGACAAAATTTTTATCATAACAAAAAAGCGAGCCATCGTTATTCACATTTCCAAACTGGTGACCTTTCATTCAGTGATCTTGATGAAATGGATATCACAGAAATATCCGGCCGAGACGTAACGAATACAACTTATCCTTGGATTGACAAACAAAAAAAAAAAAATTAATATCATTCACAGTATACAATAATGTGAATGAGAATAAATGGTCGCTAGTTTTTGGAGTGCCAGAGTTGAAAGTAGCTTATTTGTGATCGAAAAATGTGATTCCTGGTTGAATGATATGAACAATTATATTAATTTACATGCATGAAGTAGACAGCAATGATTATTCGAAAACTGCACTATTTTAGCAAAGTATTTTTTGTTCTGTATTGTTTTTACATTTAATTCATATAATGACTCATTGCTAGGCATTTTAGAGACTGAATAATAATAATTCAACAGACATGAATCTGTAACATCATGTTGTACTAATCTCGGAACCTATAAAACAGAATAAGAATCTTCGTATCCCTTTGAAAATATCAAAGTTATTAATTCTCCTATCGAAGACCAATTTAAGTGATGATTTCCGCCAAGTTGGCAATGGTTGCTTCTCGTGTTTAGCAAGGTAGATACAGAGTTTAATTTAACTCTGGAAATGAAGAGACTTTAAAATGCCTGAGAATCATAAGGATCAAAGGAATCGATCACTATAGACAAAAACTATGAAAAACTTCGAGCTCCTTTATATCTACCTTCCGGAACCAAAGCCCACTACGTTTTGCAAAGTCTAGAACTAAATACAATTACTTGAATCCTATGCTGCTATGTTATTAGTAGCAGCATTTTTCAGTCAACAATGACTGTATTGTGATGATACAGTAATATATCTGCTATTTTTGAAACATTAGAATACCAAGTCAACCCACTTTTAGCCATTTCGAATGATGTCTTCGTCCTATTCATTATAATAGTCGTACTGATCGTACAGATTTAGAGATTGCTCAATCCATCTATAACAGCAACTTTGCGGATTCTATTTTTATTGCGCAAAAAAAACAAACTTTATTTTAGTTGGGTAACAGTTCAAATGCTATGTCTTCATTATTAGATATACTCTAGGCTCTTATCTCCATGTACCTTTTTAAGTTCTTGATCCAAAAATTTAGTAATATATCCCCATGTGTGATTCTGACTAGACATAAATAGATTATTGCACATTTACTTGTGATTAGATTTAGGATTTGATGAAATACGATAAGATCAAGAATGGGCAGAAACTCCAAAAAAAAAACATCAAATTCTATTTCACCGTAACAGCAAACCCCACTGATCTCTATAATCACGAGATCAGTGGAGCAAACATATAGAATCATTGTAAATGTGTTGATGCAATATTGGAATGCCTCCAAAATATAGTATTGGGACAGGTAATGAACAATTATTCATATTTTCATTTGAAATGAAGACAAGATTTGGATACGATTGTTACACACATCAGTTCCTTGAACATCATTTGTTCTTTTTATTTCTATTTTTTTTTTTATTTTTTTTTATTTTTTTTTTTTAATATTTATACAACTGAGATATGTTGGGGAGCCCCAAGGAACATTGTGTGTCCATATAAGCATCATGAAAGAAACTATGTATTGTAGTGGATGAAAAGTGAGTAAAATTCATAATGTGGGATTTAATTTTTTATCGCCAGCATGTGTATCAAATACATAACGAACAATTTTCATAGGCAATATTTTGCATGGCGAAATTTATTCAACATCAATACAGATTGATTTAGCGATGCAAATTACACAAATCCTTGGTGTGCATGTACAGCTTATTATATCGACATCATGTCAATGCCACTTGTACATATGCAAATGAGGGAACAATAATTATATCTACGCAGAGTATGTACTGCATAAAATTACATTTCCAGATCTATACTATTACTACACACTACTTTACAATACAATGCATGAGAACATAGAGTATAGTTTTAGATATTATAATCCATGCGGCTACAGAAGCCCTGCAATCCTCAGAGTAAACTGCAAAGCCAGACAAATGCGTGCTAATTCAATTCAAGACTGTCCAAGATAAAAAAGTCAATACTAAATTGACATGCCTAGTTGGAAAGGAAATGTGGTAGAGAAGTATCTTGGCAAAAAGCATCTCAAATCAGCCGTATAGAAGAACGCATCGCAAAAAAATCAGATTTAAAGGAAATATCTCCTGATTGAAATTTAACGAGATTACGTCAATCGAGCAGTGCTTTTACAAGACACTTGCTTCAAAATTGCTTTCGGAAATACTTCCTTCCGAACGACTTCTCCGGAATACTTTCGTTCTCTCAGTTATTCACAGGAATATAATTAGAGTTACTGAATTACAAATATAATATAAGTAACTTTGAATTTAATTATACTATCATTTACTATAGTATTTTTATTATACTATAGCTAATTAATATAATTATTAAATTATAAATATAATTTTTTTATCACTTTCTAAGAAACTCTTATCATAAATGATCATAAGTTTTCATTTTATTTTATCATAAGTGATCTTATTTATTTATGATGAATTATATTCACCTATCATAAATCAACAAGGCTGATCTTGAATTATTATTGAATGTATATAATTCTAACGGCAAAGCTTGATGCATGAATGCTTTAAAGTTGAAAATACAGCATTTTCTATTAACCTTATAATTATATCATTTTTACTATATGCAGAGGCATTTCTTGTCGATATCCCATGCTTTGCATGAAACTTTCCTATTCTTCGAAAACTAACAATGAGTTAGCAGGAAATGTGTAGCTTGGAGCCACTATTTTATCATCAATTCACATAATTGTTTCATCCGAACTGACTATCAATTTAATCCTATTACAATATGAAACAAGATCATTTTTCGGGACCTCATAAAAGTTGATAACAATTCTACCCATACCATCCTAATCTTTGAAGTCTGACAATATTACTTACTGATTAAAAACAAATCTACTCACAATCAGTAGTATCTTCATATAATAATAATATCTAACACTCACACATGAAGTCGATTCCAATTAATAACAAGTATTCAAAATAATGTTTCCTGTTTTGTAGAAATGCTGTAGTATCTGCAACAGAAATATGTTGTACGAATTTGTCAGAATGTATCGTTGGTACACAATATCTGTAGATTTTCTCCTATCCTTTTCATCCAGGGTTTTAGGAACTGTGTTTATTACATCTCATGTATCATACATTCATTTTTACCATGTAGTATATTATTATTATTATTGTTATTATTATTATATTTATGGTGAAAATGTGCCTGGTGATTCTTCAGGTGTATTCCCAATATTTATGATTGAAATTATTTCTAGCCCAACTAGCTGATTGGTCATACAATACAACAAGGAACGTACGTGTCTACATACAACCGGAAAGTAATACTACCGTTATTGCACCAATTGGAATTTGTACTTCTCCGCCATTTTTAATTGTGATAGTATGTTCGTCGGTATTAAATCAAAAGGAACGCCAAGCCATAAGGGATACTTGGGCGAATAAAAGTAACTTAGAAAATGTACATAATTCAGTTGTCGAAGTTGCATTTCTTGTTGGCGAGAGCAGCAATGAGACATCAAATGTAAGCAAAGTTCTGAATTATGAAACGCACATGGATTTCACCAAACTCGAATTAGTTTGTTGTTTGAATAGTAGTTTGTTAGTTAATATTATTTATTACTTTTCAGGAAATTATAGAAAACGAAAATTTACAATACAAGGACATGATACAGGAAAAATTTTATGATACTTATAATAATTTAACAATTAAATCTATCATGATGTTGAAATGGGTAACGTCAAACTGCGGTCAAGCAAAATTTTTGATGAAAACTGATGACGATATGTTCGTCAATATACCAGTATTGGTGAAACTTTTGCAAGCAAGATCACAGCCGAATGGTGCTTTGGTGGGATCTCTAATTTGCAATGCCAGGCCTATTGTGGATTCCAAAAATAAATGGTAAGCTTATCATGTGTTAATACCAATTGTCAAATTATCTTCAATATTTAATAATCTTCGTTGGAATCTTTGAAAGTATTCGATACTTGAATTTATCGAAGAGATTCTCGTTTTCTCACTACTGATAACGTATTTTTTTACTCTACACAACAGGTACATGCCGAAATACATGTATTCTGAAACAACTTATCCAAATTATCTTTCGGGTACTGGGTATGTTATGAGCATGGACGTTGCTTCTAAACTGTACCAAGCAGCTTTGGATACGCCGTTGTTACACTTGGAAGATGTTTACTTAACAGGAGTTTGTGCTAAGCGTGCAAAATTACATCCAACTAATCATCCGGGATTTAGTTTTGCTCCGCGCAAACTTGACCCTTGTGTATTTCGAACTGCAATCACAGCGCACAAAGTTTCTGCAGCGAATTTATATACAATGTGGAACAAGCTGAATAACTCTACATTGAAATGTCCGATTCCTAGTCGATATAAGAAATTAAGTAGAAAAGGAAGAAATGTCGGGTATTATTCTGTCCGCAGAAGACCATCGAATAAATGTGTTTGACTAATATAATGAATATCAAATAAGTGGAAGGGGTTCTCATTCGAATATGGGTTCAGGTGAGTTTATTCGAGTATGTAACTATGAATGTGGTTTAGTGGATATAAATTATTCTTCACTTAGATATTCACTAAACTACAATGATAATGCCTATGATCAAATATTTTGATTGGCAATATCAATTTCTCAATTGATATCTCTAACATTTACGAGCCTCTTAATTTTCCATTTAATTAATTTTATCCGGAACGTTTCAGCTGTGCAAATACCAAGTGTATACCACAGCCTGATTAGTAGCGAACTTATGTATCTACCAAAGCTTGATATTTTCACTTCCCAGTTATACATTTCTCAATTTTATTCATGCAAAAACAGCGAAACATAACTCGTGGTAAGAATACTATGGTCCTGACTTTAAATGTGTTTTTGAAAGCAGAGTGCAGAAAATTTAGGAGGGAGTGGAGCAAGACGGAAACTTTGAAAAAATATATTAGCTAGAATAACTGCAACCTGTTATTCTGATTGTTTACGATCTGTGAATTGAATTAGCCATTTTCAATATACCTGTCTATAACTTGCGCTAAGAGCGCAGGAGTAAGTTCCATGAAATATTGGAGGTATCCATACTGCTGCACTTTCCCCCCACGTATTGTATATGCTTGTATAATGGCGCCTCGTTTGTCAACCAGATCACTTTTTTCCAACAAATTCTTGGATATATTTCATAATCAGCCACTTGGTGGTACTCTTCGAGGGACAGCTTATGTGAATTTGTGTAGATTTTTAAAGCCAGCTGTTTTCGACTTGCACCTTTGTTTCAATTCACCACATCATACAAGACATGAATTGCTCGCATAAAGTCTGACCACTGATGTGCCCCTGGGATTTTGTGTAATTTTCAAACAAATTGCAGCTGTTTTACCAAATTGAATTGTGAACAGAAAAGTCAACGTAGAACTAGAATTTATTTTACTCAAAGACTTTCTTTATGCGATCGATGATTCCTACAATACGGTGAATTGAACAAAAAAGTGCATCTCCAAAATATTTGGCTGTCAAAATTTGAATGAACGCACGTGAGTTTTCCTCAAGTAATACTATCTAGTGGCAAATTATAAAAATGTTCAAAAAGTCGATACAAAAAGTGATTCAGTTAATCAAGAATGCCCATGTACAAAATGATTTTGAATAATGAGATATCAGAGAACTCGATATCTCAATAACAAAAAAAAAAATTGTATTTTTGCATTGATGAATAGGAATTGAAAATTGTCAATTAGATTACTTCATTCAATTAGCAATGTTATTTCCCGAATGAATTATGGTATTTGAAAATTATCTGTTTTCCCCATCGCTGACAAAGGCAAGTCAATAAATAGCATTTCGGACTTTGGAAATATTGTAATAGTTAAGAAATGAATAGAATTCCATTTTCGTTCACCTAAGTCAGACCTCCGATAATTTTATCGGAATTGAAGTTGAGTCGGTATAGTTGATGATGAAATTCATAAATGTGTCACAGATACTGTACGCACACTATTCCATTACGAATAGGTTCTATAATACAGAGATTGTGATTATCTTGAGCAACCACTGTATCGGATTTCTGCTCCAGTAATATTGATATCCTCACTCGTACATATGTATGATTTGCTTATTATTTTAAACTTCGATTTTATACATTAAGTAACTAGTGCTTTATTTGTCTTTATGTATTAAGTGTAAATAAGAATTAACAATCCTCAAAGATTGTGGATTCCGAATGATTTGCCCTAAAAAGAGATATATTTAGTCTATAGCTTATGTAAACAAACACTAAGTACTTATCTTAAACTGGTCATTATATTCATGCTTTAATCAATAACGCGCAAGCTGGCTGCTACATGACTCTGAAATATCTGGCAGTTGAAAAACTCAGAATCAGATTCAACAATAAGTATGAATGTGAAATTCAATATCTGGCACTTTTAACAATACTCTGTAAAGGTTTTGAATTTTATGTTCTAAAGAATTTCCATGCCCGACAACTATAAAAACACATCTTTATTTAATTATTATCATATCACAACATCAATGAATATTTGTTTCATAGCTAGGAATGTTTGATATGATCGATAAGACTTTGATATTACAAATATTCAGTTTTTGTATACATATAATTCATATTATCATTCCAATATTTGTTGATAACATATCAATACTGGAGACCTTATCGAATACTCTTTCTATAGATGTTATTATATGAAATTTATGCTTTTACTAAAATTTATTAAGATAGTTGTACTAGTTATAGCCACTGTCTGATTGTATCATCTTTATATTCTTCCCTAAAATTACTGAGGAAATAATTTATGTTCTCTGCGCTCAGATTGTTGACTCTCCATATTTGTATCGTTTTTATCGTTGAACTTTAAATAATGCGTTTCACTTATGCATAAAAATTAATTGATAAGGATGTCAATAATTGGGCTTAATAACTGATACAACTATCACACATATTTAGCTCAGTATTGTATTTTAAGCACAAAAAAAAACAGATGAATTGGACAATTCAATTACCTACTTGCGTTTAACTCGAGTCACTGATGATTTATTCATTTAATCAGCATGAAACAATGTGATCCGTGACATCAGTAACAGTTAGTAGATAGACGTGAGTAAAGGAACAAGAAAAGATAACTATGTTTCAAGTTATCGGAAGATCACTTGACATATTGATTACGTCTACTATTCTGGGACGATGAATATCTGGTCTCTATTCTACGTGTAAATAAATTTATATACTAGTATATCATATTGTATGTTATATGATAATTGCAAGAGATATTATTAAGGGTTTGAACAAACGTTTCTCCCTTTTTACGTGATTGATAGGGTGATGTATGTTACGCTTATAAGGCGGCTCTCAAGTTGTTAAACTGGGACAGATGATTATTTATTTATCGTTGATAATAATTTCGAACAATTAAATTGTTGATTTAATTCTATTTCGTTCTAGAGGATCTATTTGGTGAATTTATAGTCCACCATAAACATTTCAAGATGACTATTCATTTATTATGAATGTGAATCTGATGTTGGCATTTTGTATTATCCTAAGCATTAGATAGATAGCGATATTTGTATTTTTTAGCTTGTAGAGCTACATATTCTCAGTTTGATTCCTTATCTTATTTGAGGCAAAAATTTAGAATAGATTCAGTCAGTTTGTCTATAGATCAGCAGTAGCCTCGAAAAATACTTTATATTCAATACTTTACGTTAAAATTATGTTAAACCTTAAAAGTTAACGATCGGTGTGAATTTCAACTGAATTACAACCAATTTTAAAAGACTACTTACTAAATAGATTATTTTGATCAAATGCAGCAACTGTAAATCGGGACATTTTTTCCTAAATTAACCTTTCCTATTGGTTGTGAAAATTGTATTCAAGTTTATTTCAATTGCCCACTAAATTTTTCACGTGTAATTGAAATAAACTTGGTAAACATAAATTTAATATAGTTTTAATTGAGTTGATGTTGATAAGGTTACTTATTTCAATTATGAATTTAAGAACAATGTGGTGATTAAATAAGCAATTCAAATAGAAAAATAATCGATGACCCAAGATAATAGATCTCTGCTTCGATTAACTATTTTATTCGAGTTGTTTAAAAATGTTGAATTCTTTTGATTTCCTGATAATATATAATAGATATTTTGTAATACAACATAATATTATATCACTCCGGTTGTAACAATGGCAAAGTCTTCTTTTTAGACATGCTAATATTTACATCGGATATAATAATGATGAAGCATGATTGATATGGTTTACCTGAAGCCATATTCTAATTCGACCCACAAAACCCTAGTGGCCTTAGAAAATTGATCTTAGCCTGTTGGAGTAAAGTATAATTAGTAATTAGTAACTAATTGTATAAATACATCGCGAAATTGAGATTAAGATTATGATATTTCCAAGAGAATTCGCAGTTTGGTGCTATTATTAAAAATTAGATAGGATTATTCTCACTTCTTATAAAGAAATTAAATATTTATCCAAATTATAATTGAAATTTTTATGTAAAAAGGTCGCCAAACCCTAAATGCGATGCAACATATGTATAATATGTATATTATGGTTTTACGAAATTGAAGATATTTTATGATTTCTAATAAGCTGTTAACATCTACCTGTGTTTCATACTGTGACAAATTTTTCTGTAAGCCACAACGTTCAAAATAATTGCGCAAGGTCCGTTATAAATACAAAAATATCATCATTAGTTGTTGACTGATATTTGTAATTTCTCTACATACTTTGCTATCACCGGATATCGGAAACAATAAACTTTATCATTTTGAAACAACTCGTTATTCATTTGGAGTATTAATCTCTCTAGTCTATACCCTACCTATAGGTAAATACATATTCATCTGCAGAACGATCTATTGAAATCTTCAGAAATTCTCATGGATATAGTAATTGAAGAAGGAAGTGGGAAGGTATGAAATGGGAAAGCTATCAGTTTGTCATTAAATGTCGAACTATCGATAAAGCAGTGGAAATAAAAGGTGATATATAATTTTGTATTGGATTTTATTAAAAAATAAAATTCGATGTTTTACAACAATTCACATTTGTCTTCTTTTTTTTTTTTTTTTAGTCTTGCTTCACGTTATAACATTCGTTTGAATGAGAAATCTATCGTTTACAATAGAATACGCTTCAGACACCCAGTCTCATATCATTCACAAATTTGTTTCGTTGGGTACAGGGAACGATTTCTAGTAGATAGTCAATCACAGCTAATCATTTCTATAATCTATCGCTTTAGTCATGCCACAGATTCGTTAATAAGAGCCTGTTGAACGAACGAATATCTATACGTTGAATAATAACGAAAAAGAAAACCTCTTGCGAATGTGTAATTCATCAAGTATGCACATCTTTATACATTATTTCTCGAATATCGTTTATCAAGAATTTACGAACTTATTTACTATAAGATTATTTAGTCAAATCGTTAACGTGTAATTTATCTATTTCCGTCTTGGTACGATTCTAGAAAACTAAACTTTACTCTATTAATAATATTATATCAAAATACCATCCTTAACATTGATAATGAATACACGACGAGTGCTGAAATTCCAAATTTCTTCTGATATCGCGTGTGATCATTATCTACTTTCTATACCTTATTCAAATCAAATCAAAGATATTTTCTTGACAGCTTTTGTCTGTTTTATTGTGTTATTTTTTTTTTCTTTCATCACTTTTTGAGTTTGAATTATACATCTCTACAGGCTCCTCGGAGTCAATTTGTTGGAAGATACTAATTCAGCTTAGACGAGTTACAAACTGATGTGTTCAGCTTTGTAATAATGATAATTTCGATCTGTCACGGTTTAGTTAGAATTACTACAGCTACTGGCATGATTGTGTCTTTTCCCTGCTGTTTTCATATACTTTTCTTTTAACCCGATGTATTTAGTTCTGTAGGTAACCATAACGTTCATAAGTTTTTCATATTCCTGTCGAGCCAGTTCTAATCTGTATTTCAATTCATCGGCATCCACTACAGTAGAATGTCCATTTCTTTCCACTTCGCTGAAATTAGCGGGCTTGCGCCAAGCAGGAATCAGATTATCCGTGTCTTGGTTGATTTGCTTCGATCTCGGGTCAGCATAACATCCGTGATTGCACTTCTCACCTATTTTAGCAGCCATAAGAGACCATCTTTGCAAAAGCATTTCACTTCGCTCATGCAGTGCTGAATAACTGCTCTTCACGTGACTATCCTCCTCTTTTAAAGCAGCTAATTCCTTTTCGAAATATTGATATTTTTGCAAATCTGCTGCAGCTGTCTCCGCTTCTTTTTGAGATCTACTCAATTCCTCGCAGGCAGATTCAAGCTGCTTTCTCAAACGCTCATTTTCAATCTCCAAAGTTTTACGACTGTTACTTTGTGAGTCGGTGGTTATTCGCGACGTGTTTTCATCTGTATTCGTATACGATTTTGATTTATCATCATGAATTCTCTCCATTAGTGATGCGTTTTGAACCAATAACTCTTGATTCATAAACCTGTACAGAAAAAATATGTAATAATTGATTTTTCGTGAAATAAAAAAAGCACGAATCTTAGTGATGGAAGAACACAAATCATTAGATGATTGTAAGTGTGCTTGTGTTGTGTTCCAATGATTACTCACGTCATTCTTTGCATTTCATTTTTCACTTCTTGTGACTGGATCTCCTGTTCAACAAGCAGAGCATTTTTAGAAATCAAATGATTGATCTCTGACTCAAGGGCTGATTTTTCTGCAAGGAATTCAGTTTTCAACCCATCAATTTCACTGCTCAGATTACGTATTTCGTCATCTTTAGCAGTCAAACGTCTATCACAATCAGCGATCAGGTTTCCTTGATGATAATGTAATCGTTGACCCGATTCTAAGACCTCAACATCTACCTGAAACTAAATAAAATTGGATTAATATTTTACGTTAAATAGAATCATCACTTTTTCAATTCCTAACTAAGGCTGGAGAAATTTTACTTGTCAGGAAAATTAATACGCACTTGGGTAACATTTCCTCTTGAATTTCCTGACCCTGTTCCCATTCTGTGTTGATCATTTTCAGCGTTATTACTATTTTGAATTGGACGGGAACTGTCTGACGATGAAACAATAACGTACTCTTCGGAAATAGGTGTTCCATTGGGTCGGTCGATCATTTGACGTAAGTGTTGGTTTTCCGTTCTCAATATCATAATCTCTTCCAAACGGCTCTCGTTTTCTTTATACGAATCATCCAAAAGCTTTGTCAAGGTTTCAACTTGCTCTAACGAAGACGAGGACTGCTGGATATCACTACTGCTTTGCTTTTCTTCTACAGCTCGTTCATCGAGACGATACTGTAATTGGGCAACGCGTTTTTCTAGAGCGCAGTGATCTGTGCAAGAATTTTTTTGCACGTTCATCATATCCTCCAATACCTTTTCGAGTGTAGATTTCTCATGTTCCAACGCGGATATTGTCAATTGCATGTCTTCCATTGAACTTTGCAGCATTGTATTATTCATTATCAATCTTCCTCTATCGGTAGACGAATATTCCGTAAAGAAACCTTGATGTGTCTCAGCAGATTGCTTTACATTTCTCAAATCTATGTTTAATTTTTCATTATCTTTCGCCAGGTCTTCCATTTCTTTTTTAAGTCTTAAATTTTCCACCTGTGCATTATTCAGGTTGAATTTACACACCGTTAATTCATTTTCTAGTGCGAAATTTTTCTTTCCTAACGTCGCACCGGCTTGTTCGCTCTTCTGAAGATCTCCGTGCGCAATCGCAATCGCATTTTGAACTAGAATCGAGAAGAATTTGATTTTCTATAAATATTCTTAGATCTGGATAGAGATGTTTAGTCAACAGATTGAAAATCATGAATTCTTTTTCATTATCGAGAAATTTTGTCACAGATATATATATGAACAAATAGCATTGTCTACGGCAAATTAAATGTAGAATTTTTAACGTTTCAGATAAGAAACATAATCTAGTCAATAGAAGTTTTGAACTTTTATTGATCTAATAGAAGAGAAGTTTTTCAACGTCATATCTCAATTTGTTCGGAATATTTACACAACAAACGTAAGAATAGTTAATATATTCGAAATTAAATTCTTACATTTTTCGTGTTCCTTTTTCAAAGTAGTAATATGATTTGTAGCTGCAACTAAATCGTTTTCCAGTTCTTCAAACATTATTTCAAGAGACCGAGTTTCTTCTCTACTGTTAACAAGTTCAACTTGCGTGTCTTTTAAATCTTTTTTAACGCTGGACATTTCCTCACTGACATCTAACAGCCGAGTATTCTCTTTCTTTAGCTCTTCATTCAATGCGTTAGAAGTGCTTAGTGTTTCTTGCAGTCTATCTAATCGCCGCAACGTCAAACTGTGCTTGTCTTCCAAAGATCTCAGTTGTTTCTCTAGATTCAATTTTTTTTTGTTCAAATTTTCTCGATCTAGTTGGGCCTAATAAATTCATCAATCAATTAGATATAGTGTGATGATGAAAAATTATAATCCATTATCTTAACATTGGATGATTAGACATGGAGAGGTCAAAGTAGGAGCAGCAAATACCAGAGCCTTGCCACCATACCTTTAACAGTTTATCTTGTGCAACGGCTGTTGAAGATCGTACAACAACCATGTCTTCTTCAAGGGCAAAAGTCAACTCTTCATTGTTAGGAGTCCGTACTTGGAATGGCACGCTTGCACCGCAAACGGCACTCTCGTTGCTGACATAACAAACCTGATAACCAAATAAGAATTAGAATTTTCTCTAGGAAAATTAGGAATTTCTCATGTTGTTCAAATACGTAAATAATAAAGAATATTGGTATATTCTGCAAGTTCATCTAAGTCTTTTAAGTTCTTTTCATGCAAAAAATGAAAATTACAAAATGTATATCGACAGTTTTGGATAGAATTTCGATACAATGAAAGCGAGATTGAAAGAGTGAAAATTATGTATATTGAAGTTTCTTGTATTTGAATAGTGGTGAAGATTATTTTGATGCATATACCGATGTGCTTAACAAACCTGATAAAATTCATTAACGTCTTTAGGCAAATCTGCAGCCTTGAAAACAACTGTAAGATCTCTCTCATCTTTCTCTGGTATTGGAGCCCATTCAAACACGACATAATCTTTTATCGAGGACCATCCAACAGCAAATAAAACAACCCGATCACCGGGTGCTGCTTCGACCCCATCAGTCAAAGAATAACGACACACTATGTCACTATCCGTAGGATATGTGTCGGCCACTCCATGGAAAACAACCTATATTTAACAATAAGCAATAAAGAATTACCATTACCATGAAACACAAGATTTTCGAAATATCTGAGACTTTAAACTAAAAATCAGGATTGAGAACCTAGCTGGCTAATAAGAAGAGGTCATATGTTAATGGCTAGAGGGACATTGTAATATTTTCAAAAAATTGATTCATCTCAACTACTCATTTAAGTCAACATTCCAAGAATCAAATGAAGTAACTCAGGGAGCGGTTGCAACAAATGTATCCATCTGAAATTCTTATTTTTCAAACTGGCCAGGAGTTTATCTTGGAAAGTTTTCACCCGATCAACGCGAAACAAATTGCTGGATAGATGCTTGTGGAACAAAGGACCATAATATTATATTGTTGTATGATATGGATGTTTGATTTATTGAAATTTGGTGTTCTTAATTATGTATGTAATTAGTCCAGATAGGTATGGATCAAACCATGTTTAGATTCAGAAATTCAACTTTGCCAGACGGAGTTGTAACAAAAGACTTCCTATCCTGTTTTTTATGCATTAGATGAAATGTGAGATTATCTATGAGTCATAACAAGGATAAATTTCATCACTGACAGTGAATGGGGAAAAGCATTTGATCACAATGATGCCACAATTAAAACTAGAATAGTTATGTAGTTTTTCAAACTACGAGCTTCTAATCAAATTCCTTGACTTCTCTCAGTCATCTTAACTAAAATGAATCACGGAATCAAAATCTAATTTCAAAAGCAAGGAATCTAAAGAATGACATAAAATTTCTTCACGCATTTCCAATATTCTGTGAATAGTTTAACTCTCAATTATTATCTATCTTGTGCCCACTGAAACTTACCATAGCATATTGAGAACGAGTCAACAAGCTCTGTTGTTCTTTGGAAGATCTAGTTAATTCAGGAAAGGTCGGTAGACTGTAGCTAGATAAAATTCCATCGTCACTGTCACTATCAATTAGGGGCGGATTTTCCGTTTCTCTAATAAGGATTGCAGCCATCTGTGGATCTTCTGTATTCACTTCCATGATTTACTGTGCAACGATACAAACTAGTATATAAATGTAATCCTCAACGTGGGGTTATTTATAATAAAATTCTTATCTCTGTTATCAGTTTCTCAATTAGATTTTAATTTCTATCGTCTATAAATTCCATTTGTTCAAATTCCACAATATTGAAATAATGACAGTACTTGACGGCCAAACATTAAACATAAAAAAAAATTTCAATTCCATACATATAATATAGATTGCAGTAATTTTGACCTTGAGATTATCAAGTATATGCTCATGGCCATTGAAAACTTCGAGCATTAATGACGGAACTCAACTTACTCAAGTTCAACAGTGACATCTAAATACGCTGCACCTCTTGCATCAGAGGAAAAAAATAACAGTCGATGATGTCGAATACTAGGTATGTCTTGGATTTATAAGTTATCAAATAAGGAATGCAAGCATACCGACTTTACCCAGCGACATTGCCTCTGACACATCAGCAATTCAGATTATTATAAAGTATATATAAAAAAAAAAAAAAAAACAATTATTGATTCATGAAGATGATATTCGCCGCTGTTGAAGCTGACTCAGCTTACAAACTTTGATTTTCATATTCTTTTGTATTCTCAGTACTTCTTCATTTTGTTTATAAGTGAAAAATACACAAACACAGAGAGGTCCAGAATTTATTTATACTATAGTTTTCCAGGAGACCTGATTCCGAGAACAGTGTCACGTATGCCAGATAGGAATTTAAATATTGTCGCAAGCGGTTCGTTGGATCCAGATAGATTAGATTAGGAATGACTCTTTCAAGACTACAGTAATTCCTATGTTTACATAATAGAAAACTGTTCAACCAAGGATATACATACATATACCTATACATGGATGATATAAGAAAAGGACACATAGATAGAATCAATTAGATACCAATATGACTCGCAATATGAAACACAATAATAAACATTTGCATCTATTTAGTGACAACTGGTGAGAACCGAATGTTGTTAGAAGACTTGTTTAGTTCTTACCGTGTGTCGTTTCGATTTTGAAAGGCCTGAAGGTACGATTGGGGGGATTTACGGTTAGCCGGAATAACAAGCCGAATTTTATGCGCTATTGATACTTTTTTTCACTAACATATTTTCAAAATAAATATGGCTGGCGATATCGCCCTCGGCCTCGACACTTTCCCCAAATGTTGTGGCCGTCGTGTCAGATGTTGAAGCAGTTGAAACAACTGCTATGGCGATTGATTTGTCGTTTAATTAAGCGCACAATTATCTATTCACTGCCACTGAATTGTCCGGAAATATCAACTCGGACGCAGAGTTGAATCCTCTTTCTATTATTCCACAGTCATGTATTTGACATCCTCATGTAAATTAGTTTTTATATTCATATCCTCCTTCGGACTACCCGTTCGGATCTAACGGACATTTGTAGTCTCTTTACCAGTCTCGTATACCATTGAGACTAGTGTGAGGCTAGGTCATGTTCATATGTTGGGTTGCCTGTAATGAATCTCCAGTGGCTGCCTATACTCAGGCGCTCAATGTTCAAGAAAACAGAGATGGCTAATTGCAGTAATTAAAAATACGAGTCCTTAAACGTGATATAACTCGACTCAAGTCATATCATTAGGATCTAACAAATGATATCGCTGTATTTGATGTGTGTCACGTTTTGTCGCATTATTCATAAATATCAAGCGATCATGAAACTCGTTCAAACTTCGTTACAAACAGCGAAATAGTTCGTCGTCGTAATCTACTGTCATGTGACGTCGTCGCTATTGGCTAGATCCAACGGAAGAGACCAATCATATCGCTATGTCTCTAGCTGTGTCGATTTTTGTTGCTCAATTTTCAACATCGTCGGTAATGTAGATTTCTCGCTCTTACAATTGCGCGATATGATTGTCGAGTTTAGTCCTACAGTGACGGACTTCTTTTTAACTAGCCGTGCTACGGTATACACGAGGACTGGTAGTGACTCGAAGTAATAATTGGCAATTGCACAGAAATAGTTGATTATCATTACAGTTTTAGTGGCTGAAGTGAATCGCAAAGAAAAAATCACACCATGGCGTTGAAATTACAAAATTGTGCAAAAGGAGGATATTTGAATATGCTGCAAAGCACTTTGTCACGTCATAAACATACAGGTACATTAACCTGCATCAACCCCAACATTTTCAATCGTACGATCGATTTCTAACGATCAATTTCCATCTAATAATCTTCAAATTCCATATTTGAAATATGTACACACCACAGAATTTAATCATACCAATAAAATTCCCCCCCCCCCCCCCCCCCCCAAATCACACAAACGAAAATAATTGAATAAATGACAATGAATATTTTGAAAATTCTACAGCTGTTATATTCGGGGTACAAAAAACCAATGATAACGGTCAGAAGAAAGGTCTCCACGCATCTGCGCCAAAGTCTTATCCATCTGCTCCAGCCATAACTTTACCTCGGAACATGACAGAAATATTTGGAAATGAGACAGGTCGTTTTTCGCCTGAAAGAGCGCGGGATATTACTGGACCAGTATTAGTCTATCAGACAAATATGCCGAAACATTCCGCCAACGCTGATTCCGAAGGGTTCCATTTCTCCGAGATGAGGGCCGACCCGAATCAAAGTAATTTTTATACAGATTCGTACGATTGTACTGGAGCTGTAAGTCTCAATAGCTCTATGCAGAGCAATGTGCCACAGCCGTTCTCATCACAGGGAAAATCGATGCATTTGAATATGCCTGGAGGACAATGGGCTCTCGATGACAAATACATTGCAGATGACATGCAGAAGTCTCATTACGCGAGGATTAAGCCTCATTTTGATGAGCTGAAGGATGGAAAAGGTTCGTCAAGAACTTGCTGGCCTTTGGAATCTGATCATTAAACAATTTTCATGAAAATTTAACACCATGTGTTTAGTTAGGCATTACGAGTTGAAAAGAACTATAGTGAGATCAAATCTCTGTTCAATACGTAGATAAAAATAGAGTGTAGCTCAACAAATTGATTTACTTGATTCAATTTTCCAAAGGATAGTCGAATCTTGATTCATAAGTATTGAACTCGGTTTTTATTTACCGTATGATACGAAGTAGTTTGTGGACTTTGGCCAGATAAAAATATTTGGGATCGCTGTTATGAACCCTGATTTGCGTTCCTTGTTACCTTTTTTCTTCAATCACTTTGTATTTTTTTGAGATGCATCGTGATGCAATCGAAAACTTGTTTCATGGCTGGAAAAAACTGGTCTTACGGGATATTATGTTAAGTGCAGACCTTGAGTCGAGACTATCTTATGAGTTGTTTTTATGAACGAGTTGTCTACCACCTTACAATGTAGACGTTCGTTACACCCAACTGCTTCTTGAACTAAACAATACACCTTCTTATTCTTTACAATATTCTGTATTTGCTTATGCTGCATTTATCACTCTCGAATCTTGCCTGTACCTCTTTGTGAAACTTTTGTGAACTAAATTCTTTCAAAATCTACTGATAACTTCAAAATCATCTGAAATATTTGGAATCTAAAAAATCTTTAAAAATCAGCTAAGGTCTCCTATAATCTTCTGAAGGCATTTGAAATCTTTGCAATCATGAAGAATCATTAGAAATATTTGAAATATTTTAAAGTCACGTCAACTCATTCGAAATCTTCAAAATCTTTCTGAAAATCCTTAGAATGCTTTATGCTCTGGTGTACAACGAATGTTATGAGTGTTTGACCCCACGATTTATCATGATCATATAGTTAAGCAGATAATCTCTCATTCATTTAAATCAGCAATTAATCCACATAATTGTAATTTGTGCAGGGAATGGCAAAACTGTTCTCTCAGGGTGGTTTGCAAAGACGTTTACGTCTTTTGAAGTGTCCGAGATCATAAATAAAATGTGAAAATAGATTATTTATATACCTTCCATGACCGAACACTGAAAGCAAAAGCCTGCAACAAATTTAAAGAAGAAAACCTGTAAAAAAAAACTAAAACTTTCTCTCTCGTATAATGCTCAGGTGCTGGCGGTAACATCATTGCAAGAAGTCTGCTCGCGCAAAATTTACACTACCACCTCACTCAGTCTCATATATCAAGGTATTCGACAGCTTCTGGTAGCACACCAACCGAATCTCAAAAAGTATCTAACGAACCAGTTAGTAACGCTAACGATTCTGCGGTAACAAAGCTCAAAAGAGCATTTAAGGATTATGGAAGCACGGTTGTTGTCTTCCATGTTGGCTTATCATTGACATCTCTTGGTGCTTGTTACGTAGCTATTTCTAGGTTTGTGGTTTATATTTAATAATGAACTTTTCGCCCGTTTTTCCAATAAGAAATACATCTCTTGTAAATTTAATAACTTTGTACTATGTTCGATTTTCCAATTAATTTTGTAATCGAGAATACTACTATCGGGCCGTAAAATGTAAAGCCCTCTATTCAAATACCGATTTCTCCGCCGAAAAAAATCGTAGAGTATTGTGTAAAGAAGTTTCGCAAACTAGACAATCCCCCACGTCGATTTATCTGTATGAAAATTTCGTCCAAAAATTTATAAGCAGAGATATAAATGAAAATAGGTTGAAAAACGTGGGGTTCGCGTAGATTTTGCCATAGCTTAACTTCAAGTGGTCACCATTCAGTTGATACTGGTGATAAAATTTGATAAAAAATACCACATATTCGTCAGAGTCTAATAATAAGTACAAAGCTTTTTTCAGAATAAAAATATTTTTAAAATTTCACCGACTACAAGCGATAATCGGCGATGAGGTCATCTTGGTTGCTGGTAACGTCAGCAGAAAAGGTGACGGTTCAAAATTTATGGTAAATGGACCACAACTTAGATCCGATGCTGGAAAATTGATCGCGATTACGGTTACGTAAAAAATCAAACCAATTTTCAAATAATTTGCACATGCTATATGGGGTATTTCCCCTACATGGGTGAGGCGCTCCGCGATCGCTGCAACAATTACAAACCGAGAATCGAAAACAACAGAATGTCTTGGCTCTTCCATATGGACTCGCATAGCGTATGCCATGCATCAATTCTCGGCTTGTAATTGTTGCAGCGATCGCGGGGCACCCCCACCCACGTAGGGGAAATACATCGGATAGCATGTGGAAATTATTTCAAAATTGGTTTGATTTTCTACGTAACCGCACTCGCGATCAATTTTTCAGCAACGGATCCAAGTTATGGTCCATTTATCATCAATTTTGAACCGTCACCTTTTCTGCTGACGTTACCAGCAACCGAGATGACCTCATCGCCGATTAGCGCTTGTAGTCGGTTAAATTTTCAAAATATTTTTATTCTGAAAAAAACTTTGTACTTATTAGACTCTGACGAATATGTGGTATTTTTTATCAAATTTGATCCCCAGTATCAACTGAATGGTGACCACTTGAAGTTAAGCTATGGCAGAATCCACGCGAATCCCTCGTTTTTCAACCTATTTTCACTTATATTTCTGCTTATAAATTTTTAGACGAAATTTTCATACACGTGAATCGACGTGGGGGATTCTCTAGTTTGCGAAACTTCTTCACACAATGCTCTACGATTTTTTCCGGCGGAGATATCGGTACTTGAATAGAGGGCTCTACATTTTACGGCGCGATAGTAGGTAAAGTGATATAGGTAATAATTGTGCTGTGTCATACATTTACTAACAGTTGAAAAATATGCTTCATTCGGAACAAATACCGATGCTTTCTTCAAAATCCTGTGATTATCATTTGTGAGATTCTTCGCAGTGGTCTCAAATTTTCCTAAGGAAATGCCTGAAGGTTGTGAGAAAGACCTGAAATTTCAAAATCTGATCTCTGTAGACGTTCCGAAGCTTTCGTTCTCTTTAAATATATGATGCAAAATTTACCATCGAGCAATCCTTTCATCCTCAAAAAGTTTCTATTCTTGCTTAGAAGTCTAGCCAGCTAGAGATGAATAAATAACTGTATGATAAAGTTCCAGCTCATAATTATCAATCCGAAATTGGTATTGTTTCTAAATTTCGTAAAAGAGTAACATGAGCAAGGATGTTTGCAATCAACAACAGAATATCCCTCTGCTTCTGGAAAAACACGTATTTTCAATTAATCTGAGACTGTAAATTTGTAGACATGTTGGTGTATATGAGTTAAAAGTAGTCAATGAGTTACTATCAACAATAATTCGGTTCATAAATAATAATTTCAAATAAGAAATGTTAATTTGTTTGTTTTCAGTGGAGTAGACGTACCATCTCTGGTTAATTCCCTGGGATTTGTGGACAACGAAAAGATTCAAAGTATTTTATCGAATTCGTCAACTTTCCTAATCGCATTTGCTGTTCATAAATTATTTGCCCCAGTAAGGATATCCATAACATTGGCAACCACACCTTTCCTCGTTAGGTATCTGAGGAAAGTTGGTATATTAAAAGTAAAATAGGGTCGAATCTACTTTTGTATTTATATTTTTACTAACTTCCTATCGAGGTGTAGGTTGAGAAGATATTCAGATAACAATAACCGCTCAGATCTTATGATTACATATTTTTGTTGTCGATAACAATGAATCAATTGTATCTCTTTTTTGGGCGAGAAGAACTTTGTGAAATTTGAATAAATATAAGAACGCTCAAGGACTAGTAATAAGATTAAGCTAAAAAAAAAAAACTATTTCTTGATCAAAATCAAAGCAGCTGGCTGTGACCAGTAACATGAACATGTGTAGTGATGTGAAGATTCAAGTACGTTGTTGCATGTGATGAGATTAATGTTGTAAAATAATTAAGCTTTTCGAAATCATCCAAAGCACTTTTCTTTATCTCTAGGTATTACAGAATTTCGTAAATTTGGTAATCCGTTGATTAGGTCCGCGTAAATGTCGTACTACTGACATCGTATTATTGATTAATATCAGAGTACATCATGATAATATGTTTGTTGGTATTTATATGTATATAAAACTATGAAGAGTCAAATATCAGAATGCGATGGCTTTGAATATCGTATATTTTTAGTTTTTACATACATTATATAAAGAATTGTTACAAATATGTGTTTTATATGAAAAACGAGACCGTACAAAAAATATTACCTAGCGTTGATAATATTCGTCGTCATAAGCGACACCGTGGAAATTCAATTTCATGATTACGTACAATTTTTTTTTTTTTTTTTCTTGCAAAAATTTTTCCATTTTCCTCAAAAATTTGTATGAGAACTGCAGGGTGAAAACTTACATTATTTATCAATAAATAGTGAAAGGAGAAAGAATTCTTATAGCCTCCATAGACATACTTAATCACGGCTGCTGCATAAATAATGTTAAAGACTCTTGATAAAACGATGTAAAAATAAAAAAAATGGGTGAAGGAAAAAAAGACTTAGCGAACAACTTTATATTCCCGTCACAATATTATAATATTACTAACAACATAACTTTCAAGTGTATTCGAGTGATAAATTATTGCCTTCTCAACTCGTAACTAATGCAACTGAAGAACCACATTTATCTCATACAATAGAAATGAATAATGGTATTTGTAAGTATTTCAGTGAGCTGTCATTTATGTACCATAATTTTCAAGCTAATACTAACAAATCAGATACATGAGTATGTAGGTATGTAGCATGTTGTTTCATTATTTAGTGCAGTGTGATTGCATGTATGAATAAACCTAAAGCTTTTCAAACTTTACTATCTGCATTTGAGTTATTGTATTATATTACTTTTACTAAAATACTATAATATACAGAGTAAATATAGCAAGATGAGATATAATTGGAATTTTCAATTCTCTGGATATTTTACTCCGAAGTGAATCATCAAACCAGTCCTGGCAGTGTGTATTTGCGTTTTATTAACGATAAGTATGCAAAATTTTTTTATTCTTGCTATTGCAGCATACCGATTACATGCGCATTGTCTTATTTCTAGAAAAAATAATACTATATATATATATATATATATATATATGTATATATATCAGTATTCGTTGGAACAACCAACAAGATACATTTTTATATCAAACAGTAACTATATTTATTATTGTTATAAGTTTGTAGGTACTGTAATTTAGTGGACTTGAATTTCAACCAATCTATAATCTGATTGAAGTGATGTAAGGAACTATGGATCGTATCGTACTTTAACAATTACTAGTCAAAACTAGACTGTTTCATATAGTTTAGCATACATTGTAATAGTTGCTGCGATTTTTGGTCAGAAAATATTCGATTTTTCAAATCCAAGTTAACATAGTGGCATTGCAATTTCTCAAGTTTGATAAAAAAAAATCGTCGAAAATAAAATAATCTTCGTCATGAATACTTTTATGATAATACGAAGATTTGTACATACAATGAAATTGATGATATAAAATTGAATACGTAGTATATTAATATAAGAGAATGATTTTTAAAAAGAAATCTTTTGCGCTATTGTGACATCAAAAATAAAGTGAATCATTTGTAATACAATATACAAAATCTCTTAAAATTATCATAATTAATACTATATATACATGAGAATAGTAGTTTCTAACTACTCTCCATTCTAGTGTCAGACATTCAAAAAGTCAAAGTATTATTTATTCCTTAACTATATGTAGAGCGAAAGGGTATGAGTAAAAGTTTGGTAAAAATCAGGACCGAGAATATTCCATAATACACATTATGTATAGCTAGACAGCGGAAAGTTATTTTTCACCACTTTGAAATGAAACTTACTCCATCAAGGATACACACATAGATTTGTCGTATAAATTGATTCACAAATACCCCAACATATACGTAACGAGCCAGATACATACATACATACATACATACATACATACATACATACATACATACATGCGTCAGGAAACACTCAGATCTCGGACGTTTTTTTTACAAAGTATAACAAAAACTGAGGAATTTTGATTCTGTGCATGTACTTGGAATGAAAACATTCCATTTTGTAAATTTAAACCTGTAGTACAAGGCTCACGTACACTGTTTGAACACTGGACATTAAAAGTTAGCATGGTTGAAGGTCGTAATTCCAAATTTTGTGAAGGACGCTGTGGGAGTATACTACGCTAATTACTGTCGCAGTAATTTGCGAGAAACTAAATTGACAACTTCCCAAATTGGATATCAATTGATAACTCTATACTTAATTTTCTCTAACACGAATGAACTAAAATTAATTTTTCTTTATTAATTATTTGTTTATTTCGAAAACTTTCAATCTTAACAACTCGTTCCAATGTCTAATGAGCGATTGATTCACTTTTTCAAACGTCTATCCTTTGGGAATAAATCCTACTCCATTAGCGATATTTTTTTCTCCTCACCTCTACTCCGTCAGTTTTCAATCTACTACATTAGTCTATACATGTTCAAGTGACCGAACACAGTTTTGCATACGAAATATATTTGCTGAATGATTATGCTAAAAAATGCAGAGTTTGTACAGCTTTTGAAATATAAAAATTAGCATTCGCCCGTAAAAATAGGCTTTGCCTTAGTCTTTTTATTAGAAACTTACTGTCCCTGAGTCAACTGATTGCTACTAAAATGATTTCCAAGCCATATTTGCGAATCAATCGACTGTGCATCAATTATGTTTATATCCAAGCAGAAGCCGAATGGTTTTTAGAACAAGTTCTTCGACGTGACACTGGAACTGTTTTCTAGTTATACCTTATGCTATAAAATCTTAGTGATAGTAGTGGGTATACATATATATATTTCTATGTATAAAGAATAAAATACCTATAATAATTTGACACAAAGGTTTTACGTAACGTAATTATTATTCACGTGTGCGACAACAGAAACATGCACACTTATATGAGATTTGTAGAACATTTTTTGCAAGCGCTTTATAAGGAATTTACACGACACACAAAAGCTCGATAGTTTCAATGGACGAATTGATTGGTAGTTACAAAATGATAGTTATAAATTGTAGGCATTAACAGCCGTTAACATTCAATAACGAAAAGAAAAGAAAAATAGAGAATACGAAATCTGTTTTTAGAAAAATTGTTTGTAACGAACATCGCTGTGTCTGTCTTGAATGGCAAGGCTATCCAACTTTCTTTAAATAATATGCAGTACATAAAATTACCAAGCATTATACTTGATTTTCAAATCAATATGTGGTGATGTTTTTTTTTGTTTTTTTTTCATATATTTATCAACCGGCATTAGTCATATTTGGTTTACAATATTGAATAGGTAAAATTATGGTTTTGAAAAAGTTTAGTTTTGGTTGCCAGTAAGTTGTGCATAATTGCATTTTGCATTCCGCTGAGAAAATGTAATACTTTCAGAGCTGAAAACCTCAAGATTTAAAAGTCATTCAGATCCTTTCCTTCATCAATTTAGTTTCATGTTTGCAATCTATTGGCGATAATCAGCGTTCTAATCTTTATGTACACTTGAATGAGTATTTAAAAATATATTATAGTACACAATTGAACTAGAACTGCATTTATATACAGGATAGCCTATTGCAGGATACGTTCTTTTTTTTTCATCTTTATACCTAAAGAAAATAACTACTAAAACTTAATTTACGCAAAGTGGGTCATTCTTACCGCAGATATACCATTCGCAACTAAAACATCTAAATTAAAAATTCACTCTGTAAATAGAGTTAAAATGAGTATTGAGCTTACAGTATCCTTCATGATTGATCGTTAGTTAAAATATCGTTTGTTATCAGTTTACTAAACACATAAGTAATTCTAAGGATCGAGTTTACACCTAAATCGACAATCGAGTGTCTGTTACATTAATTTTTGGCATCTTCTCAAATTATCTGGACATAATTTAAGTGCCAGTAAAACGAATCCCTTTGTTTTCAACTCCCCAATGACTCGACTTTGATTTGTTCTTAATCACACGTTTGCATGACAGAAGGAGCACTTAAATTACATCCGACGTTAGAAATTGATGCTAATTGTGATTTGATCTCATCGACAAGTCCCCCCGAATAACATTTTCATTCAATTCATTTATAGAAAATTTTAATAACAAATAATTAAAGACTAACGTCATATGAAAATATGAGTTAAAAAATTAAATCAGACTTTTTGATTCGCTGCCAATTATTTCACGTACGTAAAAATTCTAATCTTTTTTTTCAAACATCCCTACACGACTGATCTATGAGACAAATTTAGTGCGTTGCCAAAAAGTGCACAATTTTTACTTTATTTTTTTCTCAATACTACTAATGATTAATTCTATCTAACAAGCGAAGCTTATTATAGAGAGTATTATTCAATACGTGAGATTGCAGCTTAGAAAATAGTAATGTTGGTCACGATTATTGGGCACATAGAAGTCCGTTGGTCCGATACAAATATACCAGAAAAAACGAAAATGAATATAATCTATTACCACTTTAAACGTGCCACATAAGAAAAAGAAAAAAATTAAAACTAGTTTGAATTGGACGTGATGTTAACAACAATCCGATGAGAGCTTTAGCCAGCTAGCTAGCATAGCATAGGGCATTTGCTAGCAACATGAAAGAAAAAAAAAAAAAGAAAGAAAAATCATCATAAAACTCTATACATATGCTTCGGTTCGACGTCCTTGAATACGATTGAAAAATTGTCGCCAGCTGGTAAGAGTCTTGCTTGACCATACCCAAAAACTGCTTGTTATTCCGACGATCATTGCCATTAAATACTTGATCATAAATACTTCAAATTCTGGACGACGGCCTAGATCGCGAGTGCGTTCGCCGACCGGGCATGGGATTGAGTAAAGAGATTGCAGTCCTGGTCGAGAGCACATTTCCATGTTCCATGTGAGCATCCAATGATCGAAGTATGCTTGCTCGTAGAATAAACAAGCTATTACAATCAAGGCGGGAACCGTGTAAAGTACGGAAAATATTCCAATACGAATCATTAGTTTTTCAAGCTTGTCTGTCTTTGTCCCATCGTGCTTCATCACTGTACGAATTCTGAACAATGATACAAATCCAGCGAGAAGAAAGGCAGTTCCTAGTACCAGATAGACGCAGAGCGGTGCCAACACAAATCCTCTGAGCGCCTCGACATTCCATAATCCAACATAGCATACTCCCGATAAGATATCCCCTGTGGAATTCATATTATTATTAGACAAAGTAGTCATTTAATTTGACTAATTTCAAAGGTGGTAA
Organism: Ametastegia equiseti; assembly: GCA_963989295.1. Lineage (NCBI taxonomy): Eukaryota > Metazoa > Arthropoda > Insecta > Hymenoptera > Tenthredinidae > Ametastegia > Ametastegia equiseti. The sequence goes on along the minus strand of OZ022389.1, from coordinate 17,323,615 downwards.
ACACAGTATATACATTATGAGAATTGCAAGCTAGGTAGAATAGTAAGGAGATAGAACAAGCTATACTAATTTTTGTTGGAATAGATTCTTTTCTATGAATTAGTGGTGTATTTGCAAAAAAAAATTAGGAATGTGTTTAGCATCAATGCAAAAATGAAGTTAGTGAAAATACAAGACCTCCAGACTGCAGAGAAGTCTTCAGGATGAACAAAAAGAAAAAAAACCGTACAAAGATATCATAAGGTTATGCGTATTCAAATTTAGATTCTTAATAATGGCGATAACCCGATCACAGCTTGTTACTATAAAAATGATTCTTGAAAGAGGCATGAAAACTAGTCAATTCTCAACAAAAGTTTCACATCTTTCACTTCAGACGAAGTAAAAAGTGTATTTCATTTTGGTTAATTGTCTCTGTGGGCCTAACTGAACTATAACATTTTACTCAAAGCAAATAAATTCGTAAGGCAAATCTACATGCGTTCTTATGAGACCTTTAAATAGCTTAATGAGCAATAAAATTCAACAACTATTTCCGCAAGCTGATAAAATTAACAAAGCACAACGGAAATGAGTGAGATAAGGAGGCAGACTTTATCTGTACCGACAAACGTGTTTGTTTGAGTCTTATGTTTACTGTATCACACATCCTACAGATTGCATTTTACTTTGCGAAGACTCCAGCTTCTCGACTTAGGGCAATTTTCATTATTTCCTAACGCTTGCTCCAACAAAACATCCTGTTTTCTTTGGTTTTTTCGTAGTTAGTCTTTATTACCGAACATACATATTCGATACTAAGAGTCTCGTATGGGTTTGCTTCCACAGTGGCCATATCTACTTTAGCTAAAATAGAATTGCCCTACTTATTTTTTCATAAAATACGTTATGCCCTGTTCTTTCTGGACTGACTCTGAATGATGTTGCGTTATTTTGGTAAAGAAACAGCAAGACATTGTCTAACGGATGTATTTCAATGAATAGAATTCTGTGAAGCTCTTTGTGAAATATGCCACAAGTCAAGTTTCCAATTCAACAGAATTGATTAAAAATGAATATTTGCCATGATCAACAGGGTCTCCCCACCTTTGCTGATTGGCCAAATTTTACTGGCCTATTGGCACCATGGGTTGTAGCCCACCATTCAATGGGTGAAGTTCATGACGTTAACGCTTCAAAACATTCTCAAATAAATTCTTTATTTCTGGATTGGAATGTTATAACAATCCTGAAATACCAAGTAGAAACGTTCTTATCAACTTATATTATTATGCACCAAAATTTGCCGTTTTTGCAGTATACCAGTATCAAATTAGAGAATTTCATTTGCAATGCCTGCATTGGGTTAATGTTATGAATTTCATCCTGATGATTCATAGCATTCGGAATTGTACTTTGCCTATCTACATCCTGTTTTATACTTCCTTTGGATAATTACCAAAATGGACAAGCTCAGTTCACTTCAACGCAATCGAATCATTATACCTATTACACATTGTTCATGCTTTTCCTTTCACTGTCATTCAAAATGAAAATAATCCGTTATTGAACCTAAGATTTTGATTTTCAATTCGTGTGAAGCTGGAGTTTGTAACATAAATGCAATAGAATTCCAGGAAGAAATTCACTATTTGGTAGATCAACTTGAGTTGTCAGAATTGCAGAATACACAAAGAACATATTATTCAATATTTTTCTAATTTTGAAACGATGCGCCCTATTTTGCTATTTTTCAAATGCTGAAGCCCTGCATTGCAGAATAATATCTAAATATTTGCTCGCGTTAACATGGCCAACTTTACCCTCATAAATTGGTTTGTCATTTTCTCAATGATCATACGGCAAACAACGAATATCAACAAGTACCATCCAGTTTCCATCCACGCTAGCTCAAGTGTCGATAATTGTGTTCATTCATTTGTTCTCCATATCATTCTCCTGCTTATGCTTACCCTCGACTTTCCCCATGGCGAGAATGGTGATGGTTTTCAATGCAGGAACGGCCCAAGCAGCCAAGTGAAAATACTGAGAATGAGCCTCGATTGCTTCGTGTCCCCACTTGAGTCCAGCGGCGAGGAACCAAGTAAGAGTGAGAATTACCCACCAGATGCTAGACGCCATGCTAAAGAAGTACAAAACCATGAACAGCACAGTACACAATTCGTGCTTGGTTCCTTGGGTGATAGTAGAGGCCATATCGATCCTGAGATCCACAGGAGGCTGAAAAGGCTCTCTGCATGAAATTGAGTTACCCGCAGCCCAGCCAATGACATAAACCAGTGCCACCATTAGGTAGCAAACCGACAAAAATATAATCGGTCTTTCTGGGTACCGGAAGCGGTCCGTATCGATGAGAAAAGTCAAAACAGTGAAGAAACAAGAAGCCGCGCAAACCGAGGCCCAGGCGCCGACCCAAATTCTTGAAAACTTTCGCTCCCTGTTGGAGAAGAACATGTCGTCGCAAGGGGCGCCGCAGTCAGGTTCAACCTTGTCACCGACCTTCAAACTGTAGCCGAGTTCATGGGGTACTTTGAACTGGACGGGACATACAAAACCGTAATCGCGAGCACCGAGGGAATCCCCGCTGTATGATTTCAGCCCGCCGTTCCAGCCGGGGTGAAATTCGGCTATTGGAACTCGAGGTGGTGGATCTAACGGAGGTGAGGCTTCCGTGGAAGCGGTCGTGTTGTCGCCGACGCATATTTCCGAACCCCCGGAAACGGGGAATTTCGAACATTCCAAATTGTCCGGCCATAAAAAGCCGAAGCGATTCATAAGCGATTCGCAGCCCGCCTTGGCACTCTCGCAAAGTGATCTACACGGGGGTATGGCCTGTTCGAGTATCGTGCAAACGGGAACGTACATAGAGCACAAAAAGAATTGCAGGTCCGGACTGCACTTGACTTTAACAAGCGGTAAAAATTGGTGAACTTCTAGACCCGCGTCTTCTTGCTTTTGGTGATTCATTAGATTCGGCATTATAGTTTCATTGTACGGTATGTTCATGCACAATGGTATTGTGATCGGTTCGCATCGTCCATGATGTGCCAAGGGGTCCCTTGCGTGGAGCGCGTTCACATTCACAACGACGGATGATACGCACAGAAATAGCCACACGGCTAACATGTTTGACGGGCTGTGGCTCGGGCGCCGAGGATTATTACAATTCGATAAAAACATGAATGTTTTATTCGAAGATTTTTCACATCACGCACACATATTTTATCGCTTATTTTCTCTTCTCTCGACTTCCCTATCTAATTTACTTCACACACGGTATCAAAATCATCACATCAAACAATCAGCGTACGCCACGGCAAGGCACTAAAGTGTAAACAGACCATCGACTGTACACCTTTCTCGAGAAAGGAACACGGGCTGTCTGTATGGGGGCCTCGAGCCAAGTTTTTCATGGAGACAATGGATGCGCGATGCGCCCCGCTACTGATCTCTGCAGACTAACGACTCTGTCGGCCGATTCTTGTACCAAATTCAAAAACCATCCCCCCGAACTACCCGCCGGGAAAGCTTCCTAAAAAAATTAATATTATCAATGAATATTACCTCCAATCGATAAGAATGAATAAAGATAATGCGTGAATTAGACGACAACATTTAGAAAGTTTCGTTCTGAATTCAATCTAGGCGGTTTTTGGAATATTTGAACTATGCACTGCTGGCTAAATCGAACCGAATTCAATCTATGCTATCCAGCGATTAACAAAAACAAACGAAAATTTCTAATTTGTAGGGTTCTTTTTTTCAAGTTCACGAGTTGCCGTTGTTACATAGTACATTTCGATACGCGCGTGCAAGGGTTTGTTTTCGCACGAGTGAGGGGTTTGTCGCCCGAGCGAAGCGAGGGTGACAATCTCACGAGTGTAAAAACAACTTGCACACATGTATCGAACAAAATTTTTCATTACACACGCGCGTAAAGTCCGATTATATGCACGCTTGCGTGCATATAATGGCACTTTTTCGCACGGCGTGATGAAAAATTATTGTTTCCACGTCTCTGAAATAGAGAATTGTATCGAATGCTCAATTTTTGTACGTAGATGAACATTATAGAAATTTTTTTCAGATAAATATAACACATATAATAATGTGAGGTCTCATTTTTCTCATTTGTGGAAATATATCAGATTTGCAAGACTAAAAATTTGAACTTCGAATGTATATAATTTTTTATTCTTACGTACTGAATAATCCGATTCTTGACGAACATGATATATACTGCAGCAGTACATACATATACCAATGTATACAGCGCATAAAGAAAAGAATAAAGAAATATATATGAGCTATACAATTTATACTCAATAAACAGTCGATTAGTTTCGAATTTGCTGAATAATTAGTACATTTACGCGTTTCATCAACGCATATGTTCATAACTGGTTGGAAGGAGCTCAAGAACTTAGAAATTCGCTCGAACATGATTATTTATTTCACAGTACAGGAGATGCGAAATAGTATACATATAGATATTTCACCGAAAATATTCACGATAACACTGGAATATATATTTATTATGTCTTTCAAATACGTTTTACATGACACAATCTGATTAGAGAAAGGTAAGTCCGGTGATATTGGAGTTGATATAGTATAACGTGGTGTTGAGCTTAGTCGTGATTACGGCCGAACCGCATGTGGCCATAATCATCGAACTGATCTCGTTTCCCGAACCTCATATGCCCGTAATCGTCAGACAATTGCCGTTTATTAAGCTCCGTAATATCTTCGTCTTCGCTAAGGATGTCGACGGCTGGATACCGGCTGCAAACACAAAAAAAGTTGTACATTTTATAGTCGAGTCAAAAATCCACGATTATTATCTTCGTCTTCCTTTGAAAAAAAAACAAAAAAACTGCTAGAATCCAAAGCACGAAAATGATTGCTAATTACAGGCTGCACGATCCAGGTATTGGTGAGAAAAAGTCTGGAACTCAAAATACCGGATTTTTGGACGGACACGAAATGATCTGCAAGTATATACAAGATAAATAACTGTATATGAACGATTTAAGTACCCAGAAAATAACGGGCGTCCATAAAATCTTCGATTAGTGTTAGCAGTCGATTCTCGGGCAGCCTGGCACTGATGATCGATCAAAAGCCAAGCAAACATGACGGTGATCAAGATTAACAGGAACTTTGCGGACATTACGGTGGTATTCATTCAGTAGCTGTTATTAGCCGTCGATAAATCCACCGCCCAAATATACTTAATAGAAGTTGTTTTTTCTTTTATTATAATTTTTATATATATTTTTTTTTTACTAAACGAATGATTCTCGAGCAGACTGTAAGTTACAGTGTTCAAGAACGACGATCAACGTTCAAGATTTTATTTATCTGAGGCGTTGTGAACGAACGGTAGTCAGCGAATGAATGCTACCGACGATCTTTGCATCCTTCTATATATACCAAGTTGGCTTGCGAAGGCAAAGCCTCTTGTGAATTTTAATTCACGACTGATAAACAATTTTCTTCATCCCACCTCTGCTCCGACAACTCAATAATATTTCAATGCGGTTTATGATTGGCAGGTTGGGTAAACGAATTAACTATCCGAAGTTGGGCTCCCTCGGTACCATATTTTTCATTTTCTCGCTTATCATTCCGCAAGACAATCCAAGCTACCTTTCATCCCTACCCAACCCTACGGACTACCTTATTCTTAAACGTCAGAAGAACCGCTCCTCTGCTCGATATGTACATCCCATCGAATTACACGGCGAACGCCTACGCAATCATATTCTGAGGGTTATCAGCTTTTTAGAAAATTTTGTCATCTTCTGTCCAACAGACACTTGGGCCTAGAGTTACATTTTTTCCATGTATATAATGACTATGAATTGGAATTGCTGGAAAATTCATCTTCGGAGAAGTGTTGTCAAATTGACATACGTATTCAGAAGCGATAAGATGAAGAACCCTGTCTGTATACTTTTCGACAAAAAAAATATATTCCAGGAGGTCGACTGACATTTTTAAGAAAATTTCCACACTTCTTTCAGTTGAAACAACATTACTTCCAACACAAAATGACCATACAAATTTTGGTGGATCACTTAAAAGACTTTTCTTCTCGAATGGTGCAATACCAAGTATTAGTATTATTGAATACGATTCAATCTATGTTTGCAATACGTCAAGATATGAGTGAGATCAACGCCAATATACAACCATGGCATAATAAATGGTATACCAATAAAGTACCCGCATCTTTTTGGATTATAGACGCATGTTCGATTGGTTTTATTTCATTGAAAAGCTCTAGAAAGAGTTGAACGCGTATTTGAAATCGATCCAAACGAAGTATGTTTAAGCAATATTAAAGATTATTCGCCGAATCAGGTAGCATACATTGTCAATATATTACATGTATGTTACGAATCCATACTGAGACCTCGTAAATTACTACTATTGCTTAAGCAAAATTGTATTGTCTCGGACCTTTCTTCCTGCAAATCCCCGATGCAGGGCTTTCGAATATAATGATCAATGATTAGTGAGCCTAAAAAACACCGTTGGCCATTTTCCATAGGTCGTCAATATGACATGCATCACAGATTCGTGGTTAGACTAACAAAAAGGTTGATGTATATATCGACCCAGGTGAAAAACACATCCTCATATAAGTTAATCGCTTTATAATTATGAATTTCACCGCAAAAAAACGAGTTCACTTAAATCGTGTCTTGCTGCCTCATTAGTCTGGAAAAGATCAGTCAGAATTACCGATGTCCGCACGTCGTGCAATTTTTCATCTAATCATAATTGGATGGAATATAATTTTTCTCGTAGAAATGTATGTATATGAACGTCTATGATTACGTCTTGAATAATGAACGCACTTTGCTTCAATATAAGACGCTGCCCATTCACTGCAGCACTTCTTAATTATCAACCCAATAAAATGGCCCATCAAGAACTTGCTACAAATTTTCTTATTTTACAAATATTCGCTATGTGGACCCCAAAGTTTGACAGCGTCTTTCATTACGGTCTTTTTTACGTGTGGAGAGCTGTGGCATTGCTGCTCATGGGCACACTCACAATTTCTCTATTCACCGATCTCTGTACGCAAGACAATGTGGAAGGAATGACTCGGAATTTTTTATTGAGCACCGTGATGCTGTGCTGCAGTTTGAAAGTAGGTGTCCTCTTGCTAAAGCGCAGACAAATTATCGAAATGCTGAATTTACTCGAGCTGCCTTGCTGTCTGCCTAACACTGCTGCCGAACAAAAAGTTCTCAACAACTACAAACGAGTGAATTGGCTCGTCGGGGGAGGATTTTTGTTCTTGTGTTTCTGCACTCTTCTTGCGCAATTTGGTATCGCACTTTTTTACGGAGAAGGTAGTGTGAATTGTGAATGATTATTATTATATTCTTCGTCCAAATCAAATCATCATAAAAACATGTATTACAATTTTCATTTTTTGATCATTCACACGAGAAAAACTAATTTTAGGCATCGCACATCTTATGAGATTTGATTCTTGTTTTGTGTTTTTCTGTACTAGGAACCAAAGGGCGGCGCTTGCCGTATAGCATCTGGCATCCGTACAGTATTGAACCTACTGTACCTTATGTATTGACATACGTTTTTTTGGCACTCAGCTCGTTAGTTTCCATGCCGGCAACTATTTCAATAGACAGCTTAACATATGGATGTATGATACTCGCCCGCAGCCACCTGGATATCCTGAAACTCAGACTCGCAAGTCTGCATACAATTGCTGATTTGGAAATCTGCGTGCAGCATCACAACGTTATATTTCAGTAAAGTATATCGACTTGCATACGTGTTCAATTCATGAGTTCTGTTGAAAAAAAAAACCCCACTCTATTTGCTTTCTCATACAAATTGAGGGAATTTTACGTATATATATAGTTAATAAATCTCTTGACATTATCATCTGTGTAGAAAAAACTCAGTGCATTTCCAACATACAATGCCGGATTTTATATTTACGTAATACGTACTACATTAAAAAATCTTGGACGATCAGATCATTAGCATTGAACATTGAGGACTGATAATGGTATAATGTGTAACAACTTCTAGATACACGGAACGAATTGGGGATATATTTGGTACTGTCGTATTTGTACAATTTTTGCTAAGCATGCTTAACATATGCTCAGTTATGCTTGTTATAGTCAAGGTAAGGTACTTTTTTCGTGTAGATAATTGTAATTATCTCCCTAATCAGAGCATCCATGAAAAGAAACGTGTAGAATTAGAAATGGTAGATTGACTTATGCGCTTGAAATGAATTGTATATTATCATTGCTAAGGATTGGATTACTAAAACTATACAATTCTTTTATGCGTGTATCCGAGAGTATACCGCAATATCACAAAAAGCTCAACCGGCAACGTATTATATTTCAGTCGGACACGGAAGCTGGATCCCTTGTATCAGTTTTTTTCCTCTTGTGCATGATGATCCAAGTTCTATTGTACTGCTGGAATGGAAATGAGATTTTCCTAAAGGTAAGTTATCTCGACATCCGACGTAACTACCCTGGGGGAAATTTTTACTCCTGCAGAAAATTATTACGGATTTTTAGGGAATTTGCCAATTTACAGTTTCTTTCTGAAGCATTGTAGATTTCCGTAGCGACGTTTGTTGTGAACACAACTTGAAAGAATCACAATTATTTCTTATGAAAACTGCGATTAGTCCGAATTTCTTCCCTAGAAATTCATAGAAATCGTTGAAACTACATAATCTTCACCGGGGGATAGGCTTATGAAACTACACGTATTATCCGGTTCAATTTCACGCCACGTTATTGGTCCCCGTTTAAGAATAAATCCATAGGCCCCAATCCATCGATGTACCATTGTCTTCGGCAGGTTCGACGGTGAAGTGACAATTTTTTCCCCGCTAAGTAACAATTGGTAATTCCTTCTAAATTAAAAAATTCATTCTGAATTCAGTAGCAGCCTTCCGATAAGAATATACATGACCACAATGCATATGCTGTCTCTTACATGGGACTTCAAGTATGACTTGGGTTTATTCGTGCTTCTAACATTTGAATATTTCTGCAGAGTCAAAGTGTGATAGAAGCACCAACGGAGAATAGAGACTACTTGGATCTGCCGATAGAGATTAAGAAGGATTTACTCCAGGTTATGATTCGATCTCAGAAGCCGATGGAGATTAGGGCTGCCCGGATGCTAACGTTGTCTCTTGACACATTCATGATGGTTTGTTGATCCTCACGTCCCACTTCAAAGAAAGTATGGAAATAACCATATGAGTGAATTATAGTAATCTAAAATTTAGAAGAGAATATTTGCTATTTCCATCATTTGGTGTTTATTTGTTGGGCCACAGTTGAATCTTTTAGTTGACTGTGTATGAGCAAGCCTGGCGATTCAATTCATCAATCAATCAATCAATCAATCCGATTGTCTTCCCGTTTCAGATCTTGAAGGCAGCATACTCAGCCTTCAATCTCTTACAGCAAGTTTCAAATAAATGAATACTGGCATTATTGCAATAATGTTATAGAATTTTCTTGCAGCACTACAGCATAATGTTATAGCAACGTCCATGTTTGTATGTTCATTGCATGTTCACAATATTTAAGCAATACAGTCAAGTACGAAAAATGGAATGTCTAACATGGATTTGAATCTCCTATCGGAACATGGATAGATTCCTGAATACTTCCGACTGGAGAATTTGAAATAATGCACAACAATAAATTGTCTGTTCTTACGTTATACCGATATGTGTACAAATATTTTGTCTGTAAAAAATATTCATATTACATAGTAATAAAAATATAGCTTTTACGAAAAAATATTCAATTGAACATTCCTCAATAGCCTCGTCGAATATTGCGCTCGGTTTCAAAACCGTACCTAGTATTTCGTGACTGGTTCCAAATCGGCAATGGAGAATTTTGAAAAAGGTCAATATTCTGCAGCCACCCCTTATGCTGAAATAATAAACAATACTCCCCGAAGTTTCATTCCGACCGGTTGTCTGGCTGTTGGAGAAACTATAGGAATCGCGTTCTTGAGGTGGGCAAGCCGTAGAAATACATTATGAAAAAATGTTTCTGGAAAATATTGTGGTTTAAGAGTCCGGCCGCAAGATACTGCGGTTTAGGATCTGAGCGCGAGGTATACTGCGATCTCAAAGCCGAGTTTGAGATATACTGTGATATTCGACTAAGCTGTCGAATGTTTTCATCTAGTCGTATGATTTTTCCTACAATCCCGTTTCCTGTTTTGGTTTCTTGCTATCGAAATCATGTTTCTCTGTTTTTGGATCATGGCTATTTACTCTAAACGGAATCCTACGTTGACGTTCGGAAGCGGAATCACGATAGTAGGTCAGGATCGGAAAAAAAACTGAAAATTCAGCATCAGAATACAATCGTTACAAACAGATTGCCGTGTAATATTAGTATACAGGGTGAATTCGTGCCGTCCGAACAGATCGAACCGCGTTGAGGCGGCCGCGCGTCAATTTCGGCAATTGTTCCAACGGTTTTCTGATCCTTGATTGGCTGTTTCTTGAAAACAATTGCCGATTCTGGACTCGCGGCCGCCTGAACGCGGTTCGATCTGTTCGGACGGCACGAATATAAAAGATGTGCAAACGTCGAATCGTTCTTCAATCAACGCCCCTAGAATGGATTGCAAATATTTTCCCGCCTTTCGTCGAATTGAAAACACTAAGCGCCATCTCGTAACGAAAGACGAAACCAAGAGTTGTTTATCTTCCGTCGTCTGCTGGCGTTGTCAAACAAAAAATTCGGACCACTGATTCGGACGCTGATTGGTTGACATTGGCGAACTGACATTGTTTATTTTCGCGCTTCCCATTGCAGTAACCCCAAAACACATTCAACACCGATTGAATCTAACCCTTTAATCAAATCATCCGGCACTGCCAAAATAAATGACAACAAGTTGCCAATGAGCAAGTTGACATGTGTAGAAATGTTTATAAATCGCACGCGGAAATTTCATTGACATTATCACAGATCGTCTCTCTCACAAATACAGAAGTCTCAATTTATAAGTGAACGTTTTCAATGAAATATAGCATGAACGTTACAAAGGGAATTTCAACTATAATAAAAAAAGAGTCCGAAGAAGATATCGACAACGATGACTACGATGACAAATCAACCCTATTACCTCCTCCTTCAATGCCTGACACTAATCGCATCGCTAGCGATGATCCAAACGAAGAGTTCCTCCGTCTCACTGCCATGGTATGATTTTTATTCAATAACCATGAACATCTGAAACTTAACACCATGAAAATATGGAAATATCATGTCTGTATATCTTGCAGTGAATACGTTTTTCAGTATTAAACAAAATTCAACTCGCCAACCTATTCAGCTCAAATGCAGCTCCTGTTTATAAGGAATTGAACAGATTTGATGTAGGATTAAAAGTTGATGTCCGATGATAGATATTCTGATATTCAAAGATCAACGTATCTTCTATGTTATCTACTCTAGGTCAGAGAAGTATATTTCTCTCATCTCTATAAATCTCTGATAAGTAACTACATAATCTGCTGTCAATCGAAAGATCAAGTTGCCCGACAACCTGATTTAAAACAATGCGCCGGGCAGATGGAACTCAATGCTGTTAGAGCTTCTCTTGAGGCTTCACTGTACAGACAAGCTATGCTTAAAATGGTAAATATGAACTTGGGATACTAATTTTCTCCGGTAAATAATAGGATGTTACATATTCTTAGACTTACGCTACTTGATCAACAGCTCTTATTCATCCGCCAGAGTTCGTCTTTCAATTTCATACTCCAATCCGTTCAATAAATAATTGCAATGTTCATTGTCTGGTCTGATATCATTCCAGGATTGGCCTGATTTAGGTGGGCGCATATAAATTATCTGTTTGCCCTGGAAAATCTTTTTGGACAACTATAACTTCTCTATTAATAAGAAAATCTATTCTCACTTGAAAACAGTGAGAGAAGGCAGTTTGACAAAGAAAATGAGATGTCATAGACCTCGATGTCTCAAACCATTAGTGAGTTACGCCAGTTCTATCTAACTTATGCATTTTTCAATTTGGAATCAGTCAAAATCATGCTACATCTATCGCATGACTACCATCAACGGTTTGAGAGACCTCATTTTCTTTGTTTAACAACCTTCCAATTACCACCGTCAGCTGTGAAAATCTCCGTTTATTCATACAGAAAGTATGGGTTTACAAGAATACCTTTTAAGACAGAGGGAAAACTCACAGGTATATGCCTGCTTAGATCCATTCGTTCTGATTGAATCTTGAATTTATAATTTTTTTTTTTTGTACGATGTTTGTCTTCTTATGGCTCGAATCAGCTCCTCTGTATGTAACTGTTGCAATTAGTATTCTGACCGAAAATTGGACGCTTTGCGAACCTGAAAATGCTTCAGAAAGTTAACGAACTTTTTGTATTAGCCAAAAGAAGGTATAAGATAATATGCATATTGCCATTCGTCGAAAGTTCCTTGATTTTAAACATGATGAAACAAATGATGATTGATTAGAAATTAAAATTAGGGAGAATGAAATTCAATTACTTTTGCTAGTTATAAACAGACAATGATCTCTTCCAAGCCTAATTTCTTTAGATTTCAGATGTCAAAGCGCATACATCTGTTAAAAGAGTTCACAAAAAATTGTGCTCTTTTTTACAAGCGCCTCAAAGAACAATAGACGTCGGTGTACAAACGGACGAAGTAACTCCAACGGAAAAGCATCGAGCTCCAGATACAACTTTTGTAAATGCAAATGATTCACATGTTCAAAGTTCGTCAGTTACTTCGAATTATGACGAATCTGTAGCTCCGACACCGGTTCAAACCCAAGAAGAAAAAAAGTGCAGTTTAGATGAAAGAGTATCGTTGATTCTGAAATCTGAAGTTGTTACCGAGGATGAAATTGTTCAAGTCAAGTCTGAAAGAGATAGCGAAGAAGTTTCCCAATCTGCAATGACAGAGACAAGCAACTTGGATTTGAAAAGCGAAGATATTTTCAAGTCTATAGAAGACTTTGCTTGCCTACAAACAAAAAATGTTGCGCAGGCGCACAATGATATTCAAGAAATTTTTGGGGACGATGATACGGTAGATATATCCGCGGTTCAAAATGAGAACAACAATTCGCAAGATTCGATTTTACAACATATGGAAGATATGTTCTGCGAAAGTAACGACAGCAGCGATTTAACTGCGTTGATAGAGAAACACTCCGGTGTTTCAAAGGCAAATATTGATTTAGAAATTGGAAAAATGTGTCCAGAGTTACATGCCCCAACACCAGTCGGTAAATCATTAGAAAAGAGAAAAGATAACACAGGAGAATCTTCGGAGGTACATAAGAACAAGAGGAAACTGAGTTTTTCAAATTATATAAAAATGAAAAAGCGAGCAAGAGGAGAACTCGTTTCTCCCAAACCAGAAGAGACTATCGCAGAAAAAAAAAAGAGAAAAGCAAGTGGGGTCTGGTTCGTCGAGAGGATTCATCAGGTTTCAAAACTTAAAGCAAAGATGACTGAGATCTCAGCTACTAACTACCGTAAACACGGCAGAATTAAAGCCAAATTTCTAGAATTATTTGGAGAAGCTGACGAAGAAGAAATGATGCCGGAATCACCAATTTGCATAGAAGAACACCTCAATGCTTGTAAAGAACGCATTGCCCCTTGGGTAGTCAAGTACCTTATGCCTTTCTATAAAAAAAAGCGTATCACAGATAGGAGATTGTTCAAGACGGTCGCTAAACATGTAGCTGATATGCTAATCATTGAAAATACTTTTCCAGGTAAGTTTTCCACATCTCTAGTGCCTAGAACATAAATAACATGATAAAATTATGATGAATACTGAAAAAGTAGGATCGATTGTTTGATTCAGCATTTGCTAATAGTTTCCAGCTTAGAATCAATTACGTTAGGTGTACAAGTGTTTTTCGTTCATAAAGCCCTCATTTGATTAACGAAATTATTTTCATTTCATTCATGTATGTACCACTAATCGTCACCTTTCATGTTGCAGAGGAAAATGACGTGAACAATTACATACAGAAATACTTCAGAAATAAGAAGACAATAAAAACGAAACCAGATATTTATATCTAATCCATCAATTTTCGCAGCTATTTGGCAATTTACAATTTTTCGATTATCAGTTTATCCGGAGATTCCAATTAATGAAATCATGAAATACCTACTTTACATCCCTAGAATGATCAATGTAAATATGTGTGTACATCATGGAACAAAAATGACCCATATGCGGTTTCTATGAATGTAGATAATAACATGTATAAATTATTATAGCGATATCACACAAAATGTACATAATTATTATGTTACCGTTATGTTGGGCGAACATATTCCCACGATTGTGCAGAAGAACGTTGTTTTCTTGCGACACTTCATATAATCTGTAATAATTCAGCAGTAGTAATACGTAGATTTAAGTTTCTAGCTTTTACCTAACAAATAAGCTTACATAATTACCGAAGACTGATTATTGTTTAGCTGTTTCTATTTGTATCTTTCATGGATGAAGGAACGTACCTGCTGATCTGAAAATATTATTCATTCATTTGATTATTTATTCGTTGTACAAAAATGAAATGATACTTTTCATCAAGTCACTTTGTCAAACTTCAAACTGTTTATGAGTTTAAGCCAGCGATTATTAATATAATTACTTACGACGTGATAGTCTACTAAGAGAAATCAAATGCGGTCTTCTGAAATGAAGAGAAAATGAAATTACTCACTATTTAACACATTTAGCATAAATGTCTCATTTGATTATACATACATATATAATGTGTGTATACATACACACGATAGAGATGACATAGAAATGTTATGTAATATCATTAATTAATAAACAATCTATTGAGATTATTGAATGTTTTATTGTGCTGTTTCAACGATGAATCAAGAACGGGCAATGAGCACTTGGGTAAAATAAATGTAAGTTTATTACATAATAAAAATCTGTTTACATAACAATAAGGAATTAATCAAAAATTTACATATAGGTACACATAAGACTTGAATAATATGATCACATATGTCAGTTACGGAATACATTGAATTCACAAAACAACGGTAATAATATTTACAATATACTCAATTTAGGTAATGTCGGTACTTGTAATACAATAAAGTGGCAAAGATTTATTTATCTTGATTTACTTTGCGATTTTTTTTAAAATGTAATAATAGATAATAATTTGACAATTTTACTGCCAATTTTTCAAAGCCAGACAATATTTCTTCTAAGCTTCTGGAATGTGTTCACTGAACTATACAGTAAGCGAATAGCAGTGATTTTTGAATCACAAATATTTTAGCTTTACATCAGTAGAGGATATGAAGAAAATACGAACTGGCAAATTTTATTTTTATTCGAACGTACTTCTGTGCTGTGGTGCAGAAAGCTAATTTCATTATATTCATCTGACTATGATATCTCATTTATTTAAAGATTCGAAAGTTTTATTCAGTACCCGCGGTGCATGAAATTGATAGCAGGAAGGAGCTTCTCCGTTACTGCAACTAAAATATTACAAATTGATAATTTCATGAATTGAAACTGATTACTGTCAAAACACTTCAAAGTAATTTAATAAAAACGAATTGCAATGAAATGGATGCTATTTAAGAAACAGATAATAATTCACAATGGCATAACATCGTTTCGAACATAACGAACAAAAATCCCAACTAGTCGAACAAAACCAATCTCTGTGCATTTGTATATCTGTATTGTGAGTACCCCATTATTAACTATCCAGTATATTAACCCATGAGAGTTGAATAAATAGCTAGGCGCAGACCATTATAAAATATATAGAATATTTGTAAAAATTCACACACCAATCAAGCCGGTGACTTTTCATCTACGTTGTCGAACAACGGCATAAATTTACGTTCAAAGATATAGGACTTAGATTTCGACAACTGCGTAGACTAATATTGAAATCTTAGTATAAATGCAAAATTAATTTTGTATCTCAATACTATTTCTTCAACTACAGATTACACATTCGTGATAATGAAGTACGGAATAGGTATTTGATATTTATCTTAGATGCTGGATTACTAAACTAGCAACGTAGCAGTTGAAGATAATTCACAACATATTAGGTACTTCTAAACCCTTGAATCTTACAGATTTATATTTCATCTGATAGCATATCATATCAACTTCTTTATCGTCTTATCAAGAAAATTATTAATTGATTATGTAAAAGTTGCAATTTTTAGTGAAGCTTTCCTGAAGCTACGTTAATATAGTTAGCACGATTTTATCGTTTTTTTTTTTTTAATTTTATTTTTTCATATCATCAGTAACAGTAGAACGTCGAAACATGATTAGACATAGATTCATAGATTTGCTATTTAGAATAAATCGGCAACGATATATGAAAACTATGCTGCTTGCGGTTCTCATCTCTACGTATAACAGTTCAGCCTTCTATTGAATGTCTTTTTTTTCAACTATACATCTTAAAAGTTATTTTATGATAACGAGTTATCGATTAATCAACTGGTTTACAATATATTATCATTTATATATATGTTAGAAAATTACATGCCACTGGATTTATTAATATCTATGATTTTATACCCTTCTGCCTATGCGTTATTATGATTTTATAAACCATACTTATGAAAAGCTCCGAGCAATAGCTTGTTATCGGTAAATTTGTACGACTCTAAAAATTCACATGCACAGTTCCAGATCACGAAAAGCGTGTCAAATTTTTTAACAAATTATTTATAATTCGTGTTTAACTTTTTTTTTCGTTCTTTCTATTTACTGTAAAGCGCTGATCTGTTTCCAATCGCCTTACAGGGTAATACATGCAAGGAAGTATACAATGAGCCAATACTTAAAATTAGTGATAACATTAAGTCGTCATTATAATATAATTGTTATCTATTAGGATAACAGTAATAACATTTATATACAAGTACATTCGGCCAATTATTATATATTTTCTGCATCACACAGGACAAGTTTTCTCAAAACCCGGGAAATATTCGTGGTTTCACATTGGTAATGCAACGCCAATATCCGGATTTTGAAAATACCTATTCTGTACGTCGTTAGGTGAATAAAACTAATAAAACAATAAATATAATATAGGTAGATGTTGTTTAACATTGTGCCCAAACAGCAAGAAACAATTTACCTCGATTTACCATTTTCATGGTAAATTAGGAAGTATAATACAGAGATATATTAGTGCATAAACATACTAAAACTTGTATACTTAGTATAATATACCGAAATTTCACAAATGACATAAATAAATTTTTCAATATCCGATTAGAAGTAATTCAAATTGCAAGTAATGAAACATGTACATACACTTAGTATAATATAGCGCAATTTCACAGATGACAGAAATAAATTTTCCAAGATCTGATTAGCAGTAATCCATATTGCACACCAAGCGATTTGTGAATCAGATCTTTACACCGTTTTACAGATTTTTTTCATTATAATTGTATATGGGTAAGTTAAGACATGGAAATGCAGCGGTAATCGTGATTTAATGTTGTTTGTATTATTCTGTGTTTATGATTCATGGAAACTGCTGATTGGCAATTTCTTCACTGAGATGAGGTATTCTTATTAACGTTAGTATAACTACTATAACGCTATTGGCTGAGTAACGGCGTAGATAGTTTCGTAGGGAAATCCTGTTAAGAAACTTTTAGTGTTTCTTATTTGCCAATAGCAAATATCGTATGTATATACAATTCAAACCAGAATTGGCCTGACACACTAAACATGCAATTCTATAAATATATTATTATGTAATAATATTCAGTAATATTATAGCGAGATAAATTTATCCAGACACCAAATTCCATGAAATTCGGTTATCAAAATTCTACGAATCGTCAAAACATAAATCGTGATTCATAATCACAAATATCATTCACCAAATCCTTCACAGCAAGGGGCCCTATAGCAAAAAATTTTTAATTCCAGGGAGCACATACAATGTTAATCGAAGATTCAAATTTTTGAACCATCAACTGCTTGTCGCATTCAATCGTGACGTTTCACCTGACTGAATTAACTCAAGTAAGAAGAAATGGCAATTTTCATTCGTGCAAGACCATCGATATTTGAATTCAGAATAACAAAGCAATTCCAACAATGCGTAAATCCGAATGATTTGATTGTCATGTTGGAATTCATAATTGGAAATTTATACCTCAATTTGGTAAAGGAGCTCGTGTACCTCAGCGTTTGAAAATATTATCAGTGGAATTCAAAATACACCTTGGCCGATTTTAGAACATTGCCTTTTTGGTCGACCCCATTAAAGAAGTCCTGCTTTTTGTGGAGAGCACATGGTGGAACACCGTAGAGAGTAATCACTCTGCCAACGCTCCTCATCTATCACGTATGAAAAAACATTCATTTAATTTCAAAGATAAGGACAAAGCAAGAATGAAAAAGAATAGTCAAGTACTCAGAGCACTTTTTATAAAAATTCTAAAGTGTGTACTTCGCATTACGAATCGTTTCTTAATTGTGATTTGATTTTTATCAGAAATATCGTACTTACCACGTTTCTTTATTTTCCAATGATCTATCGCTCCAGAACTTCAGAATATACTGGATAATGAAAATCACGACGACTACAATACCGGTATCCATTAAATTCCTCGATAGTTTCATTTGGTTGCCATCGTTGTTCTGTTCTCTTTGCTTAATAGCAAGTTGCTCAACAATATGTTGAATTCTATTAAGCTTTTCCCCATGATCTAGCATTCGCGAATCCATTTCTTTTATAACGTCAATTATTCTGCACAAAAGCCAAAAACATATCTCAGTTTCGTATTTTGCATTCGAGTCAAAGTAGTTTTTTGTCAAAGAGTTTGCATGCCTTGCTAACCTTTGAATTACCAATTTTGTATCGAAAAACTTCTTATTCGTGGACTGAATTGAATTTAAATCTGCAGCGTTGGTTACTTATGAGACACAACTAGAACTATTTTTAATGTTTTAATATCATGATATCGTACTTAGCGGCGGAACGTCGCCTCTTGCCTACTGACTGACTAGAATCAGAATGAAACTCAGCCGAGGAACTGCCTGAATCGTGAGCTGCTTCTGTGAGTGGCATGTTGTTTGTTAATTGTCTTCTTGAAGATTTCAATACAGACAAGGAGGAACGAGACTCGGCTTGCAGCAATGGCATCTGTAATTTGAATTGTAATCTCGCTAAGTATCGTCGAAACTTGATAATTCCATTGGAGAATTGAATAATAAGAAGAATAATTGAAATACTAAGAGAAATACAAAACTTTGTAATGCTCTGATTCATTCACCTTGCAGTATACTTGTATCAGATTCAGATATGACAAGATATTCTGAATGATACCAATTAATATTCTACTATCAAAGAACACACGAGTTTGACCATAACAAACCGTGGAAAATAGAACCTAATTATCATATATGTGAAATTTCAAAGGAGCTAAATTTTGGTCAGAAGATTAGATTTTTAGATTGTAATTTCCCGAACTTCTGGGACAAACATTCCACAAAAAGGAACAGGAAGTTAGCTATTCCCAATGGAAAGCGTAATTTTATTTTCATACAATTCATTATTGTTGCTGAAACTTCGGAAGTTTTGGTCATAAGCCTAAGAATTATCAAGAATAAATCCCACCGAGGCTATCGAAGAGGTAAAAGTCCGATAGCAAATTAAGGAGTTTCAAGACTAATGGTAATTAGAAACAATCTTGTAATCTATGGTTTCGTATAAGTTTGAGGTGAATCAAATACCCAAGTTTATAAGTGCCAAATTCTACAAGGTATGGAATATCCATTGATTAACGTAACTTACCTGGAGAGATTGTAAAAATGTGTAACTAAAATAAATACAAATAATATATGTATATATTATATTGATTGAAAAACAACAAAACGTAGTCAATATGACGCGAACAAGAAGAATGACATTTATTACACATATAGTGACAGCATTTACAATCCATCCAGGCTAAACTACTATAGAGTACAGCACAATAGATTATACGTCAAAAGCTAATAGGTGATTTACGAATACGACGAATAAAGGTGGGTCTTGCTTGTGGACGTTCTATTTATTCTTCAAGAATATTCTTTGGCATATAGACAATGACTTTGAATGGGATGTAGTTGCAGAAGAAGATCTTTGGGAACGCTGTACCTGAGTTTGTGGTTCAACAGAGATTATACTACCAGTCCTCATTATCGGCGTTTTATGCCTGGTTTTAGTTCGTACGATATAATCATACTCGTACTGAACTAAGTCATTTCTCGGATCCCAGGGTCGCAGGTCAGCGTGCCGGTACATCCAATTTCCTGAGATTATATCCTAACAACAGAACCAGAATATCTCATTAGTTGTTAGCTTGAAAAAAGAAGCCTTTTCACTCTCAAATCCGAATGCAAGAACACGAATAAAAGCATTTGTTTAATTAATTATTGAACAATCTCTCAGTAACATTCATCATAGACATGAAATAAATATGTGATATGTGAAAGATTTCGATCTTCTTAAGTTGTTATTCTGCTCGAACGCCATGTGGCATGTGAAAGTCTAATGAGGCTAGTTTTCCTGGTACTACTTTGGTCGAATTTGTTCTTTTTTTTTTCAATTCTGTAAAATATTGACAAACCTGTGCGAAATATTTTGGAACCCATTCAAGACTTTGCGCCTTCCTTTCACGGGCACGTTCTCTCTGAGCTTCTTCTAGAACAGTTTTAGCCTCTGTAGCGGCTACCTGATCGTCGTTATTAATTGCCAGAGTAACGGCCTGCCAGAGATGTTCGCTTTCCCATTGTCCTTGGTGTTCCAGGGGCACGGTGAACTTCTTTAATCGGTTCTTACGAACTTCGGGTGTTGGGTTGAAAAATACGCTATCACTCTGTGGGGAAATGAGATATTAATGTTGAAAGCCTTTCAACGGTGAATACCTAATTCTTTGATATTTCGTCGGTGGATCACGATACTTTTATACATAGATTGGATTTGCGTTTTGTTGCGGATTTCTAAATTATTTGATTATTTGAATTGATTTCAGACTGAAGATTATTAGTTTGAAATTAGTTACCCCGGTCCTTTTGTCGGTAATGATGATCTGTCCATCCCAATATCCTGAAATAGTAGCGAGAGTTTCTTTTCCAAGTCGAATCCTACCGACAACTTGATTCATCTGTTCAGCACCACCGAGGAATGGCTAAAAGATTGAAGAGCAAAGTTATAGAATAGTTGCGAGAACACATGCGAGCTTATTCCGAATGTTTAAGATACAATAGAAAAAGTTGTATTTCTTTCCTAATTGTTAGAGCCTTTGGGAAAGTGTTACACTAATTTTCAACGCTATTTGCTGTCCACTATTGATTACCTTAAGTTTAAATTCCAACTCTGTTTGATACCCTGTCTTCTCGCAATTGATGTTAATCTTTCCACCCAACTCCATAGATAAAGTTCCCATCAGTATACCCTTGCAGTGGGCATAGGGAATAGTCATGGTGTAATCTTCGCCTCTTGGTAGCATAGTCAATACCGCCACGCCGTCTAAAACTGCTGATGTTGAATTGCCTGGAAGTAGCACCAAATTTTCGTTAAACTATGAATATCTAAATTGGTTTATTATCTAATATACATTGAACACTTTCATGTAAATATATTCTGTCAATGTTTCGGGAGATCTTTATCCATCGTCTCAAGCTGTGTATTTTCATTCCATACAAAAATTTGTAATTATAATAATGTTCAAAAGATAAGAAAAGAAATGACTTCATAGTCTAGTGTATTATAGCGTACAAGTAACTCTTCATGATACATACCATAAAATCTAGACTTGGCTATTATCGTAGCACTGATTGTGAAACCATCTTGTCGATTGGTCACATAGAATCCAGAGATCGGTGGATGATGGGAAAGCTGAAAATAATCAGTTCATAAATTGCCCATCATTAGTAACAGGATTTTGTATTATTAATTACATTTATATGGTTTATAATTGAATTTTGGATGTATCTATTCTTCAATTTGTACTCAATGTACTTTGAAATAAGGTTGAAATTTTGAGTATCGATTCATTGCTACATGCATTAGTTTTGTGAAAATATGATGTATAATTATTACATACCTGTTCAGCGAGATAGAAGGTTCGGGAGCCATTGGGATGCTGCCAGTAACAACGATAAGTTTCACCGAGCAGTGGATTGTAAGGTTTTTTCAATCCTTGAGGTTTCTTATAAAATCCAGATAAATACCACTTGACAACTCCCTTCATACGTGTAAATGCGTCATCCTCCAATACAGCCCTGATTCATATAGGCGTTAGAACAGATTAGAACAGGATGGAAATACTCATTTTTAATCAGACTAATAAATTTTGTAACAAAGATACAAATTAATAGAGTAATGGGAGGTATACTGACTTAGACAAAAGATCAACGTGATAATACGAGTCTGCAAGTTTTTCCAAAAACGATCTCGGCTCTAATATAAACGTGGGCAATACGACTTTAGAAAGATCCATTCCTGGCCGAACTTGCTTCATCAGAAACCAGATCAAAGATTTCTGTTCATCTTGTAGTTCTGCAACAACCTCTCCTGCCTGAGTCAGAAAAATCGGTATTGTTATTAATATTCTATTGACTCCATGTTTAATTACACATAAAGAAACAGAAATGAAAAATTCCAAGTATTATCTGAACTACCTAATCAAAATCAGAATAAATCATTCACATAACTCTGCGAATAACAAATAATAGTCAGGTAATTGAAGATTCCGAACACCAGATTCACTAGAATGAGATGGTTTTTCACCTCCCTTGACTTGAATTGCTTGATATTTTCATTTGCCTGATCGTAAAACATGAGTAATAAATTCTGCACCAATTATTGAATAAAAGTGCACTGAACTTTTCCATCCGCGAATTTAAATCACCGCAACTGCTACATAAAAAGAACCAAAGATTGAAACCAGCAAATTTATGATAATTTTGAGCAAACCCTTACCGATCCAAGAACTTCGTTTTCGACAACAGCATAAGGAGTTTCCTGTATTTGATCAGGCTCTTCTTCCTTGACAGAGGGCTCCGATTCGCTGTCTGAGGCACTGATTTCAGCATCGGCGACGACTCCGTTCTCCGGTTGGCTGATGTCGTCCAAGTCTGTGTGCGAAGCGAATACAGGATCTAGCTTTACTACGTGTCGGGTCTCGTACTCTAGGACATGGACAGAAGGAATGGTCATGCGGCGAGACAGGGAGATTTGGGTAACTTGAGGGATAGGTGAAGGAGGAGCAGATAAACCGTCAGCTGTATCTGACCCGTCTCCAGATATTAGTAGAGTATTATTTTCTGGGTCAGTTGCAGGAGTCGAAGGTCTAGCGTCAAGCTGTTTTTCCCAATAAGCTACAGCGTGGTACAATTGTTGAAACATTGGTGTCGGAGATGGGCATAAACTCTTTGGAGTGCGGAGCATTTTAGGAGACAAGGTTTGAGGGCATGAGAGCAGCCGCCTTTGCGGCGTATTGGGTGACCGAGGAGCGTAGTCGCGCAAACATACCAGCGGAGCGCTGAGAAATTGTTCTGAAGTTGACCAATAAAGAGCAGCAATGCACCGATAATAACAGTGAGTATTAGTCACCTTACATATTATACAAATTACTTAAAAAATCAACGACATCGTTGAAAGCATTTAGGTATTTACTAACGTGGGCATCAAATTGTTTTCTTAAAAATCAGCTTAGTGATCTCTTGTGCCAAATCATAATTTTGGCACATTGGATTTTTTTTCGGTAGTCGTAGAATTTCTAAACAAACTTCTAACATCTCGCTGCTAATTTCATCCCGATGGATTCTCCGCTGTTTGATTTAACAATCAACAAGATTCTTATTCAAATAGATGATGAAAGTGATGAATTTCTTAGAATATTAATTGTAACGCAGGTGACTATTCTAAAATAATTTATTAACACTTTGTTTACTAAACTAAAACGTACGAATACTGTTATTATTTCACTATAAATATCTTGCCATAAGAAAAAGGCAAGCACTCGTAATTCCTATGAATAGAAGTGTGTAGAAGTCTTTAAAATGTCAGAGACTCTTATATATTCTTATTGCCACAATACCCAGTCACGTTTAGCTAATTAGGATTAATTTTATCCTGAATTGGCAATAATTGTTGATCACTGTGAGCCGATCCGAGTATGTGGTATCCAAAAATTAGCACCAGATAGAGTAATCATTATTTCAAGGCTCACCATGATCATTGAAGTGCTTTTCGTAATCCGCCTCACTCCATTGAGTTTCGTGAGTAGTAGTTGCATCATGTTGCGGCGAACGAGGAAGAACGCTGCTTGACCTAACGATCAGTGAAGAACAACGCAAAGAGAGCTCCAACGCATCTAACCAGCATTTACCAGCAGCCTGGGATGGAGCGCGGAAGATTAGGTAAGATGTAGGCAGAGGCTGAACCACAGCACCTGATCAAAGAACCTTCACTTCAGTAACATTCAAACGTAAAGAGTCCCACAATATCTCGAAATTTGTAAATAATGCAACATGAGATAGAGAACCATGTGTATAAGTCTAGCAAGTTGGTCGTCGTCAATTTTAGCAATACTCAGGTTACAATATCAGCAAATGTGATTTTTCAACTAGAATCGTTGACAGAATGAACTAGTTAAAATAATCCACTCACCAATTGCCTCTTTTTCGGGACCTCTAGGTGCCCAAATCGATTGCTCTAATGGATGGAATAATTTAAAGCAGAACCCGTCTTTTTTACTGGGTCGTTCTATCACCTGACATATGTTGAGCAAAATGGTACCGACCCAATTATTACTCTGTAAAGATGAAAATATGATACAATATGATTGTAATTACAATGTTCAGGTCCGTCCAAAGTTATGTCAACAATAATCTATCGTTATATTTGAAATCCACCTTAATTTTAGGATTCTTGTAGAGCAACAATAGTCCGGGTTTCAAAATGCACCATAATTTAGTCCAACTCTTAAGGGTGCCGCGAACTTTGAGCCAATCGCTCATTACGACGACAGTTGGATCTTTGAGCGAGCTGAGAAGTTCATTGGCAACTCTTTTCTTCTCCATCCGATAATTTTTTCTCTGTGCCTTATAGGACTCTTTGCGAGTCAATTTCCCAGTATCACCAGACTAAAAGATCAGATTTAATGGTAAACAGATAGTAATGCATGAACTCCCAGGCATAAACAGTCAATCAAGGGCTGCCGATAAATAACGTGGAATTGAAACTGACAAAGAATTACATTTGGAGTGTTCAAAAACACATTTTTCGAAAATATAATTATTTTCACCTTTTCGGACGAATTGTCCGCAAGTTTAGGACAGCTTTCACCCATGGCAGGCACTCCTGGAAAAATTAGAAAATTAATTTCCTTGAATTTATGCACAGAGTTTTCTTAGATTTGAAGTATGTTGATTGTCATTATCGGTGAATGACCAAGAAACGAAGCCGTAAACTCTCAATAGGTAAGGCTTCACATGTATGTGCTTGTGAAAGAATATTGGATTGTAACACATTGGTAGTGTATTAGCTACGTCCTAAACTTGAAAACCTTGGTAAGCTGTCAAATTCATTTTTCAAGCGCACTTTAATATATGTATAGTTATATATGTATACGTATGTGTGGTCACTACAACATTTCTCAAAATTTATAAACATATGATATTACATGGTAAGATTGTCTTCGTGATCATAATGGCTACTGACCATTGTTATATTAATTAAAACAAAAGTTGCTGCACCAAGTTACCAAACGGTAATGGATATTTAATTATCGATTCGTATCATCATTTCAGAGTTCAAACAACTGGAAGCCTGTTTATTGATTTATTTATAACGTAGGGCTCTATCTTACTCGTTGTTGACATGCTCAAATCAGGTGAACTACGAAATAAATTTGATACATATTTTTTTGTTGGAATCATCTCTCTTCCTAAGAATAATTTTTCTCAAATCAGCACCTATGCACAGGTATGTGTACACGCCGGAGGTAAAAGTGATACTGTTTCGACTGATCCAAAATATATTGTAGATACAATATCTAATCACTTTGTTATCAGCATTTGAATTATTTTCTTTTTTGCGAAGCACATTGACAGAAGATAATAAGAAAACAAATTACTTTGAGAATAAAATATGAAGATAAGATCAGCCAGTCAGATTGGAATATTCAAATTTTTCTACACAATTTAGCGAAAGTTCACGAGTTCACAGGAGCCATGCCATGTTATATCTGATTGATTAGGCATTGAATTTATTGTGATGAATAAACTACAACAAAATACTCTCTATAATACAAGGTAATTAGTATCACATAAAACAAAAAATTGATGTGTCGTTTTTAACCAGCAATCATTTTAGTATCTTCGTTGAGAAAACTTTTCAATCAAACACTTGCGTGAGTCGAATGATCAAGTGAAAAATATATGCTGAGTCAGAGGTCACTAGGCTACAAGTGTGGTAGAGACATAATCAAGACATCTATCATTCAACTGCTTCATAGTAATCAATATAGACGTTTCACATGGAAAAACCGATTTGGAATAAACTTCAGAGAATTTTCTGATAAGTCTACTAAGAAAATCCTTTATAGATACAGTATCATTTTTTGGATATGATGTGTACGAATATCTTGCTATTGGATTTCCCAGGATTATTATGTAAGTATCCAATTAATGATACTAACTTGGACTTTTAATACCTCTGTTTACTCTAATTAATGCACCATTCCTCCAAATTTATAGAGAACTTGGCTCTTTCTTATTATTTTTCTATATTTGTATTGGTATAGTTATGACACGCAGAAAGTTTGCACGGCCTTACAATCAGCCGACTGATACTCTACTGAGGTATGTAGAGTATACCCAGACTGTACTTCTGGTTAAATTATGCAGCAGTAGATGAGTATTATTATTTTCAATATTCATTTCAATTTGTGTTTAAATGTAATCTAGATGTAATGGATCAAGCCACTATTTCTTTATAACAAAGAATAAAATAGATAACGCCGCCATATATGTGTATTATAATATTATTTGTCTTGAGTACCATTATTTATGTAGAGACATTCGATTTTCCATGCAATTTCTCGACTGAATCATCGCCAACTTCATAAAATGCCATCCATGAATGCAGCGGTGCGGCATATATTGTTACAATAAAATAAGTGCATACGAAATGAAATAAATTTTGGACATATGTAAACTGCCCAAATATAACTAAAGTTCATTTACATACATACAGCGGGTACCTAGTTTGAGTTAGCGTGTTCACTGCCAGTTAGGTATAGCCTGAGTTGACCGAGCCGATGATAGATTTGATGAATCTAAACTGAACGTCTACGTCACTGGCAGTAAACTTTTAAATTCATTTCAGAGAAATATGGATATGAAGGACAGAAGATTAAATGAACATATTCTATATTCTAGTATTAACGGCTGACACCATCCATCTGGTGCTTTGGCAAAGACTAGCTCTTTATTTGCCACACAAAGCACCGCCAAGATTCGATCCAAATAAATTACCTGGAGAGGATGGTGGAGCACAAGTGGTAATAATTGTACTTGTCGAGAGCGACTCTAATGATGGTAGTTTGGGCAGCGGTGTGGATCCAGCTTGACCACTGCCACGGCGAGGTCGTCTATCATCTGCTGCTGCTATGTTTATGAATAATATTAAGTTATCTTACTAATTTTACTAAAAATTTGATTCATGCTAGTCATTTCTCTAATATAATTTATCCTAAATTATCCATCATCCTGACTGAAGCGTATCCAACCACTTGATTCTAATTCAATAACGTACAGAAGATAGAATGTTTATTATGTTACTCGCATACTGCTTTCCTCCAGAGATTAAAACCACTTTTTAATTATCTATAAGTTGAACGCTAGAACCAGTATACCTCCACTTCATATTCACTGTTTAAAAATAACTATTGTTTCTGTGCCAAAAATTGTGGCATAGATACATCACACGACAAGATAATTAACTATTGAAAACAGTCACTTTATGCGATAATTAAAAAATGAGTTCAACGCTACATTGATTTTTGAATAGTATTTGTATCCCATTGATTTCTCAACTTCAACCATCAAGTGCACGATTAGATTACAGGAGAAGCAAGATTCTACTACTTGTAAGAAATGTACATGTACCTTGTCATTTTGATTATAAATTTCTACATATCACCGTACAAATATAGGGACTACAGCAATCTAAACATTCACACCATTTGGAGCACATACTTTGCAACTCAATATGAGGATAGAAATAAATAAATAAATAAATAAAACATATCAGGCACCATTATCTAACTGGGAATTCATTCCAAAACTTTCTCTTCATTTTTGTTGAAGAGTTATTAACGATAAGTCAAATATCATTAGCCACTTGGAGTGTGAATATGTACAAATATTATTGGCAGTAATAAAAGAATTTTCGTACTACCTTACACATCAGTATTGGAGATATTTTTCTGAACAAACATGCAACATGCAAAGGATATTGCTAATTCACAAGACATAACATTACAGCGCACGTGATATACTGATTCAAAAACTTTTCAACAATGTTTTATTCATTATACTTGAGTGTATTTAATGCATGCAGTCTTGTCTTTGAATATCAATATTTGATTGTAAAAACTTCGATAAGCTTGAAAGGTATGGAGAAAATATAATTGAATACCTTTGAGGCAGTATCATCCAATTGGTAATTCTATACACTTATTACTGACGAAATTAAAATATGTACAACATTGAGTTGATCCCAGACAACTCTCGCACTGGTAATATATCAGTATATAATGAAAAAGCTAAGCCAGCGAAGCTTTTACGATCACAGCGACATATTTTAATAGTGTGAACGGCATGCTAATGTAATCTACACCAGTTGTACTTCCGATGTGAAGAATAAAATACTGTCATGTGTACAGAGACGCATGCTGAATTTGAAGAATCTCTACCACTATCACCCTTCCATGTATGTTTTTTTTTTTTAAATAAAATAAATAGTATTGACCATTTGGATCATGTTATGCAACAAGAGGCAAGTACCTTTTTCAAGGAGAGACATTCATGCTATTCGGCAGATAAAGTTCAGAGACAATGAACGTCTTAATTATTCCAGCATTTAAAGAGAGTTAAGTTACAGCTCTTGATGTAGCGTAATCACATGGTCCATATCGTATAGCACTAAAATATGGCAAATAAAAAAGTTAAAGGAATTCAGGTTCACATCGGGACTATCGCTAACACAATAATTCCATATGAGCATTACGTTACTGTTGAATACAATCAACAAAATTTCATGTATTCTGAGACTTTTGAATAATAAAAGTATTTCAAAATACATATGATTGCATCATTATTGTTATGTATTATATTCACAAAGAGCTGGGTGGCAAAACGGCATTATCGTGTGCAACCGATCCTGAAGATATTTGATTCCAAAATGTTTCATGTTAATAATCCCACGAAATCACATAGAAAATATGAAAAGAGTGAAATAATAAAAGAACTCTACACATTCGAAGTCGAAAACTCGAACTCATGATTACACAGTTTTGCACACAACTCCTCCTTGATTAGTTAATGGAATGTGACCATAAATTCTAAAGACTAGGGGTAACGACAGTAATTCATGTAGACTAACATCAATATCAACAAATCAACGTTCAATAATCATCTCATAAAGTGTTCGGATTTTTTTTTTCAATTCTATTGAGAAACCTGAGCAATTGATTCGGAACTCAATTACAGGATTTATAAGAGGATATATTCGACTGTCAATAGCTATTATTGCTGTAATAACATAAGCCAATTCTGTCCATGCATATAGTATAACATATATGAATATATGGTATATATAGATGTATATATACATACATACACATACATATGTATATTAAATTACATGGCATTAACATTTATCTCTAAGCACAAAATATTCTTATTATCACGGTTTATGGAAGAGGCAATAGGTATGAAAGAAAGTATACTCACGACTGCTGAGAGAGCGACTGACATTTGGAGGAGTCATAGTTTTGAACGGCTCAGAAGGATTTCCTACTGAGACAGAATGAGATTCAGATTGTGTGCGACGTTCTCCACCAGGCACCATGATTGGTTGTGAGCTCATCTTTTATTCCTAGAATATCATTAGGCTGTTAAACAGTATCACTTTTATTTCAATACTAAAAAAAGGGAACATTTTTCAAGATTTTTCTATTCCTCCAGTTGCCATCATTTCATTCATCGAAGCTGAGGCTAACAGCCAGAGTTAGCAGCCAAATGAGCTAATCGTCTTCCAAATAGGATAATGCAGTACAGATTTATGACTTTGCTCTTCAAATTCATTAGTTTGTTAAGAAACATACCTGAATTCAGATTTTGTTCATTTTGCTTCCACATTTTCATCAACTAAGAATTGTTGGGCTGGTAATTCTGGCCACTAGCTTCAGCTTTTTCATCATTTGCCAATCACTAAATCCACCTCCCTCACACCTCCGAATTTCCAGTTAGAATTTGCATGAGACCTCTGATTGTCGTAGGTAGGAATCTCTTTGCAAAAAGAGCCTGAATCTATGTCATGGTGGCCACTTTTTTTGGAAAAAAAATTCCCTGACTTTTCCCTGACCCGTTGTTTAATTTTCCCTGACCAAAGTGCTTGCTGTCTTCATTAGTGCGACGTATCAGTATCTCGAATTCTTCATTCCATTCCAATGTAAATTCATTAGGAAATTCAACAATAGCTAAAAAAAACTTCAGCAAACACATATAAATATATATGTCGAGGGGTGAACCACTCCGAAAAACGGCGTACACCAGACTTCAAGACACGAAAAACTTCACGGACTTCGGGGACTTCACGGGACTACAGGGACTTCAGGGACTTCGAGAGACTACACGGGACTTCACGGGACTTCAAGGGACTTCACGGGACTTTGAAGACTTCACGGGACTTCAAGGCTGAAGACTTCACGGGATTTCAAGAGACTTTACGGGACTTCACGGGACTTCAAGGACTTCACGGGACTTCACGGGTCTTCAAGGACCTCACGGGACTTCACGGGACTTCAGGAGACTACATGGGACTTCGAGGGACTTCACGGGACTTTATGGGACTTCATAGACTTCACGGGACTTCAAGGCTAAAGACTTCACGGAATTTCAAGAGACTCCGAGGGACTTCAAAGACTTCACGGGACTTCAAGAGACTTCACGGAACTTCAAAGACTCCATGGGACTTCAAAGACTTCACGGGACTTCTGGGATTTCACACATGGGTGTACACCAGACTTCAAGAGCGGTTAACCCCTCGATATATGTACTTTTATTTTTTTTTTATTTATTTATTCCATTCTGCTTAAAAAAATGTATAACACATTGAGAAAATTATAAAGTTTTGAATTTCCTTTCAGTCATTTATCAAATGCTTGATCATCTTTTTTTTCCCTGACCAAGTTTGAAATTCCCTGACATTTCCCTGATTCCCTGACCAATTTTTTTTTCCCTGACATTTCCCGGTTTTCCCTGACTGTGGCCACCATGTATGTGTTAGTATCACATACATATGTGGAAGTAACGTGTTTTTGATCATGTTATTGATTGTACGTATGCAGTGAGCAGCTACCTATGTTTTACAGAATATTCTGAATGGATCTAGAAGTACTGGTTCTTTTCATATGGTTTGAATTCGTTGATCCAACTAAGCTTACGAAATCGCCAGAAGATTTTGAATATTTGATTTCATTTACCAATTATAACTATCAGTCCATATTGTTTCAATCTAAACTGCACAATGTACTGCTGCATTTACTGCAACATCAGCTGATGGATGGAGTAATTGTGAATACCATCGAATATTCAAAGATGTAAAAGTATTCAACATAATCTTGGACACTTCAATACTTCCAGGAAATCATTCGATATTCCATGTCTGAATAATGTAGCTGTGTGTTATCTGACTATCACGCCAGCCACGCTTTCAGACAACAGTAGAGCAAGCCGCGTGCACCGAAAGGTTCCATCCCATAGAGGTAGAAAAATGATGCTCGAACAACGAGACACAAGTTTGCCTACTTTGCAGACCCAGATTAGAAAAACTCTGTACTTATAATGAAGATCAAAGTCCAAATAACATAACTTTAGCGCATGATACCATCTAGAATTTTTTGTTTGCAGCTACTCTTATGGAGAATGGACACAATTTGTGTTGCGCTAATGGTTTGCTAGATGATCCTTCTTCAAAAGCTAGAGGGTAAAATTTTCGTTCGACACGACCCATTGATTCATGGACATGGATAGCATGTGGATTTCGTGTGCATGTAAAAAGAGACTAGAAATATCCCAGGTGTGTCTAATTGAGAGTGTGGTAACACGACAGGATGGTGTTTCGGGTGTGACAGTCGAATGGATAGTGCCAAATATAATCAATATCCAGTTAGTAGTTGTATAGTCAAAGGCAGCGCGACGAAAAAATTGCCTACAATAATTCATGCCAAGATATGAATGTGCTATTGATGACTCCCATGCATCTAATTATACTGATGTAATCTGCTATGTGATGTATTATCATCAACGATGTCAAGGTCTACTAGCTGACGATTAGAATTAATAACTGACATTAACCCGGCAATATAAAGTGAGTCAGGAACTAATTTTTTTGGAATAAACGATGAGTATAATTTAAGAAATTCATCAATTACATATAATTGCTGTTAGTAGATCTATGTATGTCAGGTAAAATGGTAATGAAAATAAAAAGCATAATCAATACCAAAAGAATGATTGCATGCATAAAGGAAAGGTAATCATAACTAATATACGTATAGTCAAGTAAATGGGACTATGATTTACCAAACCATTAGTCTGAAGTTGAGGAAAGTTGTGTGACTGATTTACTCGGTTTTCTTTTCAGGTAAATTACTTTTTGATTTCTTTTTGTAGTTACTCAACTTGCTCAGTTTCAGTAAAAAAAATTACATGAATAGCTTCTCATTTACATTTTCCATACAAATTTTCATCGCTGAAAGAGTAGCGGTGATCAATAACTGAAGGATTCCAAAGTGTAATATTCACGTTCTTCAATCCCTTTGTGATTGAATAATCAAGATTTTCTGGTCCCAATTTCGAGTATAACAGTAACACAATAAAGCACATTGTGCTGTTCCGAGGCAGTGGCTTTTCATCGAGTTGTAGCAATAATTGAAATAATAGTCTTTCTCGCTTCATTACATTATTTCCCATACTCAAAGGTTCGTAACACCTACTTGATCTCGTTGCATATTATTATTATGTCCTCCTCCAGACTTCAACGAAAATTAGGCATCTGACTTGTTTTTCCTGAAGGAAATCTTTGCAGTATTTCCATGTCAAAACCAAGTATTTATTATTATTGATCACCTGATGTAGTATATATGTCTCGATGTATCATCGCGAATAATGGCAGGTATGTTAGAAATTATACATAAAAATGCTAATTAGATGGTAATGAGTATTTGTAGTAACTAGTAACTAGCTAAAAATATAACCAGTCATTTCCACAGTTGCCTCACCTTTGACCACGCGTAGCGTTGAATTACTTATAGAACTAACTCTATCGTAAGTGCTGAATTAAGTTATCCGAACTTTGCTCGTATTACGTGGATTCAAACCAAAGAGATTGTGACTATCTGATTATTTAAGTGTTGCAGCTAAAATAATCCAATTTTTCCGCAAATCCAAATTAACTTGTACGTACATATAGATTAGAAATAAATCTGCGATACCACGAAAATTAAATATTTTTGATTACAGAATATAAATTCAAGTATAAATATTGTTTGTCTTTGACGAAAATGAAATATTTGTAATTTTCAATTACAAAATATAAATCCAAGTATAAATATTGTTTATCTTTCGATCAACAATCGATTTTCGATTGTCTTTTTTTTTAAATATAGAATCAGGTTTTCGACAGAAAAATATTTATACAGCTATGTAATCAAATCAATATCAATGCTATATGTGTTACATACAGCATATAGATATAGACATAGACATATATTTGTGTAAATTGTTTGCAGAGGTCAATGATAGGTATACATATACCTATAATAAAGAACAAGGCCATGCAAAGTAAAAGATTCTATCGCAGAATTTAAGGATAATCAATTGAATATCGATGTTTTTGATACGTACGGTGAATGTGGTCTTCTTCATTTGATTTTATTTTATAATAATTTTTTTAGTTTAATAATAACAGAGAGAGCAGCAGACGTAAATACGCACAGAAACAGACACATGCATAATTGGGCATTAGATAGAATATAAAGATGGATCTGGTCAGTGGTTAAAAAAAATATAGACCCTGGGTGAGAATTATTTTTCGCGCGAGCGTGGCAGCGACAGTGGAGGTGGCACAGCCCGATAAAATAACGCAAATAAACGCGCATATATAGGCTTTGCTGGCATTACGTCACGCCGCAAGCCTCCGGCCGCAAGGCTCCGCAACCTCCTATAATTATTCTAATTAAGAACGAGGACGGAAAAAATTCATCTGCTTGGCGGAACATCATTCTTCCTCAATGCGCACGTATAACCAGGAAATAAACCTAAAGCTAGTATAACGAGTATACGTGCGTGTATGAAAATCAGAGGTGCGCACTGCGGTATATCGACAGTTAAAGTAACGAGATGAGGCTAAATTCCTTCGGACCTAAAAAAAACAAGATACGACATGGAGCTCTGTACCAACACTTACCACGATCTGATGCTCTATGCACCGTTCATCTTACGCTTATCATGTTGCTGATGATTATTTGTTGAAATAAAAACCAAAAACTTAAAGCGTATGTAATAGCGAGGCGTTATATTCAGGTTGCTGCAAAGAAGCGTATGTTTTCAGTTTTTAGAATCAGCCACGCGTCGTCGACTACTAACAATTCACACCGATTAATAATTTCGCAAGTTATCTATTTCCGATATTTCTCCTTACACCGGACCAGCTCCGCCGCTAGTCTCGCTAGTTTACGTTGACGTAAACGCGTTTCACGGACATTTACACTACATGTGCGGCAGTGACATCAGAGTGACTGTGACTGACTGACAGTTCGGTTCAGTCGGTAAACGCTTTCTGCTTCGCTACGCGCATGCCAGAATAACAGCAATATGTATCTACTGCGACTTACGTTGACCAAGACAGCAGACTCGGGATGCGTATATCCATCCGTCGAAATGTTATTCGATTTAAAAACACCTCGTTTCGCTTTATGGACTATCTCCGTTAGTAATTAAATAATTCTCAAAACCAGTTCTGGCGAACGCCCATAGGCTATTTACCGAAACGACTGCCTACTCAAGCCTCTCACCACGACTGATATAACAAATCGCATTTTCAATATTATGACGAATTAGATGCGACCCTACCGAATCCCACGGAAGGAAAACCCATGGATACAGGGATCATGCCTGCAAAATATTTTTTACAGGATTTTCATTCTTTTGGATTTCATTTTCGCCGGATCGCCGGCCTCTGAGTTCGCCCTATGGTCGTAATTTGAATACTACGCTGTTCTGAGAACGCTGTATGAGGCACTTTCTTATTTCTTTTCTTTCTTTCTATCTTCTTCCAAATTAGTACATGTTTGTCTTATGACCGTGTTCCAATAATATTTCAATCTTGTCAATATAAATCAGACAAGGTCATGAGATTCGGCGTAGAGCTAACAAGAGCAGAGATCGCGCCGCGATAATATAATCTCGAATTAGGTTCCAAAAACCGATGCAAGGTGTCGCCAATTACACCGTTAATTCCCGCTTCGCGGCATATTCAAACTACTTGACCTTATACCTATTTATTTATTTCACTGACTTCGTCTTTTATCTCGAGAAGGAAGCTGGAAAATTATACAGATCTCGTTTTGTTTATATTTTCGGGATCCAAGACTTCGAATATGGATTCGAAAATTTATTCGGACACCGAACTTCATTTGGGTGTCTGATTGTGAATCTTGCAAACTTGCGATCCTTTGATTCGAATAATAGAATCGAATACGACGAAAAAACTTGGATCAATTGCGGAGCAAAAACGTGAGATCTATTTAATTAGTCAAAAAATCATTTTCGCAAGTAGATACATATTTCGGTATTAAATTAAACATCAAATTTAAAAAAAAATAAAAGTACATAATATGTATATGAGTTGCACAAGTATTAAAATATCAATTTATATTAATTATACACATGTATACCCTATATCGCCAATTTACCACTTACCAGATATTTTTTTCAATACATGGATTTGCACGTATGTAATCGTATATTCGATACTGTTGATCTACCTACGTTAATGAACATCCATCAATTTTTACAAACTG
Organism: Ametastegia equiseti; assembly: GCA_963989295.1. Taxonomy (NCBI): domain Eukaryota; kingdom Metazoa; phylum Arthropoda; class Insecta; order Hymenoptera; family Tenthredinidae; genus Ametastegia; species Ametastegia equiseti. The sequence continues at coordinate 17,287,113 of OZ022389.1, read as the reverse complement.
TGGTATATCAGTGAAACAGTCATGAATTTAATGATCATCATTTCTTAAGCGTCATATCAATACCAAGTAACTTTCCTGAGCAACTTGGATGTTTGAAGTTATCAGATTTATCTTTGTATGGCGCAACATTGGTCACCTTACTATAGGACAATAACAGTTATTCCAATTTCATTATTATATGTATGTAATACTGCGTATTTCTCTATGGCAAAAAAACACCCCGGCATTTATGCATGTAATATACTCAGACGTGTGGCAACAGTTTTAAAACAATTATCGGCTTTTTACCCAATACCATGATAACTAGACGAGAATTAGTTGATTTACACGTGCAGGCAGTTTTATTTTGTACAATTACACTGGACAGTGGTGTCGCACAATCGTTTATAAAAAAATACAAAAAGTAGTACTGAAAATTTTCATATTCATAGTTTAAAATTTTGTTTTCATTTGAAATCAATTCTCAACAGTAATATCTCTATTTATCCTATATTAAGAAATTCTTAATAACTACGTATTTACATATGCTTAAATTTAATCGCATTGTTTCATATATACCTCAACGTTATAGTAAGAGTAAAAAAATTTAATCTAATTCTAACACTTCTCCAACAAAATCTAAATCTTAATATTATTTACTTCATTCCTCAATTTTAATCGAAGGCGAAGTGTAGTTTGATTGGCTAATAGCCTCAAGTTCTTCATCATATACTTAAGAATAGTTGCTTTATCCTTTCGTACGGCGATGTAATATATTATCGCTGTTAAGTTGCTCATAAATGATCTAGCTAATTATGGAAATAATTTCAATACTAATCCCAGTTGATACACTAATTGTTATTATAGTATAGTGCACCTTATTAGCGATGAACATTGTCATGGCAATTTTCATCTCCAATATTTAAGAATTCAGACTAATGAGAGTCGAAAGCGTTATGCATATCGTATATTCCAAAAAGGCACAGTTATTTTAGTATTTCATTTTCTTTTTGTTAAAGTTTAGTACATCAATCGGAGGACGCAAAATTGATCCTGTTTTGCAAATTGCACTTTGAAAATTGAAAATTGAAATGATTTAGTATTTATAAATATGTTAAATATGGTGAAATGATTATAAGCGAAAATGTTTTTTTTTTAATTGTATTTTTTTTGTTTTTGTTTTGTCTATCATAAAGTTCTATCTATCATTTTGATCACCTATTCACGCGTATAAAAAAGCTTATAGAAAAAAATACTATAGACCTATACGTAGAAAAAAAGAAACAAAAAGGGGAAAAAAAAAGAATTTAAAATTAACAGGCTATTGTCGTACTTAGCTAGCAGAAATAATAAAAAAAAAAAGTCTTTAAAAAAAGTTAAGGGTCGTAAAAATCTTTCCATTTTTCGGACGTGGTATCGCCCCTACCTTAATCGTGTATCATATGATATTTTCGCAAAGAATAAATCGTCGCATTACGTTAACCAGTTCTAAATAAAGTCGGACATTATAAGCCGCAGCCGGCCAGCATGTAACCAATCTTGTCGTAAGCGTAGGCCAAGTTCTTTGCTAGACCGGCGCTGCAACCGTTTTGCAAAATAGATTGAAATCTGTAGGTTCGGAAGTTCTTCTCGTTGTCGATGTAAGTAACGGCTGCCATCAATGGACACATGATGATCTTTGTATGGTCGAGGAAATTTACCTGGAATAACAAGCAAACGGTTGTAATAATACCGATAGAAACTCACAAAAATCGAAAATAGAATTAGTTGAATCTTTCAAAACATTTTATCGATCAATATAAACAAGGAAAGTCGATTCGGAGGGATCATAATTACTTGTACTGATCCATTGGTCAGCTGCATAACAACGGCGCTTTGAGTTCTGAACCACTGATGCATGTAGGGAATCCTTGACATTGAGTCACTTTGCTTGACGGGAATGGAGCCTCCGGCCTTCATCAGATGCTCGGTCATGTAACGTTGGAAGTAGTTCAAGAGTTTCATTTTTTTGTCCAAATTGCTTGGGTAGTCTTTGACCGTGTAGTACAACTCTGTTCCTTCACGTTTTATGTAATGAACGTTGAACCCGTTAGCGAGCATTATCAAACGTGTTCCGTCATTGTAAGTCACCCCGACACCTTCGTCGGATAATTGATATCCGAAGCCGTACTTGTCAGAGTAATCTACCCACTTGCTGATCCAAACAAACGGTTGCGCATCTGGATCCGTCATCTCGTCTAAATAATTTCAACACATTTAATAAACGTTAATTTCAAACACATGTATCGAAGAGTTTGGCAATATACAATGTGACGCTTCGTGTTAATAAACTATCAGAAATAAATGAAAGAACATTCATTTCTGCGCTCATTAACATCTCTTGTTGACTACTCCAGAGATTTAGAAGTTTTTGAATCATTCTTAAATGATGTAGGAGCAGGAGAGATTCACACACATTGTATATTGATCTTAGATAGGAATAGGAGGCATGCCTGAGGTTTCCAGGATAATCTGATAGGGTCTTGGCCGTTCTGTATGAAGGATAGAATAATAATTAGTATGTAAAACAAAGATTGAATGTTATTGTTAGGTATTGTTGATGATGATCGCAGTATATCAAGTTTCTGATGGCGTTAGAGGATACTCACCTCCAGAAGTGACCGTGTCTCGAGCAGGCTTGGATTTTAGTACAGCTGCGAGCTGGTCTTTCAGAGTTAGAAGCATCTTTTTAATATCATGATTCAACTTCTGTTCGTCGCTCATTTCATTTCCCTTGGTCTTTGCAGCTGCAGGACTTCGTGGAACTCGGAACATTATGTCATTCACGTCTCCGTATCCGTTCCCGTTCATTTCAGTTAGCGGTTTGCGTTGATTGTGCATCTCAAGCGCATCTACACGCGGCGCCATCGTGAGGCAAGAGATTGGAAGACTCGATGGAAGGAAACCTGGAGCAATAATGTTCAAAGTTAGTTTCAAAAAATTAATAAAAATATACTTAATAGTTATTATTTACTTATTATTACAACGAAAGGTAATTTCCTTTATGTTTGTCTTACCGCTGGTAAAGAACGGATCCTTGATGAGCGTATTGACATTGGGTCGTTTTGAAGGATTTCCCTGCAACATGCTGTTGATCATGTGCATTGCAGGTTTGCCAAGGAAAGCCGGAGTTTTGTACTCGACTTGTTTAATTCTGGCATAAGTTTCCTTAAGGCTCGATGTTTCAAATGGTGGTTTTCCCACAAGAAGTGTGTACATTATACAGCCAATACTCCAAACATCAACTTCGTACGAATGACCTGCTTTGGTCAATATTTCTGGAGCGATGTAATTCGGCGTGCCGCACAAAGTCCTATTTCAAAAAATTATCGATACAAATTCAAAAAGAGAAAACGTTTCTCAAAACATAAGAAAAAGAAAAGGAAATCAAAAGAGGAAGCATAAACAATGACGAAATTCACATGAATATATGATTTTCATTTGCTGGAAATGGGAAACAAAACAAAAGTGGAGTATCTTGTGATTGATTTTAATTTAATTCAATTTTGAGATGCTTGATTTCTTTCATTGCGTGCCATAGAAGTAAATATGCAATATACGCAACTTGTGTGTATACAATAACGAACGAGTAAAGTGTTATTACTTTTTCCTTTCGCCGTCATGTTCTAACTTTGTAGCCAATCCAAAGTCTCCGATCTTAACTTGCAAATCACCGTCTAAAAAGAGATTGCCCAGTTTTAGATCACGATGAATGATTTTATTCTTGTGCAAGTAGGCGACACCGTCCAAAATTTGCTTCATGTAATAGCGAGTTTCGCACTCTGTTAAAGCTTTTCTTCTTTTGTGCAATTCCATCATTGACTGGAATAAGCAAGTAGATTTTTGAATAACACTAATACTCGAAAGTTATCATATTTAGTCTCTGATGAAAATATGTAAGTAAACCAAATTGAATTAGTTGCGTCAATAACTCTTACCCTTTTGCGACAAAGTTCTAAAATAATGTAAATGTTATTTTCATCTTCAAAGAATCCATGAAAACCAACAATATGCCGATGCTTCAGACTCTTATGTATGTGGATCTCTTGCGTCATTTTTTCTCGTTGGTTGCTTTTTGTCAATATGGATTTTGGAACAATTTTTCCAGCATATACACGATCCGTTTTCGACTCCTTGATCTCGTAACATTTTGCAAAACCACCCTGGCAAAATAATTACCATATAAGATCGAACCCACATGTTGAAAAAACAATTCTTAAATAACCAAGAACGACAAATATTGAACACAAGATTGTTTGCTCCAAAATAAACACGTTATACACGAGAGCATTAAGATCACAAATTTTAACCACACAATCTTACTCCGTCGTTCTTTTGATAGATTCCAGATTGGGGAACATGTGACCAGGATTATTTAGGAAATCTCTAATCTTCAATTGCGCAAAAAAATGTATTAATACTCTGAGAGGATGCCAATTAACTCTTCTGATTAACTAATGAAAACCGTTCCTCTTCGGAGTATAGTATGTAAGTCAGAAAAGTGACGAGTAACTTCAAGGTAATATATACTAGGTTCTCAAATGTGTTTGGGAACTTGACCTTACTCGTACTTGAAGCATGACTAACAATGTAGAAAATATCAAGATGCCATGGTGCAAACGGTAAGTAAATCATCTTCAAATTTCAAGTTCAATAAATATTGAAGTAATGTGGGGGGAAGGGGGGGGGGGAGTTAAATTGTTCGGAACAATACATCGATTTATATGTTACTATCATCAGTTGTCTGTCCTTTGCCTCGGGGGAGCATAAATATATGCAAAATGTGTCATAATCGAAAAGTTTGATCAATTCTTATTCGACTCGCGGAGCCTTGTGCATAATACACATGTATAATGGCAGTTCTCAACTGGAATTCATTGCTTTCTACTCGCTAGCGTTTGTCGTTTGGGAAACTACAGTTAGCGAGGAAAGCAGGGAGGATAAAAATAGGCAGAGACTACTAAATGGGTATATTCGCAAAGACTTACCTTGCCGAAAAAACTGCCCTTAATGTAACTTTTACCGGCATTGGCGTCATGGATGATATCGGGAATAACGTTGTCTTTCTCGTATTTCGACATATTCGTTCCTCCCGGTTAATCCGAGCCACGGTGCGATCAATATATAAAACTTAGAAATCGGTTAAAATGAGAGTTTTCAGGCAAGCCGTAGCACGAAATGCCGCGTTACTTGGTCACTTTGCCTTCAAACTACTGCTGTTTTGTGTTGAATGGGCAACGGATTCTAATGTTTGAATCAAAAGTTAGTAGCCAATGGGATGTGTCCGAGTTGTCACGTGACCATGAACATATCCCACGGACATAGACTACTAGTTCACCGGTCCAGAGATACGAAACTCGATGTATAAAACTTGCTACATCTGTTACGTCTAATCATACAAAGAAGTTGGATTTCTTTCACAAAATTTCCATCTTTTTCGAAGCTCAACTCTAGTTCTGAATTATGATCATTGTTCCGACGAGTATCATTCACCTGTCTCAATAATTTGCAGGATCAAATATCTCACCGTTTATTTAACATCGTTCCATTGAAATATTCAATTTTGTGAGTCTTACTGTCCTTCTTTACCGATAAGTCATACGGTTTCAAAATGGTTTCAAACCTGTAGGGTTTTCTTGTGTATATGGTATAGTTAATGACTTGAGCGAAAGACCGGTATTGGGCTCTTCCACCTTGATTCGGCTATTGTTATTATTTTGAGGTTGAATCAGGTCGAAATAATAATCGAGGTTTCGATACATTTTACGGGAAGGGGGAATCCTGTTAAATGATGAAACGGAAATATGGGCATCGGAGCTTGACAGCTTGGAGATGAGAAGGCAGCCGAAGATTAGAAACGGAATAATTAGGGCTGACGCGCACTATGCGGTAGAGCAGCGCTGCACACCGCGGAAAACAGTGACTATCATCAATTTGGTTGTTTCAGAGGACATGATTACAACAATACTTTGTCAATGCATTGGGTGATAGCTACTGTTTTCCGCGGTGTGCAGCGCTGCTCTACCGCATAGTGCGCGCAGGCCTTTAACTTTAGTTCGCAGAGAATCATTCGTTAACATTTTTCAACAAAAGCACCACGAGATTTTCATTTTTATTTCAAATTGAGCACCTCTGACGTTATAGTGAAAATTGTTCGAAATAATATATTGCTTTATTTGTTCTTTATAATTAATACATCGCATGTTATTGTTAGAATATTTTGTTCCACTTGTACATAATAATTACTTTGAAAAGAATCAAAGGCTGCAGACTCCAATGTAAAGTAATAATTGAGAGTAAGATTAGTTAGATTTAAGTCTTACTTGCGAAGTCGAATAATAACAATAATAATAATATTAATACAAATAATTGTAATAATAATGGCAGTGGGCTTACACTACATACATATATAAATGTTTATGATTAATCACTAAAATAACTGGGACCATAATAATTTTCGGATTACATATATTATCCTCGATATGTTTATGTGTGTCTTTTAGAAAAATTATTTTGTTCAATTTTTATACTGTATACCTATAACTATAATGAACTTGTCTGGTATTATATTAAATTAAGTATATAACGACGGCCCAATTAGCAAATTTCTCAACTCCATATTTCAAAATTTTACAGGCAAAGAGAATATAATTTTTCTTGTTATATCTGTAAATTGATGAACACGAGTTGAAATGTTTACCAGCTAAGGAAACGATAATTATCTATGAATTATGCAAATTTCAATAGAGTCCAACAATAGGTACAATCGAGAATTATATTCAAGTAAGAAAAGTCCAAGTACAATATAATAGGTATATCTACATCATCTATTTAAAAATATGTGATAATATTTGTTCAGAAATGTGTCTTATAAGAGGTCAAAATTCTGTTGTATATTTGCAAAAACTTGATTATAACTAACGTGTTGACGACAAAGTTAAGCAAATTACAATTTATAACTAATGTTAAGGTTGGTCAAACTACAAAACTGTCTTTGTGTTCTTCTTTTGTTTGTATTTTCATGAAAGATGATTTACTTGTTGCTTTCGAAAATGATGAGAACTAATATTACGAAATAAATATCAACGACGACTGTTTCAATTTGAATAGAAATTTGATTTTCTAATGGAGAAGGAAAATATTTTATTGTTCAAACTTATTCGAATGTTTATCTTCCCGAGTGTTCAGCAGCGCTTCAGAATACATTCTGAATGAAGTGAGATCAGATCGTATAGCCAGATCAGCCATTAAGTCCTGTTGATATCATCACCCAGAATATTTACCAAAAAATATTAAGACATGATAATAAGATTAGGCAATATTAATAAAGCTCGCAATTTCCGTAAACCAAACGGAAAATGATCGAAAAAGAAAAGAACAAAAAAATGTATCTCATTTTGAAAATAACGTATTTTTAGTCCCAAATTTCTTTTCAATTAATACCAATTAACGAATAGTATTATGATTTGATTGTTTTTGAAACGCCATACCTTGTGGGTCTGTACTTCACTAATGAATGCAAATAACTTGTCAGTCTTTACTCTCTAGTTGTTTGATAGCCATGTTGATAAAATCATGTCTAAATTTTCTAAATATTCATCTGAATTTCATTTTTTTTAATTTTTCAATAAACAATAGCATAAATAATTATCAAAGGCGGAAATAGAATATTTCTTCTCATATAATAATACGCGTATGCTCTTGTACGTTCTCTAAGTAAAATCATGTCTTCTCAAACATCTTAGAAGATGAAAGAAAATATTTCAAAGTTCTTTTTGAATCATTGAATCTCATTAATGACTGTCGACTCTTAAATATAGGGGGCTTCAAATGGCATAAAAGTCGGTGGTTTAAACTGTACTTTAGTACATTTTTCTACAGAGACCAGAATAAAATTTGTTGCTAGACCACGATCGGTGCGTTATTTAAAAATTATGGCAACACATGTCAGGTGACATGCCGGCGTACTAACATAACATATACACTTGAAAACTTACAATAGAAGTGAATAATTGTGTTGACATGATAATAATGGACTATGCAAATAATACCCAAGTTAATAAATTCCAAGAAGAACCAAGGTACTTTTAATAAAACCTTCTTCAAAGTGATTATACCTATATGTTTGTATACAGAGTGAATTCCTAATGGATAGACAAGGGTAGCCCAGTGAATTTCGAGTGCGTATGCTGAGATATATCGCGGCGTTCTGTTGTCTATAAATTTCAAAGTTCAGATGGTTGGCCGCAACTGAAAAATCGCCTGCGCATGCGAATTTGAAATTAGCCGACCCTATCCCCGTTTCTACCCATTAGGAATTCACATGGAATCTAATCTCCGGTGTGGTTCATATATTAGATATATATTGTATACCTAGACTGCGTAAAATGGTCGCAATGTTGACTTTCTGTTTTTTCTTTTTTTCTTAATTGTTCAATGACCAGTAGCGAGGTTTTTACGATCTCACATCAGATACAGAGCTCGATTTGGTGTTGTAAAATCGATGAATTACATATTCAAGTTAGAAAACTATTAGCCTCGGTACTGTTCACAGTCTTATACATAATAATCTATAGTATAGAATAATTGGTTCTGTGGTGTTCTATTATCTAATTTATATTAGGTGTACTAACTTTAATTATCTAAATTTTATATGATTATATGAAATTACATTATTTATTACTTGCGCAGACCTAATAGCATCTTATTGTCGTGCAACCGTACAACAACAATAATCTCTTATCAAATTGTACATTCAGGCATATGTATACCAACGAATAGTGCTCCCTTCGACTGTTCTATAGAATTCAAAAAGTATTTCATTATAATTACAAATATTGTATCGAGTAGGTGAATTGCGTTACATAATATACTTGGTGAGTTACTTCAAGTATCAGTAATTACAGAAGCTGGTGAATATACAGCTTAAGATGTTATACAAAATAAATACATTCTAGGCTGTGTGAGAATAGATCTACCGAAAAATTACAAAGACAATACTTTGTATTGACCAACTAGATTTCTGGTATTATCGATACGCGAAGTCAATCACCCTGTATATCTGCACGACTAACGAGCTATGATAAGATTGAGCTGGAAAACAGAAGATATAAAAAGTTAGAGATATGTTTTGAAAGAGTAGGTGACAGCGGTGAGCCGTAATAACACGCCCGATATAAGTTACATTAGATCAGAATTTTTCGTCACTCGACATAAAACGTACGAAATAACTGTGCACAGTGCAAACAATATAGTTTCGTTATTCTAAATCTTGTAATATTCCTACAGATTCAACAGATAGGTATTGTTACTAAATACCAACCAAGAGATCAGTTTAAAATAGATTCTGATGATTAAAGTATCAATTTTTCTCAACTACACCTTAGCGTTACTAACAAAATCTCAATATTTCAATTCACGTTACATACTTGGGACACATTTGAGATAGCGTTTCTTCCTGTTCCCTTAACTCTCTAAACCCAGACACCGTGCGGATTTTTACTAGTAGGGACTGCGGTCTCAAGCTGTCTTGGAGATCCGATCATTTTCCGTGTGCTTCCTGGTTTTAGTGCCCCTAGAATGCAATATACACATTTATAGTCGATGTTTTTTGCATTTAAAGACAATTTTACATCAGATTTGTGAAATCGTTGTCCTAGATCTAATTTCCTTTAGACAGGAAACGGGAAATTTTCAATGATAAAGTTATTCACCTTCAAGTAGGTGTTTGATTTGATCGTCTTGCGATGCGACAGCGAGGCTCTGCAGATTGGCTTCTTTCATGTCGGCAACCAAGCGCTCGACCTGTACCTTCTTCTCAACTATGGTTGACTCTAAACTAGCCACTTCCATTTTTAGAGATTCTGCGCACTGGGTAACAAGCTCTGCGGATCGTTTCGCGTGTTCAACTTCAGATTGCAAGTGCTCAACTTCTCCGATTATCTTTCGTTCCATCAGTTTCCTCTCGTCTACCTCACGGCTCATCGCATGCTGTTCTGATGAAAGCTCTTCTATTACAAGCCTGGAATTCAAATGTTTGGATTTTACTTGATTAGGAGAGGATGAATTCAATCAGTTGATATTTAGCGTGCAATAATACGTCGAGTAGCGACGTTACCTAATTTTATTCTTGCACTGCAACAGTTCCGTTTCGCAATTTGCAAGCTTTGATCTTAGCAATGTTATTTCGGATTTTAACGTTTTCTCTTGTTGTCGTACAATTTCACTTTCCTCTTCTACGTGCGCCAGTTCTTTTAGCTGCAACAGATTTGGATATTTCAAGTAATCTTGGATTACCGTGAAAACATCAGAGCTGGGAATTCCATAGATCTGATGTAATGTTTTTCCCATGAATTGGGGAAATCAATCGTATCATTAAACCTTAAAAGTCTATTGACTCGAAATTCGCTACCTGCTCTTCGATTATACGCCCGGTAGATTCGAATCGATTCACTTCGTGCGAAATGAAATCCATCTGATGTACTTGCTCTTTATTTTTAGTCTCCAAGTATAATATTTCTGCATCGTACTGTAATTATGAAAATTACTATAAAATACGACAAGAAAAGACGACCGGTTGTATTTACACTTAATTGATTCTCACAGTATACAGTACCTTTGTTAAATCGGCTTGTTGTGCATTGATCGTGTCACGTTGTCTGTTAACTAATCTCACTAGTTCAACGTAACGCTGAGTATAAGCTACAGTCACCATATTTTGAGGATGGCCAGGTGGCTGACTGCTCGTTTGTGTTTGGCCTTTTTGCTCGTGAAATTCCTAATGAATAAAAATAGAGAATAGAATGTATGGTCAAACAACGTAGGCAAATCAGCAATTATCATACCGTACATCTTACGCATTTCTTCTTATAAACGAGATAATAATTATGTACCTTAAATAGATTTCTCTTTAATTTGGTAGAGTTACTAGGTGAAGATTGATCGTCTTTGTGAAGCTGTGGGCTGCCCCCACTAGACAATGGCGAAAATTGAGATCTGCTAGGGCTGCTGAGATTCGGCGGAGGTGGATCTCTGTACGGTGGAAGTGTCCTCATTAAAGGAGACACTAGCCCCGGTGGATCTCTGTACGGAGGTACTTCCCGTATTTTTCTTTGTTGCATATATGCGTTATCTAGATAATAAAATTGTTGATAAAACGAAATCAATTAACTGATAGAAGTCTCAGAGGACTTGGTAAAACCACTTGTATGCTGTAATCCAATGGTGAACTTACGATCACTGGTACCTGCTCTATTGGGGGAATGGCTCGTTTTATGCACCGTCTTTTGAGCAATTGGTTCTTTTGATTTTAGCTGTTGTGTCGGTTGAATTATGGCAACATTTTCCATTTGAACCTGAACAAAGTAACATGAATTATGAATGTACAATGAAAGACCAACAGCTGCAAGGTAGGATTTTCATCCAACGATGTTAGAGTTAGAGGCAACAAACTTGCAAAATCCAAAAGTTTCAAAAGTATGAGAGAGAAGATAGAACGAAACAATATCTTTAGACATGTATATCATTACATCTTGCAATTACTCACCTCTGAACTGTTCTCTGGCATAGTACTGCAGAGTCCGCCAAAAGTAAGAGATGTTCTGATATCGCGATTCCGTTCCAATGCTTTGGGCTCATCGATCTCAGGAGTAGTAGATACTATTGGATTACGAGTAAAGTCTTGCCAATCTTGAGTTGCGGCACCGGCATGTTTACTTTCTTTGAAATAAGTACCGTCAGGTTGGGTACTGGGAAGTCCATTGATATGAGATCTTTGAGTACATCGACTCCCTAAAGGGGCTTGAGCTTTGCTTCCCTCCGAGGATGACGATCTTCTTAATATCAACTGAACTTCCGACGAGTATTCTCCCCATTTTAATAAAATCTGTGACATGGAAAAAAGCCAAATACTCAATACATGTACACCGATATACATTACTACATTATTTAAGTTTCCCATATTTCAATCCTGGTAAAGAATGAAATTATACAAAGAGAATGGTGTATACAGAATAGAAAAGTCTTTCAAAGCGCTCTTTATCGTACCTTAAGTGGATTTTCATACGGAGCCAATAGACGTTCATTGTTACGCCAGCGCTCGACCAGAGTAAATCTTCCTGTTTGACCAGTTGCATGTGCCAGTGCGTACACTACGTCCTTAAAGTTAGAAGAATCAATGACAGAGGTGTACAGTTTGTGGAGAAGTAATTGCAACATTGTTTTCATGACTTGTTCTACAAACCTGACATGTTGTTGTCTCTGTGACTCCGCACACAATGCGCTGGAACCCTTCTACCCAGACTTTCAACTCCATCGTGTCATCTAAGCTTCCCAGTACGCTTCATTCCTTGCATTTTCTGTCCGAGATTCACTGCGAACAAATCAAGGATCCATGGTAGTTAGTACATGAACCATTTCATCTAGAATAGCCAGGCAACAAAAATTCTAGAGTAATTGACAAGTTCTTTTCTTTTTTACAAAAGTGGAAAAAAATCATTGGACTGAAGTTGACGAAATTAGATGCCCCCAATCATTCCACATGAAATCCTTGATACATAACATACATCAGGCATTTTAGCTCCAAATCAATGAATAGTCACTAAACGGAGAGCAGTGGAAGCGTGGTGATCATTTTTGGGTAATGTGTAGTCGAGTATGAGAGAAGCACTAGAAGTGGCAACAAGTACTAAAGGCTATATAATTCAATCAGCGAGTGATGTCAATAGTCTGATAGCTGAATGAGTGTGACAAATCTATACTGAGGCTCCGAATGAATGTCTATCAATTACAGCAAGCACACCAACATGTATGAGGGAGTGTACTTATTATGCAAGCAATAGAAAATAATTTCAGTGAGACAGTGAGGACGTATATTTTGAAAATGTATATCTACTTCCATAATTAGCAAAGTACATATTATTTGGGAGCTATTTTGCTATTAAGTTCTCAGATAACATATTGAGAGAATCTCTTCTACTTTGTGTTTCAAACACTCGAAGCGTCACAGCCAGGTAGGAACCAAATAAGATTACAAAAATATATACCAGCTCTGAGTTTTGATACAGTAGCTAGGAGATGGTATAATAGTCATTTTTTTAAACGAATCGAATAATTGGGATCAATTGGCAGCTTTCACGTGTTTACAGTTTGATATCTGGGAGTATTTCATATCCATTGGTTCGAAACGCCTACTATGTATCAATATCTACTAATCAATTTACATGATATATAATGAAGCTTGTTGCAAACGGTGACTATCTACATGTACCGTTCTTCAATCTGTCCTTGCTGACAAATCCTGATGTTATTCCGTATAACAAGTTATGTAAAGTGTGAAACTTGATGCTAAAAGTTAGATACACAAGTATGAGGTTTATATACCATAAAAAATTTTTCAGAGCATTTCAATAACAGTGCAATTAAAAAAAGTACCGTTATATTCTAGACATTTGCCTACTGCTGCTGTCCTATTTCTTATTTACTATTCACACTGCCAATACTGCATTTGAACCGAAAACACGCTAGTCAACTGTTTCAATTCAACACACCTTGACCAAGGTGCTCTACAGCTATTGTTTGAGGTCTACGAGATTATTTTCAAAATGCATTATCCTTCATATTCATAGACCAAATGACTGTTACTTTCAGAGTAATCGCTTTTTACGATCAACCGAAACTTCAAAGTTACTTGTATGCAGATGCGATAATTGTGATTCCAAGAAAATATGAGATCACCGGCATGGTTTCATGAAAATTTTCTTTCGATGAAGAGATCTGCGTCTTAAATTATCTGAATAATGTTAGTAGAGAACGTTACTATTTCAACTAGTCCTTGTTTTACTGCATCATACATAAAGTAGGTTAGTTGATTACAAACAAAATATGAAACCGAGTAATGCTTAGCCTCATAATCGGCAAGTAGAATTCATGGGAACTCATTGATATTTAGAATCTCCCTGGCTATTGTATTTCATCGTTATGATCCAGTTACCAACCCAAGACACTCGGGCCTTAAAAATTAATAGTGACAGTTAAAAAGCAGTTGAACAATTGGCGAGAGCGTATTGGTTTGGAGTTCCACATTCAGCAATGTGAAGAACTCGGGTGAGGGGCGGTATTATCAATGTTATTCACAAGATTTGGGAGTAAATAATGGAGCAGCACAAGAAAGGAAATTACGTGATTCTATTGGGTTTGAGAAGATATTCGATTTATGCAGAGAAGTGGTAAGTACTAATTTCCCGTGGCTTACAAATCGAGATCTTCTTCTCTCGGAGACATTAGCATTGGAGAAAATGTGAAAGAAAGAAATCGTAAAGCTACCTTTAGCGATGTACACAAAGATACCAACTGCACTGACAGGCTAACCACAAACTCGTATCTGTCAAACAGCTATCGTGCGAACTATCGCCTACCGTCGGGGGGTGAGAGGTGAAATCATCTAATTTATACGACGTATTTGAATAGAGACGAGAACAGCCATCGGTATTACAAAATGTATAAATGATTAATATTACCCGTTTCACTTACGCGAGACGGTTTACCTTTGTTCAATCGAATGTGATGCAGTACGGAGAACGTATGTGGCGATTAGACCCAATCGCGGAGCTGCCTCGAAATTCGTCAAGTGGTAGCTAGCCAACCGACGTCGATCAAGGCTTGTCTCTCTCTATTACCACACGTTGACATTCTCGGTGCGACGGTGATCGTTTATCACGTGGCCGCGGAGCGTAGCATCTTCAAAGAACTGTATTTAGGTTATATTTTTAAAAAATGTCGATCCTCGTCGATCAGGGTCGGGAAATTTTCGAATATTTATTAACCATCGGTTGCTGTATTAAATGCTCTCTACGTTTGGCTGGAGTTCGGAGTCCCGGATTCTACGAAGACGCGAGTATTAGCCCTGTCACGGTAACGCGACATGTACTTTAAATATTAATCTCAGAAAAATAAAGAACTATCCAATCCATATTTTATCTCATTATCAACTATACCTACCCTCTGTATTCCACGTTAATATTTAGTCTTAACCTTAATAATAACGTCTCCTCGCTTCTTCTGACGCCCAATCGTCAAGGCTCAAAACATGTGTGTTACCCACGTGTTTTAGAACCAATAAATTATTTAATTACTTGTAAACAACAATGAGAATTTTTTACGTAGTTTTATCCTCGTGGGCCCACGTAATACAATGTCATCAGGATTAGTGGTGATCTTAGATTGTTAATTTTCAGCTCGGCTACGCTGACTCTACATCAATTTTGCAACATGTCGATGAACTGAAAAAAAACAAGCGATGTACCGCTTGTCTGGGAATACTTAACGATTACGCGATAACAGCAGCAATTGAAAAGGTATAAAACATTTGCACGAGTATGACGTAACGTTTTCTAAGTGATATTCAATTTAGATAATTAGATAAATCTGAATATACGAGAGAACATTAAACGAATACAGGGACAAAACTTACTTATCAAAATTCCCATTTGCAAAGAAACTAAAAAAAAATACACAGCCAAAAAGTACAATCACAGTTGGCGATGGTTTACCATTTTTTGATTTCATTTAGATAGCGGCGGAAGTAAGTAAGCACGAGTACGACTGTGAAACGTTCACATGTGCCTTGACAATTCCTATAGCGGTACAGCTGAGGGAGCGTTCGTTACAAATAAATTTAGCTCGAAAGTTTGAATTTACTGAGGACGTTGTAGCGAGCCGAAAGCGGACTGTTCCTCTAATAAAGGAAGTTTGGAAATGGATTGTTTTACCAAAGGTTGAAAAAGAGATTGACAAAACTGGGCTCCCCATCTCAGCTAACTGCCCGTTTGTCATTGACGTATTCTTGGCATATGCAGAGGACGAGGAAGAGTGCAAGGCTTTGTAAGTCTCAGGTATACTAACATCTGACAAACGGTTGTTCATCTGCAATCGAAGCTTTAATATATCGCTCTTATGCAATTTTAGATTGACCATGTGTGGAAATACGTTCAAACAACGCTCTCAACAAAAGAGGAAATACAGCGATGGTGTTTTTAGTAGAAAAAGCGTTGAAACTGCTATGAGTAATACTTCAGATGATCAGTTTGTCGAACACTACCCTTGCCCTCCTTCTGACCCTGGGGCTAAGGTTTCGATAAATGAAATCACCTGCACACACGCGAGCTTTTTTATTGGAGGTAAAAGTTTTACTCGTCTTGTTCATATGGTTTGTGGCTGGATGCATTGTAGATCATGCAATATTTTGAATCATCTGCAAATTGAGTATGTCATTCTCTGGCCCAATCTAGGGTACGCATATTTTGGGATTTTCCTTCAACAGAAGCACGGCGGCTGATGCACAAATTCAAAGTTTTTTCCTCGAATAGAGAATCGTGAATAATAAATAATGTTGAAGAAATAGAAAATAGGTAAGAAAAAAAACCACTTTTCAAGTAAATCGAGGTTGAATTTCTCTAACAATAACTAATTTTCTCTGCTGGTTATTTACCGATCTCTTTCGACCTAGAATTGATTGAAAGATTAGAAAATTCCGTGCATTATGAAAAAAAAAACCTTTCGATAATTATACCCATCCGAACCTCAATTGTCATTAAAAAATTCGGCAAAACATTATTCAAGCTATTCTATAAAGCCGAAGTCCTGAAATATGTCTCCCCTTAAATGGACCAAAAAATGAAGCCTTTGAATGACATACTACCAAAAGTTACATTCGATTGAATCATTTGATATTGAGATTAGGAAAGGAGTGAAAATTCTGTGTTGATTTAGGAAGATATAACAAGTACTCGAGAGAGCTGAGTCAAACACCGTGGTTCATATGCGGTGAAAAGAAGATGGAAACTTCAGTCCAAGAACTGCTTTGTGATCCTATTGTCAAATTCGTAAAGGCTGATTGTAAGGGAATTCATCATTTTCAATATTCCTAGGGCAAATCATTTGGAAGGAACGTGATGCAGAATTGAATTCTTTGTTTCAATACAGCTATGAAGTTCTTATCTTCTGGTAGAGAGGATGTGGATGTGCGAACGCTACATTCTGGCAGACCATTCGCAGTGGAGCTACTAAATCCCAGAATAACGAAATTGACAGAGGCAAATTTGAAGAGCCTGACAGAAGAAATAAATGCCTCTACAAAATTGGTGCATATTGTCGAAAACCTTCAAGTTATTACAAAGTAGGCATCTCATTTATCCATTATTCAATTGCAATGACGTTTTTCATTTGAATTTTAACCAGGACTTGATGGATAAAAAATCAAGAATTAGTTTATCGGAGTCATTCTAACGTCCTAATTATTCTTCCGAATCTGTTCCGATTTGAGCCCATAACAGAGAGCCCCTGAAACTCAATGAATGTTAATTAATTTTGCAGAGATAAATTAAAAACACTGAAAGAGGGTGAAGACACAAAGACAAAAACGTACAGAGCTCTTTGTTTATGTCGTTCTGAACCACTGCCGAGTCTCGACGCTCTGAACAATATTAGCAATTTGGAAATAGTTCAGAAGACACCAGTCAGAGTTCTGCATCGTCGACCTCTCGCGACTCGACCGAGGATGATACATTCACTGAAAGCTAGTTGGATCAGTTCTCGTGAAATGAAGATTTTACTATGTGAGACTGATGGTTGCGAAAATGACGTGCCTGTGACGGCGAAGGATGAGTCATTGACAAAAGTCTCGGAACCTAGGAGCAACCTTTTCATATTAGATCTAACAACCCAGGCTGGAACTTACGTGAAGGAGTTTGTACATGGAGATTTTGGCAGAACTAAGCCAAGCGTTTCTGAAATTTTGAATACTGAAGTAGACATAGTCGCTCTAGATGTAATGAGTGTAAACTTGAGTTGGCCTTGAATAAACATGAATTCAAATTTACCACAAAACTGAAATTTGTTTTACTTGCGGCGATACTTTCACATGTTGAATACCATTCTTCATATTATCAACATTAGTTAAAAAGGAATGGACAAATTTTATTTTTTGAACTTTGATGCAAAGTAATCCTTCATTTTATTCAATGTTTAGACAGACTTAGATTACTGCATTGTAGTTAATCGATTCAGCGTTTGATTAGCTATTGATTCCTGATTAGGATAATGCTTTGCAATGTGCACAGCTGTTAATAGGAATATTTTACAAGTAAAATTACTTTGATCGAAGTGAATAGGATATTATCAATCTTCGCAGGTCGAAGAACTCTGATTGTGTTAATGTTTCTTAATCAAAGGAATCACTTGATGAATACTGTGCATAATCGTGTTTATTTGTTGACTAATTATTTTGTCTGTTTGTATAATCTGGCAAATGTGAACAATCCAATACGGAATGTTTTATCAAATTGCAATACTTATCAACTATTACTATCGTTCATCGGACAATCTATTGTATATTATTCAACTTAATGTCGTAATATATATCAGTACGGAAAAATTATAAATAACACTAACGTTTGGAATTAGAATTTATGGAGTATATCTGTTACATCTATTATTCATATTAAAAAAGTCAACAAATTACGTATTGAAATACTAGAGATACTATGTTACGCTGAGTTTAAATGGTATTTATGTCCCATATTAATTTGCTTATGTAGTTTTTTTTTTTTTCGATAAATAAATCGCTAACGCTTAAGTGAAAAAATCTACAAAAAAGAATTAAAAATAACTGGACATCTCTAATATTTACCTAGTGTTCATATAAAAATAAAATTTCGATATATCAAAGGTGGGAAAGATCCGAACTATTTCTAATCTGTACAATTTCCAAAGCTTGAAACATTCCAACCCTGAATACAACATAACGACTAATTAAACACATTATTTTCCGACTCAATTGAGACCTTTTGTCACATTTAATATTTGATTAATTTACTCCAACTTTTCTATTTTTTTTTTTGGTTCGTTTTTCTCTCCATAATTTACTATCTGAATTTGAAAAGACGCCATATATTGTTTTTCACTTCAAGTAGCTTAGAACATTCTATCTTAACATTTGTGTTTGAACTAGTCAATTTTTTTTCTTTTACATCATTACATGTTTTAGTTATCATTCAAATAAAAAAGGAAAAGAAAGAGTTCAGCTTCTTTCACACCTTCTATACACAGCAATATAATCGCTCATCGTACCTTGATTTACATAATTATAATGTATTTTACTGCATTCACCTGCTTATCTGTTATTCTCACATAAGGAAACATTATTTTTAACGGAGGGTTTATGAATTACCAGCATATTACAAATCCATACAAAAATTGGTCTTCTTTAAATTATTGTGAAAAAGTATTGAAACAATTCCCGAGGATATAGATATTATCAAATGTAGATTTCGCACGGTTGGAAGTGAAAAATTGGAAATAACAATATTACTTACTTAGAAATGATCCCGTTAGTATACAAAACCTAAATTCAATATTTTTACACTCAACTTTACATGAAATATTTCAGAATTGTACACTTTTGTTGAAGAACAAGCAAGAGCAATTCTTATTTGAAAGACAAATTCTGACAATTTTCGATAAACTTCAAGTTGCTCTTTGAGCATCGGTTAAAACTGAACGATATCTTGAATCTTCAGTTCAGTTCGATGGGAAGGAATTAATAATCATTCCATATAATCACTGTACTTTATATCAACTAATCGGTTCCTAACTCATTAACACACATATTAACAATGTGACGAAGTTCTTGCTGTGCATAATCTTCTGGCAGAGGTAACTGCGTAACCAAATGAGCTAGGATTTTTGTAGTTGATTCATTTCCATTTGATTGCAACAACACCAAACTCCTAGCCAAATGTGCAGTTCTTTTCGCTATTTCTGCCTGGCACAACCTGAAATCGTGATTGAGAACAAAGTAGATATAATATTTCACTTTTTCGATTGGAAATATCTGGTTTTAATGAATATGGCTTCATTCATACCTGTGTTTAGCTGTTGGACAAGGGAATTGATTGATCTTAGAACACAATAGACTCAATTGTGGCTGCAATAATTCAAGTTTGTATCCAACATTTGCACGATCAGAATTACTAGCTAGCAATGCTTCGATTTCAGCTGTTATCAGCATATAATCCCAAAGCAATTGGCCACGGTGTGTCCAGCCATTTATTGTGCTGTTACATTCGCTTGGTACCAACGGGCTCAACAGTGACTTCAAATACTCCAGATTTTCTGTAATGTTGAAAAATGATTGATATCTTATTCACAGTTCAATTCGTATTCTTATTCAATTAAATGAATAAATAACAAAGTATACCGTTTATTATTGCATCAGCAGCAAGATGATCGATGATAAGTTCATGTGCCATGTTCCATTGTTCACCTTGGATAAGATACCAGGCAGCTTCGCCATATCTGAAAGAGGATGAACGGTTTTGTGAAAATATTGGAGAATTGGTTTTCGTATAAGCTGCATAAATTACCCTCATTGTATACTAAGGTGAGGGAATCGTTAATTGTCTTTTACCTCTTCATAGCTCGAGCTTTTACAGCTTTGGCTTTATTTATCCACATTGAAGGTATGCCAAGTTCTTCTCTCAAAAATTCTTCTTTTTTTATGTATTCGGTTGTCTCGTCCAGTTCGATATTACGTGATAGAAGATCAACTATCGCTGACCGTCGTCTACCCGTATCTTCAAGATGCAGTATAACAAATATAGCCCAATGCCAGAGCCCGTAAGCTTCTAATTGAGCAGCAAAATTGATGTGTGTTAGCGCAGCGACGTGCGAGGACAAATGGGAGTAGCCCAGTGCAACAAGCACTTGTTGTATCAGCCAGCTGTAATGCAAATTATTATTTTATAAGTATTCATTTCTTGCGATACTATCATTTCAGTATCTATTGAATTTCTTATCCAAGTATTCGTAATTTTAGAGAAATGATAGACATGGAATAACGAAGAGCAGCAAATTACCTGAGTCTGTAATCCAGTGGGTCCGGAGTGTGAGTCAACGGATTAAGGAGTTCTTCTAACGGATGGTTACCGGTGCAGTACAACTTGAGCAAATGGAAGCACAAGTCTTGGATCTTTTTTCCGCTGCTTATTTCAGCCTCGTAATCTTCCTCTTGGTATTCAGGGTTCGGCGCTGAGGCGTAAGCCTCTGTTTCAGGCGCATTAAAAGCCGATTCATAGAGATTTACTGCATCTGTAATGGATCCAGTAGGAGGAGAAACGTACCTGTGAATTTGAAATAATAATTATCAAATAACATATTGGTATTTCTATTTCTACAAAAAACAATTCAATAGACAGATTCTCTACAATATTAGCAAGAATATTATTTGAAAATTCTATCAAATATTATTATTTTATTCCTTTTTGGATAATAATTGATTATAATTTATGTATGTTTACCATAAATGGAGGCCCAACGCCTGTTTCCATTCAAGTCCTTCGCAAGCATTGATAAAACCATGTTTCAAAGAAATAAGAGGTTCCCCAGCGACGAGCATGAACAAC
The DNA here is from genome assembly GCA_963989295.1 of Ametastegia equiseti. NCBI lineage: Eukaryota > Metazoa > Arthropoda > Insecta > Hymenoptera > Tenthredinidae > Ametastegia > Ametastegia equiseti. The sequence goes on along the minus strand of OZ022389.1, from coordinate 17,265,637 downwards.
TTGAGCTTATCTGGTGAGAGATCTGCATCAACTTCGGTGTATTGCCATACAGCAAGTTGTTGCTTGATTAGTTCTCTTACGCTGGGTGCCCCGCCGAGTTGAGCCATCAATAGTGCCAGGCAATGATCACCTACTTCACGTGCTATTTTACACGCTTCTTCCAGTTTGTGGGCTATGGAAGAATGACGACGATCACTTATCGTTCGATGTACGAATTTTAGCAGATTTAAAGTAATATAGCTAACAAGAATTATTCGCAAATACAAATATACCTGAGAGTAAAGAGAGAATTGTATTATCGAGTGCATCGTCTTCTGGTGTTTCCTTGAGGGTTGTTTCTGTTATAACATTTTCTAGCCACTCGCTCAGAGCGTCTCGCCTCACCATCACATTATGGTGCTTCATTTCGTCTACGAAGAATATTTATTACTCGAATGAAAAGATTGAATATTGTAAAAAAAAACAAATTCGTACTACGATGGAATTAATTATTTATAATAAAATACACATGAAATTGATATTTTATTCGGACTCACCAGTGTCTGGTTGAATGTCGGGTAAGTTACCCCAAAGAGCAACGCAAAGATTCCATACGTGGTTTGCATAAAATGCCAAATGATCTGACTCCAAAAGATCTGCTAATTCCTGAGCAAGACTGCAATGAGCATGTAAAGTTGCTGGTCCAGCGCCAGCACCAACTGCGGGACAATCTCCTTCTTGCCCAAGAATGCAATGATCAAGTTGTATGCGAAGGTGTCCCACTATGCTCTCCTGAATTAAGATATTATATAGTTAATGGCATATAACTGTGTCTACTATCCTACAAATCTTTAAAGTTTATGCAAAGTTTTCATCTCGTAATGTATAACTGCATATTTCATTGGATGTGAAAGTTTTCGAAGATACCTTGAATGTCTGAACGTAGTCTGAATCGCCTCCGCCACCTCCAACGATTTGCAATCTTTGCACGATGCTTGATGTTGTGTCATCTAACAGGCGGCCAGACACGTATGAACCCAGTTGACTGAATTTACCATTCAACGGAACGACTGCAGCTTGTTTTTGAGTACTAAGAGAGACCAGAGTCAAACCTGGTCCCCAACCAGCTCGGAATGTACGTCCCATTTGGATGCCTTGTATCAAAGAATACAGTAATCAAGCGATGTAAAGTAGCTTAGGAATTATTCTCAAGTATAAAACTTGTTGACAAGCAAATTTCATGTGAAAAAATTGACTGAATTTTATTAAAAAAAAACATTGCTTGCTCACCTGTGTCAGCTATGCAACGAGCATTCAACTTGCCGACGATAGATTCTTTCCAAGGTAGAACTTCTGAAGAAAACTGAAGAACTACGGTACTGGGTCTCACAATGGGAGGTGGAAAGACACGCGTTAGAACGGAAGTTTTTACTTTGGAAACTTCTTTCATTTCCACAGGTTTTGTGTCTGTTTAAATGAAAATTAAAAATTATCATTGAAAGAGCTCAGGAGTATATTTTTCAATACTCAATGGTACACATCCAGGCAAATTTGATTGATTATTTCAATTGCTCGCAATGACGGTACCATTTGATACGAACCTTTTGTAATTCCATTCTCTTTAGCTACGAATGATTTGTCTTGATGCATCGTCAAGTTAGATCTTAACGTAGTTATGTTTCCAGATGGAACCATTTGGTCATCGTCCATAGCTTCTATGGATTCTGTGCTTGGAGTTATTTTAGTTGAACTTCTGGTGAGCAAGTTTAACGATGTCTTATACGTTCCTATGAAATAATCAAGAGATAATGAACAGCTGAATATTAATTAATTCTAGACAGAAATGAAACTGTTAGTTGATTACATCAGAGATATGTCAATTTTAATTGAGAAACAATACTGAAAGGGATTTTTATTCTTTTTTTCCTTCATCATATAATTGGATAATTGAAAAATTATAATTCCAATTATAAAGGACACATTGCAAATGAAAAATGAACAGCATGCGCACCATCGTCAATATCTTCGTCATCGGTATCGAAAAAACTGGCCTTCATGAGCTGTAACTTGTGGCTATCCGTTCCAGTTACACGTGCAAAAATAGCTGAGGGACTAAGAGCGGTGGATCTCTCTTTCTCGGGATAATCTGTTAACAAACGAAGAAATGCTAATCAGCGGAACGACAAATCTCAGCATGTATTATTCATATTTATACACAGAATCGATAGACATAGAACTGAGGAGAATATTTTTGTCTTGCATCAACTCACTCGAATAAAATTCATTCAAATCCATGTCGGTATCATTTAGATTATCCGAATGAAGACCTAGAGTTGCGCTTCGACTCTCAGCGCTGTTAGTTCTTCCAAGGCTGATTTGTTGCTGTTGTTTTTGCTCCAAAGATTCTTTTGTAGGAATTGGCTGTTTGACTGGACCTGTTAACTTCAATTGTGTTTTGCCGGTAGCTTTGAGTTTCTTGATATCAGGATTTGGCGGCGCATCGTTTTCGTCATCCGAGTCACTTAGTCCATATTTCGAAAAGTGATCAACCTAAGCAGGATCATTGATAATCAATAATGATACGTGAAAAGGTACGGGTTATGGGCTTTTCACCACAGCCCAAACAAAGTTTTCCAGTTAGTACAGTTTAGTAATACAAAAAAATGGATCTGTGCTGCTGAGATCGGTGAATTTACCTTGAAAACCCAGGATCCAGTTTCTGGACGATATTCTAAAAACTTGGTATCATGTTTGGCAGAAACTCTGCGAAGTTTTCCCTCATAATTCATAGCAGCTAAGCGTTGTGGGTCAGTGATTGGTTCGTGTAGAGTTTTGTCATGCGGCCATACACGATCGAGAGTGACTTGCGCTCTTCGATTCAATCCTTGTCCCATCGGTGGCTTTTCATCATCGTCAGGATAAATAATGACTTCCTTGTTCCGAAAGTGTACTGCGAAATTACGAAACCATAAAAATTGTTAATCCCTACAAAAAATACATAAAATGAGAAAGGAATGAAGAATTCAAACTCACCAATCTCGTCCAAATTCAGGCCGTAAATGTCGAATTGGTCTGGAAAATATACATTTCCATATCCTTTTCGACCTACTGTGAAATTAGGAACGATACAAGTATCCCCCCGAACGTATTCTTCCAGTTTGTCAATAGGAGGAATTGTGTAATATCCAGCCCGCCTTAGCGTAATGCAAGCTGCGTTCGGTTCCTGCTCAGTTTGAGATAACATGAGTGGAGTTTCGTCCAGTTCGTGACTAGTATCTGTGAAAATATCAAATTACATTGATTCATTTCAGCTTAATTCAAATTCAGATCAGTTTAGAGTATCAAACAATAAAAAATGTGCATACCGGAGCTATGCGAAGAGTTAATATTGCTTTTATCCATATTTGAAGAACTGTTCAGAGCGCTATCGCCGGCTGCAAGTGGCGTTGTTGTTTGTGGCAAACTCTGGGGTTTGTTCTGAGTTCTCAACTCTGCCACAGTGTTGTCTAGACCCTCCTCGGTAATCTCGGAACCTCTGAAGAGCATCTGATGTCCTTCAAATTCATCCTCTGGTAATTTGGTTTTCCTTTGTAATGTTGATTTCAACCTGTAAGATAATCAAGCACATTTATAACGAATTTACTTGTTGCTTTAGAAAATGATTTTCCTTATATCCAATTGCGTACCATGAAGTAGAGGATCTTCTGTCGTCGGCAGGCCGCCGAGTGTCATCCTGTTGTTGATTTTCTTTGTTCGCAGTTTCTATAACGTTTTCCTTAGGGCTCTGAGCTTCTTTTATGTCAAGTGTAGTGACAACTCGATCTGGGGATTGCACGTCCGTTACACTTATTGGTTTTGGGCGCAAGACGAGCCTCTTAGCGTTAGCGCGAGGCTGGAAAGCTTCCTGCAGAGCTGGATCTTCTTCTTCCAATCCCTCAAACAAAGATTTCTGGTAACAAATAAATAAGTATGAAAATAAATTACCGATACGAAGATAAATTTGTGGAAGAAGAACTGCAGATCTTACCTTAGAGAGTTGAGCGTTCGTAACAGCTCTAGGTTTTACTTTTGGAGAATTATTGTTGGTAGCTATTTTGTATTGTGGACTGTTCAAGCTTCGAACCGATGCATTCGCTGGCTTCAATAGGTCCTCCGTTTTACCCGAGGCCTGTAAAGAAACGAAAATGATTATAAAACCGCTCTCAAAACACAGAGAGAATTATTCGTTGACATTCGATCTAAGAAACTATCTACTTACTGGTAGTAGGTTCTTGAGCAACGGGGAATCACCAAATGGCGCTGATACCAGTGCTAAAATTTGCTGATGCACTTGCATAGCCCCAGAATTCTGTTGCGCTGAATTTACTCCCATTCTGTAAATGAATTTTTTAAAATTAACATACAATAAAAAAAGGTATAGAATAAGTTGCAATAATTTCTCTACTCACGTATTCAGTAATTCTGAGTTTGTTATTTATTTGATTACCTATTGTATCTACTACGAATTGAATTCGATTCAAATATAGAACATGGAATCTTAAATACTGTAAAAAAATTACAAACCCTGCTCCGATCGTCCCCAATCCAGTTCCGATTGCATTATTATTAGCCCCAAAATTATTTCCCAATCCAAAGGCACTTGTGCCATTGAAAGTGGTATTAGTTCCTGTATTACCAAAGAGACCGCCAGGTTTTGGTTGACCAAAAAGTGAAGAGCCAGTTCCAAGATTCAGCCCCGTATTTACTCCTGATGAATATTATCAGAAATTCAAGTAAGACATTAGATAGTGTGATTGACGATTCATTAAATTAATGAGAGAAGAAAAGTAGATTTCATGCTGTGCAATAACGAATAAAGTGGGGTGTTTTTTTTTCTCGAAATCGCTTACCAAGCCCAGTAGATGTTGCAGGCGTAGTACCAAACGAGAATCCCGATTGTCCTGCGGGTTTAAAAGACGAGTTAAATAATGACGTTCCCGTATTTTGTGTTGTACCAAAACCTGCGCCAGTCCCAAAAGCCGGAGCAGGTGTAGCTCCGAAAGATGGGGCAGTGCCAAAGCCTGCCGTCCCAGCAGGCTTCACACCAAATAACATGGTATTTGTTGGAGTATTCTGTCCAAACCCACCAAAGCCAGTGCTCGCCGTAGATGCAGGCATGTTGAAGGCTGGTTTGTTCTGATTAAAGAGCCCAATACTCTAAAAAAGTGAACAATGTGTTGCATAATACACTCAATCTTCTTATTAGATCATTATTCCAAACAGCGAGAGTAAAAAGTTTGTATTCTTACTCAATAAGTCATAAATTGACAAGGGAAATAAACAACGTATAATTGAATTTATTGGATGTGGAAAATCGGACTTCTTTAATATTCGTATATCGCCAAACATTAATCCAATACTGCAATATGCGTATTATTGAATAGAAAAGAACGCGATAATAGAAGTTAAAGAAAATCTTACCTGATTTGGTTGAACGCCACTAAAAGAGCCAAATCCAGTGGTAGTGTTTGTACCAAATCCTGTAATAGGTGTCTGTGCTGTATTAGCAGTACCAAAAAGTGGCGTCGGAGCTGCAGCTGAAAATAACAAACTCTGATTGATTAGATAATCTACAACACTTTTCACGGTTTATACGATTTGAATGACGAACTATTAATTGTTATAGTTTTCTTTGAACAATTTCATCTCTGAGAATTGAACCATTTGTTCAATGATCAAAAATCAGGTATCTGCAATAACTACCCAGCTTAAGTTTAGGCTGAGAATTCTGAAGCCATAGAATAATTGGCCAGTAAGAACCGTGGTTAACTAAAAGTTGTTTTTAAATGCTTGAAGAGTGACAATATTCGACAAAACTTAGCAGCTGCAATACGTAAATAGATAAATGAACATACCCCCAAAGGGTTTAGCTTGAGTGTTTGCACCGAATGGATTGGAAGTGGTGGTAGTTGAGTTGAAAGGAAAAGCGCTGCTTGTGGTAGCAGTGGCTCCGAAGGCAGTCATTGGTTTAGCGAATAAGCCAGAAGTTGCTGCAGGTTGACTTGTAGCTCCAAAACCAGTCGTCGCTGACCCAAAACCTTGGAAACATAAATAGTGAAATTGAGTAAAAATTGATATCAAATGACCTAGTCGACACGAGTTATCAAATCTAAATAACACCCATTTGGAAATTTGCAAAATTAACAATTGAAGTTAGAAACTGCTAGAAAAATATAAATTCTATTATATTTACCTGTAGTAGCGGTGCTGGTGTTCACCCCTGTGTTACCAAACAATGAAGGCTGTGCTGGAGTTCCAAACAGTCCACTGGTTTGCGCACCTAGATGAAAATTCACAGAATGAAAAATAAATTTAGTAAATGTATATCTTCAAATCAATTATCTTTACCCAAACTATTGAACAAAACGAAAAGATGAAGTCAGCTAAATAAAAGAGTGAAATAATTTGTTCCAAGTATGATATTCCCAAATATTCTACTATTCGATGTTAATGTGTTACTTTGGTGACTTCGCTTTACATCGGTGTAGCAAATTATCAGTACATATGTGAGCTTTTCTTCAGATTAAATTTAATTTTAAATGACAATTTAGATTTACCTTGAGTCTGTCCCTTACGCCCAGCCGTGTAATCTTCAAGGCGTAATTCCTCGAGTGATTTGCCTTCGTACTCTTTCATGCAAGTAATGCAATAATGTCGAGTTGATATTGTGTGAGTAACGCCATTCTTCATCATTGTATCACTGCCGTTAAGAGGGCTGAATTTCACCAAAGTCCCAGTCATCCCAGCAGCAGTATTATTGCCAGCGAACCCTGAGCGACGAAATAATAATCGATAAAGATATGCCTCGTGAACGTACCGACGGTTATTTCAGTCACAAATAATCAACGATAATTACTATGTTTTTCATAGGCTTCAATTACAATTACTTTGTGATTACCTACTTCTTTTCACATCTCAAGTTATTCAACGAAACGTAAACAGTGTCTAATCGAGTATTGGGGAACATGAATGAATGAGTCAAATATATTCAGTTACAGGATTTGTAAGGTCTTGAAATATCAACAAAAGGAATTCTCAATGATTACAACGTTAGATCCAAGTTTTTGTAGTTTATTTTTTTTTTTGGATTAAAGATCGGCTGGGTCAAGAAGATTGCTTAATTTGAAATTCAATGTGTATTAACATGTCAAGTAAACTGGTAATAGCAGATTCAAGTAAATAGCAACATCAAATTATACACAATAATAATCATTAGTGATAAATACCTTGCGATTTGAACTTTTAGAGCAATTCTTCAAATAATACAATAACAAATGTGTTTATCATTTGCTAAAATAATTTACAGTCTAATACATACCGCTAGTATTCCCAAATAAAGTGGTATTTGCAGCTGTGTTAGATGGTCCGAAGAGAGAAGGCGCAGTCTGCTGAGCAGGCTGCTGTGTCTGTCCGAAGAGTCCCGTTCCTGATGCACTTCCGAAACCAAACCCTGTTGGCTTAGTCGCTTGTCCAAAAGTAGGAGTAGGATTGCTTGCTCCGAATAAACTGGTGTTTGCATTTTGTTGACTACCGAATAGGCCGGTGTTTGTATTTGGGCTGCTGAATCCTGTAATTTATTGAAGATCCAATTGAAATGGGAGCAAATAAATTCATTATCAAATGAAAAATTTGAAGAAAGAAAATCAACAAATTGAGCGTCAATTTTTTGGTAATTAAGTCCCAGTTTATATTTGTGTGATAAATTTGTATGAATTACCTCCGAAAGAGGATTGACTAGTAGGTGGTTGTCCAAAGGCAGGTGCAAAAATTCCGCCGCTAGTAGATCCTGCAGGTTTAGCGCCAAAGAGAGAATTGTTGGCACTGCCAAATACCGGTGCCGCTGCGCCACCAAAACTCGTCGTTGTTATCGGCTTGCCAAATGGAGATTGACTAAATGGGCTACTCTGGTTCCCTGCACCAAACCCTCCTATATTTATTAATTTTTAAGTACAAAGGTACCACCTCACCATAAACCAGTTCCTAGTTATCCAAACGTAATTTAGGCTCGATTTCACATTGTTAGGTCAGTTATTTTGCCTTAATACATGCTGATTAATAAGCATGGATTTTTATATGATGATGAGCAGTGGGAATAGGAATAAAAGCATCAACGTCACAACCAAACTTTTATTTCAAGTTTATTAGCAATTCAGTATTATTCAAAAGCAGCTGAAATTCGGCAATCACAAAATATTGAGTAGTTTATTCACGGATACTTACCAAACGAGGTATTACCAGTTTGTCCAAACATTTTGAGTACTGGTAATTGGCACAAGGAGAAGTACCACCAGTTTCCTGTTGGATTGATAATCAAATGAACAAATATTGTTGAAACCAGAAATCAAATGTTACATCAAAATCAGTAAGCAATCAAAGATTTGCATGGTTTTTTGGCTCGATTCATACTAACGTAGTTTTTGAAACCATAATTCGATCTTATTTTCTTCATTTTACGATGCTACAAAATTTGCAGTACATACAGGAGATGCTTAATTACAACAATATGAAGTAACCCACCCATGCGAAAATGTATGTACACTATACATTACAAAAACACTAAAATGCAATTGCCTGTAATATTTGAAATGATTCTTAAAAAAAAAAAAAAAAAAAGGAATGAGACCTGATTATAATAAGTTCGTCTAATCCATGTAAACATTATTGAAATAAAAAATGAAAAAATTCTAAAGTAGAACCTAATCACACTTCACATTTTTTAAGAGTGAGATTGACGATGATGCAAAAATATGCAATTCTGACTGGAGGTTAGCAACTTTTAGGCGACTACAATCATTCATTTGTAGCCATAAACATGTGGACATTATTTCGATGTTAAGAAAACTGGTAAACAAGTCAAGGAACGTTAACTTGAAGTAGATACATATTATTTAATTAAGGATAGATTGAATTCAATACATAAGTTATTATCGATGAACTGGACAATCTAAGATGCAAAATATCAACAAGAAATAACTTGGAAGTGATTCACCTACAAACGAATAGATTATACGTGAATACACACACTTTGATGATAAAGAAGCAAAATATCAACAAGGAAAGACTTTGAAGTGATTCACCCGCAAATGCATACATGCATGTATGTATGTATATGCGTGTGCATCATTACGTGATTACTTGGAAGCGAGTCGCAAATATTTACAAACAATGTTTATTCGCAGACCATGTGGGGCAGCAAAGTCTTTCACGTAGTATATGCAAAATTTGGAAAGATACGCGTATATAACGCAGTGTGCTAAGGAGAATAACATGAAGAAGAAACTAAGTGCTAACGATAGATTAGGTGGAAATAGCCGAGAGGTTATGTTACGAACTTCGAATGGCGCAAATTGAAAATTTTCACCTTTGTTCATAGAGATAAATATTGATATGCGGTAGTTTATGCTTCAATTGATAAATTACCTTGGAAATTGTATACCGTTGATCCGAAATCTTTCTATTTCAAGGGTAAAACTTGTAAACACACCACAATGCGTAATCTGCCTGTTTTCCGGGCTTTTAGCGAGTAGCGACGGCCGACGGATCACCGGATCGCAACGGGGTCAAGTCACCACGGGCTGCGCAATACCAAGATCTCTACTATTCGGTACGGAAGCCCTGCTCAGTGTTCCAAAACTCATCCGATATACTACGTCGGGATCTATCCAAGCAGTGGATCTACCTGTATGGATTCAAAACATTGCAAATGTCTTCTCGCACTCTGCAACAACGTTGACTGAAGAATTTAAAGACAGCTAACCCTGGGTAGTTTGGTGTGCCGAGCAAATGGACTTGGTTACCGACCGAAATAACATTGTGGTATATCTATATTATGTGCACACTATAGATATAGTGCAACGTTATTTTGTCGGTAAAGTTGAAGACCGTTCGTATCCCCGAGCCCACTTGGGCCCACTTGACTGGCACACAAAACCCCATAAGGATAGCCGTCTTTAAATTCTTCAGTCAACGAGATTCGTTATGTTTTGAATTCAACATACTACTACTAGCATGTCAGATGAGTTTTGGAACACCAACGTAGGTCGTGAAGGTGAATTTTCACGCGCGACAAGGAGCAACCCAAGCTAATGCCCCTTCTTCACGCTGTGTTAAAGTATGGTACTTTAAGCTTGCCATTGGTCCTTGAACTTGAGCCGAGCGGAAAGGACCAATGGCAAGCCTAAAGTACCATACTTTAACACAGCGTGTAGACCAGGCATAATGTCCGTCGTTTCGATAGCTAATTCTCAACTTTCATCCAAAAGACAACTTAAAGTCAAGAGTTATATTCTAGTTAACATAATGACGGACATTAGGTATACCATAAGATGTCTCATTGGCAACTTCCACTTTTGTTCCGCTTGGGAAGTGGCGGATTCCTACTCACGCGACACATGGTATTTCGAAAAGTTCCCGAGCCACCTAGAGTCCCTTTAATCAGAGGCTGGATTTTCATAGGCAGCAAAATACTGCCGCGTCAAAATACTGCCGCAGCGCCATGACGCGGCAGCGAAATACTGCCCATGAAAATGCGCTGGCAACAGGCAGCAAATTACTGCCCATCCAGCGCGGGTAGGTTGATCACGTGGTGCATCAGAGGCGCTCAATTCACAAGATCTGAACAGAAGAAGGAGATTCGAATTGTGCCATTAGTTCTTTTCGTTTTACACGAACTGGGGTGCACTGGGGCTGGACTGGATTACCTTGAACCAATCACGTTGAAGCTTAGACAAGTATCTACCAATCGAAAAGTTCCAGTGCAGTTCGGTGCAGCACAATTTGTGTAAAACGAAAAGATCTAGTGTTCCGCCACGATTGTTGTGCGACTAATGCCTGGTCTACACGCTGTGTTAAAGTATGGTACTTTAGGCTTGCCATTGGTCCTTTCTGCTCGGCTCAAGTTCAAGGACCAATGGCAAGCCTAAAGTATCATACTTTAACACAGCGTGAAGAAGGGGCAAAAGGCCAGTAATATATTGACAGCTGTCAATAGTTTGCTTGTTTCCATGCATAACTATGACAAGTAACGTATAATGCGACAAAAATGGAATTGTCCTTACCTTTTACCTATTTTGTCGTGTTTTTTTACATATTTTACTATCCTTTGTCGTACAACAATCGTGTCGGAACTGGCACAATTCGAATCTCCTTGTGGTTCAGATCTTGTGAATTGAGCGCCTCTGGTGCACCACGTGATCAACCCACCCGCGCTGGATGGGCAGTAATTTGCTGCCTGTTGCAGGCGCATTTATATGGGCAGTATTTCGCTGCCGCGTCATGGCGCTGCGGCAGTATTTTGACGCGGCAGTATTTTGCTGCCTATGAAAATCCAGCCAGAGTCCTGCAAACGCACGTCCTCTTCATGATTGGCTGTTCGAACTCGCGCAAATATGGCCGCCGATCCCGTAAGAAGCTAACCTCCGTGAAGTTGGCCGGAAAATTTGGATTAGAAAAAAAAGGAATTAGGAAAACGTTTGTTGGTCGTTTGTAGGTGATTGTCGGATAAGTGAAATTGTTTGTTGGATTATAGTTTTTTAGTTACATCCAATTCAAAATTTCCCAAAAAGTTAGCCGAACGATTCTTAATTTCTCAAATTTTTCGAACGTTAGGAGGTCTAATCGATGCGCAATCGTTTGTTGGACACGAATATGTAGATTAGAACGTTTGTTGGATTATAGTTTTTTAATTATATCCAATTCAAAATTTCCCAAAAAGTTATAGCCGAACGATTCTTAATTTCTAATATTTTTCGAACTCTAGGGGGTCTGATCGATGCGCAATTGTTTGTTGGACACGAATATGTAGATTAAAACGTTTGTTGGGTTATAGTTTTTTAGTTATGTCCAATTCTAAATTTTCCGAAAAGTCATAGCCGAACGATTCTTAATTTCTCAAATTTTTCGAACGTTAGGAGGTCTAATCGATGCGCAATCGTTTGTTGGACACGAATATGTAGATTAGAACGTTTGTTGGTTCGTGGTCTGCCTAAAAAAACAAAAAGCAACATTTCAGCCAGTCGGCCGGAAGATCGGCACCGCCAGTCGTCATCCGGCGTGACTTTAGCTCTATGTACTTATACAATAATTAGCCTCTCATAACACCTGACCCGAATTAATTCTTTCTTTAATAATCGTTTACATTTGCCGCAACAGCAATTAAACGAATCAAAGCAATCGTTCTATAGCCTATATGATTAGTATCCTCTGTAATAATTATTATCAGATCATAAGAATCATATTGTAGCGAATCATTATGTGAGGTTAGGATATCTGTCAAACGAGTACGGAGATAGTTATTGGAATCGCTTATTCATTCCACGTATGTAGTACATACAACTGCAAACTAAATGAAATACAATAATTAAAACTATCTCTGATTTCGTACCCCCGATATTAATTGTCCTCATCCGGTAGCGAGATATTATGTGAGGTTAACATTTCTGTCATACTAGTATGTAGATCATTTGCTGTTGATTCATGTAATCACTTCATGTATTTCAACTGAGAGATTATGAACGCAAGTGCAATAAATGTGAAAACGAAAGCAATCCGTTACCCTGATTATGATTTCCGATCCCGCTATATGATTACGTTTCATCGGTGTCATTAATTAAATCTGTCTGAAAAAAAAAATATATAAGAAGATTAATTAGATCCGCAAGCAATTGTTTGTTGCTGGGTCAGGATCAGCGTGGTTAATTGAACACTCATTGAAAACGGAGCAATAAACCCTAACCCCGTCAGCAGGCAGTGTCAATGATACAGGTGGGGGTTTCCTTTTATCCTCTCATAGGTTACGTTGAGAACCGAAAAGCGCATTCATCACCAAGTAGATACTTACATGTCAATACTTATGTACGTGTCATGCTTTCATGTTGATGATGATTATTCCGAAGAGGATCAAGTAGAACTGCTTGCACTCATAGTATTTATGGTATCAATTATAGTCTGTCTTTTTTCGATGCTCCAACCGAGGCTAATTGCGAATGAACAACTGAAATCAGCGGGTGTGCTGTTCCATCCGTCACACAGAAGCAAACAATTTTTGGGGTTGAAACCAGCCTCCAAAGTTAGGCTGAAATCGGTCAAATTTATCATTTTATCCAGAACATCATTTTCAACAATGAAACCAATTGAAAATATTCGCTCATGATTAGAAATCAAGTTTCATCGTCGAAAATGATGTTCTAGATAAAATAATAAATTCAACTGATTTCAGTCCAACTTCGGAGGCTGGTTTGACCCCCTAAAAGTGTTCATCAGCACTTGAAAAAATATATACATATCACCTAGTTTTTGGGCTACTACAACATATTGTAGATTGAATAAAATCGGCAGCAGCGGCCGGGAACCCTTCCTTGTCAGTCAAAGTTGGAACTATCTGCAATTGGATTAAAGAGCCTATGCACACTAGTGCAGAAACGAAGTGAACAATCAGAGTTGAAAAAAACAACTATTTTATTGCAATAAAAACAAAAGTGAATTTAGATGTAGATGTAGATTCACTTTATTATGCCTTGGCTTAGTAATAAGCCGTAAGGCAAATGTATTTTCAATTTTCATAAACTTCAATTACTGGTCACCTACAACTTTTCAAGTATTTTCGCGGTGTTTTCAAGAGGCAGTAACGGGCGTATACTTTTTCTTCATGCTCTAGGAATTGATTGCTGCTGCCTGGGGAATAAACGAATATAAAACACGATGCAAGTTATTGAATAATACGTTTAAACAACGTAACCTATGAGAGGATAAAAGGAAACCCCCAACTGTATCATTGACACTGCCTGCTGACGGGGTTAGGGTTTATTGCTCCGTTTTCAATGAGTGTCCAATTAACCACGCTGATCCTGACCCAGCAACAAACAATTGCTTGCAGATCTAATTAATCTTCTTATATATTTTTTTTTTCAGACAGATTTAATTAATGACACCGATGAAACGTAATCATATAGCGGGATCGGAAATCATAATCAGGGTAACGGATTGCTTTCGTTTTCACATTTATTGCACTTGCGTTCATAATCTCTCAGTTGAAATACATGAAGTGATTACATGAATCAACAGCAAATGATCTACATACTAGTATGACAGAAATGTTAACCTCACATAATATCTCGCTACCGGATGAGGACAATTAATATCGGGGGTACGAAATCAGAGATAGTTTTAATTATTGTATTTCATTTAGTTTGCAGTTGTATGTACTACATACGTGGAATGAATAAGCGATTCCAATAACTATCTCCGTACTCGTTTGACAGATATCCTAACCTCACATAATGATTCGCTACAATATGATTCTTATGATCTGATAATAATTATTACAGAGGATACTAATCATATAGGCTATAGAACGATTGCTTTGATTCGTTTAATTGCTGTTGCGGCAAATGTAAACGATTATTAAAGAAAGAATTAATTCGGGTCAGGTGTTATGAGAGGCTAATTATTGTATAAGTACATAGAGCTAAAGTCACGCCGGATGACGACTGGCGGTGCCGATCTTCCGGCCGACTGGCTGAAATGTTGCTTTTTGTTTTTTTAGGCAGACCACGAACCAACAAACGTTCTAATCTACATATTCGTGTCCAACAAACGATTGCGCATCGATTAGACCTCCTAACGTTCGAAAAATTTGAGAAATTAAGAATCGTTCGGCTATGACTTTTCGGAAAATTTAGAATTGGACATAACTAAAAAACTATAACCCAACAAACGTTTTAATCTACATATTCGTGTCCAACAAACAATTGCGCATCGATCAGACCCCCTAGAGTTCGAAAAATATTAGAAATTAAGAATCGTTCGGCTATAACTTTTTGGGAAATTTTGAATTGGATATAATTAAAAAACTATAATCCAACAAACGTTCTAATCTACATATTCGTGTCCAACAAACGTTCTAATCTACATATTCGTGTCCAACAAACGATTGCGCATCGATTAGACCTCCTAACGTTCGAAAAATTTGAGAAATTAAGAATCGTTCGGCTAACTTTTTGGGAAATTTTGAATTGGATGTAACTAAAAAACTATAATCCAACAAAAAATTTCACTTATCCGACAATCACCTACAAACGACCAACAAACGTTTTCCTAATTCCTTTTTTTTCTAATCCAAATTTTCCGGCCAACTTCACGGAGGTAAGAAGCTATAGAAAATTTGAGCATAGATAACCTCGTATGTAGTTGGACGTTCACATTCTGTGGGTAAAATGTAACAACTCGCGTTAATATGGCGTCGCGTTTGCAGGACTCTGATTAAAGGGACTCTACACCGCGCGAAACCACAACGACATATCTAATGAACTATAATTGGCCGTTATTCTTTCTACCTATATACGTTATGAATTCAAAAATTCGAATATGAGTAGACATGTTATGGGGGTATACGATGATAGAATAAAATATTTCTGTATCATATTCTAACATTGAGGATATGATCCCGTGGGGCAAAAGGATCAGAATAGTCAATAGTTAAATTGAAATAGTATTTTTTTAAAATGACCGAAGGGTTTACGTAGGTTGCATGAATCGAGTAATACCATGTCAATGGACCTTATTGTTAGTATAAGTAATAAATGGCCTTTACAGTAGAATTATCAAGTGTCACACCGTATGTTGAATATCAATAATACGTCATGAAATCCATCCCATCTATTTGTTTGTTTATTATTTATTGTTTATTATTTTGCAATACAATAATTAAGTCTGTTTATTCGTTTACATAGCATTGTGAGCCTAATTCTAGGCACGCACATATTAGCTACTTAACATTACTCCTGTTTATACCATAGACAATCATTATTTTATTTTATTTTATTTCTTTTTCAACTTACTTCTCTTCTCCGCCTGCATTTCATTTCATTACTATTATTTCTTATTATTCCTTAATCATTTATTATTATTATTATGATTATTATTATTATTTTAACTGTAATGTGACATTAATAACTAAAGTTCGTATAAAAAGCGTCGTTAATCGTACTAATAATAACTGTACTATATAATTTAAATTTAAATAATAATTAAACCTTAAAAAATTATTCATCATTCATCATTATTTACTATAATTATAATTATTATAATTATTTTGTTGTTGTGATATCTAACGCGTCAACTACAGCTTAATATACCTAGATGTACATATGTCGCTTATCATAGGCATATTTCATATTAGTGTTTTGTGCAAATACTGTACTTTTAAACTAATGTACTGACAATAATTTACATCAATTACTTACAAAACAAGGTATTACATTTTTTCATTCATCATTTCGCAATGGTCATTCTTCTGATTGTAAAAGACTATAACTTGATCCATACATCTGATCATCATCATCATCATCATGGTAATCAATCATTCACTCATCACAATGCAACGCACCTACATATTTATGCATCTCAAGATCAAAATTTCTACACACTGCAAAGTAGCTTTTATCATTAGTCGTACGTTGAAAGAACGATGGAGAGGAAGAGAGAGAGAGAGAGAGAAAGGGGAAAAATGAAAAACATGGAACATGAACTAAGGAAGTTTTCCTTCCAGATGATTGAGAGCAAGGAGTAGGCACTTGTTATCTCGATATAGATTAACAACCGTGGAAAATGCACTGCTAAATTGATCTGGAATAGAATCAGAGGCATCAAATATGATGAGCACAATACCACGCGTCCCACTTTCCACATTTTACTCTGTTTACAGAGAGCTATGTGTAA
Organism: Ametastegia equiseti; assembly: GCA_963989295.1. Classification (NCBI taxonomy): domain Eukaryota; kingdom Metazoa; phylum Arthropoda; class Insecta; order Hymenoptera; family Tenthredinidae; genus Ametastegia; species Ametastegia equiseti. The sequence continues at coordinate 17,248,903 of OZ022389.1, read as the reverse complement.
TTGGCACATCGTACAAAAAGAGGCTCACGTTTACTTTTTTCGTTTCTATTTTCAACTAATATAAATTTTAATCAAACATCCAATGTACAACAAATAAAAAGCTGATTTGTATACATTTATCGTTTTCATTCTACTTTAGTAATAAAATGAGGAATGTTCATATTTATCAACTTGTAAATAGTCATGGGCTGGAGTCACAAGAATTCGTTAAATGTTGTAATATATTTTCAACGGGACACGGAGCGCTCTTTTTGAAATACCACTTGTGGGTTGGTTAATATTGGTAGAATAGGCTTGTCATGCGACTTAGTCAGAACAAATTATTATTTGGAAGGTCAGCATGTTTAAAAAAACGGTTTTCTCCTTCTTTTTTCTTTGAATTGTATAAACACAATTCTAAATAATCATATATGCATTTATTTTTTTTGTTGTTGTTTTATTGAATTATTGAAAAAAAAATATATGCACACACATACTAGGATACTTAGATACTATACTCTTGTATTATGTTTTACATGTCGATTCTTTATACAGTTACACAAAACTTTTTGTTCAAGAACACGCGGAGAAAATCATGGACTGGTTCTCACTCATTACGTAAATTATCTCATTTTTCCATCACGCTTTGCTCGTAATGCCATTATTTAGGTTATTATTATTTTTTTTCGTTCAACAGATTCGTTACACACTTTGTATAATCAGATATCAACTAATTATGCTTGCTTAGCTAATTTTAGAATTCTACGAGACACCAGATTCGAAATGTTTCCTCTTATACACGTAGTATTTTCTAAAATTAAAGATTATTCTATTAAGTCTCATAATGAATGTATCTTATGTATAATTTCATTTTACAACTTTAAAATACTGACAAGCGAATACAATTCAGAGAATTCTCTATGCAGTAAATGAAAAAAACAAACAAAAAAAAAACCGAGAATGTAAAACGATATCGAAATTAGAAAAAAAAATAAAATACTCAACAGTGGAATGGCATCTCACCCTATTACCAGTGTGTTTGGATTATTCTAACACTTTTATAATCCTATTATAATCTTAGAAGTTAATACATCTTCGTAATCATTAGTTGGTAAAATATTTCTTTCATTCCTGCCCATATCATTTTGACGTTAATAATACAATTTATTAGAATTCTGTTCAGGCAAGAAGCTTTTGTGTTCTAAGTACAAACACCATTGTCGTATATATTTCGAATTCTATTTATCAATTTCTGCCACGTATCTGCCTTGTTAAAAGTTAGCACGATATATTTCAAGATAGGTACTCATTTAAAAGTTTATTTTATGAAGACGAAGTAACACAGCAATCGTTCTTGTCTTACGAGTCAAGTCCCGTTGTCATTTCAGAATCAATAAAGAAATAATTGAGCTGAATTTATTGAATATGAACTTTCATCTTCGGGTCAATGATCGTGAAATGAAAAAACAGCTAGAAATTTCCAGACTATCAATCCATACCTCTACGAATTCAGGGTGGAAAAACTCATCGAGAATAACAAAGCGTCAGCTCTTGGAGGCACAGTAAACTATCTTACATAGTTTCGAAAAGTTATCTCCATCATTCCAATAGAGATGATTCTTTGTTAGAATTGATAACAACAATTTCCTAAAGAAATTATAATATTCCACTGCGTTTAAAAGAGTTTGGGAGCCCACGAGAAATAAAAATCACATGTTTTATTCAAACTAATGAATACCGTATGGGAGAACAATAATTTAACAGAAGAGGTTTTCGTTCTTCAAATTAACAAACATGCAAAAAAAAAAAAAAAAAAAATGGAGATTCAAGGAACTCTGTTCAGTACAGAAATTTTAGACTTTCAATCGAATGACTACAGAGTAGAATGTGCGGTAGCGTGAAAACTGGTCTGTTAGGGCATTAAAAAATCTAACACACGTCGTGTTTGCATGATCATTTTTCTATTCAGAGATGGAATAATGAACACAGTAATTCATCAAAAATCACCAGTTGCATCGTTTGCAATAACACTACTCATTGTTAGGATCATTCTTCGAAACTAATGAATAAATTATTGCTGATTTCTTCCAAAAGTCTGCCTATTCAATTGAGTATAATAAATACTGGAAGCAAGAGCGTCGTATATTCGACGTCCTCAAAACATATACATAGGTATACAAGGAAAAATTGAAAGAACACATTTCACTTTCGACGAAGTTAAGAAAAATGAGTGGCGTAATAGCTGATGTTTTTGTAGGATGATATAATAGTAGCTCATCGTCGACGTGATCTTAGAAACGACTTGAAAAAAATCAACACAATTCTGTTGACATTGATTATATATAATATATTCGTATAAATTTACGATTAAATAAAATCCTTAAATACTCGTAAAATTTTGTGGTAATCAGATTTCTGTAAATATTACAAGAAAAAAATTTAATAACACGAGCCGCACAATTTTTGATAACAACATTACTAAACAATCATAGATATCTGGACGATAGATTAAATGTAATTATACATTTGGTGAAACCTTACATTGGACTAGTAATAGAAATGCGCAAAACTGTTACAGTTGTTGCGTGAGCGAGCTGAGCCTCAGCTATGTGTCGGCGGAGGAGGTGGTGGGACTCCCGTTATCTCTGTCCAACGCATTTCAAAAAAGCTTCGCATTCCATGACCAGCTTTACCCACGGGACTATCATCTTCGTTGAACACCTCGCAGTTTATGAACATTTGCCTGACGTCAATGCAAAATTCGTCTCTTGATTTATACCTGAAATAAAAGCAAAATAAATCATTATAATCTGGGGTATATTTCTTGGTAATTTCTCTATCGTTCAAGGCACTTATTGATAATATTTTTCATTTTTATGTAAAATGATTGATTATCTAATAAATTGGCCTGATCGACATCAAGTCAATTTTTTCAAAATAATAATTGAACTATTCATCGTTACCTGTTGTAATTTGCCATATCAAACTTTGTTTAGGAACAAAATATACGAATAAAAAGATTTGAAATTAATCAAGTACATAGTCGATAGAAAAGAGTATAGCAAGCTCGTTGAGAGTTTAGAAAAATTGTATTGAGTAGAATTGTAGTTGTACTGTCTTATCTTGCAAAGTACCTATATGATTTAAGAAATATGAATAAAAAAAAGATGATATTGGCATCATTTTGAAGCAAGCATCGATCGTCGAAGTCCTTTAGTTATGATGTGAATGAATAACATCTAACTTACGCACAGTCCTGTAACTTTTTCTTAATGGTACTGAGATCCATTGGAGTTTTTATAATTTTCTTATACGTTGGAAACTGTTTTGTGTTAACTGGCAATAAAAAAGGCCACGCTTCATCCTGTTGCTCTAATTGTTCTAGTAAAATTTTACATGGTGCCAACTCGCGTTGTTGCTTTTTCGTCAGTGCTCTGCTATTTCCTTCTTTCCTAGGCGATGCTGTCGGCGTCGGTGGCTCAGAGGAACTAACATCTTCGACGTGGGTGTTTGATGCTGTTGACGGAGTTGGACTGTAAATATAATTGTATATTTTTCTATTTTTCTTTACCTGTTTATTATCCAACTGATTTTCTATACTCTCAGTCTGTTTCTTTTTATTCTTTTTGGCTTTTGTTTTTTCTAATCAAGTCATTAATACCTAGTTGGAGGATGGTCAGAACTTTCACTGTCTCTAGTTGCCCCTTTGGTATGACTTCTTCGACTACTGTTCCGTTTCTTTGGTTGTTTGCTGTGACAGTTCGAACAATACCATTTTCCTCGAGGCATCTGTTATATCATCAGAAAAAGATTGAAAATATTTAGCTTAATATGAATAGGATATATTTTTTTGTTCATTTTCATTTAGAATCGTAAGGATTTCCTCTCCCTACCTTAGGCATAACAGGATTGTGGCAGTCTGTATGATACGCCCTTGGACATAATTCGCACAGGACTAAATTTTTTCCCATTCTTTTACCGCATACCAGGCAGTTTCTTTCACCTGTTGCTTTATTCATACATTCATGGCAGTACCTAAGACATCAATATACATAAATTAAGCCGACTATTCATCAACTGAATGTTGAAAGTGATTAATGCGATTTACAATATATTTGATGTAATACTAATTGATCTTTGCATCATGAGTTAAAGTTGAGGTATTCGAAAAATTATCACCCACCAATCACCATCGGGAATGTTTTCCATTTTTGGACGGAAGCAGTAAGTATGGTATCCACGATCACAGCCATCGCACAATAGTAATTTATCTTCGTTATCGCCACTGTGACAGAACTGGCAATTCTGGAAATGAAAAAAACAATACTCATCGATTAGAAATATGACAGGCGAAACAGTTACGAATTTCCTATTTTAGATTGTGCTGGTTAAATATTGTACTCAGATTTTTATCTTTTGAAAAGCTGTTTTGTTGGTAACCCCTATCCTACATTGAAGTATGTAATTACAATACAGACATATCATAGCAAGTGCATAATATTTATTGAATCATTGAACATATGTATAGGTCTCAGGACCTGTATGATTCTAAAACCAACTCGTATCTGTATGAACGATTATGATATTCGAAGATGAATTTTCATAACTGATGTATTCAAGTATTAGATGCGATGAATATTTCGAATGATATTAGATTGATTACTGATTAACTCAAGCTTCCTAGCAGAATTGAAACAAAAATAACCAACGGATCGATGATTCTTCTAATGCAAACAAATAATCAGCACAATCTGAAATTATTTCAAGGCTCCTCGCCACTGTATTTTGATAAGCAAGCCAACATGCTGCGCATTATACATACAAATTACCAAAAATTAGCTTCGTTTAATGAAATACAATTCATACAGTTGCTTAAAACAAACATTCACGTTGTAGATAATTTTTAAACATAATTTGATAAGTCCTTGGCCAATTTCGAAGTTATCGCATAGATATGAAATGACTGAATAATCGTTACATCCTGGATCATGGTAAAAAGATAAAAGTGATTGGTATCACAGGTTTTTCCGTGATTTCGATTTGAATTAATGACCATCTGAATTCAGTTCATTGAAATTAGTGGAATAGCTCCAATTATATTGCGCATTTCATTGGTATGCAGTAACTGCGTTGAACGTATTTTCATTTTGTTGTTATAGACCGATTCTCGGTGAAGTCAATACATTGCCATGAAACGCCAATGAAATTGAATGAATGATTCAATGTTAACATGAAAAGCTAGCTATCACATTTACGAATATACATCTATAATTACAAATGATATTCTTTTCAAAGTTTTACACAAATTTTTCTGGTACTCGATCTGTGGAGATAAACACCGCGAGGAATAATTCATGAGCGAAATTAATATGTTTAGTAGGATTCATGGGAAATTAAATGTTATGGCATTCACAGCACGCAGACATTAAGATGATCGCTAATTACAAGTTAAGCCTTAGTTATAGAAAAGTAAACATAACAATCCTACGGAAAAGGATTAGTAAAAGCATTTTGAGTTTGGATCCTACAGATTGCATAACATGTAACGTATGTAATGTAATATTTGAGCATATTTGAATCGAGTGAAACAATTCCTCACAGTTTGATACAGTAACATAGAAGACGTATGTTTTTGTAAGAAACCAAAGTACGAATAATTAGTAACGAGGGTCAAAGTAGTCAAAAAATTCCTTTCGATTCGGAATTTTATCAAAACCTGAATCAGTAGAAATTTTTCTGCAACTCAAAGACAAGTCAACGTTACTGAAGCGCAAAAAATATTCAGCAAACTCTATATGCGGTCGATAATTGATAATGAAAAAAAATTACACAAGCAAGCAACTTTTGACAAATGTCTGAACGATTACTTTTGATTCATGTATCAGAAAGACGATTCCGCATGCCAATACATAAAAATAGCACAACGTTACACATGACAAAGCTGTTTTCAAACATTTGTACAACTATGAGTAAATCTCTCCTGTTCTGAATAATCAAATGATATCAATTTTTGCTACCTTTTTGTAAAAATCTAATACTGATTAGAAACAAATAGGTAGGTATTCCTATCGGATTGAGTCAGAGATTCAATCGTTGAATTCAATTGATAGAACATGGTTTGGATTTGAATAGATTTCGCATCAGCCATGTATCATTAAAACGAAATAGTTCAGTATCCACAGCAGCGATAGGCAACTAAACTCTACATTATGAATTTGAAACGATCTAAAAATACGGCAGAGCACATTTGATCAATATATGTATTAATAATGAAAAATTCATGCCATCATTCTTAAAAGCTTGGTGTGTTATCTGTAGTTTGACCAGTAGAAACTCTAAGCCTCCATTATAAATATTTTATTCTTAGGTTTCGAAAGAGAATGTTTGAATAATTGTAGGAGAAAAATAAAAAGCCTAACATTGGCTATGTGTGGAAGCTAAGCAGGTTTAACTTAAAAGTAACAGCATGAGTAAATTTATGCAATACAGTATACACATCTGAATACCTCCGAATGCCAAATGCTATAGAGTTCCATTGCGATATCTAATGTTTGTCCCATATTTGTTTGGACTGCATTTTTCTTTTATTTCAATGTTTCAGATTCTATTTCTCGCTTGATTCTTTGTTGTATATTTGCAAATCTACGCGTTAATATCTCAATTGAATACGCAAGCAAAAAAAAGAATTTACAAAGGGAAATTGAAACTGAATGTACAATATTTAACTGATTCTATGTTCAAGAATTTAAATAATTTTGTGCACAAAGGGTATTCTGTAGTAACGAAACTAATGACAGCACATCAAGTCTAAAGGCCAATTCATCGCATTATTCACCAAAATAAAAAAAAGCCATGCTCATCATTTATTCCGAATGTTTCGAATCAGATGTAGAGTAAACATGAAACAATTTTTAATCAGTAGAGACTTGTGGCTTAGAAACAATGAAATATGATTCATTATGAATGAACTGATTCGATATGATTAGTAAACAGTAATAGCGATAACATTTTTCCAATGGTAAAACTTTGAGTGAATATTTCTTGTGATTATAAATGATTACTAAATTCTGAATAGGCAATTTCCTAGTCATGAGATATAAATGATATAATACAAGACTTTAAGCTTGTCACCTATGTTTTCATTACGTTTTGTTCAAGTAATAATAATGAATCAAGTATTCCCAACATGTATACTGTAATAATTTGAAATTTCTTCACCAGAGAATGTATGTGTGAAAATATATGTTCAGGTATCCGAATACTTCTTATGTATATATATGTATATATTATATGAAGACTTTCAGGATTGAGAATATTTCGGATACCCAAGATATAGTAGAAAAGATATTCCAAACCAGTAGAATAAATGAAATAAATAAAGAACCAAGTTGGAAAAAAAAAAAGAAAAATGAATAAAAATCTGTGGCCTCACGCTCTCGATAATAAAAAATATGAATAATTGAATATATATATCATATGCGAAAGGACCGCTTGTATGCAATATAGACGTTTTAATAGCACACCGAATTGAGCCGGAACAAATATGTTAAGCCTTAGTGGGTATGCGAATACTCTTCCTACTCAAAGTCTCCATATTAAATGCCGGATTTCATGAACGACGAATAACTTGTGTTTTGTCGGATAAAATTTACTTGTTCAATTAGGATATCAATTTTCCATTATTTAGATAATTGTTTTCGACAAATAGATTTTATTCGACGAATTAAAAGATATTAATTATTGGTGAAACCGGACATAGATATTATATTTGAAATGTTAGATAGTTAATATGCAATGGGATGTATGGCAAATGTTTGAATATTCTTATAACATTCTCTTCGGATGCCCTTCAAGGTAGGAGAATAAAGAAAGAATGAAAAGAGAATTCGGTTAGTAAGTTAGTGCGAATACCCACAGAGGCCTGAGTAGTCAATAGCTGATTGTATTGAGTGGTAGCTTTGAGTGAGACGCAGCGGTTTCGCAGCATGATGCAGACCGAGTTTCTAGCTGGTGTTAGACTCACTGCCTTCATGATGCTTTTGTCCCAGGCGATGCTCGCCTCCAGCATGTATAGCGCCATTGCCAGCTGTGCAGAGGTGTGCGCCCTAGCAGTTGCCTCTCGCCAGTTATTAAGGCCCCTCGGTGTTGTTTCCTCAATAGGTGGTGGCCCCAAAGCATTCGAGTCTGAGTTGTTCACACTTGCATTTGTTGCAGCTGCTTGTTCTGCTTTGAGAGCTGTTAGATTTGGATCCCCGGTACTGTAAAGTACAACATCAAATCATCAAATCTTTCATCATTTATCAGATCCTTCAGGGTAGATTTTGGTGAAATTTCAATTACATCGATTCTTCGATTGTTATAATGACCTAAAAAATATTTACCATTACATGATTGGAATTTTTTAAAGTCGCTTTAGGAATAAAAAAAGCTTTTTTGTCAATATCTCACCGAAATCTCCCCTACTAAGAGCAACGTTTTGCATTTTGATTGTGCCATTGAAATTTCGTCCCGATCATATAATTGCTGTTTAGAACTAAGAATATTTCATCCCGGTATTGAAAATTGAATAAGAAATGTAGAAGTTATCCACAATTAGGTAAATATTCAGCACACTAAGACCAGGATATTATAGTGTCGAATTTGAGATTAGACCCTTCGTTCCCCCAAGACAATAATAAATCGACAAAATATTAGTTTTATTGATGATTTTAGGGGAATAAGGGAATCAATCTGAAATCCGTTACCAGAAAATCTTGTTATTCTATGCTTTTCACTAGGTGATGGTGAATCATTCTCTGATTTCCTATCTAATTTTCAATCTTTGAGCGAGATATCATTCGTATTAAACAGCACTCACATCATGTAGACCTAATTGCAATTAGAAATGCGGAATACAGAATTTCTACTTTCACTAGGATATTCTTTCACCAATAATCAATCACCCATTTCCTTTCGCAATGATTCCCACACTGAAATCTCAAACAGAAATGGGTGTTGAATAAATGTGAATTCTAATTGTGCTTGGAATCCGTTTTAAAATCCCATTAAATAGATGAGGAATTTGAAGTTCTCGAATAAACCATCTGAACACACAAAGAACCATGACTTACCATATCCCGAGAGGTGGTTTGAGATACCTCCTCTCAATAGCTGCCTCTAGCGACAGTAGCCTTTGCCTAGCTTGTTCGACGGCGCTCACTTGTTCAATGTCATTAGTTTTTTCCATATCATCAGCTTCATCAGAACCAGATCTAGGCGGTAATTTCCAGCCTTTAACTTGCATACTAGCATTAGCAACTTTATCTTCCAGTGCCTCAACTTGTTCTAAAAGTTGTGCGTCGACTCGCAAAGCTACATGCTCGCTCCAATCATCAGGTTTGTCTGGTCTGGGTGTGGGAATGTCTGCCTCGTCCCCTTCTCCTTGTAAATCAGTAGCTGCGGTATTACCAGGATCCACATGGATCTTGCCAGTTATAGCTAAAAAGGACTCCATTGTTGCCCAAGTAGTGCGCTTCAGTTCTTTCTCTCTAACTCCACGGGAGTGGAGATGCTCCAGTAACATTTGGAACGTATCAACATCTGACACCCTCCACCAGCCGTAACGAAGTTCTGCGTAGCAAAAAATCAGACTAAATTAGTATCTGGGTCTATTTTTCGATTAGTTCAAGTTGCATATCAAGTACAACTTTTACAAACGTTCATTAACATGAGTTTTTAAATATTTGATGTTGGGAGAGAGAATTAGTCCAGTTGTTTTTGAGATCTTACCTTCTGGTACCGGCTTTGGTTCGCCAGCTGGAGGTAATCCGTGGATTTTTAAATGTTCTAATTGAGCAGCTTCGTCCTGTGTTAATACCAAGGGTGCCGGGCTGTCACACCTGTCGTAAGATGGACTAGAAGGTGGAGGAAAAACAGGTATCCTGAGTTCAGTTGTCTCAGCGATACCAAATATGGTCTTCGTGCACGAACCCGGCGTATCGCAAGTTTCACGAGGGAAAATAGAGAACCAAACAGGCTCAGTATTTCCACCTGTAACAAGTAAAATTATGAATGCAGATTAGTTTTTGTATGATACTTTGCAGAATCAACTGAACAACTTCACATTATCACGACTATATTCATCACGTTACTTTCATAGCTTACCACAAATGAATGTCCCGTTCAATTCCTTGCCGTTTGAGTAATGTGAATTATTAACATGGTTGCATTTATCTCCGTTTGGTATAGTCTCGACTATTTTATCTTCCATCGTTTTGGTGGTAGCGGAGCTTGTCAGATCTTCATCTGTAAAGTTTTCTTCGTTCTTCCGTTCCTCCGTACTGGTTTCAATGTTTTTCACTTCAGTCTCTTGTTTAATCTCTTCAGATGTCACGTTTGTCTTTGCATCGGTTTTAATACTGTCTATATTCATCTTGACTTCGTTCTTCACATTACATATTTCTTTATTAATGGAATTTTGAAGTTCTACCTTGCAGCTAACTTCGTCGACTTCCATCTTAATGCTATCGTTTTCTGTTTTAATTTTAACATTCTCATTTTCCTCAGGATTATCTGATTTATCATCGGTCTGATTCTGCTTGGACAAGCTATCGTCAAGTTCTTTCACATCTTTAGCTTCCTCCTTCACATCCTCTTCCTGGATCTTTTCATCTACATGCGGGGGCTTGTAAGTTTTGTCCAATTCAGCTTGGATTTCAATTATTTCCGGTTCTGCACTTTCCATTGCCTCGACAAATATTCCACCTGCACACGGTAGCTCCCAGTATCTTCGCCAATACCTATCCTGTCCCAATACATGAGCGCGAAGTTGTTTAGACGAGCTGTTTAATTTTTGGAGTTGTTCCTCCGAATGCTTTAACAGTCTGTCTAATTTTTTCCCAAGTTCTTCACCGGATAGATTTTTGTCTTCTTCCTGTAGAGTAAAATTTAGTTTAGCAAAACCTGATTTCTAAAATTAGGTATTAAATATTTTGCCCTGAAAAATTCATCAGATGCATCAAATAATTCAAGGTATTCGCTGTATTGAATCTCGTAGTAACAGTAGGCTTACCTCTTCTGGTTGTGTGCCTTCGCTTTCATTTTCGGACATATCTTCGACCTCATCCTCTTGATGAATTTCATCTAAAGTTGGCGTGGTTCCAACTGCTGTGGATGTCGTATTGCATTCATCGTCGCCTTCCTTCTTTTCAATAGTTATTGTATCGCCGCACTTGTTTACTATAACGCCGACTGCTTCCATTCTAACTTTTCTGTTATGTAGTTGCCTGAGTCTGTGAATTGAATAGAAACTTAAGTTGCAGCTTGAACATTCTAGTTCTAATAGAATCAATCATCAGACGAATTCATATTGATACCAGACTTGATTGCCGGATGAATTATTTCGTTTAAATATAAGATAACTACAGAACAATTTATAATGTACCATTAATTGAAAGTATGCCAATGTAGCTGGTTTTTATTAAAGCTAATTTAATCTGTGAAAGAGATACTCTAGATAAGAATGAAGTACTCGGTGCTTACTTTCTGATCTTGGTATCGAGAACGAATCTCTCTTTTTTCATCTGGGCTAAGGTTTCTAAGCTTCCCTCGATTTGTTTTATCACAGCCTTATTTTGAAGCAACTCATTGCACAGGAAAGCGAGCATCTGTGCTTTTTCGGTTGGATTTAAAGCTAAGAAAGGTTTGTCCCTCAGTTTTTCAGACATTTTCCATGTTTCGTTGTTATGCAAGTATTCGTAGAACTGAGCATTTTTTCCGGAGCAAGTTGACGTGTAATCGCCGCCATTTTGATGATGATCGGCAAATTTTTTGTCCCTCTCTCGTTCCAGGCAAACCCCAGTTAAAGCTTTAACTTCGCCAGTGGCATTAGCATACAAATAAATTCTCAGCACTTCGCTGATATTCGCATGAGTTATGTCCGCTTGGCGTAGACTTTGTCCTAATCCAGTAGTATGACGTGCTGGTTGTGGAATACCGGGGTCTTCTATTGCACAAACTAAGAGATGTGTCATCACAGACAGTAATTCCTCCTCGGCTTCTTCGTCGTTCAAGAGGGCTAGTTGAAGGCTTTTTAGACTTGGCAGTGACTCCATATCTGTTGAAAAACGATGAAATAAGAAGGACGTCATTTCCTGCTTTAGATTTCAGGCGTAACTCTCAATTTCACAATAAAACAACATTTATTCTGATTGACGTGGGAAATTCACCCGTTGAACATACTTATTCACATCGTGATAAACTATATTCAGATTATATTACGCGATTCAAAGGAAATTATATTAAAACTTACCAAAACCGAGCGTTTCACCAAAATTATGCAGAAATTCAAACACCATGACGATATCAGCAAATGCTTGGCCAGATAATTTTAGCCCTGGTATCCTATGTAGTTCCGGCAGTGGTTTTTGATCTGAAAAATATATTTTTCTTTGCTGTGAAACTGATTTGATTCGGAAATGATGATCATTAATTTGATCAATCTCTCCCGTACTTACAGATAGAATATCAATAAATGGTACAAACCTGTTAGTTCCATATCTTCGACAGGTTTTCTGATTTGTTCGATCAGTTCCATTTCGAGCTTCCTCTGTTCGGCACGTTTTTCTTTATTAGCAATTCTTTCAGCTCGGGCTTCTAGTCTTTTCTTTTCTCGTTCTTCCATTCTCCTACGATTTTCTAGCGCCCTGACTAACGCCATGTGTTGTCGTCTCCTTTCTCTCTCCTGAGACATTTTTAACATGGGTAAATTATCAGGCCCGAGAATTGTTCAAATACTACTATGACATTAAATGTACAGGGAGAAATTATTCGTGACTCTTTAACTGCATTTTAAAAATGGTTAACAATAAGTCTACGAATAAAGAACCATTTGTAAAAAACCACGAACAAAAGACCACATTTTCAAATGTATACTACCCATTAAAATTTTCTCATCCCCCATAGAAAAATTGTAAAGCAACTGTAACTGTCCAGCCATGCTCCTCACTCTACATTTGTGAACCAGAGGAAAAACTCAAATCTTTCTGTTCACTCGTTAGGTCAGAGTTCCAATTGATATAATTTTCTTGTGTTTAAAGAGTGGAAAGTGTGACAGAGCTTTTTTTGTAGTAAATTTGTAAAATCATCGAATATGAATACGCTATAATGTTGAACACAATGTGCTCTATCACTTATCATTATAATAGATATAACTTGGTATTCTTTACGTATGAAAAATGTGAATATTATAATTACAAAATGTTATGTATAAGAAATTGAATTGTTGCAATAAAAACTTGTCCAGTGACTTGTTAAAATATCAAAAAACTGTGTTTCCTACACTGTGATGTCTTGACTTATTGAAACCGAAAGGAAGAGTATGTCCAGAATATATTTTAAACTTTGACGTCAGGCAAACTGAAGTAGTATGAAATCCAGATTGCTTCACATTGCAGTTTTGCTGGAATTAATTTATGTTTGTCTGTTCAACATACGATGGAATAACAGTACATTTTTTTTTCCTCCGTAGTAGTTTGATTGAGTTGATTGGAAGAAAATAAAAAATATTTCTCTCCCCATATTCACCTCATATATCAATAAAATAACTTGCCAATAATATAGTGTCAATTCATGTGCTATAGCTGATCCTAAGAACATTGAAAACATTGCATAGAATGTGCACGTCTAGTGATATCCACTATACGTGCACAACCCTGTAATAGTTTTCAATTAGTTCAAATTTTCATCATTGCAACTCAAATGTGTATTTCAAATTCATTGAATGCTTAAATAAAGGTTGGCCATAATGAAGTCTTTAAAAAATTAGGTCTATCACAGTGTATGCTAGAATGAGATACTATTCACCTAATGTAACACCTTTTTGCATTTCTAGTCCCTATGCTGCGACATACTGTCCTAATTTCTATCCCGAATTTATATTAAGCCAAATTTTGACAATCAGATTATGTGCGTGGTTAATGTACGAAATGAATGCAACGATTATTGAACTGTATTACTCGAAGTGAAAATTTTCATAGTAAAACACGATTAATGAATGATGTAGTAAACACAATTCGGTTTTCAAGTAGACATACGTAAGTCAAGGCTTTTTCTTGATACGACAAATATGCATGAAAAGAATTTCAATTGGTTTGAAAGATGAACAGTTAGGATAAAGATAATATATTTCATGTATCAGCAGCAGAATCATTCTTGTTAAGAGAATAACTCGAATGTCAAATTATTTCACAGTACAGTATTAGGGTTTGTTATTCGAGGAAAATAAATTAAAATATAAAGAAAATGTACAAACTATAAGATAATAAACAAAACGAGGTACTAAAACAACTTGAAAAAAAAAACAATAACAAAAAAAAAAAAAACTGTTTTAAACGCCCAGCAGCAGCTACTTGAGAACACAAATGTCTACCAAATTTAATGAATTCCATAACTACGTTATACCTATTTGTTTGATTGATGAAAACTGTATCATATACACAGCTAAATTGATATCTTTAGGAAAGCAGAACACATAACACCAAGCAACACAGATGTGCAACTAAACAAATTCGATAATCTAAAAGACAATTGTTTCTTAGGAATAACTTTGAATGAGTATAAAAAAATTATATATATGAAATATGAAATGATCAATGTGATTATGCTGATGATCGATAAATCTGATTTTTTTGTTACGTTAAATAAATCGAGAAAGAATATACTTTGGAAGATTCATGAAATATCTCATTCAAACACATTTTTTTGGTGAATAATTCTTCACACGATCCTTGAGATTAATTTCAATGTGAACAGTGTCATCAATCTGTTTTCTACGTAGCAAGCTGGAAAATGGACTATTTCACACAATTGTTATAGAACTTCATGAAATCCACAAAATGTCTGTATATTTAACTTTTCCAATATATTAAGAATAATAATTTGTGGATGCATTTAATTGAGATATCTCATACAGTTAGAGTTGCTGCTTGTACCATAATATTTCTCATTTTGCTAAATTTTTTTGTGAAGTCTTGGAAAATATGTTGCTGAGATTTTAAAAGATTATATGTACTTCCCAGTACCTAAACGCTTCAAATATAAATATCATTACATGAAATAAATGGATGTATAAAATAAAATAAAATTTGAACTTGGGCAAATAAATTAGAATAATCATTGCTATGGCAGAATTACTGTAGTTATTTTTAACGATAAACTGGAATTAAAATTTCGTATAAAAACCTCGACTACTCTTATAAAAATATTGGAATTCTATGAAATGCAATTGAAATTGAGATTGGGCCAAACCTTTGCTTTAATCATTTTAGTATGCGAATAATGAAGTGAATGGTATGGAAATTCATTAAAGAAAACTTAGCACATAATTGTATTGAAGCAATTTCAAATATTGGATAATTGAGATTCATCAAAATTTCAATCACGTAGTCATATGGTATATTATTGCATGAAATCAGCTTCATGGGTTTTATAATAATTCATATGGAATTAATGAATTTGAGACCATTTGAGAAAAAGCTGATATCCTTATATTGCTTTGGTCATTGAGATATCACGAAAAAGCACTAGCGAAGCAATGTGGTTAATGAGAAAATAACGTATCGACAGTATACATAAGATAGGAGTATATCCTCCAACAACCCCTTATTAAAATCGCAGTATGTAGTACTAAGTAAGTGGGATGATAATTGTTTCAAAGCTACGTTTAGGTATGAGACATACCAGCTCGACGGTGTAGAGCATCTCGCGCTGCTTGCTCAGCTCCTGCATGTACATCTGCGGCACAAAACACACATCCAGTCCACCAGTGCTCAATCCACCGCTAACATTCGAACTAATATTTGTCTAAACGTTTGTTTTTGTACTAATTTGTACTAGTTATTGAACATTCAGAAAAAAAAAGTAAAAGGAAATGACAAAAAATGTAGGTAAAGAATTTAAAGTGCCAATACAATACTGTCCTTAGAACCATGGTAGTATGCAAAATTGATAATTGAGATATTTTTGTTTATTTTTTCAGCAAAAAATATAAAGAAAGATGACTCATTGATGCAAAGAAAATATGTTTTCTGCTTGTTGTTATGATATTTTGACGATGATAAGCAGTCTACATATTTAACGGAATGCATGCAGTTGCAATGAATGTTGGCTGAATCTGAAAAGCGACCTACTAATTTTAAGTAATGAATTTATTCCATATATGGAATTTTGTGAAAGCGCTCAATGATGTATTTAACAAATAGAAAACTAACAATGAATAATGATGCGATTTTTATCCTATTATGATGAAATATGAATATTGCAAATGAGAGAGAATGGTATACATATCATTTTGACAAATCTCTTCATGCCGAAATTTTTCAGAAAAGATTATTTCTTACGTAAAGCTCAATTTCTCTATATAGACCTGGCTATTAGATAATGCATCCTAAGCTTAGACATCTTATTTACCGAGCCCTTCATTTAACCATGTATCATAGGAGAATAATGTACCGTTTGGCAATTTATTTTATAATGATCTCCTAATTATTTATCACTGATTAACAGCGATGGCGTGACTGTACAATATCAAATCCACGTAAATTACATATGCTGAGTAGGTAGTCGATGTTTTCATGGGATCGGACTTAGCTGTTACAACAATATAAACTAGTTTAATTAGAACTGAATATTACAGTTGAAAAACTTGGTTTACACGAAACGATTCTTACTTCATACAATACAAAAGCCATCAAAGTATTATGAAAGAATAACAATAATGCATTCAAAATTAAGAGGACAGGTAACCATTAAGTTCAAAGTATATTAAACGTTGAATGGCATAATTTTACGATTGCAGCTATAGTTATTTGTTTATTTTTAGCTATAAAACATTCCCTCAGATAACAAGAAATGTAAAACTTGAGATAATTTAGTGAATCCTGAACTGTGTTGATAAAACACAAATAGCAATGAACCAAAAGACAGTGAATAGATACAGGGGAAAATTAGCATTGCAAGGTACAATCACATGACGCAAATGAAAGATATAACAACGGGTAGAAACAGTAGCGTTGAAAGCGGTTGATATGATCGCGATATGTGAGAATCCGATAAGAAAAAAAAATAAATAAAATAAGGACGCCTGGAAAAACTCGCGATGGCTACTATATGGTAGTAGAAGCAACCAAGGAATTGTAAATATGTATATGGTTGATGTGGAAAATATAATACACTCTAATGGAACAGTTTGATCGCAAATGAAACAATCAGAAGCAATTTTCCAGTAATATCTTTCAAAATAAATTTGCATAAAAGATTACCTACGTAAAACTCAATTCAAAACATTAACATTTCTGTCAGGATGATACGATAACAAAAGCAGTGGGAAACATAACATCGACTAATTCTACGAGCACACATACTAATCTACTTGATAATAGCGAATGATAATTTTTACAGCATCCCCATCAAGCTCACCTGCTCCTTTAGCATCACAGCTTGCTGACGTTTTAGCTCTCTCTCCTGCAACAAAAATCAAGTGCTTTGTTACATTTGGTCATTCGAACTTTCGAAAAACTGTACATTTAATCAAGAAATTTCTCACTTTATTGTGAAATAACTAGAGAGACACATTTGCTTTAAGATAAGTAACTAAGGCGAAGCTGAAACAACTGATTCAGCAATTTTTCACCAAGGTCTGAAAATGTACAGTTCTTGTGCACATGTCAGCATACAAATAACACAATGTTTCCTATGTTAGCCAGAAAATTTTCTGTTTTAAATTGAAATACGGTTCATTACAATCAATTTGTGCAATTATCTTTTCTTTGTAACAGAGAAACTCATGAAAGGTAACTAAAGTTTGCTCGACGTATTGGAATATCACCCTTCGGTTACAATTATTTCAAATAATTTATATATCACAGTATATCGAAGTATCAGAATGATTTTTCTGATAATACACACTAAAATGTAAGAAGTATGATGCCGAAAAGAGATTCTGGACAACATGTGTCATATGATTGATAAAGTGATGTAATTTATTTACATCAATACTCGGTTTAAAAATAACAATTCTATCGAGAGCCGAGATCATCAATCGTATATTGAATTGATTAATTAAGATGTCCAAAATTACGATAGAAACTCAGCATCTAAAGATTGCTCAGGCCACAACATGAATAGAATAGAATTTGAATGGATAGTTATGACTGTTCATTCCAATTTTTTTATGAACTCATTTGTGGCAGTGAATCAAAATAACGTGATAAATTATAAGATTAAAAATACTTTGTCAAAATTTGAAAACATTTGATTTTATGAGCATGCGACATGAAACAGCCAAGAGCGACAGAAATATTAATAATGACTTTGTATTTTTAAACTTTTTATTCAGGGATTTGAATTTCTGAATTAAGTTATGTATATTTTTAGTAATATTCTGTGACATTACCTGCTGCTTTCGTTGTTGTTCTTCCATGCGAAACTTCTCCATCTCCTCCTGCTTCTTTCTCCGCGCCTGCGCACATGCCACACACACGTCACCCACATCCATAATATATTGATAAACAATCGATGTTATCTACTCATAATTAGTAATTGAAAATTGTTACTAAACGAAATTTAGATAAACTCTTTTAGTTCTTTTGCAACTGTAACTGAAATTGAGAATATTTGGGGAACAAAATTCATATAATTATCAACTTAATTTTTTTTTTTTTTTTTTGCAATGCTATGATAGAAAGTTCTGGGGTCTTTAATATTTATTACTCGTTTTCTCTTCGTGTCTACCATTGACTGTACAAGGATAACAATTTTATAGGAAATATAAATATAGTTACAATAGTATTTCTAAATCTAAAATCCAGGCACACAAAATATAGAAAACAGGGACATGATCCTGCGCGCTTAACATCAATAAGATATATTAAATAAAATGTTCATGTACATCGAGAGTGTCTGGTTCTGAAAGCTTTTACGTTCAGTCAGCTAACATTTGAGCAAAGAAAATAAATACCATCAATTCGAACTAGATGCAACGTATCTAGGATGGCAAAAAGTGGAATTTATAATCAATGACATAAAAATAAAATAAAAATAAAACCAAATAAAAAATATTTATTCAATATCCAAAGTGACACACAAATTCACTGCAAAATAGTAGATAAGAATAGTAAACCAAACAGTTGAATGAGATTCATCAAATTCTAATAATTTGTGCAAAATTATTCAATACATTTGATGTAAAAGCTAGCAACTTAATTCGACAATCGGAAAATTTGTACTTGGAATCGGACTATTAGGAATTTGTTTCTCTATCCTCGAGTATTGCATAGAATAGGTGAAGTACTAAAGTACCACCGTTTTCAAAATAGGTACAAATAATATTGAAAGCCAAAATTTCAACTATTCAGCAAACATAATTTCAAATTACTAATTACAAGTCATGTGAATAAAACAAAGCATAATTATCATGCACAAAGTCATTGTTACACATAAAGAAAGATTTATATCTATGATCCGCCTGAGTAAGAAGCACATGTCTGTAATAAAATCTTGCTTTTATCATACTGCCGACTACTGTAGTGCACAATGTGAGAACTCAGACGCTATCATGTTTCTAAAGAATGAATAAAAACAAAGTTGCGGAATACTGTGTTCTGTAATGTGTAACGAGTTAATTCAAATTCAGATTGATTGGTCAATGGGAAGGCCTGAAAAAGTTGTAAAGTATTTCTTTGCCGACTATTAAAGAAGAGCCCTTACGACATTCATAGATAAACTTGTGGGGATACATCATATCAACGATTTGAAAAACGCTAATCATAGCAAGCCAAGCTGTATTTTGCATTATTAATGATTGCTAATAATAATTGAAAGAATTGTTCTTCAATCTGTAACGAATTTTAGAGTAACCCATACATCTTCGTTCTCGATATATGATTATCAATTGAGATAAAAGGTGCTTCGATAATTTCACACAATTCTTGTATTTTCATGTAAGTATACCTACGTGTTTTAACGAGAGAACAAAAAGACAATGGAACAAATTGCTGTGGATACATCATATAATTGTAATCAGTTGCTGAATAGTTGGAAAAGAATATTCATAACCGATTGTTAAAAAGTCAACTGTAATAATAATAATAATAATAATAATAATAGAGATATGCCTACCCTAGGTATCGAATAGGAACACTTAGAGCAGAAATTCTAATACATATTTAGAAAGTATGAAGATTCCTAAGTCACCACCTCTTAGATGTGATGATAGCCACTACTAGCAACGCTTAAAGATTATATGGTGCCAAATATAAAACAGACTCCACACGAGGAGTTCCATGAAGTACTAATTTCCTAGGCCTTGGCATGTTAAAGAAAGAAGAAGAAAAAAAAAAAAAACAACTTGTAAATACTACCAGAGTTATAGAATAATTTTAGAAAAACAGTGAGTAAAAAACGGGTTACAAAAAAGAAGCACAGTATCCATGCAGCAGCCAAGCAATAATTGTCTAGTAATAGGTAGAAAAATTATCATCACTTTAATCCACCTGTTATTGTTAATCGTATATATAATACTACTACTTATATTAGACAATAAAAATACGTAATAAAATTAATTTTTCTCAAATATACATGGCATGCTGGTTGATAGCTAGCTGTTATATGTAGTGACAGGAGAAGCTAGGCACAGGGTAGTGTTTTGCTGCTGTTTGTATTGTACCTAATTTATATACGTATATATTTATTTTTATATTATTTCTGTAATCATAATAATCATCATTTAACCACAATCCTTTTATGTGTTTATTATTATTATTATTTTTTTGCAATATACCTATGTATATCAGACATAACAGATGTATGTACGTGGGGCAAATGTTGGTAACGTCGCATTGAAGACGTTGTCTTTATTATAACTATCCGCATCTGTGTTCCATATTTTCACCAATTTTGAACAATATCTTCTAATGACCATTAGAAATACAATGGATATCGAGGATAAAAGTTCCATTGGATTGAATAATTTCGTACGATAAGTAACACGGGTAGATGTATGTGTAATATAACATTTGATTTCCCCTAAAGTTGTATATCATCACGATGCATTTACAGTTTTAAGTAACAGTCGCATCGTCTGTATTTAATGAACATATTATTATTCCGATTTTCGATCAGTGTATGTGTATAATGTTCAGTGAGACTAATTCGTCGCCGAGTATGTAATTGTGTGTAGACATCAGCAGGGAACTAAGTTTGTAGAAAATAGAACCTTCCCAAATGAAAATACAAGTTTGTTCCTAAACACGAACGAGTAGAACTTTGAGTTATGTTGAATTTTGATCCAATAATTAAGGAGGAATCTAATTTGGCTCTGTAGTACACTGCGTAACACGGACAATCGTTAATATCAAATAACATGAAAAAATATTGAAAATAAATCGATTCGATGTTCATGATGAAATAATGCTGCATGTATTTTCAGATCTACATTAAGAAATCATTCATAAGTTTCAACATAGTTTTCCAAGCCACCGTCTACGTTACACATTATATTAGTAGATAACTCATTAGTCAGGTACTAGTTAATAATAATAAAAATCACAATAATATGTCTCTGTGTAAATTTATGGTATTCCTTTTTTTTTTTTTTATAGCATACTACGGATAATAAATTGATCTATCAATTTTCTACATAATTGACAACATCCAGCTTGTGAATGCTTTTTATTTATGTACAGTAGTAGAAATTATTTGATAATATGTATGCGAATGATATTTATCTGAAGCGATATTATAAATAACTACTGATATTCTTGTTATTGATTTCTGGATCCGATCGAGTATATTTATATAAATATATCGATTAAAGAAAAAAAAAAAAAAAAAAAAAATCTAAGTTATGCTAGTGGAAATTAGCCAAACCATATTTTAGCAGTAACTGATTACAAAAGTGACATGCCTGATGACTGTTGTGCTTGTGTATATCGTGTTGGTGAAAATTTTTGTGAACAAGTCAGGGCAGGAGGGACAGTCAGGGTAACGACATCTTACCTCCAGCAACTCATGGTTTTGGGCATGCTTCTGGACCTGTTGCACCTCTTGGATTCCGGTAACTTTTTTCAAATCAGTATCTTCCATCTGCATAACGTCTCTATTTCGCCAACTTTCAGTGATACTTTCACGATTCTTCCATATTGTCGCAACGGTACTGCTAGCCAATCCAAGCTCTCGGGCCACATCGCTCTTGCTCTTTCCACACTCGATCTCCTGGATGATCTTCATTTTCTGTTTGATCGTGAACGCTAGGCGCTTGCGACCCTGCATTCGTGCCGTAGCCAGTGGCTACTGTCAGTCCACAGGCTAATTTTGCTCTGGCAGCTTTTACTTTTTTTTTTTTTTTTTCTTTATGTGTATGTGGGATGGGGTTGGGGGACAGGGCAAATAAGCCATTGCAGCTAGGGGTCAATTCAAGTCGACCACATTCTCAAAACTGGTGAGGCTGTATTTGACTTAAGCAATAAATTTTCCGAATCTAAAACTAAATGCAGTCGTTGCATTTTTTTTTGCTTTTATTTTTTTCAATATCAATTTAGCAATTCCATGTCGTTCCCGTGTATAAAATCAACGTATATATGTATATTTCATCCGAATTGAATTTCAAGTTTATCGCAATGCTACTAACAGTCGTTTCCACCTTAGGCTTGTTTTTTCGAAATCTTATGACATCTATTTGAATATCGACGGCAATTATCCAGAGCATCGAACTCTCGATTCACAATAGCAGCGAGCTTTGTGTTTTCAGTCAATTTACTACCACCGTAGCACACTCATGCTCTGTACAATCGCAGGAGTTACAGACAGCCAAAAAAACCTCATGCTCTTCAAACAACAGAGCTGGTACATTTCCAGATACACGCAGCATTAATTTTTTATGTATGTATGTAATAATACTCATGTATATTTCCGTTTTTATGTAACTTGATACAGAGACATTGTCGTAGTTGTTTTTTTAAACCAGAAAATTAGTCTTTCTGAAACATTTGCCATCATGCATTCTACGCGATGCGATCATCAGTTAGATTAACAACTAAGTATCATAGTTGAACATCAAATCTCTGATTGAAACGATTGTTTCTATTTATAGTATGTTATCCAAGTTAATCTTATATTTCAGAATACTATTTATCCCTTCAAATGTTTTTTTCAACCATTTACACGACAAAAACGAATAGTTTTACTGATTTTTAAATTACGGGATAGCGTCAGAAAGCCATAGAAACCCGCAAGCAAAGCAAAAGCTGTTTTCAAGTAATGGAAAATAATTTACAATCGATAAGAACAATTTCGAGAAACATTGGCACTGAAGACGTTACCTCAAATCCAGGTAGAGGAAAGATATAATAAATGCGGATGTTAAAAAAATGTCCCGATAGTAAATGTGTTCATGAAATGAAAGACGGATGCTGTGGCCATATTTGATACGATTGTAAATATCAGAGCATATCTTATTAGTCTCAACGATGATAAAGACGAATACAGAGCATACATAGCTATTTTTGTGTGAAAAAATTAATGCTCCAAGCATATATTACTCAGCAGTAGCTCGATACAAACGCCCTTTTGCTTGCGTAAGCCTTGATTAATGCAGTCTATGGGTAAACATACAAGCACTAATTGTAAGTGTAACGAACGTTCGTAGACTTGTAACTTTAGTGAATCACAGAGCAGCTCATTAGCAATAATTTTGATTGGACGAAAATGACTCCTTGACAACAACAATTAATCAATTGTTTTATCTTAGTAATAAGTTATTATCAAAGAAGCTGCAAGAAGCACTATTCTTTGGACAATTTTTTATTCAAATTGAATATATCAGTTGGGGGCTCTGGTCTTTACCATTTTTCTAGGCGTCGTAGGAATTTGTGATTTATATGTATTAGTTAAACGACGAAAGACTACAATTCATCGGTTGTAAGTTAAAATTTCAAACACATCAAGGGATACGATTCCCTCGATAATAACGCTGAGTAATATAAAATGTATCTGAAAAAGTACAGTCAAGTACAGCTTGTCAATTTTGGAATATCGAACGTGATCATATCTGTTATGAACATATCAGCCTCACCTAACTGGAATGTGGCTTAGCGACGAAGTCGTGACCAGTTCTATCAGAGAATTGGTAAACGTATGTGATGATAATTCATTGATCCATTAATGAAAAATGAATATCAACAAATATAACGATAATTTGGACTTTCTTTTTGGTATAATCCTTCAGTCATCATATCACAATCGTTGAAGTGGAACAAGTAAATTTCGAGATGGCACCATCTTGATATATAAGTTGCAACATCAAGGGGACTTGAAATATATTGGAACAATTTTGGAACAAATTGGAACAAATTTGTTCGTCAGTTTCATAAGAACTGTAGACTTAGCAGATTTCAATTTAAGCTATTCGAAAAAGTTGCAACTTTTAGCATTTACAGACCTCCGTCAGCTGCAAATTCAGACATGTTTCATTCAAGTCCTTTTGTAATCGTAGAAGGAACGTTAATTATATGAAAAATCAATGAAAGTCGTATAAATTTATATCAAAGCTTTAGACAGGAATAATTTGAAAATTAACAAAGACAGAAAACTAATGAACATCTTTGTTGCATTATTACTTGAATAGTGCCATCTCTGAGTATAATTTTTCTGTCCATCCCTATGCGTCAATGTAATGTTTCAATTCAATTTGATGTTAAAATAATAACATAAAATAGCACACAATTTATCTCTTTTTCTTTCCTTAAATAATAAATATAAACGAAATAAAAGGTAAATCATGCTAGGTTCTCCTGTCACTATTGGCTAGCGGGTAGTAATATGGTGGACTTTGTTATAAGTGAAATTTGTCACATCTATTATCTATCGGTTAAAGGAATATGGCACACAGAGAACATGCGACACGCATGGCAGAGAGACAAGTACGAAATGTATCCCAAAGAATAGAATAGTCGTTATAATAAGACAAAATATCATTATTTCCAAAGGCACTTACTTCGAGCAGCTGCTGGTTTCTCAATTCTCGTTCCCTTTTCACTGCCTCCTGCCTCTCGGACTTCTCCTGCTCCTTCATCAGCCTGGGTATTGAATAAATGATGAATTAGTGATATAGAATAACTACTATGCTATTTTTTCAACACAATTATCGGATAATAAGAAAGAATCTTTTAAAATAAAGAAATTAAATGAACGCTTTTGCGCGTACCTAACTTGCTCCTTGTATCTTTGAGCTTCTTCTTTAGCTAATTTCTTAGCGTAAGCCAATTTATCTCTTTCGTATTGATTGTTTGGCCTAGCATCTCGAAGGCCTCCAGCTACCCTAAGTTCTTCTAATCTTCTAGCAACTTCTTGTGCACCTAGTCTGACGAATTCAGCTTCAGCTAGGCCCATAGTTGGTTGTAAAAATTCACCAACAAGTGGCCGTGAAGAGAATGAAAAATTTGCTGTACTAAGTTCCATGGAATTCTGTTGCTCGAGAAACTGTAAAAATAATCAATCATCACAATCACTTTTCCTAGTGATGGAAACAAAATTCAATGAATGTAGCTTCGTACGTATATCTATGAATAAACTAACAAATGTGTTTGTAAAAAGGGAAAAATAATTGATCTTATAGAAAACAACGGTGCCAATTTACTTTTAAAAGTTCCGGAGTATTTCTGAACGTTTTCCCACACGGGCTGTAATAAGTAACGTCTCCTTTAATGACCCCCGTTTTTCCAAGTCCTTTAATAACTGTTTCACGTTTCCATCCGTGATCCAATGCAACCTGAAGATCTTTTTCGCTGGGATTTAATTTTCTTTTTTTAGCACTTGGTATTCCTTCGACGTTATCGTCGTCGGTATCTGTGACAACGTCAGTATTGCTGCCACTCTCACTTGTCACATCCATATTGCTCTCCTCGCCGGATACTTCCAGAAGTTTGTTCTTCATTTTTTCCTACAAATTGTTTAATCTAAAATATTTCAAACTCAATTCTGCGAAACTATAGTAATTAAGGCTGCTTGCTGAAATATCATTTGTCTAAAATGATAATAAATATTCAAGTTCAAGAGGGACTTTGATCCTCTCTATATCTAACAAGATCTCATAACTATTTTATGTAATTATTCGTCAATTTCTGTTCTAACAACGTTAATGGATACGTTTTGAACTCGATAATGAATAAGATTCTATCTTTTAACAAACAAAAACTCCTTTAGTACCTGCATCTTTTCATCCAACAATCCAGTACTGGCATGCAACTGCGCAGCAAATATGTTAGATCTAAGAAGAGAGACTTGATGCGCTAAAGGTGCGCTGGGATCTAGAGCAGGTGTAGGTTTGATACCGAGCGCCCTACTCTGAGCTAAGAGTGAAGCGACGGTATTTTTCTTAGGTTTGGATACTCCGCGACCAAGATTCCTAGGTCGACCATCTTTATGGTGGGCTGTCATGCTATCGTTTTCCTCGCTTCCACTGCTCGGCCTTTGAGGTGAGTCTGCGGCAGCGAATAGCTGAGCTAGAGACGGACTAGGTGAGGCAGGTACCGGCACTGAATTTTGGGGAACTCGTCTTGGTTTTGGGCCAGGCTTCCGTCGCGCTGTATTTCAAATCAAGTTCAAAGAACATGAATTAATTCAAATTGTTACCCTAAATCCCCTACTCCAGAGCTGAATCAACATTATTAATAATCAAAACGGGATAAACTTTCAACTGATTGTGAAAGAAAAACTTGCTCAGTTATTAGAATACAAAATGACTAGACTTACAAGTTCGGTCAGAAGCTAGGAGAGACTGACTCAAATTGCAGAGTTGACTAAGGGCTTGACTCCCGGTAATGGGTGTACTGCTGCAAGTTGACGATGGTTTAAGGGAAAGATTAAGTGGGGCATCCGTATCGTTGCTATTACTCGTATTGCTGGTAGTATAAGTTGGCGGTGCCGATAGTACTGATCCATTAGTCGAATGTGCAGGTAGTTTGATAACTTCCACTCTATCAACCGAATCCCTATAGTCGTTTGAATCATTCTGAAAAGAAGGAGAATCGTCGATATGAGAATTATGTAAACAATTTGCCAGACATTTACAGAACTACTCCATTCGATATAGGAGAGCTAATTCATAAGAAATAGGAGAGCTGATGGATCAGAGCTTAGTGAAACGAATTTCAAAGACGAAACATACCCCAGTCCGACTATATTTCCTCGGGTCAATCATGAGAGAGGCAGAAGTATTAGTTTGATGTGCGCTAATAGCAGGTATAGGTGGTGGATGAACGCTGACGCTTGGAGTATCGAGTGAAATGGTTTTCTTCCTCCCTCTGTTAGTAGTACCAGGTATTTTTGGGCCAACTATGCTGGAGGTATATTTGATGATTTCCGTATCTGGAGGAAGTCGAACGCCGCCTAATATACTGCTTGGATCGCTACGGAAGAAAAATATAATGTTTAGAATTTAGAATGGCAGAAATCTATCTGCGTCTAATATATGCAATACTAGTATGTAACTAGTGTAGATCATTCAGAGAAAGTTAATGGAAGAAATGACTGATTTTTGATCTTAAATAATACTGTTAAAATTGAACTAAGCTTTGAAAAGGAGAAATAATCACCTTCCTTCCTTTGCGGTGCTATAGCGGCCAAAACATACAATTGCGTTATTAATCAGAAATAATATCTGCTGGTTTGTAGGTAATTCATGAGACTAAATTAACTAGATATAAGTTGAATTTATTGAGGCCCGGAATGCATATGGGCAAAGTATCTGATGAAAAGATGACTAAAACGTGATACAATCATTTGTTAAATTGTTGCTTCTTACCTGACAACATTTGTCTGTGAATTAGACGTACTGCTAGTAGAAGAGGTACTATGATGTGAAATCGGTGCCTGACTCATAGCCAAACTGCTTGTCAGACTAGCCGTTGTAGAAGAACTACTACTCGCAGGAGTCTTGTGGCTCTTACTTGATTTAGCTATAAAATTGAATGACCATAATTACTGATCATGTGCTATGATTGAATGAATTTGAAAAATAACTAATCTATAAAAAAAAAAAAACTGCTTTAATTATAGAGCCTAACTTTGCTCCACTTTGGTTAATATTGGATATTTTGATAATGCATAATATTCGACAATTATTTGGATTTACATTTGTTAGACTTGTGAGATGATAAAGGTGGAGGATTGAGTAACGAGCCAGGATATGGTGGCAGTAAGCTCTCCGCACTTGGGGGAAAGCCGGGCAATCCAGCAGCCCCTTGAAGCCTCGCGAGGTAGTCTTGTGCAGCAAGATGGGAGGCCATGGTCCACCATGCTGCACTAGCTGGATTGATGCCTGTAAAATCAATTCAATCATACCCAATCAATTAGTCATTCACCATTAAAACTATTTCTGAGAAACTATATAGAAGATTTCATTTATGTGATCCAAAACAGGTCTCAAATTCTCAAGTCCTAATTAATCAAATTGCAGTTTTATGATAACGGTCATCCATGAGAACTTTCGAACATTAGATGAATACTTAATGGGCACTAATGAGCGCTTAATCTTATTAAAATGTAAATAGGGTGACTGAGAACCGGTAGTCGATTAAGCACCAGTGAATGACCGTATCAGAAAAAACATATCTGTTTAAATATCATATACATTCTTAATGCGGTTATCTGCTATAGTGCAACAACCGTGATAATTATTCTCAATGAATCAACACAATGTCTGCAGTACAAAGTAGAACTTGAAAAGTGATTGTTGGGAACACTTCTTGTGAATGAATAGCAGGACTCATTGTACCTAGATAAGACTGGACTGAACTCAACACATGGTATTGAATAGAAGATGTTTGGAATTACAGTCATGGTGTCCTGTGTTCTGCTGATAACAAGTTTGCAAGATATTCGTACGAATAATAATATGTAACAATGAGCTTCAAGACATCTAGAGAAAAAAGGCTTCCGTGTTATTGGACTACCTGATGTCCGCTTTAGAAGTAATAGGTCTGAGAATTAGGCACAGACATTTTTTCATCTTTGCTCGATTTCAGAGAATTCGAAAAAAAAAACAACAGATCATGAAAGTAGATGATTCTTCGGAATTTGGGGAACCACTCGATCGATATGGATATCCAAAGTTGTTCAAAGGCCGAAAGTAAGAAACCTAATTTCCCAAATCTCGATATACAAGCTTTCCAAACGTCAGGACGTGATTCATTGGATATTAGGGCATTTTCGTAGAAAAATAAATAAATTATATACGAAAAAAAAAAAAAAAAAAAACTGACCTCGATAGGAAAACAGGATTCAAACTGCATAAGAATATTGTAGACCTTATCAAATTCACGATTCTGCGTACAACAATAAGTATGTCAACAAAACTGAAGACTTGGACGAACGTGACCAGTACTGTCTTACTTCAAGGAATGTATGTAATAAAACACTAGATAACATAACGTCAATTCGAAATGTCACTCGCAATTATTTTCTCAAGATAATATACTTTGAACGATTTAAAAAAATTACGTGAACAGACATAAGTAATACGTTGAATGTTCTTTATTGCACCCGGCTTCATGATTAATAACTGCATGAATTTTTTTCAATTCGAAAGTGAATTTCCGTCCTGATATTTAATGAAAATACAGGTTAAAACGCTCAAGTAAAACACCTCACGATCAATCATATGAATATTTCAAATACTTCGTAAGCGATAGAATTCCGTTTCTGATTTTTCAGTTTGGAAAAACAAGACAAGTTATCGTTTTCAAAACTGGCTACAGCCATGAAATAAAATATTTGTTCCTTTTTTTCAATTTTGTTCGGTCAATGGAATTTGGAAAAATCTGTGTCACTGTTATGAATTTGATGAAGCGGACTTTTATACAAACGAGATACATTGAAACAATTTTCATATTAGTTGATGGAAATTTGAGAAAGAAAAAAATGCAAAAACAATTTACAATTTACAAAGCTGTCGTTTTTCAGAAAAAAAATTATTAGGGAATTTTCGACTTCAATTTTGACAATGATTCACCATGTAAAATATTCGTCACGAATTCTGAGTCACCCTGTACATCTCCAGGAACAAATGAGGTGAAAACTTGTAACAGTATAGAATAAATTGTTGAAAGTAAAGGCGTTAGCGATGTCATGATAGTTTGGTAATTACCTAAACTAGCAGCTTGACTCGCCGCCACGCTCAAGGTCCCCAGACTGCTGTGGGAATAGGGTGGCGGCGGTGGTGCAGAGGTCGGTGTGTGACCTCCGTATCCTTGTCCGGAACCACCTCGACCAAGTATAGCATAAGCAGACGGCAAATGATGTGGACTCAAACTGTAACCACTTGGCATTCCACTGAATAGCGACGACGTGCTATCGCCTCTGGGCCAGTATGCTGGAATCATGAAAATCAATACAACAAATGAATACGCGTTATGTGACAAATATCTACATGTGTGATGATTACATGATCACCATTACGTGGCCCGATATTGACCTCTTACAAATATTTAAATATACATCGAGATTTTATCCTTCCTTTCTTCACCATGCGACTGAGATCATCATTTTCGAATTAAAGACTTCAAAAGATTTCGAACCAAATATTTGGGGATTTTTTCCGCATTATTCCCAGGGCTACATCGGCATTTTGTTTAACGATGAGCCCAAATATGATTAAGGACAAAAAATCTAGTAATAATTACAAGCAACAAAATTCTGAGCTTTGTACATCAAGTTGAGAGAACATTTCGCAACATTTCTAGAATAGACTACAGTTCCAGGACATTTTCACGTTACTTCAGAGGACCATGAATTTTCAAATCATTCCATCATATGTCGTGTTTCTATCTATTTTCAGAATTGCATGCTCGACACTCAATAGTGTCGGTTATCTTTCGCAGCCTAAACTATACTTGGCTATAATGTCAAGCAGTTCAACACTTGATTGAAATTCATAGTTATCAATTTTTCGTACAATTCCAGTCACTCGAGGACGAATCGACAATGGTTTTCCAGAAAACATATATTTTCGAACGAATTATGCCTACACGATTACTCGAATCCGCAAAATTGTATAAAATTGTATAAGATTGCTGATAAACAGAATCCTGGCGAGCGAAAGACTGCAAGAAAGCATAGACAACGATGCCCCGCGTTCGGAGAAATTTCAATTCATTTGGCACTTCAAACATTGATTTACGATACGGGCTCAATTCAATTATTCATTCGCGATCCAATACCCAGAATTGCTAAAGGCAATGCGTGTTCTCCGAACAACTGTCTGCGACATTTTTGAGTCTCGTATACGTCTCGTGCATTAGTGTTCAATAGATTGATTGATCAAGTGTCCTCCCGAAGGTAAGGAACGAGAAAAAATGAGCTCAAGTCAAGCGAACTCGTAAGTTTTTCCCTTACAATTAGGTACAATCATGAATGGTTGCATATTGCGTGTACAGCTTACACAAGCGCGTGTCATACTAACGATGATTCGTTATCAGTAATAACAAATTTCCTAGTGCTCCAGATTGCTGGAACAGGGTCAGATCGATAGCGGTGAACATGGTATTGAAATTAGTCATTATATAAAAATTAAATTCAGGAAACAGATAAAATGGCAAAACCTTTTCGATCAGTAGTATGTAATCAAAATAACAACAGAATATGATTAGTCAGCGTGGGGTGCGTGGTAGGGGTAGAAATTTGTAAAGTACTTGAAAAGTGTCTCGATAATAATAAAAACATTAATATATATGGCGTTGAATTTGATTCTCCCATATGAACAAAAGCTCGCCTAACACAGGGTAGAATTTCTTCTTCCTCAATCGAGCAGAATCACTTCTCATGATCGTCAAACCATATAGTTATAGAGAACTGGGCGTTGCGCGCGCGATTCGAAGTATACAGTACGACCCCCGCTTCCCTTCCCTTCCTTTCCCCCTCTCTCCCACCCCCCGTCACCCTTCCCCTGCCACAGTCGAGGCAATCGATTTCATAACACGGCCATTTTGCGTTCCCACGATATGAGGAAGCGATGGAAAGGGACATGGGGCTTGGGGGAGAAAAGAGGGAGATATACAGGCAACCCCCCTACGAGAAAAAAACTGATATATAAAATACGAGGACAGAAGTGCGCTCCGTCAATTATCCATTGTGTAGGTAGGCGCCGAGTGGGCTTCGGATTTTAATGCGAGCGTAAGTATTCCGGTGTAGGTACGACA
Source organism: Ametastegia equiseti (assembly GCA_963989295.1). Taxonomy (NCBI): domain Eukaryota; kingdom Metazoa; phylum Arthropoda; class Insecta; order Hymenoptera; family Tenthredinidae; genus Ametastegia; species Ametastegia equiseti. Next base: position 17,216,696 of record OZ022389.1, on the reverse strand, counting down.
TTCTACCATGAGCACTCAACACAATTACCTATGTATAGATAAATACGTACTTACATTACATACAAGAATGAATGAACGAATAAATGAATGATTGACTAACAGATTGACTGCTGACTGATTGATTGATTGATAATTGAACAGCTCAAAAATCCGTGTACAACAAAAGGATAGATATAGAATATAGATACTATGTGGGTACCACGTAGTGGAATATCCTCGGATTAGGGATATGAGACCGCGGTATTAGCATAATGGTTACTATTTCAGTTTCAGTTATAGTTACATCATAGGATTTCTGAGCAATGAGCACAAATTCTAAGAAATATGCAACAAAATTGGTAAACTGCTGCAGACCACGTTAGTAACCATTTTTAACTAAGATGTGCAAAGTGCTGGAGTCTTTTTGGAATCATTCCTCTATATACTGATGTAGCAACTCATATTGATTCCGTATGGCGATTTAAACTTGCAAAGTTTAGAGCACCACGTATTATTTTTGCTTACGTATCGAGTGTCACGCGACATCCACATCCATTAGAAAAAATGCTCCAAAAGCGATATCACGTAGGTATTGTAACGATTCCAAATGTAATTGGAAGTTGGTAATCATTTCCACACATGGTAAAAAGCTATAGTAATCGTTGAAAGTGAATTATTGTTGAAAAAAAGAGATTCTCGGGTGCCACCAGATGGCTAATTTTTCTAGAAATGACTAACAACTTTCGGGCAATTCTTGATGAAACGGTGTCTCACTACAGGCGCCTCTCAATGGTAGAGTGAAATTTCGAAGCCATACAATTATATCGATTCATGGCTGTGATTCGATGAGCCATTTCTCGCTATTTGATTATCTATATATTGGTAAATATTTCACTTCAATATAGGAGGTGAAATTATTTCACATTAAAAAGTATATAATCCGCATATGAACTGTCCTCGTTTCATACCTAATAACCATTTCCATAATTTTACATAATTTTCTGATTCTTCTTCCGGTAATTTGCGTATTTGATTCATTTTTCGAATCTCGATCGTCATTCAACGGTGTCATTAATCCACCCGATTCGGTTCAAAAAGTACTTCACTCAAAATGACTTGAGGTTGAGCTGGAAGGAGCAAATCGCGATATACGTGTCAGTTTGGAAGGAAACGTGAGACACATTCGGTATATATCGCAATTAGCCTCAGCGTGGAAACACTCCGGGCGAGCTGTTCTGTTCACAAACACTTTTGCGAATAGCCAACGTGTTGTAGGTATAGTAGTCCGATGTGTGTACGATATAGTCAGCGCGAATAGCGGAGCCCAGCTAGAGTATGCAGCGTGCAATGAGCTAGTTGGGTTGGTAACCGACGTCCAGACCGTTGCAACGTTCGTTTCTCGAGCTCTATTTCGGTAACAGCGTTGCTTATTTCGAATCAAAGAACGTACACGGCATCTTCGTTATCTTATTTTCCTTCGGTCATTTGTCGTTGACGATGAACACGAACGAACGAACGAACTGTACTCGTGCAATTTTCTCTCTTCGCCCCGCTAACGAGGAATCAGTACCTACGTAAACATGCATGCACTTATATACACTGGATTCTTAACTTCGCGTCGATAAACTTCTCCGGGGATTTTTACTGTTATAAAGATTACGGAATGAAACACACAAGCAAACTGCAGGACGGGAACAAATGGAGAAATTGCGATATGAAAGAACGAGAACAGGTTTTCGCAAAAATTTGCATAAATGACTTTATGGATATGTAAGTTCACGTTGAATGACATCTGCGAATTGTTGAAATTTCGGAACAGTTGTTTTTTCTTATATTTTCAGAGATTCTTCAGAATATACGTGTGTCTCACAGGGTCAAAATGACCCCAGTATACTGTTCGGATGGTGCCGTATGAGCAGTGTCGTTCCAATGGATTGACAAATTTTTGGATAATACATTGGACGTTCTAGAATACGAAAAAAGCGTTTTTACACACAAAATCAAAAAATGAATCCGCAAAACCAAATCCACAAAGGGTGAGTGTGTATAAATGCGCATTTTTAGAGAAATATCATGATTCTCCCACTTTTCCATTCATTTGCAATGAATTCATGTGTCATAATCTTGAACTATGAAAAAAAAAAGTTTCACGCTAGACGTTTTATGAAAAAGTATTTTGTTTTTCTCTACAGTAAAAGGACAAACACATATAATGATCAGATTTTATAATGTATTTTGTTTTCCTTCCTATTAGAAATTGGTTGAATTTATGCCCATGTAAGAAAATGGGGCAATTTTGATCGCGAGGGATGAAGGAGGGTTGAAAAAAGCAAACTGAATGAAGTATATGGGGAATGATCATTCACTGTAATTGTGAGACTAACAACGGGAGAAAGATAACTTAATATAAGAATTAAGAAAAAAAAAAACGAGTATATCAACAAGTATAACAGCAAAGTTGAGTGCTTCCGTTTGCGAAGTTTACGGGGTCATGTACGCAGCCATAATGTAGATAATCTGGTTTTGTTTCACTTTGTGAACGATATACCCTCTCAAACTTTTATCGTTATATCTGCGACCGCGTGTTATACGTATGTACATCTCTTCACTTTTTATAATCTGACCTCTTTCGTATTTTAAGCTCTTATTCACTTCACTGTAATTACTTCAATTTGTATACCTTTCCCTGTTAGGTTCGCCTGTTGTAGAGCTGAATGAATAAATAAATAAAAATGAAAATAAAATATCATATACCTACCAGCAAAGTAACTTTAGTTATTCAGTAAATGATTTTTCTAGACCAGTTTGGACCATGTGCCTTTATACTACTACTATACTGCATCGATATATTTCAAGGTCGGAATTTCGATCGCGATAGAGATTTTGACATATAGTATAACCAGACAAATTTCCGTGAACGTATAATACACAGTACACCGTAATAATTGATTATACGTACATAGCAGCAGCAGCAATACTAGCAGCAGACTGAATTTCATACGAATGTACACGTCCGCATGTATGTTGTACCTATTTATGCTAAAGTAGAAGCAACAGTAAGTGACCGCGTCTATATCTAGGAACATTTGACCCCTCAGGGGTTCAAGGATTTCTAACAGCACAGCAATTTGAATTTTTCATAAGATTCTATCCCGACCTACGCGCATTACTAATAATTTGATGAACTTTGTTCCTGATCTGATTGCGAATCTACGACACGACGCATATATGTATACATCGCGATCTTCTGTCCTCGTGAAATTTTACTCTCGACACAACAAACTTTTGCCTCGGACTGTAGGCTTGCATACCTACGTGTCCGTGTCTCAAGAGTAAATGAGAGAGAAGGAAAGATATCCTTTTAGGCTTTCCTTATGCGGAATTTCAGCGGATGAGATCAAGACCGGCCATGTTTAATCGACGGTGGTCATTCCAGAAGCGAGAAAATATCTAACAATCATTAACGATGAAACGATTTAGGCGAACATATCATTTTTCTATCGGTTTGAGAATAGGCTCAAATTTCTTCTTTCCAATTTTAGACCAAAGAATAACGGTTATAACGATTCGTACAGATGCCGACGATCATAGGTGCGGTCGTTATCTTGATTACTATCGATGACACACGGTAATGTGTCAATGACGACGTCAGACATCTGGCATCTCTCTTCGTTACATCAACTGATTTCGATCTATGCTAATAACTACTTCAGATTCAAATACCGTAAAATAATTTTTAAAGCTAAACGCGGGGAGCTAATCGACTGTTATTGCTTTATTCTATCTCTGACCATTTTCTCCGTGGTTGAGTGGCGATTAGCGATCTGAACGAGCAAACTATAGTAAACGTTACAAACCATATACAGAGTCACACGCTCTTCGCTATATTTGTATTACTTATTACTTGTACCTGCACCAACTCGTCAGTAATTGGCGTTGGGAAAGGAAAAAGGTCATTATTTTCCTCATTCTTCGCTATTACTTTACCTGTGATTATTCAGTTATCTCACTGCTCTGGTGACGCAACAAAAAAAAAAAAAAAAAACCATGCGAAGATCAGTCGTCGATTAGTTTTAGAAATACAAATTTTGCATAACCAATTTTTGCAAGAAAATCAAAAAATTCCCCAACATTGACGTGCTTTCCGAAAAAACGCAGTTTTTCTCAGACATTTTTTCGTCTCACAATCAGTCATCGTTCATTCAGATATCCTTCATTACTTAAAAAATCTCAAGTTTCAATCAAAGAAGTCATATTTTTATACATTTCGATGACCGGGATTAAGATTCAATGTTTTCGAGGTCCAGATTTCCCACAATCCTTTTATCTTCCCTGACATGGCGAGGTTTTCCAGGTGAATAGCGGCCGAGAATTAATTTAACACTATTCTGATGTAGGTCTTTCCGAGAAAGGCGATATCCGGAATCTATAGGCGACTGCAGCGCATAGTTACGACTTAGAATCCGACTCCCGTATTCTAGTATGGTAAAACTATTTCAATTCACATCGTCAGACCCCAGACAACGGATCTTACGTCAGTAGTCTTGGATTCCTTGCATCCCGGATGAAAGGTGACTCAATTGGTTTCGGACAAACTCTCCATCTCTGATCTACAAACCTCGCGCACATCTAATCCATGGAGTTATCAATGCGATACGAATCCAAAACGTTTGCAGCTTTACCGGAAGTCGAACCTTTTACCTAATTTACCTGAACGAAAATCTACAAGTTCGAAACATAGACTTTGTGAATCATGGAGATAAAACCGTATAATATTTTGCGCCTGGAGTTTTGAACGTTCATTTGACCGAACGTAGCTAAAAAATCCCATATTCTGCTCATTTGACCCATCAAAATTTGTGAATTTTGAGCTGTTTAAATTAATGTTCTTCGATCTTCAACAATATCCAAAGTCTGTAGATACTTTCAGTGGATCAATAATTGTGGTGAGCCTTACTTTTACAAATTTTCGTTCAAACGAACGTTGGGAACTTGAATCATATGTAATGATAATATTTTCATGCGCAACTGTTGCCGTCGATCAATTTCTTACTTCATAGCAAAATCCTGGACGTAAGATCGTTAGAATGCGAATTGCTGCAGGTAATAAGTGCTCATCGTCATTCATGCGGTTACATATATGAAACTGTTCTGTCTGCATTTCGCATCTGCGTCTTCCCCGCTCTTTGCCTCTACCTCGGCCCCGTCGCCTCGACTAAACCCCGTTTCAGCGGCCATTTTGGCGTGAGACCAAGCCGATGCGATGCGGTGCATTGCTGCCGAGAATGAGACACGCACCATGCAGCCACGACAACGAGGAGCAACAAACCTGATCTGATCTTACCTGCTCACCGAGAGCTGAGAGCTGAGCGCCGAGAGCTGGGAGCTCCATATCGAGAGAACGGTTAGCGAGTTGAGACTGACATTCAGCGAGTCAACCGATACTTGGAATTAGTAAATCGCAGTTGATAAATATGTGAGAGGCTATTCTGAACCCGAGGGATTGGTGAGAAATTCTCCGAAAAATGAAAAGAGAAATCATTGAGAAATGAACAAGCGATCGTTGGGACCCGATCAAGATCGGAATGGAATTATTGCCGATGAAGTGCAGGAAATCGTTACAAATCATTAGACTTCGATACCAGTGTTAAGGAAACGCGAAATATACATTTGCGAATATTGAGCAATTTCCGGCGAACTCAATCAACTTCGAAAACGACTCTCTGAAACTGTCTGCAATTTTCTGTGATTCCCTGATTCACTGATTTCCAAGCACAGTTATTCCGGATAGATTGCAGAGAATTTGTATTCCTCGTGATTTTCGCAAACTGGAATCACTGGCAATCTTTGGAGATCATTTACTGACGAGAGAAATCATCGGAAGTCGCTACAACGATTTCCTTAGACTTCCGCGTAAATATTTAGCTTCTCGTAACCACAACAGGGATTGAATGAACCAAGGAATCAAATTCCCGAAACATATAGCAGGGTGCCCAGTTATTTCTCGATTTCAAATTCTCTGAGGTTTCAAAATTCCAGGTTTTTCAGACGAAAATTGTCCCTTACTTAGGGTCAATTTGAGAAAAATTCCAGACACATCATAAAATCTCTTCGAATTTCAAGGTTTGTTTCAGAGAGTATCAAATTCCATGACAATTTCATGATTCCAGATTTTTCATGGCGATTGTACAGGGCAACACCCTGATATGATGGTAACCGGTGGTCAACTATAAGGGTACTTTCAGAAAAAAAAATGTTGCTCAACTAAATGGTCGTGAAAAAATGAACCTTGTCAACAATCGAGAGTGAGTATGTGTCTTCGTCGTGTAGGTATAAGTGCAAGAAACACTTGTCACGATCAGTTGTAGGTATAGATACAACTGTACCCGTCCACTTGTTAGAGAGGCTAATGACGAGGTCTTTAGATACAACTTCGATTATAACAAGTGAGTGAAATGGTTCCCACAATTCTCAACCCGGACTGTTTATACAGCAGCAAAAATATATCAACGTTAGTAATTATTCGATAACCGTATATAGATAAAGCAGCTGCATCGATTATACTGGAAACATGTTTTCCCGCAATTGCGGTGGTTTTTTACTCTTCAGTGTCCCATAAGAAAGTGTGTCTGCGTAGACACTCGTATTTTTGTTTGTTCGTTTTTCATTCAGATACCTAACTGTTGCTTTTTCGTACTTTCTGTTTCTCTTTCGATAATTCATCATCTATCAGTTCCGAGTACCAACTTCCAGGTATCGATGTTGATCATTTCATTAGCCCAGCTGCTCTTCCAACGGCTCCAAAACGAACAGTTTGATTCTAATCAATGAAGGAAAATACTGAATCGTTATACATTCGACATTTTACAACTTGGAACAACTGATTTGACTTATGGAATCGAACAGTATGATAGCAACAACGAATAAGAAAAATCTACAAGATGAAAGTGCGAACGAAAAAATGCGCTTTTTGATTCGAAAAAAAATATAATCATTGCATTCTTCGATTTTTACAACGAAATTTGCGTATGGTACTCGTAGAAAAGTACATAATAGTTCAATGCCAGGGCGTTCCAGAAAAGTCATTCTATTCTAAGATGTGAAACGAGTCTATTTCGGGGTGAAGTATAATATTTCAGTGCTAAAGAATCCATGCCCAAGTATGAAGTGGGGGTGATAATTTAGACCCCGAATGACTAGGGAGGGTTAAAAGTACACCTATGGTGCCTCACGACTTATTTTCAAGTATACTTACCCCGAAGTTAATCAAAGAATGTAAAGACCGGGTGAAACTGTAGTTTTTAATCCCCGAAGAGAATGTCAAGCGCACTTTTTACACTTTGCATACATTGAGCATGTCTTTTAGGCAAGTAGGTTATAGTCCGGCGGCTATATAGGCGAGCGAATTACCCCAGTCACGGTTTACGGTTCATTACGTCACCGCTGAAAGAACCGACTCGTGAAACTACGCGTTGCATATAGTTACCTGTAATTAGAGGTCGAGGTATGGTTGTAAGATTTCATTTTACAGGTCAAGCAGCTCTTTTCACCATCGGGTTAAACTCGCGTTGCGCTAACTTCATCCCGCAAGAAGACCATAAAGTTCGATTCACACTGTCCGATAATTTGAAATCACGACATTTTGCTCCAATTCGAAATTTTGTCGTAATGGTGGGGTAACGTGTGCCAAATGTTCTGAATCGTCTTCGAACCGGAATTGAACGTTAAAATGATTGGCAGCTGATAAAAACCGTCAGAAGATGAAAAAAGCTTCTCACAATTTGACAAGGATACAAATTTACAAAATATGAGTGGTGAAATGATTTCTGAAATCGCGAACAAGAGAACTCTGAGTTTATACTAGTTTTAGAGATCCGTTAGAAAACTTTGTTGCTATAAAATTCGTTGTTAAATTCAGGTACAAGTATAATAATAGTCTCGTTTCGCGATAACCGTCGACCGAAGAACGTTAATTTTTTCATCTCGTCGGTACAAGACCGTTCGAGGAGAAATCCTGCTGATATAAAAAGTGGAAACTTTAAATCTTCCAGACGTGACAGCCCTACGCGCCGATCCATCCTTCCAATCCAAGACATTCATTCGACGAGCTGTGGTAACGATCGAGATGAATAGGAGCGAAACTGAAATTCTATATACGTATAGAAAGACGGTATTCAAGTACTGCGTTCGAATATTCAATTGGCAATACATATAGGAGCCTAAAATTTGAACTTGTATAGAAATTTATTCATCTTTTGTGGAAAATTCAATAAACAATAGTGCATCACTCGCTAATTGACGTCAGTCATTTAGTATCCTGTCTATATCGATCACCTTGACACGATGATTACATAAAGCCTATATCTTCTTGGTAACACAATTTCCGAATTACGAATCTATTCGATTGCGTAATGACCAATGAGTCGCGATCTTAAGCTCAGACTGACAGTCGGTAATCTAATTTACGTTCACGTTTTGAATTCTGCGTTCGGTTCCCTCGTCAATAAAATACTGCGATAAACGAAATGAAGGCAATTTTGCACATCGCGTTCTGCACTCGCTCCTTTTCTCCATTGGCACGAATATCGTATGTTTAGTATCAACTTATGCTCCTAGATCGATGACGTTCGCAATTCTCAACTTCGTGACTCTCGGTCACGCATTTCACTATACATATGCTAGATGTACACGCAAATATGCATTACATGTATACACATACCTACGTATAATATTTATTACAAACTCTCCCAGGAGGCGAAAGTGCCACTGTCATTACACTCGTTATAGTAGGTACAACGCGCGCTAATTTCATCTATTTCTCTTATATAGTTTCTATATACTCTTAAATACCAATCACGGTTTATACGTGCGAAAATATTAGACTATAGGATATTCAGATTTTTCTGTAATAATAACAATAATGACAATAACAATGGCATAATTTGAAGGTTTCCAAATTTTTATAATATCTTTGCATCCCTCGAGTAGAGCGAAGCTTGAGATTAAGCTGCGATTTTCGACAAGTTGAGCTGGAATGATTTTCGGCGTAAAGTTGACTTGCTGTAAATTGGTATGATATTTATTCATTGCTTTGCGCATCGAATATGTAACGAGAATAAAGAATATATTGGGCAAAGAGAATACGAAATGAGGCTGATATATATCTACGTTCGACGAATAAGACGCGAGAGCCATATGGTGGCGAAGGATTTCGCTCGGATCATGAATACTTGCGATAATGGCCGAAAGGTCTAATGCATTGATCGGGGAAAATTCAAAACTGCGTAAAAAAAAAAACATGTACATACGATTTCAACGCGGTTATAATGAAAAAAATCGAGGCATAGGTTTTTGAATGACCATGACTATTTTCAGAAGCATAACTACGTACATACGTATAGGCACCGCAGCTTTTGCTCCACGTGATATGCACTTCGGATACTCAGAAAGTCTGTATCGACGACTAGGGAAACGTGTGTGCTACACTTTATAAGTTAAATTCAATTTGCTACGATTTTAGATTTCATCATCTCCTATACCCTGATCAACGGAACAGAATATTCTTGCAATACAATTCTGTGTTTCAGGGTCTGAGCTAACAGACCTAAACATTTCTTTGAGTGCATAATAGATACACATGATATCAATGCAGATGATTGTGCAACGAACTCAGTTGTTTTCTATACAATATTCCAGCGTCCCGAATTCACGAAGAATCGAAGAATATCGTTCCCAACATCAAGTTTCGTTAATTGTCTCAAACTCACCTACATCTTTGGAAAGCCTCTTTCGGTTTGTAAAATATTTTCAAACCCGTTAAAAAGTTAGTACTACAGAAACGTTTTATCGATTTTACGTGGTACGTACGTGTAAAAGATCTACACCTCATAATCTTCTCGACGAAATTGACCGAATGGGTACCTAATACCGCAAGGGATTAAAACCGAATCAATTCGAAAATGGTGAAATACAGCACGACGATCATAGATCGTCAAACCTAAAATCTCCCCCAACCCGATGAACGGGCAAAGTTAAAACAAAACGAAGCGATCTACACTATATAGAACCTCGTTTGTCCGAAAGATTGGAAGGTAGTAAATCCTGGGCAGGCTCTACATTCGGTAATTCGAATTCTCGTTGTTCTCGAACGTATATACCTCGGGTAATTCTAGTCGAGCCTCGACTACCTCCTCTCTCCTCAATCTCCATCCTCCATCCTCCATCCTCCAACACGGGCACACGTTGGTCCGAAATATTTCTCGGAATACTGTTACGGAACATCAGCGTTGTCCGCGTTGGGTCTGACATTCGTTGGGATCGCTATATATACAGCCAAGTTATAAAGAGAAAACGAGAGATGGGTACAGGGAAGAGAAAGGGGGGGAAAAAGGGAGAGAAGCCAGGGATCTGCGAGAGAAGAGCTATACACGTCGGATGGACCCGAGGGATGAGGTGAGGTGAGGTGAGGTGAGGTGAGGTGAGGTGAGGTGAGGTGAGGTGAGGTGAGGTGAGGTGAGGTGAGGTGAGGGCAAGGCGAGGCTAGGTGAGGTGGCAATCAATAAATATACAGAGAGAACTGGCATAGCAGTTCCCCGTCCCCGCTAAAACCCCGAGCTCTACGCCTCTCTCTGCCCCCTTTCGTCCGGGATATAGCGCGGGGTGGCCGCGAGGCAACCAGGACACAGTCATGGGGTACGGGGATGAAATCCAGCGACAGCGTCGCCAGAGCACAGCAGCACAGTATACGAGCACAAGCATAGTCACCAGTATACCGATACCCTGCCACACCACGGGACCATTTCATTTCGCTCGTCGCTCGTACCCACGACGTAGAGAGAGAAATAAAAGGTAAAAGTAACTTTGACCGGCAGGTATATACCATACATACATACATACATACATACACATATACATGGCATAGATATACATCGCCATCGGTATTATACACATTCGTTCACTAGTCTACATAGTGGTCGTCGTCATCGTCGTCGCAGAACAGGGCAGGGCTGCTATACCGCCGCAGAATTTACTCCTTCGGTATCGGACATGTATCATTTATCAGATGTATGTATGTACAAACATGTATGGTATACAATATTCGACTACTACATAGTCGGGGAGTATGGGTAACGAAGAGGAATAATCATCACTGTAGGGCGAAACAGTCCGGTCAATGAACGGTCAAGTTCGTAATATTAATTAAGAAGGGTTCTTATGTTAATTTACATTATGGGGGGCTGTTGGGGGTATTGAAGATGAAACCGAGTTAAAATTCCGAATGCCAATCATTCCGAACGGAAGTCCCGGAATCTTTTTGAAAGAATAAAAATTCGAAAAGCCATGACTCGAAAACTTCAAATCATCAGCACATTACACGCCGTTTATTTGACCTTTGAGGATGCTGGCTCCTTCAATTTTTGGATTTTTAAATTTTCAGAGTCCTGGGCTTGCGATTCTTTGAGCTATCTGCATTCCGAGCTTTCGTGATTTTGGAATTATGAGCTTCGAAAATTCTGCCAACCCATAGGTATACGTAAATCTCAAATCGATCAAAAGATAGCTAATGAGGCTTTGGAGATGTCTGTTACCAAGAAAAACGTTTGTTTCGAGAACTGGAACAATTTTTTGAGTACCGAAGCTACAACGTACACCAAAGTCAGTTTTTGTGCATCGCCAATAAATGAATGATAAAAGGAGAATGAATATCAAAATACCAGGTTAATTTTTGCTGTTTTGCTGTGACTTGACGGGGAACAGACCAAACGCGGCATCCTTTCGAATTAAATCGGAATTTCGACCGTTCGGAACTTCAACCTGGGACCTAAAAAACTTGTTACAAATTCGCGGTATGGATTTAGTCAACAACGAAATACCCCGTTCAACCGATTTGAAACTAAAATTGTGGTCCTTACATGGCGCGCCATTTGCAACGTTCACTTCTTGGACAAAATGAAGATTTTCGGCAGCTTTTGAAGGCTAGTTAGTCTCAACATACAAAAAAAACACCATGAAATATCCGATATTTTTATATTATGGCAGCTCAGAGTTTTGGTTTCTGTATTCGCGGGCTCCGTAATTTTCCTATTCCGGTTCCGGCACCGGTATTCACAACCGACGTCGTTACAAAAATGCTGAACAGCCTTTTTTTGCATATCGAAAGAATCCGATAGTTGCCGTTCAACTAGCGGCAACATCTTTACGGCTAGCTATTGGCGACTTTGACTTTGGGTATGGCAATTATGAAGATATTCAATTATATGTATCAAATTTGAATAATATTCATTCATTGGAGCTCACTCACCCCAGCGGCTAATGATTACGAGATGATAAAAATCTACCACTTAATACTTGATCACCATTCAGTATACCTAAGGCTATTCCGAAATACATTATCTTTGAAATTTATACCGCAGGACAAGATAATAATCAGATTTTGTTGTTGAAAATTGTGGATTCCAGCTACAGCTATTAATATCCTAAATTAACAGCTTTTCGTGTCGTTTACGTCAGACAATTCATTTATAGTGTCTCGGTCGTGGATGAATTGCTTAGTTTTTACCAAGACAGAGAGCAATGTATGACTAACTTTATTTCACCAAAGTTTAATTGATGAAAGAAGAGTTTCAACAAAGGATCCATTTGAAGAGCAACGAATTACGAAAATCAAGCCAATAATCGAGATTAACAATAACATGAGCAAAAAGTCTAGAGTGGATTTCTATCCCATCTACGCAAGTTCTACGATCCGAATTCAGAATAATCTGAAATCGCAACTAGGAGAACAATTCAGCAAAAAAATAAATAAAATCCGCAAAATGGTATCCATCTTGCAAATTGGCGAGCAGCATGGTTAGCGAACTGTTGATATAATGTGAAAATCAAAAGACTGTTTTCTCGCATCAGTGATCCGACGAGGTAAATGGTATAAAAATGCAATAAAATTTGCATGTCACAAGAATCTACGTTTGAAAAAAGTTTCCCCATACATCCAGCAGCTGGTTGTACATATCTTGAAATGAATTAGCGCAAGGCTGGAAACAAGGCCAGTGTGTTTCATCGACAGATAATTAACTAAGAATATCGCCCTGGGGTCATATCAATAATAAGTACGAACCTAAATGAGGATAATCTCTGGGTTCGAGTATTCGCCAAGCTTTTCGTTCCAAGTAGGGGGTGCGAGTTATTATTCGTCGGCATCATCGATTACGCGAAAGTCGGTGAGCTAGGGCTTTAGAACTACTCGATAAATGTAAATTGTGTTGAATTACGTTTCTCTTACGACCAGGTTATGCCCCACGCTTACGATTCATCGTACATCAACGATGAATTTATCGAATATTCCATCTTCAGTACCTACCTTACTGGACTAATTAAAATTTCACGCGGAAACGGTTGATAATAATCAATACCTCGTTATATACTAATAATTATTCGGAACCGAAAAAATGTCACCTGGCAAATAAACCAGCAATTAATAAAAATCCAACCTGCGAGTTAATACAAAATTATAATTATTTCCGCCTCCGGATTTGAATATACGTACGACTTCCACATTTTTATAGCCATGGCTATAAAAATTACCGCAGCCTGCGGGTATGATAATGCCACGAGAAAATATATGGGCCGTAGTGACCAGCTCTTAAATTCTCGAGGATTAACAATTGAAAAGGTATATTCTTCGAGTAGAAAGCTCAATGAATAAAAAATCAATTAACAATTATTTCCTTCCGCGTTTTCATAGCCGCAATTTTCTGATCCTTCAATTTCGATTTTGGATTTGTGCGGATTGGTTTGCGGAACTTCCTGTTTTCAACAAATCGTCTCAAGTTTAGAAAACATACGTTGGCTCTATCCGATCGTGCACAATTTTGGAATTTGGAGAACGGAAAAATCCGACTTTATTTTTATGATCCGCGACCCAAAACGACGAAATATGCTTTCAGATTGATAGAAAAATCCATTCAAATTCAGTTTAGAGCAAATTAATACCGAGATCTCTAAGATCAATTGACCCATTCTTGAAATGCCAACGATTAGAATTTCATTCCACAAATATTGTTCTATGAATAACTCGAAAACCACGTAGACGATCAAATGCAAAATTCGGCAAGTTCTAGAGATCAGGAAAACCCGCATCGATCTTGACACCACCAACATCACCAAAATTCGTTGGCCTACACGAGTTCGTTAGATTTATATCAATCGTAAACATAAATCGATGAAAAAAAAAAAACACCAAATTGAACATGTATCATTGCGGCAGATGTATCACTTACCACCGAATAGGGCCGTCGGGTCCAGCAGAGGGTTAGCCTGATCAGCCTGAATTTTTTCAGCGGCTGAAGCAGATGTAACCGAAGCTGCGGACGCGGAGGTCGAAGTCCCTCCCGGCGCGTTGTCCGCGCTCCCTCCGGAGTTCTCTTTCTCCATGCCAGTCCTCTGAAAGAAGAAATGATCGGCATAATTATTTAGATTGCCCTCCGTCCGCGGCGTTCACGAGATAAAGGCAAGTAATACCGTTGAAAAGAAACGAGAAAAAAATTTGCAGTCGGCGTATACATGTAACCAGCAAAACGATTCTTTAATATTGAAAATGAAAACAAAAAAAGTAGCTTTGAAAAAAATCTGCACTCAATTAATTATTATAGTATTCAAAAAACAGGTTTTTATAGGAAGACGTTGATCTGTCGGTTTCGCCGAATCGTTTATAAAAAGGGTTTTATGGATAAATTTGAAATATACATGGATTTAGACGCCGACAATGGGAACGAAAAATTGCCATGTCCTGTTTGATTCGAACGTTCGCTTCTGCAGGAAAGAAAATCAACTTCTATATTCCAGTTTTCGCAATTTTTCTTTCCCCATCCGAGCGAAAGATGTTTTTTTTAAGATCAATTCGCTTCTCACTTGCAGAATTGATTTGTTATCGGTTTTTCAAAATTTCAAATCCAAACTCGCGCGATCCTCACGAAATCTGTTGGATAGAAAGCTACGAAAATGACAGGAATTTAAGTCGATTGAGATTAGAGGCATTCAAAATCGCCCTATCTCGTTCAAATCCAATGTTCATGTTGATAAGAAAAAAAGAATCAATCTTTCGATTTTTGATTATCAATTATAAACAACATTTTGGCCATGTTATACAAATACCTAACTAAGTATATTTGCAGCAGTTACATTGGTTTGTACGGTGATAAAAAGTATAAGCGTGAAGAAAGAAAACCTGAGTGTCCGCCTTATTTGATTTGCACGATGATGAATTCACACTAATATGAACTGATAGAAAATGATTAAATCTACGAAATCTGCAAAGGCATGGTTAGGTTAGGTTGGAGGGATTCAACAGTTGGATTCGATAGTTTATCACAAAAGTGAACAGATTCTGAATCGATGAATTCGTATGGCTACGTTATTCTACCCCCTTAATACCATTAAAGTATCGATTTTGGTCGATTGAAATTCAAAAAAACCAGCCGAAATTGAGATTGAAATTGAAATTGGAATCCCCGATTCCTTTGCAGTGGTGGTCATTCGAATCTTACCGTAGCTTACTGAACATTGAGTTCTGACAAGGTTGCAAGGAAGCATCTGGACTTTAGGTCACACGGCACAAAATATACGCAGGAGTATGAAACGGAGAAAAAATAAATAAACTAGAATCAACTCTGAATGCTTATCACCGCAATTTTCAAACTGAATGAAAAAGTACTAGAGCAGAAACTGCCTGCCTCGATTATGAGCGACTCAAAATTTTGAGTTTCGTATAATTATGTATCAGATTTTCTTTATACCATTGAATTCTCTGGAGTATAATGTTAATCATAGTAAAGAACAAACATTGGAGTATATTTGCCCGCGAGTATATGATCGTATGCCGATTATTATCCCATACACGAGTATAGATAGCGTTTACATTGAACGACGATAACTATTTGGTCTAAATGACATCGAAGTATCACACACGCGATCTCGCCAGTAACAATCTTGTTATGATGTATTAACTGATAAAATCAACATACGTAAGCCAGGTTTAATTCCATCGAGCGTTAACCTGATGGACATTATCGTACCTTGGGCAAACGACTCGAAGATTCAGTAAATACATTTGATTCATGAATTTTATATTCAGATCCGACTATCATTCGATAATTCCACTTTTATAGATCCATTCACAAATACACATAATTATGTTTTTCGTGATGCGTATATGCAATCAACCCATTCTTTATTTTGTTTTCATTCTTCTTTTTCAATCTGAAGACAACCATTTGGAGGAAATTGGCAAAATGTATGACATACCTAACACAACGTCCAATGCTGGTCGAGGGACTTTGACTTTATCCACTGTATATCAAATAATATACTCGGAATCTATTATCTGTAAACATTTCTAATCGATCTGTGAACGTATTAGTATTAGTGACTATTTATATTCTTCCAGATGACGAAATATCGTATGAGACAGACATCTGGTTTCGTACAAAATATAGATATGTTTTATCTACCTCTCACGTGTTTCCGTATAGAAACAATTTCATAGCGTGACAGTGGCAACTCGATCTACACTGAATTCGAGACCTCGATCAAAGGCTAAGCCGATGTATTGATTAGCCCTACGAATTGAAGCTTCCATTATTCTACTCAATGGCACAAATCATCGGCTATTCAGGAATATGGGTGCAAAATACTTGTTCATTATTAAAATGGCATACAGAAGTCATGCGAATTCAAAGTCAACGTCGATATATCGAGTTTCTATTGTAACCATATAACAGCAGAACAGTATAGCTTGAAATGATATGTTCGTAATCGTAAACGACCTCAATAGCAATTATATGTATAGTTGACGTTTCCTAATTCATGCAAAACTAATTGAATGCCGGTGTGACTCGGGTACATTGCACTTATGGAAGGAATCGCTAGTTTGAAGTATAATGTTATACTGACAGCAGTGTATCGTTCCAACGAGTAGGTATACATTGGCTGTTTTCTTGTCAAGACGTTTCTATTTACCACGAAATTATTTCTATTAACCACGAAAGTCAAAGTTTGGTATTGTCGTCTAAACGCTTGCCTGAATGGGTCACCCGGTACTCACCTACTTCCTCAACGAGTTTGTCCAACTACACTAACCTATCCCAATCAGTTTCCCCACCCAGTATAGAAACAGAAACTGGAATCCCCCGATACGAGACACGACTATATACTAATTGGAAGCCGTATGATAGTGTAAGTTTAATAAAACGGGGACAAGACTTAAATTTGGTCAATCGATTCAGTGCACGTTGTGGTCATAGAAAATTCTGCAAACTAGGAGCCGGATTAAAATTACCAATTTCAATAGCTGCGAAAGGTGAAAATTCTGAATTTTTATACTACCGACTCAGAGTTTTTAATAAGATTATTTCCCCGAAAGTTTACGTAGCCAATTGGAAAAACTCCGAATAGAAAAAACGCCGAAGGTTCAAAATTCCGAATCTCGGAATTGGCGAGATGCAACGTCGTTTAGTTCACACCTTCGTCACAAGCTTATCTTAAGTTTGCGGATTTTTAGACTATCTGATTTTTGACGTTTCGGATCTTTGAACTGTCTGCATTTCGGCCTCTCGGAATTTTCAAGTTCTCAACTCCAAAGTTTCTAAAAACGCAGAATCGCGTCTCAGATAAATTCGGAATTTCGACCGTTCGTAACTTTTGGAATTCGGAACTTCAATCCCGTTGAGTATACAGCGAAACCTACTCTACAGTGAAACGTGTTAATTCTCCAACGAATCGCTGGCTACTCGAACTCACAAAAGTTAGTATCATCGGTCGGATACTTAACCCCAACTAAATAGAGCGTTGTGGGTCATAATATGTATTGTAAGAGTCATGACTAGCTATTCCCAAACAGCAACAATTCAACGTGTTGAATAAACTCTAATGCATGGTTTAGTTATGTGCTTCTCAGGCCACTCGATGAATGAATGGGAAAATTCTCAAAGCTGGCTCATCGAAAATTCATTCTGCCATTCAATAATAAAGCATTGTCAGTTATAGATTGTCGCAATTTTTTTTTTTTTCATACGTTATAACGATAAACTGTTTAGGTGAATGTATGATATCTTCCGAAGTCCTACGCCACTCGTTACATTCATTCACTTGAAGAAAAAAAAGCTCTCGTCCAATTCTGTTTGTTCTCGATTATACGGCTTGCATAAATATTCCAAAAAAGACTGTAGCAGATATCGCACCAACATCAATTGGATGGTCCAGAAAAACCGAAACCAAAAAAAGAAGAGACGAAATAGTGTTCTCAAAATATTAGCATGATTTATACAGTTTCATACGAATATTTCACTATACGATTCTGTGCGGAAAATGATTCCGAATCAAAACCGGGAATTATTCCCCCAAATCCATCATCAATTGCTTACTCAGCTCTTAGATCGATAGAGTTTGCCCTACGCACATAGGTTATTCTTTCGTATTCACCCGGAGCCAAATGCAAAACTATAGAGATTTTTTCAAGACTCGTGAGTGAAAAAAAAAAAATAAAAAAAAAATAAAACTGAAAGGAGTCGAATAAGTGTCCTGACTTCTCCCTGGCTTTTCCTGATCACATTTCGACCTAATAGTGGCAATACAAGTGAATCATTATAATGACCTCTGAATTAATCTGCAATTGGAAATGGACACGAAACTACTTTTCAAAGCTCGCTTCTTTACAGAGAAAGGTGGTTTTCTTTTCCAATTTGTAACGCCTGAGTTTTCCCTGGCCGAATGAAAAGTACCCTGCGTTTCCTGGATGTTTTTCAATTTTCCGACATTTGCACGTTTTCCTTGACCAGTGATTTTGAACACCTTGTTATCTGATTTCTCGGGCATCGCGTTACTTTTCACTCCATTCTCTATAATGCTCGAAGCAATATTCCATGTTACTCATGCCACTCCGATCGCACTAAATCCATTTGAAAATCATGCATCTCAAGTTTTGAACACGTTCATCATTTAAAAGTAAATTTAAAATGGCAAGATTGTTCACTACGATTGTTATTTGTCCATTGTAGAAATTTCGTATCTATAGGCAAAAATCCGAAGGTCGATCAGAGAAACTCGAAAATGTGAAATGTTTCGACGATCAATGGTTCAGGTATCTTCCGGAACTTCGGACTCATCAGAAAATCAGTCAGGTCAATGTGATCCGGTGTGACCACCACGGTACTTCCATCAAGTGTTAAGACTGTCCCACGTAAGCTGTTTTACAAAATAGAATAAACTCGGTATGATATTCCCAATATGGTATTAGGTACGCCATGATATTCAAGTACATACATTCCTATCGTCAGATGGATCTATACGTAGGTATCCACAAAACCGACCTATCATGATAAGGACCAAAGGGGATTGACGAACGGGGATTTTAAGAAGTCTAGCAGAGCGAAAGAGGGGACACATGCCGGACTCGTCCGTGTAAATCTCAGCGATGATCACAGCCCGTGTGGACTGCATGTGTACCAACTCCTATGTATGGATGATGGGCAGACATATATTTCAGTGGGTATCCAGCAGCGTTGGATTGGGATTGGAGTTGGGGTTGGGGTTGGGTCAGGCTGGCTCGGGCTCGGCTGGGTTGGAGTGGTTTTGCTCTGTCGGCTGCGTATTGATTGCTGCTACCTTCCTCTTCTCTTCTCTTCAGTTCTCTTCTCTCCTCATCTCTTCTCTCCTCTTCTATTTTCTCCATTCCTCTCAACTCCATACTGCCGCGTCCACCGTGACTCTCTAGCCTTCGCGTGAACTCCACGAGCGTACGCCAATTTCTTTGGCATCGCTATATAGCTGATCCGATCCGCAGAACGTAGTATCGAGAATATCATATTTTCCCGAGAAATTCAAACCCCAGCGAGAGAGGCTGTTATACCTGCCCATTCTAATTAAAAAAGGAAAAAAAAAAAAAAAACGCTACTAAAACTTGACGAAAACCACTGTTTCATTTTTTTTAACGACCAAAAGAGTCCCGATCAAAAAACAAATCCTACGGGCTCTGCATTATGCTGGAATGAGGCTGAAACTAGCGGCCAGACGTATCAAAAGTGATTAAAATATAGCAGGGGAAATTAACAGTCAAATTTTTCATGAAATCCTGTGAAAGGCCAGTACTTTCATCAAATTGATTGCAAACAACTACAGCATATTCTTGACTTCTAGATATTTTCACTATGTTTGGCCGCTAGTTTCAGCCTCATTATGCTGGAATGTGTTTCCGGAAATAAATTTAGAGTCTCATGTGATAAAAATGCACTTTTATGTTTCAGGAGGTCTGCTGAAATTTTCATGTCAATTGCAACACTTTTCTTTTAGCTAAAGTAACATTACTCCCATTCAAAATGATCTAGCTGTTGTTTGAACTGAAAAACAGTGTTCAAAGCAATATGAAAGTTTTGATCGACCTCCTAAAACCTTTAATTTTTTTCTTTTAACAGTGTTTAGATGTGGTGAACCTAACGCAGAAATTTTCCTACGCAGGGTTGGGGAAGGTTCTTTACGTCTAGACTTTCATCGTGGAGGATTTTTTGTATTTTTCTTCAAAAACCGTATACGTTCTGCCATAATCTAAAACCTCTAGTGTCCTTTTTTGGTCAGATTGAGAGCGCTTCGAATTGAGCCGTTAGAAGAATAAAAATGTAGGTTTTTGTTAAGTTTTAGTAGGGTTTTCCGTACCATTTTTTCCTCCTTTTTTTCTTTCCCTCGCAAAGTCGGGGTTGATCATAACTCTGGTTGAACTATAGTTAAAGGTATACATATACCATTTATACACCAAGTGTACAGTAAGATTGCTAAATAATTCGGTAATCAACCGATACTCTACGGCCAATATAGGCTCAGCAAGCACTACTTCACCCCTCACCCTAAAGTCCAAGAGAAACCCTTAGGCATACCCGCCATACGAACACCGATATAACAGGCCTCGTTCCGGTGGTTCGTTAATTATAATTAACTAATCGATTCGAACCACCGCGCAACAAACTCCCACGATTCCTCCCGTTTTCGTAATAGCCACTTGGTGCGAGTACCTGTACACCTGTTTTTCGTTTCCACAATTCCATGCCATGCGATTCGATCGTAAAGAAAAAAAAACTGGGCCTTCTTCCGATATCCTGGAATTCTCATCTTTCCAAGAAACCGCTAAATCTGCTTCGAAATTTCTTAAATTTCATCCGATGTCTCAAAATTCTATAAAACTTGAGAAAGTCGTGATTTTTCAACCAGTTGCAACTGCCAGAATTACAATTAGCGTGTCGTAGTATTACTAATTATTATTTAGCCGACTGTTATGATTGATTAGTTTTTGAACCGAATTCAATTTTTATGATTTAATAATCATTTGCAAAGATATGATTATTCATGTGTTTTAAGTTCACAGCCTTAAACTATATTCTGATCAGATTTTAATCTCAAATCCTGAAGAGAGAGGGAGTTGAAATTTTACAGGAATGCCTGCAAATCACAAATTTCGAAAAATCATCATCCACAACGTAGCAGATCGCGAGTTTTTGATTTTCTATTCGAATGCTTGAATCATCAATCGACAATTCTAAGGGTATAAAAATCAAATACGTGCCAAATATTCTCTGCAAAATCACAAATTTTCGCAATTTCTTTTCCTATTTTGGTAATATCGATCGAAAATAAATCGTAAGCCCACCTAGAAACGAACTCTCCTTATCGTTAATATCGTTGAAATGTCGAGAACGCGCCCCCGGTCAATGAGGGGAGGACAATCTACAAAGCTGCGAACGAAAGTCACGCGAATTACACCCCGAAAAATATATAAATGATGAATTTGAAGACACGCGATGTAACCGAATGTCACGATCGTTTTGGGAAGGTACATTAGTCGCTTTCGAACACGGTGTAGGTATACCTGACGAACAACTTCGTTTGATATCAGCTTTTGAACCTTTCAACGATAATATGGTCTCCGGAATAATGATCTACTCTTTTTCTTCAATTCTATGACAAAAATCACTCAATTAATCATTCTACAATGCTGCATCATCATCATCTTCTCATTCAAGCCTTAGAGCAACTTTTGAAATTATGTTGATTCGATTTATATAAGTTGTTGCTTGCCGCAAAGTGTTATATTTTATAATACGAAATTACGGAAAGACGAAATTATACTAGGCGAGCCTAGTTTGAATAAAAAAATTATTTTTAACTCATTTCCACGCGGCGATAAGTACTTTGGTGAATTTCAGGAAAGTCCGGAGAAAAGAGAAAAACGACAAACAATATTCAGAGGCAGCGATAAATTATTTCTTACAATTAGTGAATATAAAAATCACGTTATACCGACACGCGATATTGTGACCGAAATCCGATCAATTCAATAACGATAAAAACTCGGACATACGATAGATATGCAAATTGGGCACGCGGAACAAATCGGAAATAATAAAGCGACTTCTTTTGATCGCAAGTGGTACAGAAGATCCGCCTGTCTTGCGTCTCTAATCGATTATCGTGGTAGGTATACTTACGATATTGTGGCTCCGGATTAACAGCTATAGACAGTCTCTTCAATTATATTTTTACATCAATACTAAGTCGATACCTATAACGCAAGACCTGGACGCTATCAAATGAACTGTATCAAGTCCAATAATTTTGGTAATGAATTCAGAACCTCTTATAAATATATTTGAATTTTCGAACCACACGAAGATTTGAATGACGCGAAGTCTAATTGCGTTCTACCAAATTTCAGGGATCTATCGCAATTGTATTCCTAGATTCGTAACCCACGAGCCGAGTTAGGAAACTGACGAAATCTTTGATGATCAAATGATTCGAAGTAAAATCAGCAGAAGATATCACGCAATTCGATTCGTGTCTATGACGCGTATGAAGAAGGGGTTTAGTTGAAACAAAAGGTTACGAGATATCAATTCCTGAACTCAATACCCGATTCAAAATTCTTGTCGAAGATTACGAGACTTTTGAATGGTGGAATATTTTTGAAAAAAGACGCTCAACTAGCAAAGAAATTGTATTATCCAACTATTTGTACAGTTCTCGGGTTGGATGGGTGAAAAAGAGTGGCTGAAAATAATCCCTTGACAATTTTGTGAATTTAAACAAAGTACCTTGAGGTGCCTGAAAAAATTTTGTTTTCCTTCATAATGGTGGGTTGATTAGGACCTTCCATTGAATTTTGTTTTTCATTCGATAGATAATCCTATGCGGTATCTCTAATGGACAATTTTTTAAATTTCACCTGTACACCGTTGAGAATATACAAAACTGTGCGTATCTGAATTTTTTTTAAGCTAAATCCTGTCTGTTATACTTTTTTTTCATTCTGAACTCTCTAATCGTACGATTGGATAATAAAGGAGTGAATAATGTATTGTTGGAGCGGAGTGTTCGGTTATGGAAAATCGACGTCTATTCTTTATCGACGTTATGTATTAATCATTGGTTAATTGTACTTACAATTAATTTAGCTGCCTCAGCTCATACTTGTTGGCGTCAACGAGCCCCATCACACCTGAAACAGACGTGAACGTGAAAATGACAACTTAATTATCAATTACAGGTTATATAACTTATATCAGTTGGGTACCGATACCTCATTGGTGAATTTTGCACCTTTGCAAAACAGATCCAAAATACGGAAATCAAAAAGACTGTTTTAATTATCGGTAAAATTTCCCAACGTATACATATTAGTATTAGGTTAAACACGTCATTATTGAATCCCCCTAATAAACCGCGAACAAATATTTCTGATTACTCGTCAAACTAATCGAGATTTCAATGACTAATCCAAAACTTCCACACATGCCTCTGACTCTGACGTAATTTCAAAATTCTAGTTAAAGTCTATAAGAGTATAAGTTGCTGAGATATAGTCTCGCAGAATATATGAAGGTATATAAAGAAGCGGTATAAAATGCAGCGAGAAATTGTGACGATACGAAATATGGGTCTGTATAACATACATATTTCCGATGTGGTCATAAACCGATTGATACAAAACTATACGGTTGAAATAGCGTATTCACGTTTGTAAAATGAGTATCTGTAAGTTTCATACCAGTTGCAGATCAATCTGCGTAGATGTATAACAATATTCAATTCTCAGACTCGCATCTTTTTTTTTTTTTTGTCCTCTCAACAATTTGATTTTGTATTTTTATATCTTCGGTGTAACTAATGCTAGACTGAAACAGTTATTCATTACTATTACACTTGGGTTTTTGTTTAGTAGAAGAAAAATCAAATTTATCCTCAAGGACAGACGCTACATACTGAAACTTTATCGAAATCAATTTTTTTTCAACTACCTGAGAGGGTAGAATCGAAAATCCTTTTTTTAAAATACTTTTTAGGTATCAGCAGTATCTGTAGGTATTGAGAAAAAAATGTCACCCTTCTGCGATAACAGCATGTGCTCTGTAGGTTGATATTTTGTCCAATATGCGTACGACCAATATCCAACAATTGCAGGAATCGATTTTTAATTGGACAATTTTTAGTATAATTGCAAAAAATGTAATGACGGTTTTTGTCAAAGTTTCAGTAGCGTCTCCTTTTGAATTCCAATACCTACTCATTGCAAGCGGATTTCGAAAACCCAAATGTATGTAAGTTGAAAATTTTGACTCTTATTTTCCCTAAAAGCGTGAAATGGTTGATTTCCTATGAAAAAGTAGCACTAGACGATGTAGTATCATAAATATATGTGTACATACATCCTCCCCACCTATAGTTTGACAAGTAAACTATAACGCGATGCAAAAGGAAAAAAAAAAAAAAAAATACACGCGTCGCTTATCGCAATAGGAAATTGTAGCTTATAACGCACAGTATACGTGCAAAGTGAATAGCGTATATGAAGCCCGAGTGGATGAAGTTTATTATCGGATTAGAATCGCCGCATGGGGGATGAAGTGTGAAACAATGGTACCGATCAAGCGCTTCACGATCAGATTATGCAAACAAAGATGATCGGAAAACCGATAGTAAAAATAGATATTGCCGCGGATCTAGTCAGTCAATTCCTCAGCTGCAGAAGCTCAAGTCTCGATCAGGTTACCAAATTACAATCTAAATTTGAAAAAAAAAATCATACAGCATCGCATTTTTTCAAATTCACGTATGTAATGAATTATTTTAAATTTCGGGAAAATTTTCAATTTCTATGATCGACAGAAATTATATTTATACCTACATACAATTTTATTAAGGTATTATTCTTCGACGGCTATCTCTAGAAATTGGATAAAAATATGTAAAATCTAACACATGTCACTCGTTACAGAAAATCCATAAAAAAATATCTGGTTATTTCAACTGCACGTGATTATGTAACACAATAACATTCTCTCAACGTCAATAATTCAACAGAAATTTCAGTCGTATAATGTAACAAAAAATAGACAAACATACTTCGTAATTTCATACATAGAATCAGTTATAATTCTGACATTCGGTCTGTCGAAAATCGATCTATGATAATATAATAGTTATTGCAACTAATTAAAATATTCAAGTTACAGATTAGAAACTCGATCCCGTACTTTTAGTCAAATTGTCACACGAATTCAACCTCAATCTTCTAAACCAATACAATTGTGACATGTATCATTATTCGAAAATAAAATCACATGGCTATTATCGTAGGTTGAGTTTAAAAGTTCTCAAAATCGTTAAAATTCCGGGTTCAACACACGAAATTCAAACAACATAAACGGATTCTCTTATACAATAAGACAGGGAAGAGTGTTACGTTTTCGACATAAAATTATGACTGATCCTTTTTTTTAACAGCCTGAACGAATTTTATTTGTTATATTGTTTACTTTTCTTTTTTTGTTTTTTTGTTATTTAGTATACAATCGTTTGACCAAAGAGAAAAAGAGCGAGAGAGAAAGAGAAAGAAAGAGAGAGAGAGCTGTACCCCGGAGAGACATTGACCTAGATACCTATACATAATACATATAGATGAAGGTCATGTAATACACATGCAAACCATGGTGTTGCGATACGCACACAATAGCAGCTATAACGTTTCTCCATAAAATAACAAGCTGTATATTTTTCCGGATCCTGTATTAGTGCGAGTATAACGTGTATGCATATACGTAGAACCCACGTGTGTTCGTGCGTACGCGCGCGTATACGTATGCTTCGGACGGCGAAGCGAGTGAGCCAGTGAGCGAGCGAGCGAGCGAGTGAGTGAACGAATGAGAGAGGGAGGGAAGGAGGGAGGGAGGAAGAGAGGGAGACGCGTACATTTATGAATGAGAATATGAGGCGTATCGGTGACTCACCCGCTTCATTATTTATGTGCGTCTTGATTTATTTACGATTCCGTTTATCAAACGAAGCGGGATTTCACGCTCTTGTTTCGTTTATACTACGTACATACGCATAAATACATATATGCATGTATGTATTTTTACATACATGTAAACTGAGATGGGGATATTGCAATAAAATGAACAATACACAGAAACAGAAACAGGAAGAGCGAGCTATCCTCCTTAGAAAAATTCTCAGACATTTTATACACACGAGAATAAAAGATAAGAGCTTCTCCGTAAATCACACGGACATGAATGTCATGTACACACGTGTTCACGGAATCATGTATTTCACAAATCGACCGATACCCGTAAGTAAATTCACTCGTTTCAAGAGATATTTGTTCAAATACAGAATATTATACAGCTTTTCGAAAACTGTTATATGCAGGTAATATGTACATATACACGAAAACACGTGCCTTTACATTTGGATAGAAATCATTGATTACAAATCAGCCTGTACACGGGGTGCGTGTGAAACTGAAATCTACGTTTCAATACAGACGCGAATTTTATTATTCTAACGTATGTACATTACTATTACGTAATTGGGATCCGGTTGTGTTGAATTTATGAATTATGTATGTATATATACGGTATGTATTATGCGAACGAGCGTGTCCTACAGCGATGTCGTAAAGTTGTGGTGGGTCGGGAATAGTCTCTCTATCCAAGAGACTGTCTGACTTTTTACTCATTATTTATTTTTCTTTTCTGTTTTTTTTTTTTGTTTTTTTTTTCTAATTTACTCACTTCATTAAAGATCGTTATTTAGATTCAACTTTTTTATTCTATTTCCATTCGTTTATTATAATATACATTATCCTTGTTCGTATTTGGTCTAGTGACGAGATGAGTAACTACGTAATTATCATTACTACATACATGAACAAGCGGTGTGAAGGTTATCTGCATTCAACTCTTGATAAGTATAATCATTTTTCATCAAAATAAAATTCCTTTTTTCGCGCTGAAACGAAATTCTTTAACGAATTGCGATACGTAAGTACACGTGTATTATTATACATATTGTTATTATGAATAATTTCGGGGAGTTTGTCACGCCTCAACTAACATTTCTGCTCTTTGTATATTGCGTCACTAATGCCATAATTTTTTATTTTTTTTTTGTTCGGATGTGCCCACAAGATCTTATATCGCGTGAAAAAGATTTTGGCACCAAAAACCCGTCTCTAGTCTCCTAATTTACTCGAGAGTTGCAAGCTTGACGATTAATTAGAACCGTAATTTCTATGCTGTGATTTCGAGCTAGCGTTCGTTTGCTTTGGTGGATGAAGTGAATGAAATTTGACCCAAGTCTGCAGTGATGGACGCGACGTTAACCGATCGACGGTGACTCGGAACCATTTATGATCACACTGATGTTATTGCACAACAATATCACATACGATTGGCCAATATCCGTATACGATATTGCGTTAATAAAAATCAAACCAACACCGACTCATAGATACAGTTAACGATTTTTTTTCCATTGATTACCAAAGAATTGACTATGGGCATTATAGGTACAGTAGGCAACATGTACACCCAACGAGGTGGATTTTGTCGCCCCTCAAAATATGCAACCATTTTTACAGGTGAAAATAAATGGCGGTAGGTAATTGCGGCGATACCCGAGATATTGGTAGCATTCTGCTGTATCTTGACGCTGACAGTGTTCCAAACATTGATCTATTCGTAACCTCTAAATAACCAGCTCAAACTATCAAAGTGATTGACGAAATCTGGATGCTCCGAAGAGTGCCACAATTACATCGTAAAGCGTTGAAAAAGTGACTCCGAAGCATTTGAAAATTCCCTACGGTAGGTGTGGTAATTCGTCAGGAAGATTATTTTTCTCTTCATCAAGCGATCCTGGTGATGATACATTATACACCAAGTCATAGAACAAGATTTTCTCGGATTTTATCAATCACTCGGACAGTTTGAGCTGGTTAGAGGTTACGTAGATCGACATTTATGAACGCCGTCAGCGACAAGCTAGTAGATCCCTACTATTACCTCTAGTATCACCAATTAAACCTACGGTCATTTATTTTCACCTGTAGAAGCGTTTGCATATTTTGAAATCGACAGAATCTACCTCGTTGAGTGTACCGTATACGTACGTAGCAGGTAGGTACTCGTTAGTATATATACCAAAAGAAAAAGACAGAGAGAAAAAGAGAGGTTGGATAAAACGACGATACATTGCCGGTTAGTTTTCGAGTTGCCTAAAAAACCAGAGAGAGAATCAGGATCGGGATCAGAGGTAGAAACAGGAGAAGAAGAAAAGAAGAGAGAAACTGCGAGAGGATGAGGCCGGCTGGAATGGAATCGCGTTCGATTGCCAAGCAGACGCAACGCGCCGCGTGTACGTAGGCGACGCCCCCCTCCATTTTCACCCCCCGCAACCCGAGGGACCAGGACTGGCATCCCGACGCTTGTCCCTGGGTTTTCTACCCCCAGGCCGCACGGGTTCTTTCTCCTTCTTCGTTCACTCGCTTGCAGTCTCCTTTTCCCTTCCCTGTACATGTACGAGAAGGCGACTCTCCGCAATGTATAGGTAGACAGTATCTATGTGTGTATGTATGTATGGAAGAAGCACGCGGCTACGGAGAAGAGAGAGAGAGAGAGAGAGAGAGAGAGAGAGAGAAGGAAGGATAAGAAGGACGGTAGGCGGTATAGGCAGAGGCAGAAAGAGATTCGAAGCTGAAAAGCAGTGACAACGAAAACGAGAAGGAAACCGACTGCTTTTGCTTCTGCTTCTCCGTTTGGTCGGCAAGACATAAATAGAATGGGATAACGTCCATAGATGGAAAGGCAGAACGCGGTGAACCAATATGGTCCAGTAGACGGAGACCATGCGAGACGCGCGGCGTTACGATATATTACACGTGTGTGCGTGTGTGTGTGTGTGTGCGTGTGTGTAATGCGGGTACATGTAGGTGTTGGGCAGCTGGTGACGATACAGGAGCAAGTTAGTATTCGTATAAGAGAAGAGCAGAAAGAGAGACATTTATGCAGCGTGCATATGAGTCGAGTTTGCCAGCTAGAGTCAGTTTCTGCAGGCAGCGGTTATCCCAGCCATCCTATTTCTGTAATTGTAATAATTTATGCAACGTGACTTCGCGCCGCGCTATGTACATACATACATACATTATTATACATACACATGAGTAATTTATTTATTCAGAAAAGCCCAACAGGCGAACCCACGACAGGGCATAAAGGTACAGTGCAGCAATTTAAAACAGACTAACAAGTCAGGTACATGAGATAAGGTATCAATAAACATAAATATAAAAAATATGGTACAATTATGAAATACGATACAATAACGAAGCAAAATAAGGCAAAATAACGTAATACCGTAATACAAAATTAAGTAATACCGAATCGCGACAAACTTCTACATATATCAGGATACATCTACAGGATATATTTCATTCTAAGAGTAATAATTAAGAAAAAAAAAAAAATCTGTAACTACGAGTTTTCAGTGTTCATTGTTGCTACTATTTGAGAAAAATGTATTTCGAATGGGGAAATCTACCCTTTTGGTGGGAGGGGTTAGGGTGTAGATAAAAATCTGCAAAAATTAGGGTATTGTTTCTGAATTATTTAGAGTCGATTTGGGGGGCGTCTGATGAAAAATTCTTCCGAGCCCTGAATATGAACCACCTTAATATATACCTAGGTATACACACAGACTGCATACGAACATCATGTTATATGTAGTAGCAAGTTGATTTGGTTTTCATTCAAATTTCTAATGATTAAATTTCATTGGTATTCAACGCGATTATTTAGACTTTGATTTTGAGAATCAATATGATCGGTAATACACTGACAAGAGTATCAACGGCGAATATAATATCTGGCCCAATTCGAATCTTTGAAAATTTCTTCGCTCGAAATGCATTTGCAGAAGTGAAAAATTCTCCTCAACGCCCCATGCGTTTTATAGAGCACCTTCGAGAATTTTTAATAAAAAAATCTTGATCTCTAAATCCTTCGCTAGGGTTACACAATATTCCTTAACTTTTGTCACATCAATTTCATTTTCAGTTTCAAACAAATTCCTTGGACTGTCATTCTACGTTTCCGAATCCTTCGACATTCCCCTGATTTTTCTGATCTCCAGATTTCATTGCAGGTACTCCAATGCTGTAGGTACGCGAAAAATCAATATTTTCTTGAAAATTAGATCAAATTTCGACTACGGACGATGTATTGTTTCCTCGAAGCATCTTCAACGCGCGCTTCTTTCTGCATGATAAAATCCCGAAAGAAAAAAAAAAAAAAACATTTCCGAGCAATGGCATGTAATACCGTCAAGTATGGCCGCCTGCACGACTACTTCAAGCTCGTCGATGTCTGCGCAACGAAAACTATATACCTATATTAAACTGCACGCCCTCGGCTCAGAGGGGTTTTCTTCCTCTCTCTCTCTCTCTTATCATTTCTCCTTTTTCCTCTCGTTGGATGAACAAGTATGGTGCCGACTGCCACCCTGGACCGGCACACCATCTCGAACGAGCCGTCAATTTCGATCTCCCCGACACCCAGGTATGCAACGGGAACAAGAACCCGACCAACCGTCCGTCTGTCTGTCTGTCTGTCTTACCATTTTTGTCGAGGTAACCAGGCTACATGCTATACGCAGAGAAAAGAAAAGAAGAGAAATATTCCCCGGTTAACGTTATTTTCTTTCAACAAATTGAGTCCGGTGGATTTTAATTGGCCTCGAAACCGTCGTGCCCGTCGTCGCAGTAACGATCGACGCGTGAAGCGAGGATCCGGATAAACCGTGACCATTCGTCTAACGAAACGTGGGAGATAAAATTTCAGAATAACACCAAATTCGTATCACACTAGATGATCTTTTCAACAATGAAGTTGAAGTTCGAGTAACTATATGAATTTACTATTTCATGACTCAAATCTTGTTAGAGTTTTCAAATAGGTATATAGTAGAGGTAGGTACGTATTTTACTCACTCCCAAAAATTACGCACTTTACAACTGTATGCAACCGTATTTCAATGATTTTGGAACGTTTGAGTCACGATATTTTGTTTTGTTGTGGTTACGAACTTCAATCTCATTTTTGACAGGTCAAAGTCCTGCAGTCATTAAAAAATGGATCATCGATTCTAACCGAAGAAGAAAAAAAACAAAGCCAATAAGATACGTCTGTTAGTACAGTACAATAAAATTGCTCAATTATAATACGTAGTTCAAAGTGCTGCGAATTATTCAATACCCCCTGCAGTCTCTGAACAATCCGCGAAATGATAGAGCAAAAGAGAGATAGTAATTTTTTATTTCTCGATCTGGACCGAAACCTTGAACAGCAATAGTAAAAAAAGAAACGAAAAATTTCGCGAACCATGGAAATCGACGAGTGATAAATAATAACTTTGCGATATAATAGGATAAACGTTAAGTATTATAAAGAAGTTTATTGGATGTTTGATTTAATTGCGTTAAAGAATAATTTATCTGCACGGAGAGAAATTTATGGTTCAGGCTATCATACTTGGTATAGTAATTTCGATATATCCCGCACTTTGAGTGCAAGAACCATAAGCATCAGATAACGTGTTACAACTATATTAACTTCCATTTGTTCAGTAAAAGATCATTTATTATCAGTATAATAGGAATATAAGTAATTACAAGCATACGGCATTGCAAATAATAGTGCAAGAAGATGCGAAATGGTAACATTTTCTCAATAAAACTCATCATATAATTATGTTGCTAGTCACATTGTCACGTGTAGCATCTCATAATCCACAATTGTAGAATTTAAAATTATAATTTGATTTAACATTACTAAACTGTATTGTCCTGCCCGCAAGATATGATGTGATATTACTTGTCATGCAAAGTTTCTTCTGTAATGGTATACTTCATGTAGCACAGTTTCATATAGTAATGAATTCTTGTGCGACCCGTGTAGCAGCAGATACTATACGAGATAGAGCGAACTCCACCAGTCGCGCAAATACTACCCGCAATACGTACAGTGGATGCTAATAGTCGTATGGCATCCCTTACCATACTGTAACAGATGAATGCTCAGAATAGGAATAACGGGGAGGGAGTTCTCTGCCCACTATGTCATTCTAGCTTGAGCTGCCCTGCAGTGAAGTGTGCGAATTTCACTCTCGGAGGAATACTCTTTTTTCTCAGAAGACTTTATATACTTGCGTTGTTCTGAGAGGTGACCGAATAACGAAGAATTCGATTATAATAATCCCCGATGCAGAAAGGCCAATGTTTTTCGACGTGCAATTATTGTGACTCAACAGAGCGAATGAAATCTTCTTCATAACCAAAAGGCTATGAGATTGCATCTTTGATGAGCATACCCAATCTTTCAAAACAATTTATGTACTCGCGGTCGAATGGGTATATTTGAAATTTGAAAGTTTAACAAGTGCCTCAGTCTTATATAAGAATATCTTGAGCGAATTCTACCTATATTGCAAAGCTGCAGTTTGTGTAAAAAGCTTTCTTTTGCCTCCATACTAACGTACTATTTTTTCTATAATACTTGCACATCCCATGAAAAAACCTACCCATAATTAAGAATGAATCGATGGGTCCGCGGAATAACCAGCTATCTCAGAATTTACTTGAAACAGCAGCCATCTCAAGTTTTGCTTGAAAAAGCAGGCATCTGAAATTTTGCTTGAAACAGCAGCTATCTGAAATTTTGCGCGAAAAAGCAGCTACCACGTGAGTGACTCTGAAACTGCTCTGTAGCGCTATTGACTTGCCATGCAACTACAGAGCGGTTTCGGAGTCGCTCGCGAAATAGCTGCTTTGCAGAGCAAAATTTGAGGTATCCGTTTCTTCAAGCAAAATTTGAGAGCTGCTTTTTCAAGCAAAACTTAAGATAGCTGCTTTTTCAAGCAACTTCTGAGATAGCTGGTTATTCCGCGGGGCCATCGAAATACAGAAATTTGCATCATAACTGTTTTTATTTAAAGATATCTTATTACGTTATATAGGTCGTAGAATGTTTCTTTGACAGTATGAGAACATCTCTCATACTTGTGCCTAAACTAATTATACTTGACTATCACAAGCCGTTAGACGGATGTATTTCTCTCCTACACTATACATCTGAGCTATCAACGACGAGTATATTTTACTATGCTACATTAGTTTGTGGTGCTTTGTGAAAAGTATGAGATCGGCAACTATACTTGTTTCTCTGAAGTCTATCATACTTATAAGATCCGACTATAGAAGTGTAAGAATCGCTCTACCATCCGTCATAGATGTGTCCGCTGAAATACGCACTGCAATATAATATGACTAGGGCTACCATATTTGCGCGATATATCTATTTTATTAGACTGTTTGGGAAGAGTCACTATATTATTATGAGATGAGTTGATATAAATTTCTCTCCGTGTGACAATCAGCTTGTTATTCGAACTACGTATACCCAATTTTTTTTATAGCTGCAAGATGGGGCTGATTTATGGGATCGATGCCAGAATTGAGAATTTGTACAGATAGACGATATCAACGATTCGATTGATACGCATAGTTAATTCCCTGGCAACTATAATTATTACGATTATTTCACTATCTAATCAGATGCAAATCTCAGGCAACGGCTGTTCAAATTAAACATAAAACTAGCATACATTAGGCATGCGATTACACACGTATAGGTGTTTTTCTATATAACACTGCGTCATATGTGTCCACATATGCCAAGATCGTGTCTCTTATATACATATATTACGCGTATTATACTCTGTGTTGTTATACCAATTTACTATCTATGTATGTAATGTATACATGTATATGTATGTAGGTATATACCTACTACGCTGGCGTCGCGGACGGGAATAGCATGAATGAAAATTGATGCTTGAGGTTAGTATTTTCCATTGATCATTTATTTACCTATACTCACATACACTCGCCCGGCTGCTATGTAGCTTTTCATTGATTTTAAATCAGCTGTGTGTCTCCGGGTCAACGTACTATACCAGTATATACATATTCTCTTTACATACTGTATATATACTCTCTCTACATGTATATACATGATACATACATATATATGTATATCTGCTTTCAAGTTACGTGCGTATAAATTAATATATAGTCGATTCAAGAAAACTCAACAGCTGGAACAACAGATAATTTGGAAAATTGAAACAAAAAGAGTATTCAATATTTTCGTACGATTCAAATAAATATTTACACAGAAAAAAAGAATTTTCCGCTTAAATAAAAGTTAATATTTCATTTGGGAAATGTGTTAAATAATCAACGATAATTTTATTACTTTGATCTTGCATCGTATTCATAATTGCACGGGTATAATATTATAAGCACCGTTTTTACCGAATCTATCGAATTTTATCGCAGTCAACATATACTCGCGTATGCGCCCGCCTGGAAGATAAGAAATAATCTCACATTTCGCAATAATAACAACAACAATGCATAAATCTGTAAATAAGTAGATAAATGAATAAATAATCGATCTAAGCATAATCTCAAAATCAATATACCTATTTAGAATTGCACATCATTGTATAGCCAGTTGGACACACATAGACTAGACGATATAATATCATCGTTTTTTGGTTTTTTGTTATTTTTTTTTTGTCATTATTTTTTCTTTTCCTTCTTATTCAGCTCAAGTATTATATTACCTAATCACTTTATGGACTGATATAGTATGTGACAAAATGATTGATTGATTGATTCTTTTCATCGTTTCTTTATTCTACTCATTTCGGACTGCTTCGAATACTACCTATGATAACATCTCATCCTGTTGATACATAAACGTGAATATAATATTGTATTGATATTTCTAACAATATTTCATAACAATCAAATATTTGCTATGTATATGGAATTCAAGTTCACGCTATGTCTATAGCCGAGCTGTAACGCGAGTGACCAGAAACCAGCGACACCAATATATATCAGAAGCAAGTAGTCCTAGTCGCGTATAGTAGCTGCAGCAGTCGCAGCCAAGCAGACAGTATATTGAGTATGTAGTTGTGAACAGTGCGATGCCAATAGGTATGTATGTATGTATATATGTACCAGGTACCTACGAAGGATGCAAAGCATACGACACGGATGCGATGGTAGTGCAGAAACGCACCGTACCTATACCGCAGGCATAGCACCACCGTAACCTAGGATCTATAATTATTACTCGATAAGTCCAACACACAGCCCAACGCAACACAACGTAACGCAACGGTTAGAAGCGTGTCCCGTGGCAACGAGAGCTGATCACGTGACACGCCTGCGGCCGTTACGGACCCGTACCCAAGAGCGTGGCTAGAGAGAGAGAGAGAGAGAGAGTGAGAGACAGAGAGAGAAAGAGAGGGAGCGAGAGTCCTCGCCAGCCGTATATAGTAAGTCCTGGCTAAGAAGAATCAATACGGAAGACGCGAAACTGTAGAACAGAAGTATATTGGAACGGGAAACGTAGCTAGGAGAAAGAGGAAGCCGCCGGTGAACCCGCGACGAACTGGTCCTACGCTATACATACGTTTGACAATAATTGCGTGCAGAAATGTTTGCCGCGTTGCAGTCAAATGGATAGACAGATAGATAGATAGATAGATAGATGGACAGACAGACAGACGGATGGAAAGAGAAAGAGAGAAAGATAGTGAGAATCAGTGATAGGAAGTAAGGGGGGAAAGAGAGAGAGAGAGAAAGAGAGAGAGAGAGCGAAAGAGAGAAAACCACGGAGCCGTGAAACGGGGCAAGGTACAGTGATTTTCGCGGATGAAAATCGCCCGAGCGAATATTTAAAGTTGAGCAAAACCGTTACGCGCTGAGCGACAACCATCTCCCGCGATGTATATATATGTATATGTAGATATGTAGGTATGTAGGTATAATATAATACAACGAGTATAAGGTAGGTGGTTAAGTGAGGTGGTAGGTAAGGCACACGCGCGAACGCATACATAAGGAAACGAGTATGATACTTTACGTTCGTTGAACTTTTATCACCAAATGTTGAGGTGCGATGCTACATGTATACGTACGTATATCTATACATACCTATATGTCATGTTATGTAGGTATGAACGATGCTTTATACCCAAGTCATTATAATGATATAGATCGCCTGTCCAATGGCTAAAAGAAAATACTTAATTATACAATTAGGCGCCGAAAAGACGAATTCCATAGCAAAAGGGCGTATTCGGTTGTAAAAATGAAAAAAAAAAAAAAAAAAAAAAACGCGTGGAATAATCAAAATCAAGTAATTCAAAAAAGGAAAGAAAAAGATCGTACGTTAGTGAATATAACCTTATCAAGCTTTTTTATTTTTGATTTCTCTTCCACATTTGGTAAAATGTAACGGCGAAAAGTCGTATTCAACAATTTTTCTTTTTTTTTTTTCAACTGATCGTTGATTAAACATTCCTGGACCAGAAGACATAAATCTGTTATTCAAATCCGACAATTTCTGACGTGGTGTCAGCGAATTATAAAGAAAGAAAAGTCAACGACATGGAGAGAGAGAAAGATACGGCCTACGGTTAGGGAAGTGATCGAAATTACAAAAAGACTTTTTTATTTCTTGCCTCCTCTTGAAAAACGATACTATAACGCAGAGATGAGTTGCAATCATCAATGAGTTTGAAGCGTGGAATCAAACTGGTCGTAATTTCCAGGGAATACGATATTCCTCTTTTAGCTGCAGGCTGACCATGAATAGCTCAAGTTCAAATTTTTAGCGTAATTTGTCACGCGATATGTATGTACGTTAATTTATTCATTTATTTATTCATTCATTTTCACAAGCCCCTAGTATAGGGCACATAGCATAAAAGAATATTATATCCTGAGAAGTTCGCCAATTGAAAAAATATGGAAAATCAATTCGGATTTGTAAAAAATGAGTCGCGACTGGAAATCCATCAGTTTTTTTATAGATAATATGTTAGTCCTAATAAGGTATCGTCTATTCACACATATGTACGAATGTATTCGTGTAGATACAAAGCGCAAGCTAGAGAATTTCGACTCACAAAGTTGTACATATACGTTTCGTGGAATCGAAAATCGTAGATCCATGAGCAGACGGTATCTCATTCTATCTTATCTCGTTGATCTTACGTCACGAATATCCATAGCGTTAATAACGTAATAACATATAAAGCGTATGAATCATGCTTTCGGTATATCGTGCGCATTATACATCCATACACCTATACACGAATACCCAGTTAGTTTATTGATTCAGAAACATTATTTTATCGCCACGATGTTCATACCTCGTTATTCCTGTCACATATACATATATATATATATATACATATCTTGAAAATACGCACGCATAAGTATACATGTATAATTTGTACATACCCATTGCAACTGTTGTTATCTCTAAAAATTAAGCAATTGATATTTTGCTATTCAATAATTATTTATTTATCTTTTTCTTAATTCATTGGTTACAGCAAATGATATGTAAGTGATATTCCCACCACTAAGAAATTTCGAACACAAGCTTAGGTATGATTAATTGTATACTTCATGCTCAGAGTTTTTCTTGTCTCCAATTTCTTTTGGAAACAAAATAACAAATAACGCACACCGATATAAAAAATGAAAGAAAAATAAAAACCAAAAATTTGAAAAAATCGGAACCTTTAATTTCCCCTGAACGAATATCCTCTGGGAACACGACGTCAATCAGTCTAGCGTCGAGGAGGCATCGCAACGATGCGTCGCAACGACTAAATATAAAATATGGAACATCGTCGTCGTCGGCGGGGTTCTTGAAAAAAGATCACTGACGAGTGTGCAGAGCTTCTCTCTCTCTCTCCCTCTCTCTCGTAGGCATAGGAATATAACATGTACCTATGTAACAGTTTGAAAAATGCGTATACCGCACTGCGCCCGTCCTTACCCTACCAAAAATTTAGCTCAACACGGCTGTCGTCTACGAAGGGGAGAAATTTCAGTCCCACACACACATACATCGGCACCACTCATGAAGGGTAGGTATATAGGTATACGTGGTACCCAAATGTGTGTATTATAAATAACTGACATGGCGGAACGAAAAAATAACACTCCTCTACAACTTCGAGCAAAGAATAATCCTACGATTTTGACGAGACAAAGATACGGAAACCGAGTCTGTATAATTTGAAATCGGAAGCCAAATTCTCTCCAGACATAGGAGGGGTGCGAAAAGGCCGGCTACAAACCGTGAGAAATATATGAGTTTAAGAATCACGAGAGAGAATATAGGTCGATTTTTTACTACATAGAAAAGAGAAATCTATACGTGGATTAGATTTTAAGAAGTCGCAAAAAAAAAAAAAACACACATCGGTTTATATTCACCATGGAAACGCATTCGTAAAAAATGAAGGTATCGGGAATTGGGACAAAAAGTTCTTACCAGTTTTTGAAACCCAATTCATAACCTACGTGAAAATAACGAAAAAACATTTGTCGCTTGCGGCTTTCTAAAGCGTCAAACTTTTCGGAGTAATTAAACTGCGCTTAAAACTCGGCAAATTAATTTTTTTTTTTTTTTTTTTTTTTACGTGAATTTTACTACAACATTCGATTGAAAAATCGTTCTCGAAATGGCATTTGGATATATTGTAAGAAAATCTAAGATTTGGAATGAATTTTAAGGGACGCTGTTATGTAGGAGTCCGAAAACAACCTGTAAGTGACTTAAGTAAGTATAGTAATAAAGCTACCGAGGTTTCCGAGGCTTTGCCAACGGGTGAGAATTAAGCTAACAACAATAATTCAGTAGCGGGTGAGTGGCTCGAAGTCCGACTTCGTATAGTTCACCAAGCAACTTATAATAAACGATTAGACGGTAGATGAAGAAAACTGCACCAGCCAGTTTGAAGAATGGCTAACGGTTCACTCGTCAATTTATACCTCTAACATCATCCCCAGGTCTAATTAGCCCGTCAGCCCCGACAAACGGACACCCTACGTCACGAATTACATATTTCTTTTTCAATTTTTCATTTTCTCTCTTCAATGTAAGATGATGAGATTATAACTGAAGATGAATCCCTGAAACGGACTCTAATGCACCGTCACACATTCAGATCATAAAGTGAAAGAAAGCCTTCTCACTGGTAATGAGTTCAATAAAAAGAAACGAAATCACAGAAGCCAAATTCGGCAAAATCAAAAAACCATGAAAGAAAAGTATTATTGATACTTAAGTACAAACACATAAAAAACGTTAAGGCTTATCAGTTCTGCATTGATAATTGTATCTGATTCGATCCCTAGGCGTTGGAGGGTCTGATTCTAGTTGAGATTGGAGTACATATTATAGATACGGTACAACAAAAATTCTCAAATTTAGAAGAATGAAAAAAATTCGTGAAAATTCCAGGGAATTTTCAGGCTCTAGAACCTCTGAAAAATGCCAGGCCAATTCCAGGACGAAACTAGGTGTATGGAACTTGAAAGAAATGATCAAAAGTCTCTGTTTTCGGACCATTCGAATCCACACGTACCTCATAACACATAGAGGAACGTAGAAATGTACGAAAGAAGAATAAAAACGAAAGATGGTGGCTTTAGAGTGTACGGCATTTCAAAGCTCCTACTCTGCAGTTCTCGGGCTCTTTTACTTGAGTGAAGAAAAAGATATGGCGTAAAGATGCTTGGGTTACAGAACGGAGGTTGCAGACCGCGAGTTGAGATGAATGGACCGCCCTGCGCGTCTCTTTCGTCGGTCGAATCGCAGGCGCTGAATGTTAGTGCGAGCTGAGGGACCATCCAGAACCTAGAATCTAGATTCTAGGTTCTATATTCTAGGCATCCGCGGAGGCTCGACTCGATTCAACGAACGAATCTCGGTTAGGTTAGGTATCATAGGCCTACTAGGGCTACATAATGCATAAATATCTATGTGCCACATATATACATACATATATGTATACAGCTGAACGCGGTTCACGGCGTGTCGCCATTCTCATCAAGCTATCGACCGACTATACGACAACGACGACTACGACGACGTTCAATTCCCAAGATACACTTCGAGTTACGACGAGTGTCGTCTCCACTACTCTGCCTCATGCGCACGTGCAGCACTCAAAAAAGGATGAAAATATACACATGGGGTAGTCCACCTTAACTTGACATGTCTGTGGACCTCGAATTTGTCAAAATGAATGATTTTTTTTCGAAGAAACCTATCACTGCTTCATAGTTTGTAGATAAGTCGCACTGTTTAGACAGG
Source organism: Ametastegia equiseti (assembly GCA_963989295.1). Taxonomy (NCBI): domain Eukaryota; kingdom Metazoa; phylum Arthropoda; class Insecta; order Hymenoptera; family Tenthredinidae; genus Ametastegia; species Ametastegia equiseti. The sequence continues at coordinate 17,176,083 of OZ022389.1, read as the reverse complement.
ACATTTTTTAGAAATCACTCACTTTTCGTTTTCAGTGATACTTCGTGCTCCGATCAATGACTAAAAAACCTCGTAGGTACTTGAAACGAAAAACTTCAGATACAGAATTTCGTGCTATTCAAGTCAACTGTTTGAAAAACTTTTTTTTCGGTAATGTCTGCCACTTCAAACTAGTTTTTAACGCGAATAATCCTCAGAAATCGGTTTATCGAAAGAGACAAAAAAAAAAAATGACGAATCATGGTAGACTACTCCACACAAACGCACGCGTAGTAATGATATGGTTGAAAAACTGGTATTGTAGGGCGAAATAGGATTTTTTGGAGTTCACGACTTCACTATGGTATGAGTCACGCGACACGTGCGCTGGTATACTTTCACTACACAGAGTGTTTTTCGAGCTCATGCGCGAGTTTTCAAACTAATCAAGAAAAAATTATACAAATCATGAAACTTAAGACCGAAGAAAGACATTTGCTAGAACCAAAACCAGAAAAACGAAAAAATAACCCCAAACTTGATATAAACAGATGAAAACGTTGCATCAGGTACGACTTAACATCAATTCCCACTTGTACACGAACAACTCCTGAAATACCAAGTCCAACTCCGCATCATACGATCGTTTCACATTTTGCCTGAATGTTGAACTGAATGAAAAAAAAAAGTACCTCTCGGTTATTGTTATTTTTCGAAAACCTAAAAAACACCTCAACCTATAACGTAAAAGAAGTTTTAGCATCTCTTGGCCAGTGAGAACAGCTGCGAGATTTATCCAAGCCTCGAAGGCTCGAGAGCTACCGTCAGTTCACAATTGCAGGTGTCCGGTTTATAAGTTGATCGGTGGTCGTGGTCGCTCACAGGTATAGAGCGAGATAGGTAAAGGTAGCCCCAAGTTAGGTAGCGACGATGTAGGTAGGTAAGTAGGAAGCACAGCCTCGAGAGCAGTTAGTGTATATAAATATACATTTACGTAGTTCCTAAGACCCAAAGTATACGTACTCGTATAGTATGAATACCTTTAGAAAATGAATACCTGACGTACCAACCGAGATCAAGATCAATAAAATCGCTCCTTTTTTTGACGATCGATGGCTGTTGTTGTTTAACTTGGTCACAGAGTAAATGGACAAATACGCATAACACGCGGAGTTCAGGCGCTCTTTATGCATCCCGCCCCAGAAACGAAAAAGACAAAAACCAGAAGAAAAATCAAAACACAAGAATAAGGCAAATATTGGATCTTAGGCCAATCATGTAGACGACTTAAGCTGAATCTATTACACCGATAAGTAGGTATTATTATACCTCCTAAGAAAAACGAAGCAAGAAAGTTGTACTAATTTGTTGGAAAAAAAACTAAGGCAAAAAATAGTCATAGCAATAATGATGATAATAATAATAATGATGATAATAATAATAACGAGGTTTGCGGTAAATGGGACCTTTTGTCTTGCGCGGTGTGGTCGCGTGAGGAGAAAATTTGTTATTAGCCAAATTTTTCGAGTCGTTCATGAATTCGGGCATAAGTCTGCGGCTATGAATCTTGTCGGTGACTGAATGCTTCTTGTGAACTGAGCCTAAACTCGAATGCCAAGCGAATTGCCCGAAGGATTAATCGAGGAGGCAAGTTTTAGCCGCTTAAAGCAGCGGTTCTCAATCATTCTCGAGTTACACTCTGTAATAACTACCCACCCATATCCTCATAGTCAGTCTAATAAATTTGCTGTGAATAATCGTTAGTATTTGCTTGTCGAAATAATACTCGTTTCCTTTAAAATTTTGAATACGTATATCTCGGGGGTTGAATTATAATCATAATAATAACAATAATCATAATAATAATAATTAGACGGTTGGGTTAAACTTGAATTCGAAGAAAAAGTGTTCTATGCAACTGTGTGTATGTGTGTGTAAGGTTCTACACAGATCGAGTTGCATCGCGACTCAGAGGCTGAGATTCCGTTCAAGCTATACGGTTTATTATCCTGGTATCGGTTCCCTATACCCAACCCTATAACGAATCCATAACAAATAATAACCTCGGCGCTGTGATGATTCCAATGAGGTTTTGAGCCCATAGAGAATATTGAAAATATAATAAAACAAAACGTTGCATAACGACGAACGTAACAGGGATGAGCGGGGTTAGGGGAGGTCAGGTTTATTCGATGACCCATGGAACTGGACTAGCTGAGCCTGGATTGAAAAAACTTGTACAACTAGATAAAAAAAAGATAGAAAAAAAAACCATTGAAGATTAGAATCCTAAGAGTTGAACTACATATTCGATCAATTTTCATTTAACTATCAACTATCGACCGTCAGCATGGCGTTCACTTTCGGCGAGTTATCGAAATTCTACCCCCTGAAGATTTCATTTCGTAATTTCAACCGTCAGGTCTCTTGCATGAACGACCGTTCCTGTCGTTTCAGAATGTTTTTTGAATAACCGAGAAAGATTGTTCGTCAAAGAATTTTCGAAAAACGTTGTAGAATTTCTCTTTCATATTTCTAATACCTACTTGAACTTTTTAGGTGTCAACACGTCACACCGCGGAATGAGGCTCAGTAATCAAACTTGAAAGATCATGAATACCTCCTGCCCAGAATTTATTGGTACGGTTTGTGAAATTTAAGATTCTCCAACTTTTCCAGGTATTCCAACCTAAGAATAGTGCGTTTCCAGATGTTTAGAAAAATATTCAACATCTAAGAATCGCGATTTTTTTATAGTCTCAATCATCGCGTACAGACAACAACTAATTCCCTGAAAATTAGCAAAAACACAAACTGGTTTTTCGGTTAATATTGCATTACAATTCAGATAAAAACTTATTCCATTATTCTCTGAGACATAAAAATCCAGTCGTTTTAACAGAATCCCCTGACTTTTCTATAGGTTTTCCCGGTGCATATCATCAACACTACTACTTTGACAAGGAAAAGGAAGAAAGCAGGTGAATCTGTATACGATGAAACAGATCAAGAGGAGCAGGAGCAGAAGTAAAAGTAGGAGAGTAGGAGTAGGAGTAGCTAGTTATACCTTCGCTAACTTCAATGGCTGCCTAATTCGGCGAATTTATTGATTCACAACACCGATGGACTTGCAGAGTCTGCTGACTCATAGTCGTATAGCTAGCGTTAACCCGGCTCGAGTGGATACACACGTATGTAACCCGTAAGTTGAGGATAGGTACATACAAGTCTACAACATCAATGCACGTAGGTACACGTTGTTCGAAATTTCATTTTCAAATTATTCCAAGGATGCATGTGATGTGAAGCGATTGATATACATATACTTTGTGCCCATATGAAACTAGACCAATCGAATGATTGAATCTTAGGACACATTACGTGAAATATCACATGTAACAATAAGAGAAGAACTTTAATGAACTGCTGTTTGAATTCTAAGACGAGTATGAGGGAACTTCACGTGACGATATGTTAAAATTTGGAGTACATTCTCCTCCGTTCAATTAATCTAGGGATAAAATTCATAATCCGTTGTTTATCTTGGATATTAGGCATAGAAACGTAAGATCAAAACCATTGACATTTTTTAGAAATTAATTCCTAAGATGAAATATGTAGACATTATAACGTACTGGTATGTGAATTTCATCAATTTTTGTGTTTTAAATTTCATAAGGTTGAAGTTGTCGTAACGTTAACGGTAACAAAATGACCGGAAAAAATTCTTTACATCGTGACTTGAACGGTTCAAAGCCACCAAAATACAGTGGATAATTTTTCAAAGTGAGTGAAACACACCAATTTCGTCAATTTTGCATATCTAACACCATTTCAGTAATGAAATCGTGAATTTCTTTCAGAAAAATCTGTTTAAACATCAACGTTACGAACTTCAACTTCATTAAATTTCGAGATATTGGAACCGGTGTGTTCCTCTTTTCTCGCATGACAAAAATCCCACCTTATATAGAAACGATTGGCTTTTCAGGTTTTTTACCCCCGTACATCGATAACCGTGTTAGTAGCGTTCGTGTTATGCTTTAGATGTATAGGTACATACGTAAAATACACGGTATATGTATAAAAGCAAGTGATCACCAGCTGTGGTTAACACGAGGTTGCTTGTATCAGGATACACGTAAAAATCGATAAGTACCGAAACTGCGATGAGGCTGTAGCGAACGGAAGGAGAGAAAGAGAGAGAGAGAGAGAGAGAGAGAGAGAGAGAGAGAGAGAGAAATAGAGAGACAAAGGCGGTTTAGGTCGTCAAAATCGACGACCAAATATGGCTGCTCACCACTGCATAGCAGCCATATTATATCCCCCAGCGATATGAGCAACGAGTGTTAAACAAATCGTGTCCCGATCGTGTCACTCCGCCATGCCGTCTGCACTCGGCCGTTAAATTGCAATTTCTCATTGCAAGGTGTGCAAAAATTGGCCCAATAACACCATCATCAATTATTTCACACCAAGCCATTAATTATTTTTTCTTTTGTTTACAGATTTTCATCTTATTTCATTTTTCAATTGCAATCGATTCCAGGCACAAGTGGTGCAGGGCGAGTAATGACACATTCATACAATTCTTCCTGTGATTCCCCAATATCATAAGGAGTGTTTTTTTCAATTGTTTTTTTTCTGCAATTTAGATTAGAATGTGTAGAAAAATAAACAAATAAATGACCAAATAAAAATCTGAGAGTGAGAAACGTGGCGAAAGAAAAATTTCGCTTAGTCATTACGCCACTTACATCGGTGGGTAATCGATATTGTACAAAATTCAAAAGAAACAAAAATGGAATAAAAATGTGAAAAATTTTTCTATATGAAGTTACTTCTTACTAAAACGAATTTGGAACACGTTACAGTAGCAAAATGGAGGGACACTGCCTCTGCCTGCCCCTCGTACTTCGCTATACCTCCTCCATTCCGACCCTTCGATTCGACGCGTCACGACGTATTCACCCAACCTAACCCAATTAAACCTGGGCAATCGATAGCTTTCCAAAGCTGCATGTATACATATATATATATACTATATTTGCTTGTCCGAATCGCGCGTTGCTGGGTGTAAAAAAATGTCGCAAAACGTAACGGGGCTAGTTTAATTGAAAATATTTTTCGCTATTCGATGAAACTTTTTAAAGCCAATATATATATGATACATATACCCTGCATAGTTCGTTTCTATTGATTATCGATTATCAGCACACTCGGGTATCGTAACATATACCTATCCGAATATTATTTCATCGCAAATGGACGACACCTTAATAATTGTTAAAATAAAATTAGAAACACTTTTCGCCCTATCGCAATGAGTCAATTAAAAAGAACGATGTATCCTACAATTACAAATTTTCTTCATTCATCCCATTCGTTGATTCATTGATTTTTTTTATCATGTAACGACAAACGTCTGAAACACAACGTACGACCTGCCCCTTGATTTAGCGACTATTGTATACTCGTGTCGTTATTGATGTAATATAAATTCGAAAGAGGTAAACATTTGTTAGAAAATCAATCCCGAACATTATAATACTTTCTATACAAATTCTACGCGTGTATACAACGAGCTTTGTACCCCTCCGAGACACAACGAGCCTATTTCAGTGAACCGTCTGTTCAAATATGCCTCCACCTTGTCTACACTATACTCTAGATGGTTTAACAAATGACTCCCAGTTTGTATACACCTATGCATATCAATGTGTACGTATATAAATAAACGATATAAGTATACGCGTGCTGTATGTAATATGGAAATATGAATGATAATTTGATCGGCAATTAAATAAACCGCATCATCGTTCCGCACGTGAGTATCAATAATCATCTCTGGATGATATATAAGTAAGTATACGTATTTATCCATGCCGTGAATTGAAATGACGAAATAGAATCCAAAGACCAACTTTAAGCAGTTGGCAAACAGCTTGTATCTTAAGAAGCTAAAAATAATTGTCAATTTTGTCCATTGTCGAACTCGAGACACAAGAACCAAGGTAATTACGTCAAGATGCATCTACATCGAGCAATACATACATGAATACACACATGGCATCGAAAGAGTACCGAGTAGTAATTACTAGATAAATTCAGGCAGGCGAAGGGTGAGAGTTTTCAAAATAATTCACATACGTAGGTACATACAACGAGGGGTTTTTAATTTTCCAATAAAACAAACAAACAAACAAGCAAGTCAGCAAAAAACATACGTCAATTATTTCCATGTTTTTGGGAATGCATTCAATACCGAGTAGAATATATTGAATAATAAACACGACCGCAAGACCGAAAACCGGTTAACAAATTACAGAAAACGATCCAGACTATAACGATGAGTTACTTTCGAAAAACCAGTATAATTAATTGCTTCACTCTCGCCCCCTCGACACGTAAATAATTACCTATAGAATTTTATTCTCCCTTCTTCTGGAATTTAATCAACTTTCGTATGATAATGTACAAGAAACAGATAATAAATCAACTTCGCGAATATATTTTACGATTGTTTGTTCTCTTTCTAATGCAACGCATACCGATCAACAAATTTTTAATGCATTTTTTTCATTCACGTTTTTCCGTAAAACAACAACAACAAAAATAATAATAGTACCAATCTTAATAATAATTCAAAAAACAACGAGTTTGGACTATAATTTGGAACCGTCAAGGCCGTGTTCTCTAGTAGCGGTCAATCGACATGGCTTAGCGATTCTAAAGTACCGACAAAAATAACGGTATGTAAATATGTCAGAATAGATTTGAGTCCGTGGATATAAAATGCAACGACGAACAATATCCATGTATGATAGATTCGCGTTTGAGGGGCGGAAAAAAAAAGGAATGAAAAAAAAAACGGTACAGGGAAATCATTAGACCATGTGCTAAAAGCGTGTAAAACCCCAGGCTTCGAGATGGTTGAACGGCGATACGGCAACGGTGTGTTCGAAATTCAAACCCCTTGAGATATTCAACCAGCTGGTTCATTGTCGGTTACTTTTTTTTTCTACTTCTTCTCTCTCTTTCGCTCTTTCTCGTGTAGGTTTTCGGTTACTTGAATTTCGGCGATCTGAAACCCGCAGCTGCAAGCTGAACGAATTTTATTTATATAATACGGATAATTATTTATCGATCTATAACTTCGTATGGGGTTTTAATTCGCAGCGTTGATATAACGCGATAAAATTATCAGAATAAATCAAATTGACTGTTTGATGACAGAAACGTATAATTAGAATCGCAAAATACGCGAGACATGTTCATACATGTATATGATGTTTAACTTAATTCGGAAAGTTATTCACCATATTTTATATTTTGTTTTTCGAAACATTCAAATCCTGACGAAGACAAGACTTTTTTTGGCGATCATTTCATCAATGGCGTGACCGTTATAAACATCAGGCTCTAATTACAAATCTGATTGGATATTTTGCGAAAATATTCCGATCGATTCGAGTCAACGAGGTGAAAGAAGAAAGTGGAATTTGCAGTCCAACGTTTCTACGACATGTTTTTATTTGAATGAGTAATTGAACATTACGACGATTTTCTATGACGATATGTGAAGTAGGGAAGATAGTATGAATATAAAAATGGAGAAAGAAAAGAAGACATAGCTAACGTGATCGTCAACCTGTGCAGATCTGAAATCAAGCCGTTGTTGTTATGCCTAAAACAAGACGATTCAAAAACTAAATTCTACTTTATTTCACCTACAAGGCCCTGCTGTAGCATCCAACTCTCTAGATGGATATAAAAAAAAGCGATTCTTGAATAAGGTTCAGTATAGTAGGTATACGATGTAAAATTTCGAGGGACCGAATCGACCAGCACTCTCTGCTCCTTCGGGTTTCTATACAGAGAGGAAAAGGCAGAAGAAGAAGAAGAAGAATACGACGAAGACGAAGAAGAATCCCGAGGAAGGAATCCTATATAGATATACATACACTTATACACGTACATGAGGTACGTATCTCGGTCTTTACTTTGCCGAGCGGCGGAACGGGTTTGAGGAAGAATGTCCGTCCGGGGCTGGTGGGTTTTTAACGCGTGCAGAATTAGAGTGAGACATAATGCTCTCGAGCCTTCGTTCCTTCGTTCGTTCACTCGCTCTCTCGCTCTTTCAAGAGTGGAATGGGAATGGGAATGGGAATTCGTCGTAGTCGTCGACGTCCTATCTACAGTGGCGATTTCCAAGCCGTATAGCCCGCACCACAGTTCTCCATAACGCTTACTTACGCTCACCAGAAAGCAAATATATATTCAAGAAGCCAAGCTAAAACCGCTCAATAATCTCGCGTTATCCCAGAAAAAAAAAAGGAAAAAAAAAACAACTAACAATCAATTCCTTCTTTCTCCTCACAGTAATTACAACGCATGTATAACAATTCCTCATCGTTTATATAATATAATATAGCTGAACTGTTCCGAAGTAAACGTTCATCGTTATTTCACACGTGTCTAGTACACTAAAATAAACTATATCAATTACGCGAATCGGAACAGAGAATCAGCAATCTTTTGGAACTAATACGACGACTACTATATACGATGACGGCAGTGCGGCGATTCGTGTTGCCGGTACTCGCGCAGCTTTTGCCCGTACGTAGGTACCTACCTACCTACCTATATCCGTATACGAATGTATGCGCGTTTTTACGTGCCTCGTACAGAAGCGAGCGAGAAGAGGTACGAGAGGGGTAGAGGCAGGGGCAGAGGATTAAAGTGAGCAAACGAGCGAGAGATAGAAAGAGAAAGAGAGAGAGAGGAAGGAAGGGAGGGAGCGAATGAGTAAACGAACGCGAGTGAGCGAGTCAGCAAATGAGACGGACGCGACTCGACGCGACCCGACCACTGACCGTTGATGCGAGTGATATCGAAGGCTTCGTTGTACTTTTATGTAAGCGAGTGCTGGCCCGAGCATCAGCGCAAGCGAGTAGATATATATACATATAATATGTATAAAGAGTACGACTAGCGAACCTCTTCTCGAGTAAGTAGATAGAAAAGAGGTGTATGTACGTATGTATGTACGAAAGAACCCAAGCGAACAAGCAAACGAACGTTCGTCTGAATGTATAGTTTACGCACACTTGGGGGGAGGGTGATCCTTGGTATTGGTGTATTTTAACTCTTCGTGCGTAGGTACGGTATGCCTTACTATATCTGTGACAATGAGCGCGTGTGCGCGCTCGACAGAGAAAGAGAGAGAGAGAGAGAGAGAGAGAGAGAGCGAGATCGAGAGAACCTCCTCCATCCATCGCCCGTGCTGCTTGAGCCAAGCCCAAGCATCAAAGGTGCGTCACGTACAAAAATATGCGTGGTTCGTGGACGACGACGCGTTACTGCGACAAAGACAGAAACAGAAAAAGGGAAACACACCAAGGGAAAAAGAGAAAGAGAGAGAGAGAGACAGAACGGGAACGTTCCCCCCAAGCTCCCGCACAATTATAACCACGATATTATAATCATTATCATTATTATTATTATCTTTTAATTATATACACAGGTAAGACGAATACGGTAGTAAGTATAATAATTCGTTGACAATCAGAACGAGGATTCCAGGATCGTAAAGCGTGCGTATTACCGAACTTGGGATATTATTTTTTCATCTTGTATAGCATATATTTGTACATACATTATACGTACGTATGCTTACAACACGGAAATACGGAATTTATTCAACTCTCCTGTAAACCGCGTGAGTAATGATGATGATATGACAATAAGAATAATAATAATAATGATAATAATAATAACAATAACAATAATAATAACAATTCAACGCGGATACAAATACACTGATTCGTCTAGTTCATATCATTGAGCGAAAAGAAATTTTCCTCCTGAGAGTATGTACCATGAATTCTCGCGAATTGATCAACATTTATTTACCTGAATTTTATTCACCGGCCAATGATCCCAATCTCCTCGGATATATGCGTATCGTGTCTCTTGTTGAATATGAACAGGTTTTTAATCTTGTGTTTTTTTGTTTTTTTTTTTCTTCAGAGAGTATTCATTCCTTGGCAAATCCACGGTTTTCACATATTCATGTATTATTATATTATCAACAACGTATATTAATAATTGATAGAACAAACACTGTAAAATATCATCGGGGTTTATTGAACAAACCCGCGATTATTAAAATACACACACACACACAGACACAGATACACAGAGAGAGGAACACACACGTAAATGAATTAAGAGCGTAGAAACAGTGAGGTTAACTTGGAGACTAACAAGAGACGACGACTACTTGATCAGACTCACCGGCACTCGACCGACACTCACTATGTACTCGAGAACCGAACGCGATTATAGACGGACGCGAACTCAGGAACGACCGAAACGCAACGAAACTTTTTACACGGGCTCACTTTAACGCCGGACCAAATATCTCAGCCCCCCGCGGCTATATCGCTTCTCCTCGTCAACGACCTGCGTATGTATGTATGTACCTAGGTATGTCGTATGTATCGTACGAAGGGCTTGGCTCGTTTTCTCAACAGTGAGAGAGAGACTCTGGCTCTGCTCTGCTTCAGACTGCGGCTACTAAACTGCGACTGACTACTACTAGTCGGTTGGTTCCCTGGCTGACTGGCTGGTTCGTTGGTTGGCTGGCTGGCAGGCTGGCAGTACTCGCGATCACTCGTTCCAGATTTCAACGCTTGCCTCTCTGCCTCTATATACCTACGTAAGTATATACGAGAGGCACACGCTGTCGCTGGTTAGCGTTTTCTAACCGTCGTCCACATGCATACATACATACATATATATATATGCGTCAGTTCACCGGCCACGTCACTTTTCGCCTACGAGGAATCGGCCCCGATTTAATCCTCACCTACTCGCATTTAGTGTTCGATTTTTCTTACAATAATTTTAGTCTTTTCGTTGTTTGGCACTTTGATTTGCAACGATAATAATTAAACCGCAGATAGACAGCCGCACGCGACTTCTTTTACACATAACTTTGACGTAGAACGTGGTATAGATAGTAGCCGTGAGGTCTGATAACTAGTAGTTTTCGATAATCAAACGTATGAGTTTATTGCCAGCGATATTCGGACGACCGATCCGGTCCGAGTTCGTCTCGCACTGTCTCGGGGCGTAATTCTTACCGCGCTCCGAACAAAGAAGACCTTTTTACTGACTGAGCCGAGCACGGCACAGCCTGGGCCTCTCTACGTCAGGCACTCTCTGGCGGCACACGCATACCGCCTCTCGTCCCCCCCTTGCCTCGCGCCTCTGCCTCTGCTATGGCTCGCCCGACACGCGATGTTCGTGTTGCTGTAGGTTGGTATGTACCTTGAGTGCGAGGTCAATATATATGACGAATAAGACTGAAACACCACCATCGGCGGTAGTTACAATTGTGCGATAATCATTTTCTCATTTATCTCCAATCGATCAGCTGTTTCTTCTTTTCTCTTTTACGATTATTGTTATTGTCCGCACCTGTACTAAACTTCGATTCGACGTTATATCTCGTCTACGTAAGTAGAAATCAAGAGATGAATTGCAGGTAAAAAAAAAACAATCACTGATGATCCTGTCAAAAGTTGTTGAGGAAAAACGTCAAAGTCACATACACACACGCACGCTTTGAATAACTGATATACATATATCTCTGTGTATGACATGCACACAAGTATGTATGTATATATGTAGGTATATATATGTATACAACGACCACGTGGAGGCACACTAACGTTTCTCACACATTCATAAGACACACCTACACACGCGCAGACAGACTTGTCCCCCACGTGCTCGATTACGCAACGTGACCGATAACTGTAGTACTACCGCTACACCGGCGGCGAAAATTTAAACGCGAGAAACAACAGGGAAACAAGGAAATATTCAAGAGAGAATCACCAGCCCAGAAGCCCGTCTTTAGCTCGCCGGTGCCTATTCACGAGTGTTGTGCATTGCACACACAAGATGGTCGCTCGACTCGCCCGTTTCGTTCGTTCTCTCGTTCGTTCGTTCGTTCATTCCCCGTCCCCTGCTCTGGTCTGCTTGCTTGCTTGGTTGCTTGGCTATCCGCCTGCCTGCCTGCTTCGTTTGCTCGAGCCTTCGGTTCCACCGTCGTGCTAGCGGCAGTTGGGCTCACCTCCCCGCGGTCCCCACCATTACCCGTCCCTCCTCAGCCGTCGTCCCGGGTGTCCCCCCCCCCCCTCCACCCTCCTGCAGCCGTTTCCCTCCTCATTCGGTCTCTTCGGTCGCCTCGCTTCGATGTAGGTGACGGTGTACCTATATCTGTGTGTTAAACTCTGTGTCTTCGGTATGCCGTGTGCGTGCCTCGTTGGCTCTCGTCGCAGAGAACAGTCTGTGTACGTGTGATTTACGGAGGATTTGAAACTTGTGAAAAATGAACGGATCCTTATTATTCTGTTATTGTTGTTTTTCTTATTGCTTTATACTCGTTTGTTTTAGGTTCTTTTTTTTTGCGTTTTTTTTTTTTTTTCATTTTGTTCATGAAGCCGAATAGATAGCTAGTAGAGAATATTGCAGTTTCGGTTCGGTAGGTGAGACATGCAGAGAGAGACACGCACACATACATGTGATAGCGATGATACTTGTGTGTGAGAAAAGTTCGCCTCGAGACCGCAAGGCAAGTAAATAACGATTCGAGAATTCGACCGGGGTGCATTCCTACGTTGCCGACGCGTCTGATCGAAGACCCGCGGCGTCCAAAAACCAGCTTGTTCTCTGCTCCCTCCCCTCTCCTCCCCTTCCTGCTCCTAACCTAAACCTCTTGCGCCTGCAGTTAGTTTATTGGAGCGTTTTAAATCGGCGTCGTAATAATTGGGACACTGTCAAGGTCAGCGGTTTCGTTAATCTCAAAGCGGCAGTTATTATCTATCGCGCTTAACTCGAATCTCTCTCTCTCTCTCTCTCTCTCTCTCTCTCTCTCTCTCTCTCTCTCTCTCTCTCTCTCTCTTTCTCTCTGTCTTTCTCTCTCTTTTTGTCTCCCGCGTTTATACATACATATATGCAATACATTACGAGAGAGGCTATCTATACATATATTCGCTGTAGATTGTAGAACGCGCGACGCTGTTGTAATTAATAGCAGCTGATGGATAAGAATTGACAAAATCTTACGCTTCAGAGCCGTTTCAGTTCCGAGTATAACCGAAGTATACATATAGTACCTATGTGGGGCGACGAAAAAGGGCGAGATAACCAACGAGAAACTAGCTTGAACTCCGAGGCGCTATAAATGCGAACGAGTACATATATCTCCGCCGATCGTTATCCTCGCCAGAATAAGCGTCAGCGAATCCATGAGGATTGTTATTTCGTTTTTAGGATCCTGCAGCAACCTATAGCCGGTGTAATCTGGAACCGTTCAACGAACCGAACGGAGTTTTTCGAACGGGTATTGCCCGTTCGCCTAATCGCGGGAAGCGAAAGTGCCGATGATCACCCCCCCCCCCCCCCCCCCCCCCCCCCCCGCATTTCCGGCAGATGCAATTCGATGCTAATTTTTCCGCAATTCACATCCCATAAGGTGATTTTATTCTGGCTCGAGGTTTGGCATTGTAGACTGACTCTAAATCCAGATAAACAGGCTCTAGACTCTGATTCTTGAGGCCTGTTCGTTGCTCTTACACTCAGCTACACTTTTCACATTTGTGTAGAAATGGACCAACCAGGAATCAGATTTTCTACACTAGTGTAGAAAGTGTAGATAAGTGTAAGAGCAACGAACAGGCCTCATGACTGACTGACTCTAGAGATCGGTCTTTTGAGAACTAGGGTCTATTTTCTACCCAATGGACAAATCTGTGCATAAATATACATTCCGGAAGAAGAGGAGTCATTTTCTTGATGAGATAGTAAAAAAAGACTGCGCGTGTCTCGCGTAGATCGTTTATTTATCTCGGCATGAGTCGCTTGATTTGCACACGAAGGTATTATACGAGCCGAATTAACTTACGTTTATCGCAGTTTTTGACAATGACTTGTACCTTTTGCCGAATCTACCAACGTATACATGTATATAGGTATGGTATATTACGTATAATACAATAACGTGTAATATCGTTTTTCAGCGTAACGCCCAACGCGATTTGATACCGCGAACGAAGCAGAAGCCAACGGGCGGCTCCCTCTACCCGGCCATCATCATCCCCCCGCTAGTTCAGAACGACGCCCGCACCTCGGTCGGGTCGACTCCTCGTTCCATTCCGTATTATATGTACCTTTTGCTCAGCTCAGCTCGACTCGACTCGACTCAACTCGGCTTGGTTTGGCTTGGCTTGGCTTGGTTTTACCCTGCTGGCTTGGCCTGGGCTGTCTCCTCCGTCCGCGTCGACCGTTGCTCTCCTCCTCTCCCCCTCCCCCCCTAATACCAATTCCCCTTTGCTTTGGATGGAACGCGCGACTCCGCGCTTCGACCGACGGGTACTACATACACACTAGTATACACTCATTTCATACACACACTCGCTTTCTCTCTTTTTCTCTCTTTTTCTCTTTTGCGGGAAAAGGAGGGGCGCTCGCTTGCTCGCTCGCTCACACTACATACAACTCGCAAGCTTCGTCGAGCCAGACCTTCTCCCGTTTTTCTCCCCACAGCGGGGGCCTCGCGCGGGGCGGTGGTGGCTGTGGCTCCCTATATTACCCGTCGTCCCCCGCGCGACGCAACCAAGCAAGCAAGCAAGCAACCAAGCAGGCCTAGCTAGGCTAGCTTATAGCGAACGAGCGTCACGACAGCAGCGATTATCTTTTGTCCGATCGGTGCGCGCGGTGGTGCGCTGCTCTTGCCCGACCTGCGTTCCGTTGTTTTCTGTTTGGTATTCTTTAGTCTATTGATGCTTTTCTCAAGGAATCCACCTTACGCATCCCTAACATCTCGCTATAAAATACACGCCTAAACACACCTATTGTCCACATCAAGAGTCTTCAAGAAATTCCCGCTCTTTTTTCAAGTAAATAATAGTAATTAAAAGATTCGAGAATTTATCTGAACCTTCCCATCTACCTACCCATCCACGTGGGGAAGAAAATTCGACACTTTTTATGTTCACGTCTGTATTTTCTTGTTGTTTATTGTTAATTGCAGGTATAAATACTATTAAATGTATACCTGCGCGACTTTAATCTATCGATTACGTCATGGGTCAACGGTTCTTATAGCTACGATTAATACGCGTTTTAAATTTCAACTCAATTTATACCCACGAGATCGGATCAGATCCGATCAGATCGGGTTCTTCTTCTTCTCTCTCTCTCTCTCTCTCTCTCTCTCTCTCTCTCTTTCTTTCTGCGCAATTCCGCTGAACTATCTATACATACATCGTTTACAACCGATCTTGTGAATTATATGTTTCATTTACAGTGTTCTTTCCTTCTTCTTCTTCTCTCAACTCCTCGCCACGTACATCGCACAGTTTTCCCATAACGGTTTGAGATTTGCATTCCTACGGACGAGAGGTTATACTCATTTCCTCACGATAGCCCGTTTCTCATTCTTCTATAATCTAGATCGTCGCTCATAGAACCGTGCGGTTGGTCGATATTGAAGGATTTCCTTTTTACAAGTCGGTTAATCGTGCCTGTGAATTAGTACCATGATGTACACCAACGCGTAGATGAAAGTCGAGCAGAACGAGGACGTTCGTGGAAAATCTTCGATTATACTCCCTATAGTTATCGCAAACGAAACTTTTCTCAGCAGCACGGAACATCATCTATGGATTTGTTATCTTTCGATAATCGTAACAGAATTCTTTTTTATCTCAACAGGTGCAGCGGGAACATGACACGATTTTGTTAAATTGTTCACGGTAAAAAAAAGTATAGGCGCATTAGCCATCGTATTGCTGGAATAGCAACGACAAGAAAAATATGGCTGCTTACGCCTTACTGCCATACGCATCTCTGTTGCTACAGAATTCTATTTTGGAATAGTCGAACATTTGCCTAAGATAGTCAAAACGTTAGCTCGAAACAAGCATATTTTTTGTCCTTCCTAGGTAGTATATGGCTAATGCGCCTTATATACTTTTTTTCCGTGTTAAAACGACAGGTGAAATTCAATATGGCAATCGGTTTTGGGTTCTATAGATGAAGAGATAATTGTTCGAATAAAAGTTATACGGAAACTGATGATAATTATGTCATGATGAAATATTTTCAGCCCATCATCAACCCTGTCTTCATCAACGCCGGAAATATACACCTCAAAAAATTGTCGTTTGCCAAAGATGGCGAATTCCGTCAAGCCGGGAACCTCTAAGCTTCCCATATTATCCGATAATGCAGCAATGATGTGGCTTGGAGGATTCGGCTGAAACGCGAATACGCAGCTCATGTTCAGTAATGCCAGTGGAAACGTATGATTCCAAAAGTAAACCGCATCCGCCTGGTATTCCGGCTACTCAAATCGCTTTTACTCATATCATACGAAGCCTTCGCCAAGACTATAGTAACAGCGCTCAGGGAATAAATATAGCGTTTGATTTGCCCTGAGTATATTCCCCGGCAGCTGCAAAAAGAAGAAAATTTCATTCCAGGACAAGCCTGTCGAGTCACTGAGTAGATGGCATCTCATTAATAGCTGGAATCAGCACATCCTCGTCTCACCAGACTCTCATCTACATACATATCATGTTACATGTATAATATACAGTTCTGTCTTTGCTCTACAGCGTAATGTGTAATGAAAAACCTATGGAAAGTATGTTACACCTTCAAGGATATGGGTCCACAACGTGATGTAACATGGCTGCAAATGTACATACATATGTTTCGATATACTAAGAAGTTGAAAAGAAAATATTTTCACCAGGAAACGAAAAGCGATATTTTCGCAAGTGTATATAGGATGTATACCGCGCTGAGGTTTACTCACATCATGCCAACGAGTATGTCTATTCATAGATTTTTTTTTTTCTGTTTCTCTGTTTTTTTTTTCTTCTTCTTCTCTTCAACTCCCTCTTTTATCTTCGGTTCAAGAATAGAAAAGGTCAGTGCCACCGAGCTGGTAAGTATATTATGTGTACCGAAGCGAGAAGTTGGACTATAGCGGAGGAAGCCGATAATTGTACCACCTACCAATCGAGTCTCTTAGATTTACGGAGGCACTTTTTTAGCTCCACATTACTTATTTATTTTTCACTACTAAACCTTGAATATATAACTAAATTCTTTTCAAACAATATTCTATTAGCTAATCTAATTTCTATGCTAAATGTATCAATTTGTACAAAAAATTGGATTCTAATATAAATGAAGGAATAAAAATTATTAGCAACTCTATACACAATCTCATTTATTGCGCACCTTTTGCCTCTTTCCTTTGAAATACCCATTTATCTGATCTTCTACCAAACATTTGATTTCATTATTCGTTCTTCGTATCACTCAATATCGTGCCATGTATCATGTACGAGAGTTATTGGTTCCGACTGAATCATCGCGCTGGCTGCTGGCCGAACTTCCCGCGATTTCGGACCAACGACACAAGAGATGGGAAACGGTCGTTTCAACGGATGAGAGTGTCCATCATGGACTGGTCCATACCCAATGCCGCATATACAATATGAACACACGCCCTAATATCGCAGTGAACGTACATAAGTGCACGTGCGTGCGTCATCCGTATGTACATATAAACGGATGGGAATATAATACCGCATACTATACGTGCGCTCTAGGTAGATATACCTACACTTATGTCGAGTCTACGCAGTGCGCCAAGCCCGGCCAGCCCCTGGCGTAGCCTTTTAAGTTTTACGTGATCATGTAGCGTATCTATGTTGGTGATTATACATGTACGCTTGTATAAATATATGGATGTATGATGGCGTATATAAAGTGTACAGTGAGTGGCGCGGGGACGCCGTCACCTAACTGGATAATTCCTGGAAATCTTTGACACTTTGTGATTCGTCGAGTGACGTGGTTAAGTGGTAACTAACGAGGCTTTTCATATGTACGTGTAAAATCATGTATTTACCGGCTGTGTATAATAACACGTACTATACAGTTACATAGATTTTTAACAAGGATATTCTAGTATCTGTTCTATGTTGGTCAACACTTTTATCACCATTTGTTTTTCCTCTCTTTACTTTCTATCGTTGAAAGTACAGCAAAGTATTTGTTTCGTGTGTAAAACGATTTTTGTCAATTCCAAAAATTCTTGGCTTTCCGATCTCTCGGCGCACACAACATGATTCTGAACATACGTTGGTCAGTCCGAAATAGAAATAAAAAGGGAGAATTTTTCTGGAGAACGGCGGGACAAAAAAATTTCAAACTTTACAGGATCATAGCTTGGGGGATAACGGTGAAAAATTACCGTCTCCCATTGAGTTTGACCGACTGGTTCCGTCGCAGAAAGTCATAACGTCTAAATCGACCAGAAAAAAGAGTGAGAGAAACCGGAACTGTATTGAGTTGATGAAAAGTCCATGCGCAACCCAGTCAATGATTTGGAAAATTTTATTAATATCTCCATACTATAAGCTCTGAATCTCAATTGTAAAACAAACAGAATTTTACAGGTTAAAATTCGTTCAGATCCGAAGAACTGTGTGTAAACGCAAGCCGTAACGGTGGTGTAGACGATATAATTATCACGAAAACCCGAATAACGCGAGGATCGATAAAGCGATAGGTACGTGATGGTGGGAAGAATCGCGTGTCTCTTTCCCACTAGAGAAAATACAATAATTCCGTGAACTGTCGCCCTGCGATGTAGGTACGTCCCATTGTAGGCTCACGATTCGGGTATATCCGTATAGCCGTATAACGGTTATCGCGCGAGGCGATATTTATTGGAGAATCAGAGATAAAAATTTGAGACATTTTGCCTTCGGTTATATCATCCGTACACATCAGAAAAACGATTCAGGTGTATAATTCCTCCACCTGATATACAGGCAAGCGAATAATTCTCCTCATTGCTGAAAATCATTTACTAGGGGGTCTTTTTTGACCATCCATTTCCTGGTTCTGAGATACAGAGTTACTTCCACGTTGAAAAGTTTCCCAACTCGAATACGTGAATGAATTTCGAAAGTTTGTCAAATTTGAATGATTCGCAATAATACGTTTCAGGCTTTCAGTTTCGCCCGGAATCGTTTGGACTCTTTGGGTAGTAAGTGTTCGACGCTTGAGATTAATTGAGCTATAATGTGTAGTTTTCCGGTCAGAATTTGAAGATCTGTATTCAATCGACTCGAATTCTTGTTTGGGCTTATTTCCTAAGTGATCCTATACTCCGTTTGCCTCTTGCCTACCAATAGCTAAATAATTGACTCCAATCTCCCCTACCCTAACTAATCAAGTCCCGAATTATGCGAAATGAAATTACCGGTGAATGATACATACGCGAGTGTCGCGAATCTTGAGTATATTATCAAAATCGTATCTATCGAGACGATTCTAATGTCGCACTTCGAAACGAGAGAGACAGAGGAGGGCTGGCAACTAATTCTGAGTCACGGTGTACTTTACGAGGTGCATCAGAGAGAAGGCAGCCCTCTTTTTCTTTCTCTTTTCTTTTCTCTCTTTCCTCCTCTTTGCCCCTCTCTGTCTGTCTGTCTGTCTATATATCTCTGTCCGTCCCTGTCTTTTGCCTTCTTCGTCTACTTCTGTCTCGATCCCAGTCTCGCTGCTCCCGCACGCGATCCTTTGGCGAAAGAACGAGAGCCCATAGCCATAGCCATAGTCACAGCCATAGCCATAGTCGGCAGCCCGGGGATAAGCATATAGTTGGACTATGTAAGGCCGTTTGTTCGTTGGTTGGTCGTACAGCAAACGGAGTAGGTACACGCCGATCGGTGAGGGGCGGCAGTGTAATCGCGAAGCAAATAGAATAAATAGAATAAAGTAGAGCCAGAAACGGTTGAGATCGAGCGCTTACTGGCAACTATCGACCAGGCACCAGGCCACCGGCACCAAAGCTTCTAAATAATATATATCGAGCCGAGTCGAACGTCATGCGCGGCTAATGGGCTGGGATGGCTGGAGGCCTGGAGGACTGGAGGGCGTCTTGCCTCGCGAGGATTCTTTCTCGGTTGGGTAAAGTTTAAAAGATGATTCGTATCATCCGCGTACAGAGAGCAAGAATTTCGCATATGACTTTCACAAACTGCAAGGGAACACTGCACATAGTCTTGGATTATTCAATCTTCGGTCAATTGGAAGCAATAATCACCTACAACTGTCGGAAATAGTATAATACGAAGTTTGGTGCTTACCCATCGAGATAAAGGTAACATATAGATTTTCTCATATCGGCACATTGCGGAATGGAAATCATGTTATGCTGTATGGCAATTTTCAAAGAGTCATGGTATTCGGCAAGGCGGAATTTAAGGATCGAAAACGGAGTGAAAAATTCCTAAAATACCAGAGGCTCGTAGGTCCGTACTCTCGTTCGAAGTCTGGGTGATGGTTGTACCGTTACACGGTCAAACTGGTCACAAAACTCCCACAAAGATTCAACTCCGAGCTATATTGCCCTGCATTTTGAAGATCTACATGTATTCTTGACTACAGGTTCCCAGGCCTTCTACTTCTCATTCTTCAACTCAATATTTTAGACGAGCAAATTCCGGTTCTTCGATGCCAGTTGACTCATCAGAGTCAGAGCTCCTTGTACACGGTAAGGTCGATGAAGATGCATGGGCCCGCAGTTTGTCAAAAGAATAATTCAGAACCTCGTGATCACTTATGGTGATATAGTGAGATCACTTCTAACTTAACCTAGCTAACATAAAGAAACATGAGTTTTACTGGAATGCTGTACATTTTTTGTCACCAAGTGACATACTCAGCTAGTTTCTGCCATAAAACTGAAATAATTCGTAGGGGGTTCATCCGGATCAGTTGGGTAGTCAATTGGTAATTATGAAATTTTGAACAGACCCCGCATATCGCCTGTATATAACACATCATCGATGTGAGATCAATCTGGTCGAATGTCTGCAGAGAGTAATTGATAAAGCAACAGAGTCTGTGGAACCCGTTAAGAAAACTGGATTGTTTAAATCAGTCCATTTGTAATAATGATTGTATTAGGCGATAATCGCACATTAAACAGAATTTCCATTAGTAACGTATTTGCAAAAGAGTCAGATTTCCTTATTCAGACAATCTGTAGACGAGGCTCAGGTATTTAGAATAGTAAACATTCTATCAGCTGAAAAATTGTACGCTCTCGAAATTAAAAACAGTCGTTGGAACGGAGGTTCGAAAAAAAAAAAAAACCTATACCATGCTTGTTCCACGATTTTCCAGGCAAGTGACGAATCGAAAACCCAGTAGACTGATTATGGAGTAGACTATCTATAGATGAAGAGAGATTTTAATGAACGAAACCACAAAATGAACCAAAATTTATTTCCGCTATAAGATCCAAATTCTCAAAGACTTCCTCATTCGTTGGCTACAAAAATGGCAAACTTAGTGTTTCCTTCGAAACATCACGAGTTGGAAGCCCTCCGAGGAGCCTGGCGATTCAGGCTTGACCGTAAGTGTACCTATCTCTCGGGGCTAGTAGAAGTAAGAAGAAGTGGGGTGTATAGAAAAGGTATGCCTAGGTATGCCGATTGCTAGTGTAAGAGCCGAACCGAGAGCGTAGAAGAAAGAAGAATATAGGATATGGTGTTAGTATCAGTTGCAGGTAGGTATAGTCAACGGATAGACGGGTCTATGACTCATATATGAATTCGTAACTTGTTCTACAGGAACGTAAAGTTTACTTATGTACGAGTACACACCTATAATCAGCAAAGAGCCAAGCCGAGCCGAGCCGAGCCCCGTTCGTTCGTCGACCATTTTTCCACCTCACGTTCGGGTCATAGTTGTTTGTCCCGAACGTACCATGATACTTCTTATTCTCTTTATCTCCTTTTTCTTCTTTTATTCGCATTCTTACCAGACTCCCCGGATACAGAATTGAAATAAACGATCCGCTGATTCGAATCGACCAACCAAACACACTATAGGTATATCTTTTTAGGCCGACGACACATTGATCATTGACACTGTTTGTTAAACTTGGAAAAAGGGCTATATATCACTAAAGTTGCATTGATCGGTAAAACATAAGTGATCAAAGTCAGTCAGTTCACTTGACTGTATAAAAGAGAAGTGTCGATAGTGGTGATTGTGCCATTTTTGGAGCCGCACACTCGTCGAATGTTACACCTACTTCAATTCCTGTTACTATGAATCTAATCAATAACCGACATAATTGGGAAAACATACTCTGTACATACTGAAGATATTTCGAGCAAATCTATTCAATATCTAACTTCAAAAAAATGTAACTTCACAGTAATCAGAGGTAATGAAATATTTTCGTATGCCATTAGTGGCCACGTGCGATGTAATAAGGTAGCTAAAACGGTAAATGGACAAAAGCGGTATAAGGTAAGTTTTCTCTGAAGTATAGAAACAGTAGTCAGAAAGGAGCTCGAAATTAGAGAATGCGTTAGGATAAAAGGCACTCGATGTTGGAAGGAACACAAGCCTTTGACAATCGTGTTAGTAGATACTTGATAGGTACAAAAATGAAGTATGGTAAAGTATACGTGATGAAACGCGATGGGCAAGATCCGTAAACATATGGTCTCCCATTTAGTTGTACCGAGTCGTCGATCATATCTTTGTAATTTATACCTAATAGGCAGATGATCAACGCAGATAAAATAATCATTATTATAATTACAATTACATATGATGTTCAATTTCACAGATTACATCTATCTGATCTCAATTTGTGCAACATACTTTTTTTTTGTTCTGTTTACAAAACCGTAGTGTTTCCGGTTCAGACAGTTAGCAGTTCCTCGAACCGACGAGCTTTGGCTCGATAAAATTCGATCAATTCATTTCCCACCGGCGAAACGTAATTATACGGAGTATTTGTTCAAAGAAACATCATAAGTGGTTGATATCGTACGCTTGTATGATAAATTGCTGCGATTTATGCATCGATTTAGATCAACTGTTTGTAACTAATCAAATACAACATACTCCATGTATAAGGAGTCGCTCTTTTCCCCACGTCTTTACCCCGTCAGATATTATGTCGCCTGTTCAATGAGAATTTCTGAGTATCTTTGGTATCAACAAATGAACCTTAAGAAAGACGAAGAGCAAATCATACCTGGTGGCGTTAGGAAATCGATTGCAATGGTCGAGGATCGTGAAATTGTTTGTTGTTTCTTAATTTCGCTCGAAAAATGATGTTAACGCATAGATAAATCGAGATTGACGATTTCAAAGCGTGAAATACACACGACTTTCCGTTTTGAGCTGACCAGTAACTCATTTTTAGTATTTTCAGAATGTATTCCCAAGCTCTGAGAGTAAAAATAAGGGAAAAAATGTACAGCGATCGCCTTCTTGTGCCATTCTGACAGGGTTGGTACGCTTTTGGCAATTTGAAATGTCGTGACTGTTTCGGGTGTTCCAGCCTAGAAATATGACTTTTTCAAGTTACTCGTCAAGAAGATGCCACTGAATAATAGTATGTTTTCAATATGTTAGTATCTTCAGTAGTGCCTATATTAAGTAACGTATTTTATGTCCAATATTAGGTATTAGTAGCTACTACATGCGCCGAATATCGAAGACACGAGTGGCGTGCGATTGAACGTTATACATGTAGTTTTTAGTAGACTGATGTACATTTTTCCAGATAAACACGAGACGTTTTGCATAAAAAAAAAAACTCTTTTCACCCAACGAGAAATAAATCCAGTGCCATTTAGGAAATTTCCTGCCTTTTCCCTGAACGTACCAACCCTATAATTAGACACGTGATGTACCTAGATTCATCGTTCATCTCTACCCCCAGCTTGTATACATGTACCGGTGATGAGTACACATCTGAGAAGAAATCTACCGATGAAAATGAATATTGTGAGCGAATTGAAAGGCCCGATCAATCCGGGGTTTCGTAATTACCCGGGGACCCGCTTCGGTCGCTTTTTTCCCCCCTTATATCCTCCTCGCTGTTTGCCCAATCCGGCCAACCGCGCCGTTTGGAAAGGGTCGTTTCGTCGCGGGACCAAAAGGGATACGACATGATACGGTATACTGGTACTGGGTGTCTCTTGGCCGCGCGAGTGAGAGGGGCAGGTGTTTTTGGTCCTATAGGGCTCGCGACCGGCCGAGTAGGGCCAAACACCAGAACCAGAACCAGAACCAGAGCCAGAACCGCGACCACGACAGAGATGGCGCTTCGGGTTCGATCCGATCCGGGTAAAGACAGCGTCGGTCTCGATTCTCTCCTTCCCTCGCCTTCCCGAAACCCCCGCGTCGTTCAACGTAGGAAGGAACGCCAGTGGCCGGGCTTCGTTGCCCTTCTCTAATCCCCCCCGCAGCCCCTTGACCTCGTCCCCCTCATCACCCTCCACGACCTCGTCCTCACGGTTGTCGTTTTCGTCCTGTCGTCCTCGTCCTCGTCGTCCTCCTCGTCGTTACACCCGCCCCGCCCGTTGAACTCGCTACAACGTGGTATACCCAGTACTTGCTCAGCCAGCATTATGGTTGCGAGAAAAGTGAAACGAAGAGAATCGATTTAGGTATAGTAGAAGCTATAGCGCCCAATGTACAGTTTGCGTATTCCTTCACAGAGAGAACGCGGTGGAAAGGAAATCCGTGATGATATTTTGCGAAAGCCGATCCTGCAGTCGAAACCGGCCGAATTTTGGACGCCTAGCGGTTTTTGGGCTTCTGATTGAAAGGATTCGTGAACACAGGTCCGAAAAATGAATCACAGTGTGATTACTGAAGTTTAAGGCCACGCGTGTGATCACCTCGAATCCAAGAATTCTCCCAAAGCCAAAATTTCGTATAGGTACGATTTTCACAAAAATTCTGTATATAATTATACCCGAGGCTTAATAGTTCCAAAATTCCGAGAAAAAAAATTCAAGCTTCAAAATAATCGACTCAATGTGCAGGACACTCCGGCAATTTTTTTCCCCCTTTTATTCCAATTTTCATGCAAATTGAAAGAAAACAAGATAAAAAAAAAAGGAACAAAAAATTGTTAGAGGGTGTTCTCCATTGGCTCGACCATCACGAATTAGGGCGAGGTCTTTTATAATCACCCCCATATATTGTGTATGAAATAATCGCGCTGCAAAGCAAAAATAATTCGATGCAAATCGACTCTTTGTACTGTTTCAAAAATTAATTCATATCTCAATGTGTAGTGCAAACTCATATATATTATTGGAGTAATTGGGTTAATGCCGAGAATTTTGTTTGTAGGTGATTGTAATGCGAATCCAACAAAATATTACGAATTAATATACGACGTACGTATAGAGAATAATCCCGATTTAAAATTCAAAAGCATTCGAAACGCGCGCCATTCATGAAGTCATACTATATAATAATGCTTCCTCTCATACCACAATCCCGAACGTTCGTTATAGGTATAGAATCAGGTCACGATCAATCAAATATATTCACTATAGTGACTTTTCATCATTTTTATCAAAAAATTGAAAATCCATAATTATTTTCATCAATCAATCGCGTAGTATTTTTATAATCGATTTCAACGAATCTAATGTCGATAAAAAAAATTTCCCGCATTTTTCATTCATTTTGTATCTCATTTCTCGATGAACCAAATGACCAAGCGGTCGAAGAACGTCACGGATTCATATCACATTCGTTTGATGAACCGAAAATCACGAAAATCGATCGAAAGAGATGATTTTCATACGGACTACGAATCGCGTGAGATGATGGGAAACGAAAATCATTTGATTCCAAGAGTAGGTGTATGAATGAAATTTTCTCGGCTCACTAATACGTATATAACTTTTCAAATAACGTATGTTTAATTGGCTAAAAGTTTTAGGGTATTAAACATGATTTAAGATCGTTCGATCTGTAACAACAAGTATCGCGATGATGGATGAATGCAGAAGGAGAAAAAAGGCTAAAGAAAAGAAAAAAAATGTATGTATAAAATATAGCGAGTTAGTATATGGGTACTATATACGCGAATACATAACGTGCGAGGTGATTTATGGAGCAAATTTGACTCTTCGCCGTTCCCGCACGTGGAATTGGCGAAGTAAAAAGTCTGATTTATCGTGTATCCCTACTGCCGACCATTTTTTACGGTTATATACGTGCGTGTATGTCTACCTACCTATCTAGGTAGGTAGCTTTACCTAGATACGCGTGGCGACTGTTGGAGACGAGAATCAAGACAAGTACCTATATGCATGAATGATTTAGGAGTTTAGGAAGAAGCAATGTATACATACATATGTAGTAGATACAACCCTGTTTAGTTGACGGCCATGCAGTCACCGCGAATCGTTTTCATCACCCCCGTCATCAACTAATCTCGAGGTTTTATCGTTAGCTCGATTAACCATAACACGAATCATGCCTAATTGAGTACTGCCTAATCTCATTAGATGCTCTTCTTCTCTCATACTCGGCAAAAAGTTTACCAACGTATCATGTGAAATCAAATATCATGTCAACTTTTCGCCGTACTTATCGATAGTTGTAGCTAAATTCACTATAGGTATAGATTATTTCGCTCTATATATTTCCAGTCAATTACAATACGAGTCACGAAAAAGCACCAAAGTTCTTCGATCGAGCTGAGAATGAAACAAACAAACAAACAAAAATGGAAAATCTGTAATATGGAAGATTTGTCTTTTTTTTTCTAATAAGTTTTCGATTTTTTGTTTCGATCAGAAAAACGTTGAAAAAGTACTGATTTCATAATTGATCAATTTTATTGATTAGTAGGTATAGTTGCCTAAATTTTTTTATTTTTATTGTTGCCACTACAAATATCAAATATATATCCTTCGTGAAAAAAAGACAATCTCGATCTATGAGTTTTCGAATATAGTAAATCTCTCAATACGCAAGAAGTAATGACAAAAAAAATGAATAAATAAAATAAGATAATAAAGATTTTCAACACTACACCTGGAGATAGTTGGTAGATATATACTTAGTTGTACTTGCATAGGTCATATTTATTTTTACTCATTTTGCAGACTGTTATTCCCTCTCACCTTCTTCTTCGTGTTCGCTTCTTACGTTTTTCTTGCCTCTTTCCCTTCGTCACTTTGGCTAGGCATCGTAACCGCCTACGTCATGCAGCGGACTGAATATATTTATTACATACTCGGTTGGCACTTGCTATACTATACACGTATGTATTTACATACAAACAGGGTGATGCTGTTGGATGGAGAATTCTTTCGATTTCTATATGATCAACTGATAATATCCAAACATGAGCACAAAAAACCGAGGAAAATTAACAAAAAACCGAGGTAAATGCAAGTAAATGCAAACATAACAATAAATTTTTGCCACATATTATATCGACGCCTCATCAGAACGATATACCTCGTAAATTTTGTTTAAAAGCTCGATACCCCAAAATATAATTATTCTGTCACATCTCAAGTCCTATGCTGAAGATTCAAGACGCATTTACAATATTTTGTGAACAAGATTTCAAATGGCACGACTTTCTGTTTTACCAATTGTGAGATTTTGTTGTGGGGATCCTATTGGCTTTGAGGGAAGACCATGGTGAAATTCGTACAAAAACCAAAATCATGTTCTCTGATTGTAAGTCACTGAAAATATCTAATCAAACAATGGCCACACAGTTTCGTAGATGATGAATCATGCACCTGAAGTTCGAAACGTTCATTTGAACGAAAGTAATGTTCAAAAAAATCAAAACGCGCTGAATAGCTTAGCTGCTAAGCCTTAGCATCTCTTGAAACCATAGAATATCGTGTAGGTGGCTTTTTCGTATAGTAGTGTACTGTTATAAATTCTATAATTCTATAACCTAACTGCGGTTTTTTTCATAATTTTCTAGTTGACTAGGACCCATAATATAGCAAAAACCTGAAAACAACCAGACGTGAACGAAAGCAAACATCTGCCGAAATTGATATTTCCGATTTTCGATTCCATCAATCAGTTTTCCCGAAGTCACTCGTGAAATAGCAAAGTATGTACACAGACGTACGTGGATGTGTGTTAAGTAATGAAATCTTTTTCGTGTTCGTATAAAAAAAGATGTACAATGTACATACATCCCTATATCGAGGCCTATAGAAGCTTTCGACTTTGTACGCTACGTATGTACCAACCGAAATTTGGCGTGATCGTCACGCCAGTCGCCACTGGCGGCTCGGCGCGGTTTCGGATATTATATTTGTGACCTGGACTCGACGGTTAGCGAGATAGGTTTTATTCGAAGAGGGAGAACATCGAGGGGGGGGGGGGGGGGGGGGGGGGGGGTGGTTCTCTTTTTCATCCCTTCTCTCTCTCTCTCTCTCTCTCACTCGACGCGTAGGAAACTCTATAAGCGAGCACTTTATTGATCTCCGTTTGAACCACGCGGCTATGGCTATGAACACTCCAAAGCTTCGGATATCATCGGATGACGCAGCTTGCACAACACAGCTTCCGGTCCTCTCCGCATCTCTCTTCTTTCTCACCCCCCGCCATATCTATCTCTGCCATTAGTTTATTCCTTATTATATTTATCGGGCGCGTATCCATATCGCGTGATTAATTTTCTCGATAACGAACCCATATACACGCCTAGGCAAACGGGGATATGATATCAGGAATCAATTATGGACTGGCTAACTGCACGCAAATGACGATTGATCATATCTGATCAGATCGCAGACTGCGGTGAGGGAGAAATTTGTATTTCGTTGTTCATTCAATTATGATCAACAATATTATGCAAGTGATTCTGTAAAAGTATCAGCATGAGGAGTTTCGATGAGTATAAAGTAAATGATAAGTATATCGTTTACGTAGAATCGTCGATTAGAGAGAAAAAAAACAGGAATCAATAGCTTTGGCAATGGTCAACCGATGAATAACTTTCACCGTGTATGAAATTCAAATTAGGTAGGTATATATCGCATGTACATACATGAATGCATTGGAGATGAGAGAGAAGTAAATAGATGAAGAAATATACAGGATAAGAAAAAAGCTACATACCGTACAGGGCATATTCAAATTATGTCCCATGGATTGGCCGGGTCATTTTCTTCAGCTCGAGATCTGTAAAAAAATAAAATTACATCACAAAATTTGAATTGACTGTAAAAATCGCACCTAATCGTTGAGCATTTTGACTATACATATTATAGTTTTTATCAACATCGGGGAAGTTTTTGGTCCCGAATATCAGCGAGTAGGATTTTTACGAAACAATAAGAAAATCGATTACGGCACTTTTGAGTAAAGATCAATTTTTTGGGGGTGAAAGTTTTGACTTTGCTGATTTCGAGAGGGATATAATCGCTTTGCCTGGGTATAACAGGTAATTTATACCACCTGTATAATGTAATACTTTATACTGAATCCACATCTTTAATCCAAACACGAGTATAAGGCACGCGTGTCTGAACGACCTAGCTGTTATCAGCTGCTATTAATTTGTTTTCCCTCGCGTTTAACCCCGTCCCGGCATATTCTCTTCCCCTACTTTGTAGTTTGCGTCGATTTTCGCGGTGCTTCCCTCGAGCCCTTCGATGTATACGCGCATGTAAATATATATACGTATATTGTAGCGATAACGGAAATAGCGCTTGTATTATCGATTCATGTATTTTATTCATCAACACAGCCACCACCCTACTCTTCTTTCCCTTTGACCGAAACCAACCCCAAAAGATACTTGGCTTCAATATTTAGAAATTTACCATACAGCCGCTCAGCGAGCTGGGCTATACGTGAAATTTAAATTCGATTCAACCAAATTCTCCAGAATTTGTTCAATCTTTTGAATTTTATCCGTTGAATTTCTATTGGAATGAAAGTAGCACGGGATTCTCGATTCCCGTTCAGTCACGGCATTATTTTTGATATCGCAGAAGACCAAAAACTGGAAAATGAAATTTGAAATGCCCTTTCAGACTCCCGGTCTGTCTTTGAATGAAGAATAATTCCTCACAAAAAAAAATCTAGAAACATTGATCATTTTTATTACAGAGTGTCAATTGTGAGAGAAAAAACTTAAAAAAAGAAAAACTACAACTTTTTTTCTCGCCTCTATAAGCTGAACGATCTGTAAATGTGATTGTATAAGAGGATTTAACTGAATATTGGATTGAAAATTTTTTTTTTTCTTTTCAAATCCCAAAGATATTCAGAAGAAGAATTGAGGTTCTATGATACAATATTCTTGAAAGTAAAATCTACAAGTCTTCAGTTTTGCCAAAAAGTCAGATCAATTCTCCAACCCGTCGAACGATGATTTTAAATATCCAAACACAATTGGATTGAAATTCGCGCAATCATTGTTTGCTATAAAAAACACGGAAAAAATAGGAGGTTCATACAGAGAAACACTTTCAATATTGCAGCATCCTTATGGCACATCCAGTGTCGAAAATCTATATTATAATATTTGTGATTTTAGTAATCTCTGACCCCAGTCTTTCTGGTCAGACCATCTTCTCTTGTATCTTATTCCGTTTATTTATTTGATTTCATTCATTTTTCGATTTTTATTTTTTTTTTCCACGTTGTACGCGGATAGCTGGGTTCGTTCATCCCCCATACGCTATTGCAGATACCTAGGTCTAGGTTCAAGGCTTGCAATTAGCTTATAGGTAACCATATAGTTCGGGTCGAGGAGAATAGCATACCCGTACAGTAAATTCCAACGTATGTGTAGGTACCTCTATAACTCCGGCCATAGTGCATACCTGTATTATTTTATGCGAAACATGGATAGAGATCCGAGCACGCAGCCCCTGTGTAGCGTGACTGTTACCATATAAACGAATAAACGTACACATTCGATAATACCTACTCGCGCAGAGAAGAAACGCACCTGTATACTTCACCAAGTCGTTCGTTGTATAGTTTTAACGACTCTCGACTTCCGGTTACTCGCTTCTCTTTCCATTCTTTCTCTCTCGTTCTTATATTCTCATTTTTATTCTCGAACGCATCCGTCAGCTCTATACCAATAAACAAAACGCCAAGGAATAGAACATGATGAGAAATACGTGAAATGAAATTGAATTGAATTCAGCCTGCGTATATCGTACAATTATTTGCATGGTTAATAGCTGGCGAAAAATCCGCTGAATTTCTCGTTAGTTGTATTCTCGAGCGATTAGCGCGAACCGCTCGAGAAAATCTTATCGTGGGGACCGCTGAAAATTGATAACAAACAAACAAATGGGAAGTATCACTTTTTTCCACCTCAAACTTATAATTTTTTTTCTGAAATTTCAGTGAATATTTTTCTTTGCAAGCTGTCAATAACGACTTTTTTTTCGCAAAAAATTTCTTCTAGTTAAAAATTCATGAAAATAAAGAATTTCTATCAATTTTCAGCTCAAGTTTCCACTTCGTCCCGATCTCCCTTGCGCTTATCTTTCGTCTTCATATATATCTTTGGGGGGCGGGATTGAAGTTTCGAATTCCAAAAGTTCCGAAGGGTCAAAATCCGAGTTTATTTGAGACGCGATTCTGAGTTTCTAGAAAAGTTAGAGTTCAGAACTAGGAAATTCGAAAAGGTCGAAATGCAGACGGTTCAAAGATTCGAAAGTTCAAAACTCAAAAAATCCAAAGGAGTTTCAGCCTTTCGGATCTTCAGCTTTCGGAATTTTGAACCTTAGGTGTTTCTCTATTCAGAGTTTATCAAATTGGCTAAGACGTATAGACTTCCGAGGAAATAATCTTTCTAAAAACTCTGAGTCGGTATAGTACCTATAAATATAAAAAATTTTGACCTCTCGCATCTTTCGAGATTCGGAATTTCAATCCCACGCCTTCCTTTGCCGTAGCAATTTTTTCACCACAAATTCGCTGACTATGCGTGACGGGTCGCATGCATATTCCTTCTCTTGCCACGTACAGCACACGCACGTTTCGTATCTACATCGTAGCCGTTTCGAGCTGACTTTACGTCCATTTGAATCGTCCCTCGTTCTCGTTCTCGTTCTCGCTACGCTACAGCCACGCAGGCAGTCAGCCAGCCAGACAGACAGAAAGACAGACAGGCCAGCAGCAGTTGGAGCGAGAACTGGTTCGGCCTTTTTGGCTTTGTCCTCTCGTCTTTGCTATACGTTCATTTAGGTGCATAGTGTACCAGGACGACCCGCTTCCTTTCCGAGGATCACTAAATACAATTTTACATTTGTTATACGTCACACAATGTGCATCGGGCACGTCTTTTTCCTTTTCCTTTTTCAACATTCTCCTTATGTATTATTCTCGTCACTGTATTATACGTATATCTACGTATCTACACCTGCGCGGTGACAAACGAATATTATATGGGTCATTCTTTGTCAACCGAACCAAATTTCTCCATCGACTTCTCGGATATTTTTCCACGATTTACCTATCAGCGGCACCATTGGAGAAATCCTTGCTAGAATTTTTTAACAGACTTATAAACCAACTAGTTCTGGCCACATGCATATGAGGTGTTTTATGTGATGAAGTGGGACAGATTTTTTGTCGAGGGTCTGCGAATCTGTTGCTTGTCTAGCATCTCGTTCCGTAACATCACGCAAACACTTTTCCATACTCATAGGTCCTAATTCATTTTGGATTTCCCTTAATTGGGGCGTTACTGAAGGAATTTTCTTAGGGTCTACTCCATTCACTTGAAAAACTTACTGAACGTAGTTTAAGATGTTATAACGAAAGTATGATAAAATTTTGAGCTTGCTTTTGTTTTTCTATTCGTCGGCAAATAATTATCGTAGAGTCTTTGTTTTTTGTTCCTGCATAATTGATTGCCAGGAGACGTTTTTTTTTCTATAATTAATAGCTAGCGAATAAAAAGAAAAAGGTAAGCTCAAAATTTGACCATTCTTTCCTAACATCTCGAACTACATATTGCATTTTAATTTTTCCAAGTCAAGCGAATGGATCCTAAGAAAATTCCTTTTATAAGCCTTAGGTAAAAATCTGTCCCACTTCAAGTGGAACACCCCATATATCTTTTCTTTCCAATTCACCGTATAATTATGTGTATCGTAGAAACCGTATATACACAATTCGCAGAAGGAAAGTCTATGTATATCGTAGGTATATAACTTTTCGTTAGGAAATAAGTTATTCTCGTATATTTTTATTCGTAAGTATTGTATAGGCTACATGCGGGCGGTGCTTGTTACCAATATATAGATATAGTGGGCGCGTTATTCGACTTATATGTATGTATGGAGAATCTTTTTAGATCGTCGCGTACACTACCTACCTATACAACATGCGGCGTCGTCGTCCGAAACGCTAGCGACCCCGGCTACGAGGATGGCAGATGGCCGAAGCCAGGATTGATTCTTAAGGCCGTGTCCCCTCCGTCCCTCTGTCCCACCTACCTTCCTTCCATCCTACCATCCATCCCCCGTCCTCGGCCCCAGCCCCGGCCCACGGCATGGCATCGCGGACCCTTATACCACCGAATCGATTCCGTTCCTCGGTTCAAACTTTTCAAAACTAACTACTGCGGAGAGACGACGAAAAGAATCCTTCGAGGGTTTCTCCTTCTGGTAGGTAGGTATATAAAATGTCATAATTTCCATTCCGCGTTATTCCTATACCCGTGTGTATATATATATCAAATTGAAAATTCAATCTCTGCAGCGATCGTTACTATACGAAATCGTAGGATAACGTGATGATTTTCATAATCGATGATAAAAGTGCAGATTGGATTTTTATAAAAAATCATGTATCTGAAGTTCTGATGAATCAAGCTTGATAGAATCCGAATGAAAATGCAAAATTGGAAGGATCACACGAAGCTGAAGCTATAGCAGCCATAGTTAGCAGTCAAACGAATTAATCGTTTTCCAAATGGAATGACACAGTAGAGATTTATGACCTTTCTGGTCAAATTCAGGCACTTTTTATGAAACACAGTGAAATTAAGATTTTTCGAATCTTGCTGCCTCATTTTCATTAACTAAGAATCGTTGGACTGCTAATTCTGACTGCTAGCTTCAGCTTCGCCAATCAACCGTTGAAGTGCTGAACCAAAGCAACGGAGAATCGCATTATTTTTATTCGGATTCGATTAAGATTAATCGATCAAAACTTCAGTCATATAAAAAAAATCGACGATTATTCTCCAATCCGTGAATTAGGCCTATCAACTATCGACGGAATATGAAATCTAGTATATCGTTCCATGCACGCGTGACGGGGTCGATCGGTTTCCTCCGATCTTTCGCCTCGTTAGCAGCACTGGGATATGTAGAAAACATACCTACATGGGGGAGTTAGTAGTGCGGATACTGTATAGCCATACACAAGATAAAAACTCGTATATTTTTCTGTCGCGTACACCGGCTTGCCAGTGAGACTCGCCCTTCCAGTTTCGGTCTCTAGATGGGTCGCGGGACGACGACGACGACGACGACGACGACTTGTGCGAGGAGGTTCTCTCCCCGCGAGTATTGAACGAACCTGAGCCAGGCCGGCAGTCAGGCAGGCAAGCAGAGGTGCGAGAGAAGCGGGACGCCTACGACGAAGAGGAAAATAGAAAGAGAGAGATTGAGGGGTACGGGGAGGAAGGAAGGAGGCCTCCTCCATGCGGCACGTTGAGAGAAGCGCCCAGCTACATCTCGCTGTCCTCATCCAGCATCCAACATCCAGCATCCCGCGTTAAAGTCCTTTTCTCTGAAACGTGCGGCGCTATGGTATATACGCGGGCATCCCTCTTCTCTTCTCTTCTCTTCTCTTCTCTTCTCTTCTCTTCTCTTCTCTTCTCTTCTCTTCTCTACTCTCCTCTCCCCCCCGTTTATTCCTCTACCCCCGAACTTGCTCACTCTTTCTCTCTTTCTCTCTCTCTCGTTTTCTCTCTTTTTCTCTTTCCCCATCACCCGGGCAGCCCCCTGGTTCGCGGAGGCTTCGTGCCGTAGAGATTACTGCAGCAGCAGGCCGAACGCGAAAAGAGACTCTAGCGCACGTATACGTAGGTAGGTGTAGGGATACACGTGATATACATACGCGTTTACCTACGTAGGTATGCAGAAACGTAGAAAGGTAGAATAAGACTACCGGACTCGCTTGGTACCCCGTAGCACCGAGTATCCCAGGCAGTGGTGCGTTTCAGGTGGTTTAGGTTTAGGTACTGCTGGGGTAACCCCAGGTTGTTCCGCAAATGAGAATTTCACATAATTCCCTGAGAATTCCAGATTTTCCACGGCGATATTTGTCACACTTTCCAGAGTAAAAATCTTAATATTTCGGTCCACGCGTATGAAATACGAATATTTTTCGAATAACATTCAACTAACGATTACTAGGGCTTATTCTTAGATTGATGTTCAATTATAGGTACCAATGAAAGTAGCCATTCAAAGTTGGAAGGTTATAATGGGCATTTGGCGATATAGGTTAGAAAACGCTAGACGCTGATAGAAGTCATATGAAAATAGTTCAAAGGATTAAGCAATTTGATGAGAATATTACCAAGACGTCTTCGTATGATACAAGCAGAGAAGAAAACTGATAAAAGTTTAAAGAGTAAAAAGATTCATTCTATGGCATAACGGCTGTTGTTTAAGCTTCCATAACAAAATGAACACATCGTGGCGCGTGAATGTTTCTGTGCTAAATATTGTTGCCATAGAAAATACAGATAATCTTGAGAATCTCCCAATTGTTAATCGTGCCATCATCGACACTTGACCCAAATAAAAATT
Source organism: Ametastegia equiseti (assembly GCA_963989295.1). Classification (NCBI taxonomy): domain Eukaryota; kingdom Metazoa; phylum Arthropoda; class Insecta; order Hymenoptera; family Tenthredinidae; genus Ametastegia; species Ametastegia equiseti. The sequence continues at coordinate 17,140,354 of OZ022389.1, read as the reverse complement.
CTCCACCGTGAAAAAAACAGGATGAAAAATATACACCTATTTTCCTTTTCCCTTGTAATACGATTGATAACAATGATAAAAAGAAACAAATCAGCACGTATACCCACATATGGTAATCGAAGATAATAATTTGTGCGGTTGCATTAACGTTAGCCATCACGTATGATACTGTTTTCCGTTTGATCTACCGGACATTACCGGGTCGAAAGAGTACCGTAAACTGCAGTAACAAATATCGCCCGTACGATTACGTTTTTAATATCATCCGCGAGCAGAATTCTGTCCGCCAATCTGTTCGTCGTCCAATATTTTCGCACAAAACGTAATAAACTTACTTCTGTATCTGCGACGTGCAATATGTATACTATTCAAGTATTCACATGGAAGTTTGGCGTGGCGATGTATGTATAATTACTAAGGATAACCGCTGCACATGCTACGTATTAGTATTCATCAGTGAAGTAGGTGAATTACTAGATCGATTATAAGATTCCCAAAGGATCAGGATACAGCGATATAATGAAACGCACCCGATGACGCATTGAAATTTCTTATTTCGCGTATGATAATAATTTGCCATTCAATACGTCGCAACAGGTTGCATTCGATCCTTACATAAGTGACGGTCGTTAATATCAACTATAATATACCTGATCAAGCCCTATATACATATGTATACTTACCTCGTGTGCGAATACGAATGACTAATGAGAATCACCCGCATAGTGATATGATTGTTATTTTGGCAGTTCAAAATTTTGTTATTTTTCGATATTTTGGACCCCGTCCCGATATTATTTAATTTATGATATTATACTCTGTATAGGTGCCAAGTGTAGAATTTCTATTATGTAGAATTGCGCCAATACGAGTGGCTAACTCCCGTTCAAAAAAAATGATGTTACAGGATGACGATGCGATACTAACAAAAATACTAACAACAACAATATTATTATAAAGCACTGCAATGTACATAACCAAACGATATAATTCCTACACAGCTTTAGATATACTACGCATATGAATAATATGAGAATTCCTCTTATTTATCTTCTTCTTCTGCCGTATCATGCTTCATATTTTCATAAGGAGCCTAAAAAGGTACGAATTCAACTGAAGTTTGTCAGCACCGATTTGTGTATTCAAATGATGGTCAGATTCGTTACGTTGAACATATTAGTACATGCAGTACGTAGATGTATGCAGGTAGGTATAATGTATATGACGCGACGCGCTCGTCGACTTCCAGGTATGTACATGTAATTTGTATACATGTGTATAGTAAAATCAGTGTTTATAAATATATATATCCATAGGAAGAAGTTGCAAAGTATATATATACAACAAGGTGTTGCTTAAACGTATGCAAATGTATTTCAAGTACATCCAACATTATTTACTCAAAGTACGATAAGACGGTCGGTGACCTTACGGCCCAGCCCGGCGTCACCTCCCCGCGCATCATATTCTACATACATGCATACAGTAGTACATATTATACATTATATACAATATACATATATACATTTAAGTTGGAGTACGTGAATTATTCTGAACAAACGTGTGAGCTATATATATACATATATATGCTATGCAATGTATTATCTACGTATCTGTCCAGTACACCGACGACACACCGAGAGTCTAATGTACTGACAGGGAAATAAATGTGGAGAAGATAAAGGGGGTTCCTACTACCAGTCTTAACGTACGCCACTGTTTCATGTACGAATATACGTCTACGTATGATGTAGGTACGTGGTTTGTGTGTATGTATTATCTTTCTTCAAACAGTATGAAATCGCGGGGTTCTCTCCACCCCGTTTAGCGTTGTTTGTCAAATGATTCTATTCGTGGTTGTATGATTATGCACTGTAAGTTGTAAACGTGGTAACCCACATTCGTCGTATGTTATACTATACCTATATACCTGATTAGAATACAACGGGTAATGAAATAGAACCTGCGGTCTTTGGCACATTTAACATTACCACTTGCTGAGAATTTTTCGAGCACTTTTGTTCCAATATTGACATTGAGTCTGGATCTCGTTAGTACTGTTCGAAACCGATGCTATCCTACCATGAAATTGAAAATTGAATGAGAAATGCAAATATAACGCCAAGGCTAAGATATACTAGTATTCGATTTGAGATCAAACGTCCACCTTTGGATCAAGTTATGGTTTTGCCAGAATTGACCGAATACATTGATTTTTCATGACTTATCAAGGAAAGTCAAGTAATCTTGAATCCAATACTACAGAATATTTTCATTCAAGTATTCCGAACAATACCCTGAGACATGCGGATATCCTGCGAAAATGATTGTGAGACGCAAGAAGCGTATTGAACGTATCTAGAAGTTTCAAACAGCTCAAACATGATCCAGACTCAATTTTGATTTCATGAAAAAAAAGGTGACCAATTCGTCTCCTTACACTGCAATAAAAATGAAAATTATTCAAACTCTATACCTCCTACTCGTCTTTCATCCCTTCCCTATGATTTTTTTTTTTCAATAATTAATAATTGACTAATCAATGAATCTCCGCGATGAAATATTGAACCTGCAGTCACCGGAAAGATTCCAAATGATTTAGATTTTGAAAACCATTGTCGTAAGGATAGCAAACCTGGAATCACTCAAACCAGAGGCTTAAGGGTTCTTCATCTTGCAGATGGCGTCTGGGATTAGTGGGGATAAGCGAATAGAAGAAGGAGTGAGGGAAAAAAAGAAGAAAAAAAAAGAAAGAGTATAAAAAGAGAAAGGGAGAGGCCGAGAGACGACGACGAGATGCAGCTTTGCATGTATACAATATAAATGTACTACCTACGAAACAACAAAAAAAGAACCGACGAATTTTAAACGGAACTTTTTCTCAAGGTCTGACTATACTTCGGTTCACTCGAGGAAATGTACTTGAATTTTTGTTTGCCAATTTTTATGAAATATTTTTCTTAATTCTTTTTAATTTATCCACTCGATGCGATTGGTGTAAATTTTATCATTTGATCCCATTCTATGATATACTACCTCGCGGTATAGACGATCAAAAAGTGTTCGATATAGACCTTGATATTGAGTTAGGTTTACACCCGTGAGCGTGGAAGTTGAACTTGAACGTTTGCATTGAACTTGAAAAATTATTCTGAATTCCAGAGTTGAGCGGAATATGTATGTATACGTGTATGTGTATATTTATATACCGCGTGTGTATAAAGGGCGAGAATGAATAAATCTAATTAACATACTTCGGAACTATACAACGCACGGAAATTCCTAGTGGGTACAATATAAACTGGCTTTGGTATATTTGAACGCTACTAGACTTGTCTTGCAATCTTTCCAACAATTCATATACCTACTTATATTCCGATTCTTTACCCTTTATTCTCAGTATTGCGACACTTACTCCGATTACGTAGACAACGAATGCAACTTTTGCTATAGCTGAACCTCCGATAATAATCAAATGACAGGTATTATAGGATTAAACTCGCTTTTGCGAATTACCAAGTTACCACAATTAACGATCATTTCTACGATTGCCTCACCCGCACAGTATCTTCTTTTACACTTTTACACAAATCTTAAGTCACATTTTTTCTACATGTGTGTTGATATAAATTGATGTATGTACAATAAATTGATTTTCCAGAGCACGTGCTTGTCTTCCTTTTTTGTTTTTGTAATTACAAACCAGAAATGTATAATTCAAACGACATTGGAGCCCGCATAAATCGAGTATGTAGATCCAAATGGTTTGAGAATGAAGAGAGCTCGTATCAAAGGGTGAAAAATAGCGAAATTTTATGTGCTCGAAGTTCCAAACGTTCATTTCAACAAAAGTAGCAAGAAAATCTAATATCACGTTTATTTCTTCGCCAAAAATTTTGTGAATTTTCAACTTTTTATAACTGACCTTCGATTTTCAAGATAACCAGAATCTGTCGATACTTCTAGGGGATGATCAATCGTGGTGAAACTTTCTTTTCCAAATTGTTGTTCAAACGAACGTTCGGAACTGCAAGTACATGAAATTTTCCCGGGAAATAAGAAAACGAGAAACATAATTAGGAAACGATAAATAGATATAAATCAGTGGTGACATAATGGTGTATTACTTACGACATAGAGAAAATCACAATCGGACATTCACACAGTACATATACTACTTCTATTCCATCCTATAGGCATCGACGTCTAGAAACTATAGTACATTCAGTTCAAACTACACGCACAAACATAGCCGTCTAGCCGCGCTATTCACTATTAAACATCAGTGAATATTATTGAATGAAGTTTAGACAGTGGTCTCTCCAAGTCACCGGGCAGTATAGTCGGATTAACATGCATATTCATCTTCCGCGTGAGAATGACGAGGAGTTATTGACAATGATTGGAACAACAAATTTCGAAAACGTTTTCTCGCCATTGAAATCCTGCGATGGACACGAATTACGTTCACGTGCTCATATCTTGTAACCTGCGCATGCGTTACTCTGGTTGGTGATACTCAATGGTAACTCAGATTATCGGAGCAATACGAACTGCCATATGATAAGCAAAAACGTCTATAAAGAGATTTTGATAGTAAATTTTTTGCGAAACGAGTGAAAATGTTGGTAAACGCCATAATCGAGCTTGTTCAAAAATATTTTCATTCCACGATTGAACAATTTTTATACTGCAGGCGAAATTTCCTAATTACTATACTGTTTCGAGCTCACCTGGTTTCCAGATAAAGCGGACATTTTTCTCACAATTATTTGAACAATTAGTAACTGTTTTATGAAAGATCCGCACAGCTGATGAGAACAACTTGATTCATTTCGAAACAAATCCTAGAGAACTAAATGACTGCATGGATCTAGTCACCTGCGGTGTTAGGCATTCGGGGATAAATAATAAACGTGAATAAAAATCTTGTTTACACTCAAGTAGTACAGATAGCTGCGTAGGTATCGATGTTATGCAAATGGCGTCACCGAGCGAGGACTGCTGGTGCTGGTGCTGGTGCTGGTGCTGGTGCTGTTGCAGCTACCGCAAATGCAATCGATACTATTCACGAGTAACGAGATACGATAATTTCTCGTCGTAGTTTTAGGCAGAGTTTTTTTTTAGCATTCAATCAATCGTCGGCGTAGCATAAATTGTATTATTTGGCTGCTATTTCATTCTCAAGTTCAAATCAGGAAAGCGAGAGGTTTTTTCCTTCGCCACTTTTTATCTACATTTAGCGTTGAAATCAAATCGCAAGGTTTGGCGACGAACCGCCATTTCGAGTCCACGGCGACTCGGTCATACCTATGTTTATCCACAGGCATTTCCCAGTGAAAACAAAAAATGAACGTTTTATTTAGGATCCTTTATGGACGTTTTTTGGGACCGGTTACGATGCAATTTGATCGGTATATAAGGCCGTAAGTTTAACAGCTGGAAACGACGTTCCAAATGATTTACGAATCTGGTTGTTACTTTAGAACGAGTGATTTTGTAATAGATATATTCATAGGATCAACTCGTAATGATCTCCTTTCAGTACACCATCTGACAGTCACCAGCACGTTGCTGATTCAATAACATAATTTCGATGCTCTCAAACGTTATGTCTATACAACATTTCCATGAAGCTAAAGATAGCATAAAAAATTAGCAGCCAAATGAAATGCGTTATAGATAAAAATGAGTCTGTGAAGGACAAGAATCCAAATTTTGTTGAGTTTTATATAGCAAAGCCTAAAGCTTCTATTGAAGTATAGACGTAAATCTGCATCATCCAAATTTAAGAATAGTTCAGCACGTTTAGCTGCTGACTCTTGCTGCTAGCTTCAACTTCATTACATTTCCCTTATATCTATGTACACGTAATGGAAATCAACATTTAGACCTTCGACTGGCAGGGATTACAGAATCCTCGAGTATCGTTAGTACAATCTTTCCGAAACCGTTCCAAGATTAATCACTCCTGCATTTGAAAGGTCGTGGCATGCGTGATTCTTTTAAAATTCATGAAAATTGAATTTGTGATAAGAAAGAATTAGAAACAACAGCTGACCAAAGTGTATAAGCGAAAATCACCGCATGCCAAAAACAATCCTTGAAATTTGCTCAATTTTGATGGAATTTCAAGAGATTCTTGCCATTTCAGGGAAGATTTTGCAAATTTCAAGAAAATGCTAGGAATTCTCGGGCATCTGGGAGGCCTGATTGTCTGTCTGCCTACTAGGCTCTCGCCACCATCGTTTGAAAAAGCGTTTTTAGCTGCGCAGGCATAAGTTTGTAACGGTATAACCGGCCTTCCTGTCTACCTAGGCTACGGGTACAATGGCAGATCTCGTTTCTACATTCAGGGCATTCCGCGCTCGCGTTCGCATTCGCATTTGCGAGAAGCGCTGTACCTAATGCGCGTGGAATTAGCCCCGAACGGTTTTTACAACGTCGCGTCTCGGTTTCTTCGAGCCTCTCTATCTGTCTCTCTCTCTCTCTCTCTCTCTCTCATTCTCTCTCTTTCTTTCTCTCACACGCACACACACACATACACTTCAGTATTGAAACATCGTCATTCTTCCTTACCTTTACGTTGTTCGTAGGGTGCGACGCCGGATGGCGATCGTCTTTTGTTCGGTTGATCGTTCTTGGAAGCAACTGCGCGCGGTCTGGTCTGGTCCCTCCGCTGGACGTGAAGACGACTAAAGCCAGTCAAGTTTCTTTTCGTAGATATTTATACGTGTCAGAAAAACACAGAAGAGAAAAACTTCCAAAACACGTATATGATTATTATCGAAATATAATATTCACAGGAAAAGTCCGTCCATTTTTTTTCACCTCTTGAATATAATTAAGTATGAATTTATCGAATGAGTGTCTTTTGCTCTACACCTCCTTGTTCATCATCGCGATAAATTGAACGCGTTACATCGTTGCCGATTGAATTTCTTCTCAAATGATTTCTATACCGTTGTTGATATTTTCACGATTGTTATTCAACGGGCATGTATAATACTCACGTATCAATTTCAAAACGCGTGTTGCAAGGTACGCTACGCCGGTTTCATCACGACGGTACGCGTCGTTCGAGATCCATTACGATCAATAATAATTCGGAGTAAACAAGCAGCCGACCTTTGTTGATTACGAGTTAGCGAAATTCACGATACTTCGCGATTCACCGATGTCTAGGAATGAATTAATTGAACAAGCTCCGAACTATTTTAACTCGATTTTTCTCTGACAGGGAAGATTTGAGTAATAGTAATTCCCGATGGCGTAAGTCGTTGGATAATTGACGATGTTGATTTTGATCGCGATGAAAATACAGATTGTTGAATAATTTATGTATACCGAAATACATACGTAGACGATGCGAGTATTCGGTGTAACTGATTGATGATTAATCAGCGCCGTGTGCCGCCTTCAAGCGGTAATATACAGCGTTGCGCGATTTTCTCCGTACGTTGCTGTTTGTTTGTTTATAAATAACATTACGCCCGGAGTAACGACGATGATGACATATTCTGTGTATAACAGCCCGCCGCGGAATTGAGGAAGAAAAAGAGATTGAAAAATAATAAGAAAATTATATTTTATCAATTTTTCCTCTTGTTTTCTCCTTGTTTTCAACCGCAATTTAGCTGACGGTCGTCACATGATTCAACTAAACCACTGAATTCATTAGCCAGTTAATAACAAAAATTGCCAACCCACAAAAGATTACTTCTTTACTTCCATCCACAAACTAACGCACTGTTATTTTCGACACAATTCACTTTGTAACTATGTGCATATAGGCCCGGTTCGTTATTCTAACTTTCACTGGTTTCAGATATTCTCGGTATCTATACCTATGACTTCTTTTCTCTTGTTCTCCTTTTAGTCTTACTCCGAATATATGTATGTATACCAATTTGCCGAATTTTACGCCCGCGTTATCCCTGAGCTACGATCCGTTCGCTTCGGGTGCCACTGGGGGAATGAGCCGGTAGCGCTCGCCGCGTTTTCCTCACGAACTAACTACTCCATCCTTCGCCTCCGCCGCCAGACGAACCACTTTTTTTTTATACCAGTGCCGGCCCAAGGGCATGGGCCCTCGATTTACGAGAGGGAAATATCCTGGAATTTACTATAAACATGCGACAGACATCGTAACGATTTATCTGACACTCTGTTAAGAATCAGAGATAAGATTAACCCATTCTTAGATACGAATTCAGGTCTTTTGGAGCAGATGAACCCCGTGTGATTTGAATGAGTATCGAGATCGTCCACGGCACTGTTTGTCTCTCTTTCCTCGATTTTATTCGCGATTATTAGTTTTCTTTACGACTTTTGTAGGATGGATTTCTCCGTTCGTACCAATGAACTCGATGAATACGGCAGAAAAATATTTGCCACCCTAGTAGCGCCATCTCTTGGAAACAAGTTGCTAGTTTTTAATACCCATCAAAAACGAGTGTAATTATAAGTTATAGGAATCACGCAAATGATTGTAACGCGAATTCCATCAATTCTAATAACTTATCAGATCAACGGATTCTTCGAGAACGGTATTTCATACCGAAAATATGAATATCTGGAAACGAAAAAAATTCGTTCCCTACATTACCGATCGCCGATACACACCAGAGCTGATTGTCCTCGCTGCTTTTCACAATCGGTTGATGAACCGAGACGGCGGCTTCAGGCGATCACATTTGCACCGAGAAGATATAATTCTTAGAATATCGTGAAATATTCTATATTGCTATGTGTAATGCCCCCGCATTGGAACTGGCTAAGGTTTGGTCGGTAGAAACAGACAGTCCTAGCTGGTAAACAGTGGTACATAGAGATATCCACAAGATCATTGATTGCCGGTCAATCCCATCGGCCCCGAAAAGTGATACATACGTGCCATACAATATCGGCAAGGGAGAAAAAGAAGACGAGGATCCTTATGCTTTTCAATTTCCAAAAGTAGGAACATTTCTTCAGATTATAAAACTTTTTTGGGAATAGAAGTGTTTCGAGCTTCTCTTCATTCTTCGTCATTGCTGATAACAGTTGCACGATAACTGAATGTATTTACTATTTTGGCTTAGAATCTAAGTTTTCAACATTGTTCTCTGTTCCCTTTGCGGGAATTCGAAATTTGATGGCGTTCATCTGCAAGTATTCGGCTAATTGTCAGTTCAACGGAATTTCAAGAATTCTTATGGTAATTCAAATAATTTAAGTCAACTTAATAGGCAGCAAAAAGTTGATTTCGGCGTTATTTCGCCGTCTACGTTTTACCGAATGTTGACTGTGAAGCTATGCCACGAGCTATGCACTGAGTTTTGTTACCAACCGAACGGTACCTAAAGTAGTTCTGAAGGACGCCGCTTCGGACGGCAGCACATCTCGGATATCGCTTAAAAAACTCGACAGATCCTCCGTAAGCTTTATCTGCTCATATTCGTTCTCTTGAGTCGTTTGTTTTTCTGCTCCTGGCGAACACGTCAGTCTATTTATTGTTAGTGTTCAAGTTGAACGGCAAGTTCGATTATTTCCTGACGATAAACTCTTCGGTTTGTGTCCGTTGATTTTCGAACATGAATATATCGCAAATCCAACAACCAGGGCAAATGGGGTTAGGGCAAATGCCTCAAGCTAACCCCCAAATACCACAAGCTCAACAACAGCAGCAACAGCAGCAACAACAACAACAACAACAACAGCAGCAGCAACAGCAACAACAGCAACAGCAGCAGCAACAACAGCAGCAACAGCAGCAGCAACAACAACAGCAACAACAACAGCAACAACACACTCAAGAGAAACTGGATAATATTTCAAAAGTGAAATCTCTAGTCGGGCCACTCAGGGAGTCCCTTGCCATAGCTTTGAAAACCGCTGCTTCGACTCTCCACCAAAATAGCCTCGTCGATGTGGGTACTTACAAGGGTATCGACATACCTGCGCAGTACAGATTCGACAAAAATACAGAAGAGTTTTATTCCATATGTGATCAGATAGAGTTACATTTGAAAACTTCTATAGAATGTTTGTCACAGAATTCCAGTTCTGTTAGGTATCTACCGATATCCGTAGCGCCAACTAGGATTGAGGCTGTTTCTGGTCAAGAAGGACCCGTTCTTACTTATCCCCAATTTCTCATGACTGTTAGATCCCAAGTTTCTTATGCCAAGGATATTCATGATACTCTGATATCCGCTGCTCATACCATGACGCCCGGGGAATGAGACTGGAAGTTACAGCGTCTTTTCACTCAGAATATGGAATAGGTGATTCTTGACTTGGCAAACACGGATTGCGAACAGTGGTGCATTTTTGCTGACCAGCTTCTCATAATTCTAGTGATTTTTGTCTGAATGAGCACTATGGTGCTTGGGATTGTACTGCCGAACAGATGGTCCAACTGTCTTTGAACCTTGTGGCAATTACACGCTATCAAACTTACTGTAAGATAATTAGTTTTCTAAGACGAGAGAATTTCAAATAAAGAGGATAACTTGAATGTAGATATATTTCAGTAACCAGGATCACAAGAGGTGCATCGCTGGTATGTTGTTGATATCTTCTTCTCTTCTGAAGGATAATCATGTTGTAAACCGTGATATTGAATGGATAGTTTTTCTTCTGAAATAGTTCAACTTAAACTGAATTCTAATAAAATATTGTGTTCGATACATGCGTTGATTGATTAATTTTATACCTACTCATAGTCATTTTTGAGTTTGTCGATCTATCTCTACGAGGAGACTCAGAATAATTCGTCAATATCATGACAATAAGCCAATACATCATGATAATAAGTCAATACATCTGAATAATAGCTCATCTGTGACTTATTCATGTCTCAAATTTTACCCCCACCGTAAGAAACATTGAAAATTGGCCCACAATGTTTGTAACAGTATTACGCAAAGATTGCGACTGCGTGTTGATCTTTCAGCAGGTTCTGTAGCAGAAATAAATTTTGTTCTTTCATTCGTAAAAATGAATCAGCCTCTGCGCTTGTCTACCAGCCTTTTACATAAATTTTCATACATAAAAAACTTCATGAATTTGCAGTAGGAATTATAAAATTAGTGGGCTGTATAGGTTGACGTGAATCTGACATTTCCTGGAGCTTCATGAAACTATTGCATGTGCATGGTCTGTGATCTGGGGTTCCTAAGATAAGTTGTGTGACTTGCGAGTTGCATAAAATGAGGCGCGTTGTTTTACGTAGCGTTGATCATTTTCAATTGCGTTACTACCGGTTCTACTTCCCAATGAATTTCTGAATCCTGAATGCCTGAATATTTTTCCAATAACTTAATGCTAGATAATACTTAACTGAGTTTGAATTCTAGTTCAACAGCTGAGCAAGCAGAGGACTTGAGTAAACAATTCTTTTGAGCCATGAGTTTTGGATTGTAGAATAAATCGGTGTACATAATTTCATCAACAAATAATGCCTTTATTGCAGATACATTTTTATCAGAATTCAAACGTATGTCACTCCTGACACATTTTCATCTTCACCCTCCAAAATGTATCGAGTTATACACTAGGTTCATTATCAAATAAATATTTTCATCGAATATTATATGTACACAGGTGTAGGTATCAATACATCATATACAAGTTAATTTATGAATGTTAGTATTCGTTTCGGAATTAGGGAGAGAAAAATACGAAAAAAATTGCACTTGAAATTATTTTGAATTCGTAATTGATGATCATTTAAAGTTGTTTGGAATATTTCACTATTCCCAATGAAATCAATTGACCAAAAAAAGAAAGACTCTAATATTAAAGCCATTGGTTCGTAAACGAGAGCAATGACTATAAACTAAATGAAATTTTTGCCACAATTTATACGTTTATTTCGAGAATTTGGGGGAGTTATTTCTCTAGTTACGTACATACGTCCAACAACATTGCATCCTGGCAAATTTCGTCAGATACGTCTTGGATCAGCTGCAGAATTTCATGCGGTGATAAATTACAGCAACGAAGCATATCAGATTTGCTTGAATTTTATTTCGATGAATGTAGATTTGTCGCATTTCGTCTCCCAACTGGGACCCAAAGAGAAATATACCAGTGCAAGTGGCTTGAAGATCTATTCCAATCATCCGTGCTGACTACAACAAATATTTCGGAGTGAATATTTATAGGCTCAACGTTGGACAAACAAAAAAGTCTTCAGCTATTTCTAGATGATCTTTCAGCTGAAGGAGATTCATTAAATAAAAACACAACTTGTTCACCATTTGACTTAATATTTACGATGTCAATACTAATTGAACAACTAAATGTAAAATACTAGGAAGAATAGAAATTTCACATTGAACAGAATTAAAGAATTTGAAAAAAATTTGTACGATTTCAGTGCTATGGAAAAATGCCATGTCGATTCCAGGTTTGCCGGCATTTCCGGGGCTCCCTGCGACTGCAATGATCATTTGCGATAACTTTTTCCAAAATCTGGAACCTGTATTTACTTTACAAATTTGCGTTATCTCCCAAATCATCGGCGATCATTACGAATAATTAATCATTGGACCATAGCAGCTTGTCAATGATTGGCGAACAATTTGAATATAACCGAATGTTCGAAATTCGCATTCGTACTATAGACATACCAGTGTTGCGGGTGGAAGAAACATAATGAGTCATTAATGGGATTGAGAGAAAATTACCAACTTACGTAATGTGTTCATAGTAGCGTTTCATGCCGTACACCCTAATGGCAACTGTATTCCTAACTGTAGTTCTTACACATTGATAATAATCACATGTATACCATACATACTGTTCTGGCGTAGCAGCGTGGCGGGGTTGGGTACTTGAAGTGACCGCATCAGGCGTTAGCTGGAAGAAGTACCTACTGCTAAACCATTCTTGTCTTTTTCTTTCGCTTTATATTGTCTTACGAGAATAATAATTGCCATGAATACACTTTATCTCGATATATGGGGCTAATCAATCGAATCGTTCTTTGTTTTGGTTGGATCGGATAATGAGATATTCACGGTTTAGAATTTAAAACGTCACGTATAGTAGGTATGAGTGGTAGATTGTTACCGTGACTTCCACGTTTTCTGTTCGTATACTGCAGTTGATCTGGATGATATGGATATTTATAAACATAATGACAACTAAAGAGAAAAATAATGAAATATTTACTCCGGAGATATAAAACAAATTTCAATGTCTCATTATGTATATTTCTGTCTCTAAATTTTTAACAAAATTTCTCTGGATCGGTATAGGTATATAGTATATCCGAAGGGGGGCCACAAAATGTAGACATAAGCATAATGTAATAATCAATAATATTATGCGATAGTAATTAACGTGTATACAATTAACTAATAATTATTGATAATAACTAATTGTTAGTTTAATCGTAATCATCTCAACAATATTAGTCATTGCGCTAAAAATCTGCCCAATTCATAATATTCGCAGTTTATATTTTATCGCGTTCATTTTTGTACGAACATACAAAAATAACATTCACAGATAGTGTTGTATATAGTTATAATTATTTATCAACAAATTATATCGTACGATATTATTACTTCTCCTTCAATATGGGCAGATTTCTGTAAAATCCACAATTCAATAATTCTATAAACCTTAGTCGTTTAATCAAGAGGCTACTTTCAAATAGAACGTACATCTAAAAATTAATAAGAATTATTCAATAAAACGAATTCAATACAATATATATATACTGTGTTTCTTTCTTTTTCCGTATATATTCGTGTGTATGTATACGTGTGTGTGTGTGTGTGTGTATCATCATCTGTATAGACGTAATATTATATATATACCTATATATATATTTATTTGTAACAAAAGAATAAATAACCAATATATTACATCGTATCAAGTACATAATTGTTTCTTACTTTGTTTGTTGTTTTTCCGTTGCTAATTGCTAATTGTTCCTAATACACATTCCTTTGTGAATGAAAATCAATAACAATAACACTATAATTGTTGTTGTTGCTGTTTCTGTTTCAGTGTTTTTTGTTTTGGTTGTTGTTGTTGTTGTTGGTGTTGGTGTTTAAAACAAAATAGTGACGTTTGATATATCCAATCTGAGACGTGTCTCGCAACGAGACACAATCGAGAGTAATCACGCGGATTAACGACCGGCCAAATTCCTCAGATTGCCATTATAGGGATGTATATCTAATTGGGGATAATTCAAAATTGGATCACGCGAAGCTCGTTGTCAGTTGAGGTCAGAATCAGTACGTTAGTAGTGTAGTAGTAGCAGTGGTAGTAGTAGTAGTAGTAGATTTATTCATATCCACCGTCTTTGTTCTCCTGTTATTTGACCGCAGAAAAGCTTAAAGCAGCTTACCGAGAGTCAGTGTCGTATTCGGTGTGTCGCTATAAATCGTTGGACGAAATTGGAAAAATCATCCACAAGGGTCCCGGTATTGACGCCGGGTCCTTGGGCCTATAGCGTATTTTTTATTTTTATTTTACGCGTCAGTATATAGAATAAGGTTTTCTATAATTTCAGTTTCGGTTTCGTTGCAAATTGTCTGCACGTGGTCTATTAAAAGAGGATCCAGTGTAGAAGGATTGCGGTGACAAGATTGGGGTATAGAGATCGGTTGGAGCCGTTGTGATTTTTTTTTTCTTCTTTTTTTCACGTTTGTTCAATATTTTTTAAAGACCAACGCGCACGAATTGTGTGGCCGCGTGAAGTAAAGTATATATATTTATAAAATGAGAAAAAATAGGTAACGTGAGTTATTTGGATAGTGTGATTACGGTTAATTAACTTGAGGCGTTGTTGCAGATTATATGGTGTTTAAAAAAAAATTTATAATAGAGGTCTCGATTTCGTTTTACAATCTAATGCAATAAAAAATCAGTCTAAACATGACCAACAAAACTACCTAGGTATAGGTAAAGCTAAGATGCTGAAAAACAAGGCAGTTATCAACAATTAATATTATGCTGATATTATTTTATCCTATGACTAAAATCCCAGAAATTTATATACCATACTAGAGTTCGCGTCCGTAACATTTTTTTTCAATGTATAATATACAAATTCTTTAATATTCATGTTATCCATGTTCAGTTCATGTCAATGGTCTCCACTTATTGGGTGCGTGCACATCTAGTTAATCTTACATTTTGATAGATATACAATATCATGATATACATATCTATTATTATTCAACGCTTTATTACGAAATATTCTTTGTTTTTTCAATGAATCACTACAGTGTGTGTCTGTGTATGTAAAATTGTTCGATAAAGGTGATTTTAATTAAAATTATTATTAGTTTATTTCATCATTTCTTTTTCTTAACTCCGTCTATGTATTTACAAAAGCGATTATTTTTTTTGTTTTTATATTTTTTGTTTCTTTCTTTTTTTTTATCCCTAATTACGACGCATCTTCATTTCGTTTTAAGATACTGTTAACTGTACTATATTTTACTGTATGGGTCAGGATCATTTCTCGATACTCAGTTGTCATCAATTATTATTCTACGATTTGCGCTCATAATTATTCGATCCTTAATCGATATTGCTTCTCATTTAGATACGTAAGACGGTATGTTGTTAAACAGTGAGAAAAAAATTTCGTTTCATTCTTAAGCAATATTTCAGCGATTTTTCAAGCAGAATATCTAATGATCATTGGCAATGAACTATGTGTATGAAATTCTGTCTGAATAGATATTTAGCACAGTATATTGGATCTTCTTGTAATTTTTTATGCTCGTGTCACATTATGCCATCGAACGAAAACTGATAAAATATGTATGAAATATATCGTCGAAGAAGTTTCATCGACGTATTACAATTTTTGACGACTGGGTATCGAATCCTTTTTTTTCCTATCGAAAGACATTGCGAGAACATGTATCACACACTCCTGTACGTTGATTATTCAAAAGCGTAGATCAGGCATACTATAATTCTGTAGAAAATATTGAATAAACATTAAACATCCAGCTGAGATAGAAAAGGCGAATGAAAGTAATTATTACCTAATATTGGCATATAATAAATTTACGAGGAACGAAATGAAAATCAAAGACTAAATTGACGTACATATATTTAGCTTTTGGTCAACGCATACAGGAAAATGTTATCTTGTTCCCGACTAAATCTTTCAGAAGTTCATTTATGAAGGTATAATGTGTACAGCACTATTTTGAGAAGCGGTTATTTTCACCAGAACGAATAACTTATCATATTATTATAAGTAATAAATGTATCTCCAAACGTCAGAACAGCGTACTTTTTTAAAAATACATATATATATATATCATTATTCAATATTTACTTTCTATTTTATAATTATATGTATATATATACATATATTAATGGTATTTTAATATTATGTGTCTGTGTCCGTGTTTTTTGTTGTTGTTGTTATTGTTGTTTATTTCGCTCTTGTTTCTCTATTTCGTTTTATTATTATGTATTTGTCATTTTGTCAATAAAGATTTCTCTCATACATATAGAAGTGGAGGTGACGTGAATTTGTTCGTGACAACGGTATATGATCTATGTATGATAGAATGAAGCAACTTTAAAAAATTATATCCATGTTACCTATATGGGTGTAAACGGCAAGTGAAGTCGCAATAATTATAATAAATGTAATAACAATTATTATATTTTACGTTAAACGCGTTGCAATGAAAATCTTCAATTATTTAAACTTTCACCATTGGTATATAATAACAACGTAATTGAACAGCACCAACTTCTCCTGTTATACCACACGCGCGGTACGCGACCTTTACAACAATAAATTATTCAATTCACAGCTACCTACTTCACACGAGGCGTAGGTGGGATACAAACTCTGTGTCTGGCCACATCTTCATCAAACAACGTCGCCGTTTGATATCATAGATCAAGGTGAGATGAGGCATTTCGTTATGCGATACTATCTCACGGACTGTGGAACCTGGAAAACCATTTTCTTTTCTCTCAAAATCATTTCTTACCTCTGGATTCAATAATTATTCATTATTTTTGAATATTTATTGAGATTCATAAGTTAGTTTCTTTACTATGGAAGTACCCCTTCATTAGCAAAATTGATTTTTCTCGAGTCAGATCATCTCATTTCATGTAAACGTGTAATTATACATTGGCACATGACGTTGTTATCCCAACCTGACGCTTTTTGTGTAATAATCTCGAATATATCCATATACATATCTCTTTCTATAAATTATATTGTAAATAACTACCGTGTTTATTTATCAACGCGCTCATAATATAATATAATATAATATACCATCTATATTCTCTTCGGGTTTCTGTAACTATATAACGATTTTACATTAATTGATCATCACTTTTCAAAGATTCGATCAATCAACTGCATTCAGCGTATCTATTTATTTATTTATTTATTTGTTCATCCATTTCGTTTGTACTGACAGTGTGTTACCCTGCTCGAGGAAATTCCATGAAACATTTCATATAGAGTGAGTTTACGATGAAAAAAAAAAGGAAAACAAAAATACGGCAAGAAAATGATTTTTAACTGGTCAGCTGCACACAGGACCGGGTCATATACGTCTTCAATTATATTGGAGTCATATTCTACTTATTCTCTCCTTGATTTTTTAGCGAGTAATTCAGTGATCGACATTATACCTATGAATATACGTATACGCCAGGGACATATTGCGTCTTACAAAAGTCGGACATTTCCTTATTCTTTTCCTCCTATTGTCATAGATGATTGCGAAAGTTTTTGGTAAGTCTTCGCGGTGGACCGACAGGCAAAAGAATCAAGATGTAAGAAAAACTAAAACGAAATCCATGTTGCAAATTACAAAACACGTACGTAGGTTTCATTCCTTTGTCGAAATACGTGGTGAATTTTGAAGAGTAGGTATATGTGAGACACCATAAAGCTATCCTAGCACGTGATAAAAGTCGCTAATTTCAAAGCTATGAATCAATTTTGAAGAAGAGGTACCTATATTCCAATGAATAATTGAGAAATGTAATTTCGAAGAACGTATGTATACTCCGAAAGATCTTATATGATTTGGAAAACGTTTGCAGTTTCTATAAATTTTAATTGCTCGTCGACACGTCGAGGAGATGCCTGCCTGAATTGTACGTACCGTGTTGATCAAGATCGTTTTCCCAATAATTTAATGATCGATGACAATTTACAGAATCAATAGCGGCCAGCGAACAAATGAATTGTATAGCTAGATTTGCATATCGCAGGATTTTTTAGCCACCTAGAAGTCTCCAGTATACAGCATATTTCACTAATCTACTTTTACATTTTTTGAGTACCTACTCGATCATTCTCTCGGTTTCTCATTCTTCAATTAGTCGATGAATTTTGCCAAGCAGAGAGCTTGCGAGATCGGTATATATCGAGGGGCTTTTCACTTCGATTTTGGGTGACTCCCGACTTCGAAAGACTGCCAAAGACTTCCAATGACTTCCAAAGAATACCAGTTGCGTAATAGGTGTAAGAAATTCTTGGAATTCTAACCGAAGACTTCCAAAGACTTCCAAAGACTTCCGAAAAGTTCCGACTACTTCCGACAACTTCCAAAGACTTCCGAAGACTTCCAACGACTTCCGAAGACTTCCGAAGACTTCCGAAGAATTCCAAAGATTTCCAAAGACTTCCAAAGACTTCCAACGACTTCCGAAGACTTCCGAAGACTTCCGAAGACTTCCAAAGATTTCCAAAGACTTCCAAATACTTCGAAATACTTCCAAAGACTTCCAAAGACTTCCGAGACCAGTGTACATAGGACTTCCCAAGTGAATAACCTCTCAGTATACATATAATGAGACTGGCATACGGAGAACGAATTTCAATTATTTTATTTTGATCAATTAATAGATGAACGAAGGGAGAGAGAGATAGTGAATCGGCGAAAGCTGCTGGAGTTTAATTGTTGGATAATGCAGCTATCAGTCACCGTTTTATTATTACGATTGAGTCTTTGTATACGTAACGTCGGCTATGCGTCCCGCGAAATCCAATTCTATACGCGATTTTTCTTCTTTCATTATCGTTTTTTATCATCGTCGTATTAAAATGATGTATGAATGTTTTTTTTTTCCTTTATTTTTTATCATTATGTTATTTTTGTCTTTGAAATCTTTTTTGTTCGATTTTAATAATTTTCTCAATATAAGGCGCCCGCAACAGTCTCACAAGTATCATCAGTTCTTGTATCAACAATGAATTTTCTAAACATTAAAGGCTGAATATATTATGCATATTATATAACATATATTATATATATATTCATATAATAATATGTATTGCGAATTATCAATTATTTTTGACAATCGTGTTATACTTTATACATGACGCTAATATACAACAATTACGTATTTTCACGTAAGTGTGATAATAATAAGATGAATAATAATAATAATAATACATGCGTTGTCTAGGTATCGGGAAACGTACAAAAGACTTGAATAAACGGGTAAAAAGAAGGAAAAAATCAGTTTTTCCTTCGTTTCGTTTTTAAATTTTGTTTTTACGAAATAGTTCACTATGTAATGACAATGACTATAATACGTTACTTAGAATTCAAGTATTTAGCGTTTATAATAATAATACGGCAACGATAGTAGTTCAGATGCGCAATTTAAAATTTTGTGAGGTGCAACTATAAACTCGAAGCGTTCTCTCTCACTGAAGTATCTTTTATTCTTTTCTATATTACAAGATTATTTATGCATGTAATTATCTAACTCGTTATAACGGCTACGAAGCATTGAAAACATCCCTATATGATAACGATAAACGATCAACGTATGATATAATCACGACAGCGATATTTACATAGAGTATCCAAAATTTCGGTCGATACAACGCACGTGAACTAATTGAAAATAAATAAAAATAATAATAAAAATAATTTACATTCGTTTCATTAATAATCGATTGTGTATGCATCTGCGTGAGTGTCATTTAAGATCTAATAGATTTCACCTTCTTGTGGTATGAACAAAACGTAATTCGTATTTTATGGCGTATAGTACGAGAATGTTTATACGATAATACCGTATGTGATGAAGAAAAAAGGTTCGAAACTTAACGAAACGCCATAGAAAGAAAATGAATAAAAAATGAAAAGAAGAAAAGAGTAGGTGTCCTCCTATAATCGCAATGTAGTTGTGTGACGAAAAATTCAGATCCGCGAAGAAGTATATAATTATATAATACACACACGTTTAATTACACTAATTGCATACATAATATTTAGATATCAGTCCGAAATAGAGCTACTATATAGTAATGTAGTAATATACGTAGCGAAATAGTAAAAAAATGTTGAAATTTAGCAAAAAATTTATTCCGTACTTAAACCGGAACTAATTATAATTAATTATATATTACGTTTATACGCTATGGGGTATAGGGAAAAATGTTGGCTGTCGCGGTAGCATAGCCGACGTGCGATGGGCGTAATATACAACGTAATTTAATATAATGTAATAATAATATACATAGCAGCACGCTACAGTCCACCGTGTAATATCTGGACAAAAATCCAGCGAGTATAGTTCAGTCCAATGGCATTTTACAAGTTCTAAATGAAAGTTTACAATTCGTGGTAATTATGCATCTATAAAAGACCTTGTCTTTTTTTCTCAATTCACCCTCTCAACGTATCGATTTCCCCAACTTATTTTTTTCCATTTTCTTGCGACTATCTAAATACTTTATGTCAATCGGCACATCTTATCTCTCATTATCGATACACAGCGTGTATATACCAAACTCTATGCACTGGGTTCAATCTGCGGCGTAAGAATATCCGTGACGTCTCGTCTCATCTCATATAATACATAAACATATACATGTATAGTATACATAGCTGTATGTACTTATACATAGCATTCCAAGCCATTTGTATTTTTGTGCAACTACTTCGGTCTTCACCATTCCTTGTATTGACGTACACTTTGATGATTTCATGCTCCTAGATCATTTGATTTAAAAAAAAAAAAAACAATTTTTTCATAAACTCTTTTCAATATTCAGTCATTTTTTCTTATCCTCATCAAATTCATTTCTCGCGCTATACGTACGTATTAATGTTTTCTAACAGAAAATTTCATCAATCTAAAAAAACGACGTGTATGTGGTGCAGTTTGTGGTTCTGTGTCAAAATGTACATTGCATGATTTTTCCCTTTCGCACGGTGATTTTTTTATTTTCATTTGTTTTTTTAAACTGTTTTCAAACATAAGCGTATATTGAAAATAATATGATCTTAAAAATGAATAAAACGCTATAACTTATATCGATATTGGTACACAGGTAGTAATGCGATGAGTCCATATTGTATAATATGCGGAGATTCCCGGTTGCCTCGGTGATATACTTTTTTGTTTATTCGACTCTTGAAAGCTACATATCATCATTATCATCGTCATTATCATTGTTAATATTATTACTATTATTATTGTTGTTGTTGTTAATATTATCATTAGTATCATTATCTTTGTTGCTACTATTATTGTTATTAATATAATTATTATTTTTGTTATTATTATAATATATTTCTCGAGTTTTGCTATTATTAACTAATATATCATCTTTATTCATTTGCCTATAACGCTTATATCCTATAACCACAGCAGGTACTGGAATACTTTGGCGCCGGCAGTTCACAATATGTACCTATACGTACACACATACTCATATACCCATACGTATATATATTTGTTTATTAAATTTGTCTCCTTAATCATTGATTATTTATTTTTTCATTTATTTGTCTGTTCGTTTATTCATTTGATCGATGAATTATAGGTACGTATTACGTATATGTGTACGTATTTACGCCGCGTGTCAAGTTGTTGCGCATTCTCTTTTCCTATCCGCTCCGTGAAAGTTCGGTGCTGCCCCCATTTTGGACTGTTTTTCCATGTTAAATCTTATGGAGTAAAACTAGTTGAAGCGGCTGCCGTCGGCGTCACTGGCCTGCATTCCCATGAGATGAAGTGTTAAAATGACATTCAGCGCCACTCCTCCCCTACAACGACTTTCACGGAGCGGATATGTATATGATAAGACTCTTTGTTATTGAACCCCATAAGCCATTCAACGCGCTCTAAACCCCGTGGCTTTGTTCTAGTTTTAAATTTTTTGTAGGGAATAACAAAAATGGACAGAAAAAAAAACTAAATTAAATTAAATTATGGGGAAAAAAATGTTAAAATAAATAAATAAATACCACGCACGGTATATAGAATATATTTGGAACCGGAAATCCTCGCGGAACTTTTATTTATTGAGATCCTGATCACAGTAGCTTAAAAGGTGATGTAATATATTGTCCGGCAAACCCCCCTTTTAAGCGAATCGAACACATTGTTGGTATGTATTTACCTATATTTGTCCAGCTTCATGAAATTTTCCCTCACATTTTCAAACCGCCGGCGGACATCAACCCTGGCGATATCTCATATGACATTAAATGGGCATATATTTACCTATACCGGGTGATCACTACACCAAGTCGGGCTGGTTCGACTTTTCGATTATATATGTAAATTATTATCTCAATTCCAATTTCAAACACATTGAACATCTGTTTTCAACTCCAACTATTGTTGCGATCTGTTCTCGTGTTATTATACATATTTGTTTATAGATCTACTGACGAAGATTTCTTTTTTGTATGCTTGAAATTTCATTTATGTATGTTATAAACTGCAATAAATAAATTTAGATCATCAATTTTCGTTTATTGGTATATGGATGTTAGGTTTATTTGCAAAAGTGTGTAATGTTGAATTGAATTTCATAGATAATACGTATACCTATGTGTTTTTTTTTGTTTTTTTTTTTTTAAATAACACGTTATACTATTTGTACATAATGAATTGTTATAGAGCCTAAATATTCGACAACATACATACGTGTACCAGATATTTCATCGCTTTATGTATATGGGGCTTTCCATACCATCCCGACCTAGTGTGAAAATTCATATTTTTGATTTGGCTGAAACTTGGCCACCTTTTTGCTCTCTATGAAAAAGGCTATCTTGATTTATTTCAAATTTTTTCGAAAAACCGTCCGTGAGATCTGAATTTTTGAAAATTCGCGTCGTCTTTTTTTCAAATGCTCATAACTTTCTCAAAAATGCATCGATTTGGATGTTTTTGGTTTCAAATTGTGTGTTTTTGAACGTAGTTTTTGAAAATGAAATGCAAACAAAAAAAAATCAAAAGTTTTTTTGCCAAAGTTTTTTCAAATTTGAGATCAAAATCCTATTTTCAAACCTGTTTATATCCTTCGATTTTTTTTGAAAATTTTTCAAAAATATTACTCTCAATTCCACAAATTTTAAGCCCAGTCCCGTCGTGGGCATTCGATCCTGTATATTTTTTCTGGAATTTTCAAAATTGACAAAATGAATTTTTTTTCAATTTTTCACTTTGAATATCACTCAACGTCTCGTATAATGTCTTATCGAACATATTCATAGTGGGAGGTGGCTAATCAAGATACTCGGAAGTTGTGAGAATGATGAATGACTATTTTAAACAAGATTTCCGATTGTTGAATTTGTTTCATTATAATCGTTTTAATTTGGATATTTTACATGATTGATTTAATTTAAAATAGTCACTTTATTATTTTCACAACTTCCGGGTAGCTTGATTAGCCGTCTTCCACTATGAATATGTTCAATAAGACATTTTAGGAGGACGTTGAGTGATATTCAAAGTGAAAAATTGAAAAAAAATTCATTTTGTCAATTTTGAAAATTCCAGAAAAAATATACAGGATCGAATGCCCACGACGAGACTGGGCTTAAAATTTGTGGAATTGAGAGTAGTATTTTTGAAAATTTTTCAAAAAAAATCGAAGGATACAAACAGGTTTGAAAATAGGATTTTAATCTCAAATTTGAAAAAACTTTGGCAAAAAAACTTTTGATTTTTTTTTTTTGCATTTCATTTCCAAAAACTACGTTTAAAAACACACAATTTGAAACCAAAAACATCCAAATCGATGCATTTTTGAGAAAGTTCTGAGCATTTGAACAAAAAACAACGCGAATTTTCAAAAATTCAGATCTCACGGACGGTTTTTCGAAAAAATTTGAAATGAATCAAGAAAGCCTCTTTCATAGAGAGCAAAAAGGTGGCCAAGTTTCAGCCGAATCAAAAATGTGAATTTTCACACTAGGTCGGGATGGTATGGAAAGCCCCATATATATATACGTCGATGAAAGTTCAGATTTTCCGACCTGTGCGACAATCGATATTTATTCAAAGACCGAGAGAGAAAGAGAGAGATATTAGTACGTACCTATATAGTTGATATTAAACAATCCGCATGGATAGGTATCGGGAAATTATCATCGTTGGCTCTTGGCTTCTGCATCGCATGTGTATATAAATGTAAACTTACGTATATATACGTAAATAATACACGTATACATATGTATTATACCTAAATATGCGGCCCCACCTGACGATGAGAGTAATCACCCGGTTTACGCACCTCGATACGAATAGATAGAAATATATACATTCATACATGGTGTACTAATCCGTAAGAGGGAGACTGGTACATAACTTTGCCATCTAGATTTATCAATTTTTGTTTGTTTTCTTTTTCCTCTTCTTCATTATCTTTTTCAAACATTTTTTAAAATTCCTTTACCTCCAAATTGAAACAGGATAAATAACAAGGATATTCGTACTTCGGTGTTTGCGCAGGATGAACGGGGTGTCTTCGAATGAAGAAAAAAAGAATAAAAAAAATGTCATTTCGGTAAAACAGTATACTATAATTATTGGTTTTAATTTAAACATTGCTAATAATAGTTTTATCGTTAAAAATGGATAAGAAAAGTTAACGTAATATATATATATATATAATATACATACACATATGTATATATATTGAAATAAAAGTATCTACAACACATGCTAAGTCTGATTCAAAGTAAGAAGAAACAAAAACAAAAATATTTAGAGATACATATATGTATATATATATATGTTATATCTATGAATAAATAAAACAAGATAAAATAAACAAGAAATACACGCATAGTCAAGTATACATATAAGTTATATGTATAATATATGTACTTCGATACCGAGCTAGTAATAGGGAAGATTTCAAAATTGCATGCACATATTTGCGTATGTATGTACATTTCGGTAATTGCTTGTAACGAAATTTCCTTGAAAACTACGTATAAGGCCCATTCTAGCAATGAATCGAGATCAGGTAATTCTCGAACAGAAATAGATAAATAGATGAATATACAGGGTGTACCAGAACGAGGCACTTCCCTCGCACCAGTGGATTCCTTGTGAAAATCTAGGACGAAAATAATCAATGCAAAAATGTCGAGGGAAAAACCGTTTTCGAGTTAAAGCCGTTCAAAGTTGGCCAATACGAGAGCAGATGAGGGTCCATTGCAGGGCCGCTATCACGAGGCTACTGAGCTTTGTAGCGGGGCACTCGCCGCCTTAATTTCGCCAACTGACAAAATGACAAGCTAGCCGCGACGGAAGATCGGTTGTTTATAGCTGAGCTATTCTGACGACGCAATTGTAGTAAAATATTACGCGGCACCTGACAATTGACATCGGGGTGGCGAAGACTGGTGGCCCGGTCCTGCACTGGTCTCTCATCGACTCTCGTATTGGCCAACTTTGAACGGCTCTAACTCGAAAACGGTTCTTCCCTCGACATTTTTTCATTGATTATTTTCTTCTTAGATTTTCACAAGGAATCCACTGGTGCGAGGAAAGTGCCTCATTCTGATACACCCGAGAGAAAAAATGAGCAAATGTAAAAAATTGACAGAGCTGAATTGCCGGTCTCCCTTGTAGCATCATTAATCATAATAATAAGAATAAGAATAAGAATAATAATAATAATAATAATAATAAGAATAATAATAATAATAATAATAATAATAATAATAATAATAATAATAATAATAATAATAATAATAATAATAATAGTGATAACAGTAATGATAGTAATATTGTAATATAATGCGAGTGCGTGAAACTAAGAGTACGTATATGGGGAATTCCACATCGTTTCGACCCGAGTTTACCCCTCCACCCCTCGGATTTCGCTCGCGATTTTTTATGCGATTGTTCCTACTTCGAAAAGCACTCGTTTTTTCCCCAGATTTTTTCGACTCTCTTCAAATTTTTCCAGAATTTTGAAAACGGTCATATTGATTGACACAATTTTGAATTCTGAAAAAATTCTGAAAAATCGTCTGTCAGATATCAAAATTTTTAAGCTATCAGCCGGAGTGGGGAGATTTTGTTTTCAAGCTTTTTCCGAAAAAAAAACTTAAAAAATCAGCACCGGGAGTCATTTCACTGCGGATGGTTACTGAAATATTTCCAAATGTCACACCGGATTTTTCGAAAGAATTTTCAGGTTTTTCGCGAGAAGTTTTTTGATTTTTTTTTTGTGATTTTTAAAATTTGGTTGTCTATTGGAAAAAAAAAATTTTTTCGGATCTAAAAAATTCGGTGTGGCATATGAAAATGTTTCAGCAACCATCCATAGTAAAATAACTCCCGCTTCTCGGTTTTTCAATGTTTTTTTTTTCGAAAAAAGCTTGAAAACAGTAAGAAGGGAAAATCTCCCCACTCCCCACTTTTTCCGAATTTTTCCAGAATTTCGCAAATTGTGTCGATCTATATGACGGTTTTCGAAAATCCAAAAAAAATTCTAAACGAATCGAAGAAATCTGCAAAAAAAAACCGCAGTGCTTTTCAGAGTAGTAACAATCATATGAAAAATCGCGAACGAAATCCGAGAAGTCAAGGGTTGAACTCAGGTCGAAACGGTATGGAATTCCCTATATACATATGTATACGTAAGGTACGTACATACGTACGTATATAGGGGGAAATTTGTTTGAAAAGCAAAATATACAATTACATACCGTCTTCGCGTATTATATACCGATTCGCCGACCGCGTGTTTAATTCGATTGAAATAAATATATATGTATGTATAATATCGCGCACCCGATGAGTTATTATATATTCATACAGTTTTATATATATCAAATATATAATAAAATATATCTTTGACCGTATAATTATCGTAAGACGTGCAAATATTTTCTTTTTTTTTAATTTGTTTCCTTTGTTTCATTTCGTTTCGCGTTGCTTCGTTTTGGTATAAATTTGAAAACGCGTGTGTATTATTTTTCAAACCGAAATAATCCGTTGGTCCAAATCGAAGAAGATCTGTTTTTTTTTTTTTTTTTGTCTTATCCTTCTATACATATACATAGGTATATACCATATATATATATAATATATTTAGTTTTTGTTTTCTTCTTCTTCTTCTTTTTCTTTTTGCCTCAAATAAACCAAAAAAGAAACCATCGTGGCAACACAACGACAATCGTCCAAGTGTATGTATGCATGTATGTATAATGTATAATCGTGTTATCTATACATATGTATACGTATGTATACCTACATAATATCCACATATGTATAGATACGTTTAAAGCTAAATCGAATCATAATTTATATATGTATATCTACTATATGCACCTGCGCTTCGAGACATCGACCTTCGATCGATGCGGGTCGGATGAGGTCGTGGGGGAGAAAAATGCGGAGGGTTGAGGAGACGCGTCGCCTTTGCAAGAAAAAACTTGGTATTCAAATATCGTCTATACTGACAATGAGAGGGAGGGAGGGAGGGAGGATATAATAAGGTTAGGGAAACAACAAAAGTATATATACTATACATATACATATAAATATATACATATATATAAATATACTCGCGAATAGGTATAATAACGTGTAATAATAATATTATATGTATAATAACAAATCAACAGTTCATCATGGTATAAAAAATATCGAGCTATCTGCGGCGACGGTTATAATATTGTTATTATTATTATATTAATCTTTATCATGATATCTCGATCGATCGAATATCGCTGCCTCTTATTTTTCATTTTATACAATTTATATATATAATATATATATCTGTATATTTATATTCATATTTATATATTGATATCTAATATATATGTATGTATATAGATATATATGTATATATATATATATACCTTTACATAATCATTCGTCAACTTTCTTCAATATATTATATATTATTATAAAATTGAACACCAAATCGTAATAACTTCTAGTCATAATTTCTGTATCATTTCCTTTTCTTTTTCCTTTTTCCTTTTTCATCTTCATTCTCATCGTATCTTTACGTGTTTGTGTTTGTGTTTGTGTTTGTGTTTGTGTTTGTGTGTGTATTGTGTCTATGTGTGGACGTGTGTGATTTTCTATATAGTGTCGGGTGTTCATGGGGGGGTGTAAGTTTTCTACATTATGTAAATGAACTGCATTTACGTAATCATTAATTAATAGAATAATATTTATTTATACTTTATTTCCGCTACCATTAACGTGTCAGTTTACGCACCTCCTGTATAACACAAAATCTTGCATATCTTGGGTACATAAGTATACATATATGTATATACCGACTATCCGAGAGGAGTGCCATTACCTATGTATCCAACATATGATTGAATACCTACCCGTACTTTCATCTTTTTTTTTTACGTACGGAAATTACTCCGAAATTAAATAATCAATCATAATGTATACGAGACTGATACAAGTTCAATAAAAACAAAAGTGTTGTCAAGAAATTTCTAGATCACATCTTCAGTGGGGGGGAAAAAAAATAACAAAGGATTTTTATTTTTCTATGATCTACAAATTTCTTGATTTTTTTCTCCTTTTTTTTTTCTTTCTCTCTTATTTCTTCTGTGTTGGAGATAGAAATATCGGGAGCTTAGTTACGTATTATTGTAAAGATATTGTATGCATGCATGTATGTATGTATGTCTGACTTTAGGTGCTAGACGCCTATATGTATAACAGAGCGCGTTGCATATATGAAATATTTTATTTATTTATTTTTTTCTCAATAATTATTCGCTATTATTTATGTATTTGGAAAGATTTCATTTATGTATTTCATTTACGTTTTTATTTTATTTTATTTTTTCTCTTCCATATCTTCGTTTTCTATATAAGTTTCAATCGATATACATAGGTATGTATAACGTATATTGTATATGTATACTGTATACGAATGCTGCTGTTCGAAGTATGTAGTAATATCGCGACGTATTTTATATGAAGAGGGTGTATTTTTTATTTCAATTTTATTTTTATCGTTTATAGAGTGCGTTAACCAAAACGTTAATCTGTTAATTACTCAATTAAGTCTACCTACGCTTACGATCGCCTCGCGGACAGTCCGGGGACAAAGCTTACCGCGATCGTGAAAAACATTTTTCCAAAACAGCCATTTTTTAAAATTCATTTATTTTTTATTCATCTTCATTCGAGTTAAAATAATTTTTTATAACATGTATATATAGCAATGGAAATATAATGCCGAGTGAAGCTATAACACCCTGTATAATATGATTATTTATATCGATTAGTTTTACGTATTGATAAACCGTCATCCAGTGAGAATTGACACGTGTAATTTATACGTCATGTAGAATTCAGTTCGTTTCGATGAAAATCCAACTATTGCCCCAAAAAGAAATTCCATAATTTTCATTTCCGTTGTCACGTTATCATCACGGTATTCTTTGATCCTCGGACTATCCTATCGCAACATGACTTCGATTAGCGCGCTTTTCAACGAATCATATATCTCACACACACCGAGTTCTCTATCATTTTTTGTTTTTTGGTTGTTTTTTTTTTATGACCAATTTACGAATACATGAATATTTATATAAATTAGTTAATTTCTTCATTATCTTCTGAATTCGACCGGTATCGATATAATATTATATATATATATGTATCTATTTATGTATTTATCTATATATTTATAATATATATATATATTCGGTATGGAAAAAAATCGTGCGCGCTGATCGTATTCACTTTGCTTTACAGGCAGAAAAATTTGTATTTATGATATTAGTCAATATATACTTTAATGTATGATAACAACCGATAGCTCATCTATGTATATATATGTATATCTGTACATACGCGCGTGTATACATACAAATATATATACATATGTAAGTGTTCGTATACGCGTGCATGTGTACACATATCATTTTCTTTTTTTTATATATATATATATACTTTTATATTGTGTTTTTCTGTTTTTTTTTTCGCTTTTTCCTTTTTTTTTCTTTCTTTCTTTCTTTTCTTTATGTATATTTTATATATAACAAGGTTATTTTTTTTTTATTTAAGGCCCAATACGTTCAATACGAAGGAAATAATCTGCAACAAAATAGAAAGATTCCTTTCATTATTAAAGAAATTAGAATTCACGACCGCAGTTTTTTTTTTTTTTTTTACCGACGAGTCGTTTTTATCATTCATACAACTTACGTTCGTTAAATTCAACTTCTATATACACGCCGTGATGCATATTCCCAATTTGTGAATGTCGGTTATTGAGAAAAAAAAAAACCATATGGTTTGAACTTTTGAGAAATTTTTGGTTCTATTTGCTAAATGGAAATCAGTTGAATTTGTGAATTTGGATTCATTAAATAGATCGAATGTGAAAATAAAAGATAAATGAAATAAAAATCGAATGATACAGATTGGTAATGATTGTATGAGATTGGTAATTTTCAATTTTTACTGCACATGTATGTAAATAATAACGACGCCCTAATCTTCGTTAGACAGTTTCAGTAAAAAAACGATGATTATTCGTACGTATATGACGGAATATTATTGTCTCTATATACTTTAAGTGTAATTATCAAATGTCAAAACTAATGCGGTGGACGAAGAATAAACGAGGATTTATACGTAATCTCCGTGTCTGCGGCGATATTTCAAACCCACACTTTGTTTTCTCAAATATAATGAGTATTGAATCCAAATTTTAGTAGGCAAATACATTTTTACTAATCCTTAATTCCTTCACTTTTTTGCAGACATTATAAGGTAAACTGATTTAATCAAACCCTACGGGTTACGGCAAACTATTGATCGGCAAATCTGAAACAATTTCTACATTTTGTCGATCGTCAAGTATAGTCGATGCTTTATTGACATTTTTCAAATTCGTGGCTCAGGAAACTATAAATGTTTTATCTTCTTCTCTGGCTAAGATGAACTATACGAAACATTTCGACTCTCTTCAGGAATCTTTGTGTTGAAAATCAACGAAGCTCCGAATTTCCAAAAATGATCCAACCATGTGTTTATTATGAGAACGAAATTAAATGGTGTTTGAGCGACAAGTATTTTGTAGTTTTTTTTTTGTTCTTTCACAACTGGGTCATATATTCTGTGTGGAAAGGCTATAGCCGGATTGCCGGGAGCGTCAATTCCCTCGGGAAATCCTCATTTCCTGACTCAGTCAGGCAAAACATATATCGGTATGTATACCTACACCTATCGTGGATAGCGTAGGTATAGATATGCACATACTTATACTTGTGGTAAAAGACGTACCTCTCTACACGTATCATTTATCTAGATATACCTACGTAGCGCGGGAGAGAAAATTCAAGAAAAGTACTCAGAGAAATAGGTAGGTGAGAAAATGAAAATACTTGGAGTACACGAGTAAACACGTATAACGTCGAAAGTTGAGAGACGGAAGAAAATTGGGGCGCGATTGTACCGTTCCGAACTCTAAAAGTTCCGAAGGGTGAAAATTTGGGATTTATTTCAGACACGATTCTGAGTTTTTGAAAACGTTGGAGTTCAGAATTTGCAAATTCCGAAAGGTCGGAATGCAGACACAGCTCAAAGATACAAAAGTTCAAGAGTCAGAACATCCAAAAATCCGAAAATTCAAGGGAATTGCTTATGACGAAGCTGTGAAATCAACGGATTGTGAGTTTTGGCCTTTCGGATATTCATAGCTTTCGGAATTTTGAAACTTCGGAGTTTTTCAAATTGGTTACGTAGACTTCCGGGGAATTAATTTTTCTGAAAACTGTAAATTGGTAGTATAAAAGTTCGGAATTTTCAGCTTTAGCAGTTTATGAAATTCGGAATGTCAATCCCGCCCCAAAAAAATTTCCAACTCCTGGAACGTATAATAACCGTTAGATATTTTACTCTCCGCGAAATGATATTGTACTGATCAACAAAATCCGATTCGATAAAGAGAAGACTTTAGTAAAATTCGGATAACGTTTATGTTTTCTCGTTCTCTTTTATTCCCGGAAAATTTCTTCCAAAAGTATTTAGACAATGTTAATTTTGTGTGAACAAAAAACGTCTAAATTCTCGTCATTGGGAGTAAATCTCCTGCGAAAGATTCCTCCCGCAATGAGGGCACAACTTCAAACTAACTTTAGGGCCCACATCGCAGAAACTTGATACTTATTTTGAATTTCCACGAGTCATTTCCTAACTGAACAAAAAAAATTAAAATAAAACAGATTTTGTCCAAATCCGACCAAAGTCTCTGTCCACTGATTTTCATAAACGTTTGTTCAATTCTGACTGATGAAAATTTGTCAACTGTAACTTTTACCCGAAAAGAAACCCAAGTTTCCAAAGTTTTCGGAACTATCTCTAAATTGAATCTGACTTCAATTTGGTTCAAGAAAAACTTTCGCTTCTAAAGACGAAGACGTTTCACCGCGAGATCTTTACCTGATAACCTGACGTATGAATTTGTACAATGAAATAACGAATGAACGAATGAATGAATGAATGAATAAATGAACGAATGAATAAATCAATGAATGAATGAATGAATGAATGAATGAATGAATGAACGAATGTATACGAACCTCGACACGGCAAGGCCTCCAGGTCAGGCACTATTCGCGACGCGGACCGTCGTCGGATAGCCTCGCGTTGCGCCGGTCGTTCAGCTGTCGACGCTGAATAGCTCCTTGTGAAGAGCCGGAAATTCAAGGTGTGGCTGAGAGCGTTTGAACTTAGCCAAAGCGTCCATATGCAAAAGTGATATTTCACGTAATTGTGGAATCTTGGCTAACATAGCGTCGCACACCGTAACGTCACCCTTTATAGGCGACAAGTGATTACGGTCCAGTTCCGACCTCAACGCTCTTATCACAGCCTGTGAAAGCCGCGTGATTTCCGCCAGACCCTTTAGTCCCGGTCGATCTGCAACAAAAACCATACATTTGCCATATTCACTCATTTCTCCACTTAAGGTATGAATCGTGGCTTTCCAAGTGGACAAATCATTCTCCTCATTCAAAAACACCTACTGCACCAATTCACGGACACCATTGCTTGAATTAGACTTTTCCAAGTTATTGTTATTGTCCAATCCGTAAACAATTGACCATCATACTAACTGTACCAATTTTTTTAATTCAATTTCTGACATTCAATTCGCGATGGTACGTCTTCTGAACAATCTATATCCCAAGGAAGTCGAGAAATAAATTGATTTTGATTCATATGACGTTATTTAAACAGTAAAATGCTGACCCTCTGAAATATTTACAACTTTTGTCCATCATCAGCGATAAGTGATTCATAAATACTGCTTGAACGTTGAATAACTTGAGTTGTATACGTACCAGGACTGAGAAGAACCGTCGCGCTATAGAGCGCGAGTTCGGTCTCTGTGAGTTTCAGTTCAGCTACACTCCTTGCAAGTTCAAAAACGCATGAGACTAGCTTCTGCTCGGCGTCGTCTGACATGCAGAAGGCATCCTGGGGTAGCATTGTGTCACCGTAAAGGACACAGTTTTGTTGCAGATCAAGATACCTGCTCATTCGAAGTACCGCCAACTCGAAGGAACCTATACGAGACATACGTGAACCGGATAAAGAAACACAAACTTACATTCAAATGGCCAAAAGATTTACTCTCAATACTCTAAATTTTAGAAAACATTGACAATTTAGAAATATTTCATCACTCATTCCATGTCTGGAAATGAACAGCGAAATGCTGGAGAGAACGTTACGATTAAAGTCATTCGATTGCTCTTTGCTTCCGCAAAACTATAATATTATAATGATGAACTGGCTTCATGGAACTCTCTAGATTTTTCAAAGTGAAAAGTGCACGATTCTAAAAGAGTAAATTTTCCACTTGTACTTTTTTGGAGTAAAAAAAGAGTATTTTTTTTTTTTTTGCCCAACGTAGAAAAATCTGTGTGTTTCCTCTGATTGTGAGTCAATTCTCGCTCTGATAACTACAAACGTCATTATTTTTGGAGTGGAAAATTCTCTTCTTTAGACTGGGGCACTTTTGACACCTGAAAGGTAAATTTTGACTGTAAATAAGGTGGTAAAAATGTTCGACGACTCACCCGCTTTGAGTAGAACGATTTGATCGTCCTGAGACAGTTTCATGAATCCTGGTACCATTTTGGCGAATTCGATGATCTGCTGAATGACAAGTGTCAATTTTTGCGCGCACTCAAGCCAGAGCTGTTCGTGGGCCATGTGCTTGTAGTATATCAACCTGGAGAGGTCATGCGGTTTGCGAAAGGACTCCTGTATTTGTTCCGTCGAGACAAGGCACGTCCGCGCATGTGCGTCCGCTATTGTCTTTGAAAGGAGTTCGCTGATCTGCGCGGGGTCTGCGATTAAACGAAACATCGATTGTTAATCTAAATTTTCTGGCACGAACACGTACAGGTTTTTTCTCCTCTCTAATTTTCCAAAAATATCGAGTATAGGTACGTAGCAAATTTTTATAGACGGACGACACGGATGCACCAGAACGTCGCACTACGACAATATTTATAGTAAGTATGGAAATTCGTTCGTCAAAATTTCTAGTGATACATAGACGATTGGTCATATACGATCGGCAAAAGACTTGAAAAAAAAAAGAATAGAGAGGAATTCAAAACACGGCTATCCTACCAGTCTATCATTTTAGTTGCTATTTCATTGAGAATGTTTGAATGAACAACCAAACGTAGGGTAGAATCGGGTAAATTGAACCGTTTAAGTATTTCCGGAATTATAAAGAATCCGAAAATCTGTACAGCGAGTATTCCAAATGCTCATAATAATTCTGTTCTTACAATTTATAAAATTTCTGGGCAATAGTGTTTCAAAAAATTAGCGAACTTCAACGTTTCCGATTCATCAATCTGACCAAATTACAATCTTTAATTTCGTTATGTTAATGCCGATCGTAGTGTGGGAGATAATTTTTCAAGATCGTATACATATAATACTATGACGAATAACAATCAAGTCAGATGATCGAAAGAGACAATCAGATAGGCCCCGAAAGCTCTGCAAGTTAACGAAGATCTAAAGTAGATTGTGTATACACTACATGTACATAGAATATAATAGATGCGTGTGTTTGTCAATGTTACAGCTCAATAGTTGTGAGTAATAAGAGATGTTTGTTAGTAGCTTGCTAATTAAGCATGATCGATCTAGCCAAATACGAAGTACAACTAATGAGTGGGCGTGCGAATTGAAAATTTTGTACACTTTTTTTCTGTTCAATTTACCACAAACTTGTTTGATCATTCGTATTTCCATAAGTTGACCCTGCATGGGAATACGTATTTTACAAAATAGGTGAGTACGACGCACGTTTGAACGCACATTCTGGGCATCAATGGACCTCACAAAGTTCAATCATCTTTGGTGGTCCGCCATCATCCTGTTTTATCTTTGTAGAAAAAAGTTTTGGTGTGATCTACCGGGCATTGCCAGGGTCAAAAGTAGGGCTACGAATTGTACATTGCAGTTCAAGAGGGTGCTACAGTCAATTGCGATACCGAACGGGACAATTTTTTTTCAAATTTACGAATAATTCCAAAACGTTTCCGGAACGAAATGATTCCACGCGACTTCAAGTCATTTCGGATGATTTCGATTGTGGACTAGACAGTGTGATTTCATCATAATATGAGGTTAAATAATGGATTTCGACCGATGTCACGACTTTACTCGATTTACGATCGATGGGATTTCAGTAGATTGGAATGATTTGTAATCGATTCCAAGATCGTGCGCCTAACTAATTTCACTATCAAGTAGCCCCTCAATCCTTTTTAGCTTCTGCATATAACATTTCTAGAAATGTCGAATAGATCCACATTACTCCGTACAAATCAAAATACCGAATACTGTATGTTGTTTATGATTTTAATCACGAATCGACTAATAGCAAATCGATACTCCGTGATCCTCGGAGAAGCAGATTCTACACTAAATTAAAGCAGCGTTATTTCATTGATTGCTTAACTCCTCTCTATGATTTCCCAATGGCAGTGCCTCTCTAAAAAATGCCGATCGTCGAATATTTTGATGGTTTTTGTAATGATAAATGTAGGTACAATATAGTATGGTATGAAAGAAGCATGCGCATGCAGAGAAACACAAACATAGCCTCACATCTCGTATGGGACATACTGGGCAGGCTTGGGACCTCGTCCTCCTCCGGTGGGTTACTCGGCCTCTGCTGATGTTGGTTACTTAGAAAGGTCGTCGAGTCCACCATCGTGTAGGAACCGTGGCCAAGGCTGACAATTTCAACCGAGCTTTCTTGTTTAACGGCAACAATTCCACCCCCACTTAAGGAGCCACCATTTCCACCCCCAACACCACCACCACCACTACCACCACCACCACCACCACCACCATTACCTCCACCTCCACTACCAGCTCCTCCACTGCCACTGTTACTTCCGGTAGACGTCGCCGACAGCGACTTACCTGACGTAGGTAGGAGAGCATTTTTTTTAAACCTCATTAATTTGGTCGGGTTCACGGATTTCTTTCAAAAAATTTCATGACTTGACATTTGCTGTGTTCATTTATTGGATACCGTGAGTACGTGAAACAGGTAACGAGAAAAGTTGGTGAATCGCAATAGGCAGACAGTGAGCAGAAACGAAAAAATTCCCGAGAAAAGTATGATCGTGCATAATAATTATATCTATTTCGAAATTTTAAGCCTCATCATGAATTTTTTGTTGCACAGTGAAACATTTTGGCAAAAACTGGAACTATCAGTCGTCCATAAATTACGTGGTAGTAGTAACGTATGGTAACGTAGTGCAAGGGAACGTTTTCGGAACAAAAATCTCTACTTCAGAATGAAAATGTTATGAAAATGTACAACGTCTCCGTGAATTTACATAATCGTGCACCGAATTTCGCTACGTTTCGCAATATTACAATCCCGAATCAAGGAATTTCATTGACAAAACATGATATGAATTGGACTTTCGTTATGAATACCGATTACCAAGAACCCCCCGATTTTGAAGAAAGTTTGTTGATCATATGACAAAAGTTCAGTCAAAAATACAGATGAATCATTTCTACTTTGATCAAAGTTCTGTATAAATTGACAATTTTGCAGTTATTGGGGGTTTTTCGAATAGTCGACTCCGTGTTTTTTCTAGCCTACTTTAGCAATAGTCTGAGAAATTGTGTCAAACAGTCTGTTATCAGAAGTTAAGGAATAATTTTAAAAATATTCATAGCTCCGCAATTTTGTGAAGAAAATAAATTATCCACCCCCGGGTCAAGTTCAGAGTTTTCAACATACTGGGGTTTTCGAAAGGGCAAAAGTGTCGCTATTCACCCGGTTTCGCGTTGCGTACTTGTGGTGTTAAGTGTTAATTAAGGGGTGTTAATACCAGGTCATACACGAATTCCAACTTACCGGTAGTGACGCCACTCGACATTACTCCACCGGTCGCCGTAACGGACGCTGTATCCGGGGTGACGGCATCGACTTGCGTCTGAGGCGGCCGAGGGTCGAAGGTGACCGTCGTGCTGTCCACAAAGTCGGGACTGTGATCGTTATAGTTGCTTATCGTCGGGTGGTTGTAATACCCTGATCCTCCGGTACCCGATACTGGGGATGTGTAATCGCCAGCGCCGTACGGATAACTAAAGTACAAATCCAAGATTCAAGTAAATTTAAACAATCCTCTACCACTGTGATCGCAACTACGCGAACGTTCAAGTTCTCCAAATTTCTCATGAAAAAAATTCTCCCGTTTATTTCACAGCCATGCTCATCAATTTATACGTGAGAGAATTATTACCTACTATGTGAAACCGCAATCTTAAAACAGGGCAACTTTTGGAAATTAATTCCGGGCAAATTACAATTAGTACCTAACAAGTACTCACTAAATACAACACTCACATTTGTACACACCCTGAGGAGTATGAATGCAAAATTTGATAATAAAATGTCAATTTTTGACCGCGTTATGGCGTTTCATGTCAAAGGTTACTATTCATACAGGGTGGAGTGGTGTACATGATAATAATCACAGTGACATGATTTTTGCAACAAAAAGAACCTAATCTTTAGGCCTAGAACGGTAACCTTAATTTTTGTTCTTTTCGTCTACTTCGGTAACCTGGGGTGATAAAACACCCTAATTCTGAAAAATTCATATCTCGGGTATAATTTCACGTAAAGGATCCTATGGAGGCTCATTCTTTTCGTTTTTTAATGTAGAATCGAGTGAGCCTACGGAAATTTTACGTCAAGTTTGAAAAATTGGTCAAAAATTAGGTAAGAGGGCAAGAAACGTGAAACGCGAACGCGGCAGGAGATTTAAGGTCGTTGGGGTGTTTAAACACCCCAGGTTACCGTTCCAGGGTTAATCACATGGCATTTTTTGTTAGTTCTTTTTCCATCGAGTTTAGGGAAACAACTGACTCCGTGTGGAAGAATCTTTACCATTTTGGTGGGATTTATTTCTTCGGCAGTGTTCAATGGAATAATATCATGTCATTATCATTAATTAATAGAAGAAATAATTTACGAACCCGTTATAGGAGTTATGATGCTGATCCGAACTGCTCGGCGTCTGTTGTTGATCGAAGACACTACTGTCGGGTGCCGTTTCGGAGGCTGCCCTCATCTGTTCCCTGTGAAACCGCACCTCGTCCTCAACCTTCTCTCTCTGCTTTTTTGACATTCGTCCAAACTTGACGGCTGTTGGCAAAAAAGAAAAGAAAAATATGATAACATTTCTTAACATGGAAATTTATACTATATATTATTCACATACGTCAAATTCATTTGTGTGTATAAATGAGACTCGGATATAGTTTGATGTATCTTCCTAATAATACCGAATAACGCAAGTCGAAGACATGAATACTGCAAGCAGACAAAATGTGCCGACGAAACGTATAACTGGATATGCAGGTACGTACATAATACATACGTGTAAAGATACACGTGAATGTACAAATTGTGATCAGCGTCGCGCGCAACTTCTCAATTATATAGGTAAGAGGCTCGTCGATAAAACCGCCCCAACTGGTACACACATCGACAGTTTCGTAATACGAATTTTCATCGTTCACAAACCCATGTGTATAATAAATAATAGTTGAAAATATAGTAGGTGATCGATATCTACTTGCAAATTTAGGGCGTCTTTACCCCTCATAGCGAGAGTGAAAAGTCTTTGATACGAGACCCATATTGCGCCCTCATGAATGCCAAACTTAATTTTTGAAGGAGGGGTAAAAGTATCAGTAGTAATAGCAGAACTGGTCGGCCCTGAAAAATCTTGACAGTAGCTGGACAGCCATGAAGGATGCGGACTCGGTCAGTTGCCGGTGCACTGCTCGAAGTACTTTTTAGGCTACTGGTACTTTTATCTTAATTGATTCTGAGATGGCAAATCGTTGGAGGCCTCTTTAAGGGAACGAGGGTTAGGCAAGTATTTGGTTTCGGGTCAAAAACGACTTTCGTCGATTCCAAAAATCTTCGATCTTTCATCAGGTTGAAATTCGTAACGTTAACGTAACAAAATAATCGGAAAAAATTCCGTATTTGATGATTTCAACGGTTGAAAAACAGCAAAATACAGTGTATAATTTCCCGAAGTGAGCAAAACATATATCTATCGTCAATTTCCCAAATGCAACAACTTTTCAGTCATGAAATAGCACATTTACTCCAAAAATCTCGTTACAAGAATGAATAACGTTACGAACTTCAACTTCGTGATCTTTCGACTTTTCAGCTGACGCTACAGATGATGCTAGACAGCTAGACATACATACGTTGGTCTGACTGAATGTCTGTCGGTTTGTCCGAAACTAATCAGTCTAATACGTTCCATAGAAAACTGATGGAAAAATTGGAAACTATACAGGATTCTAGCTTGTGCCCTGACAACGAACAATTTCCATCTCCCATAAAAAAAATGACCGACTAGTTGCTCTTCAAGTTTGAAATTCAATGACATCAGAGTATTGTGGTGATATGATCTGGAGAACGATTCGATGAAAAAATGTCAAACTTTACAGGCTTATAGCTTTTAACTCGAGGGTGAAAAATTACTACGTCCTATTATAAGGATTGACCGACCGGTTCGACCAATGATTTGACATCAATGTTGCGAGTCATCAACTACTCTGATAATTGAATAACCCGCATTCGATAACCCATTTCATTAATCGTTAAGCAGATGATTGAACAAGCTGCAACTGCTATAATGGATGATGGATTCACGATGTGAATATAGTAATTTTCGAAACGCTGTCTTACAAATTACCTACGTCAAAAAAACGACTAACGAACGGAGTTTATAACCATGGTCTACCATTTCACGGACTTGGTGAAATTTTTTCCCCAAACTGCAGTGCGAGGGGTTTGCGACGTAAGTTTCTCGAGTATATTTATAATAAAAACATACAGTTCATCTAGGATGTGATGCAAGAAAACGGTGGTTCCATATATACCGTTCTCCGCTATACCATAGGCAGGATGTCTCCAAGACAAGTTAGATTTCGATCCAGCCTCGGTACCGCGCTACGCGGTTGAGAGAAGGCTGTGATAATAAGAAAAAGTAACAGGAGGTAGCCGAGTCCCGCTGCTGCCGTGGACGTTGCGGTAAACAAAAGTCACTGTTGTGAGGCCGACGTGGTTACAGTTATTATTACCGAGCCCCATGAGTCGCGGGAGTCGGGTACTCCGTGACTATGTATATGTTACATGTATGAATGTATGTACATCTTTGCAGCACACCCTGATGTCTGCGCGCTGGTAACGAGGTTTCTGGTAGGTAGGTAGATAGCTAGGTAGGTGGCTAGGTGCCTAGACACCTACCACAGCACGTTGTTCGGGCGCTTGCGCGCCTAGACACAACACGAGGATGGGATAGGATACAGCTGCACGTGTGAGTATATCAACCTGGGCATTTGCATCCGCCATGCATCTCTTAAGCGAGAGCAATTGCGTTCGGTATGTGGCGGCGTCTATAAGTTTGTGCGCATACACGTCAGGGTGAAAAAGTATATAGGACATTCCATGTAACTTCTAACTACCAAAAAATGACTCAATCCTAAGAATTTTTCGAAAATTAGTTAGAGTCGAGAATATAAAGGTACAATACTTTCGTCGATAATGCCTTCTGCGCTGGAATGCACCAGTGTGCACCAGAAACTGTGCGATTTGTAGCAGAAATGATGAAAATATTCTATTTTTTCATTGTCTACAAAAAACAATGAAACTAGTAGTCAAACGGGCGATCGGTTTTCAGTGATGAAAGAAGAAAAATTGAATCTGTCTTTTTGACCAAGCCATCGATAGATTAGCAAAATGTCTATTCCTATTGTTCCTCAGATTTTGATAGCGAACCAAAAATTTGGTCAAAAATTGAATCAAATTTTATCAAAATGAATAAATTACCAAAATCTTATGTCACTAGAAAGTTATTTTGAGAAAATTGTCAATTGTTCTGCCTCTATCAATCTTGTAAACAATTTTAAAAGCTAATTGATGAAAATGAATTTGAATGACATAAAATCGTTTGTTTCAAAAATTGTGGACCGCTGCAAAGGCAAATACTCGTTATTACATAGATGATTCATTCGAGGACATAGTAATAATCATTTCTTCAGTTTTCCTATCACAAATTCTATAATATCCCATATCCACGCTAGGAATTTTAAAGACTTCGCCCCGCAGGTACAACGGGCCAATCCCGCATGCACTACGGGTGGTCTCGATTGTGCTTTTCATACCTTACGTAATCGAAATTGTAGAGTCATTTTCTAGATTACCAAAGTGGTCACCTTAATTATGTAGGTATTATTTTTTATTTTTTTATTTTACATAATTTTTCCACAGCCCGATGGATTTATTCGTCAACCATACCTATATATAAGCGTATCCGCAGTCTAGGTATATAGGTCGTCCACATTTTTCCCTTTTCATCAACTTCCCTTCCCTTTCTCGAATACGCTTAATTATTTGCAGAATTATCCAATTAAAAATTAAAAATTTGTTCATTCGTTCACGCAGAAAAAAACGAACTTCCTGTGTAAATTAATTCGGAATATTATGTATAATATATGTATACAAACATCTTTTCGAAAAATGATCTTCTATACGATTGATGACGATGATCCTTTTCAGGGTTATATAGGGTGTTAGAGACTCTCGTGTGTGATTATCAGTATGTATAGGAATTCCCAATCAAAACCAGAATTTATTAAGAATTCGATAAAAAGATGATCGATTTCAGAAGGCAATTTAACGAACATCGCGTCCGGCGGACCTTTTTTTTTCTATCGCATATCACATCGTATAAAACAGTCGATAAAACAGCATGAAGTCCACGACCGCAATGTTCATACATATTATGTACGACAGTTTGCTACCTGTACCTACAACGTACCTATATACGTACGACACAAAGAAAATCAAGTGAACCCGGCAGGTAATAACATAACATAATAATATCAGAGTTCGTTCCGCGGCGTGTTTAAAAAACCGATGATGTTGAGTACTATCGGGCCGCAAAGTCGAGGC
The DNA here is from genome assembly GCA_963989295.1 of Ametastegia equiseti. NCBI lineage: Eukaryota > Metazoa > Arthropoda > Insecta > Hymenoptera > Tenthredinidae > Ametastegia > Ametastegia equiseti. The sequence continues at coordinate 17,097,546 of OZ022389.1, read as the reverse complement.
ACCTGAGTTTGACACGCTGTATCTAAATGAAAAAAAATCGTGGAGCTTCGAGATATGGATCATTTTCAAGCTTGTTCTATCCCCCATTAGATGAACCATAACCCGTTGCTGTGTTGAAATCAGGAGGGGAGTAATCGTTCAATATATCTTGAAAAACGTAGTTTTTTCACATTTTCTCTGGTAGGCTAACTTCAACTCGTCGCAGTTCCGTCGGTAATACCCCCAAAAAATTGAAATAATTTCCACCCGATCTACCGAATCTATCGAATGCCACGCGATTTGAAGAATCAGAATACGTTGAAAATTATAGTAACTACATGCAAAAATCAGTGAAATGGCGAACGCGGGAACCGATAATGTCAGCCGAATGGGGTTAATTCGCGAATTTTTCGTAAAAAATTCTGAATTCAGATATGTTACAAGAAATTTGATCGGAAATACGGTCATGCAGTAATCGGAAGTTATATTATCATAATTTTGACATCCGTGCCGCCGTAGTTCCCCTATTAAAGTGGGGGGTATCTCGACCGATGCTCCTCGTTTCATTCAGTTTTTCGATGCGTTAACTGAATGAAAGATGTTTGATTGTTTTCAGATACTCGGGCTCTTAATTGTTGTATTGATCGAGATACTCCCCACTTCAATAGGGGAACTACGGCGGCACCGATGCAAAATTATGATAATATAACTTTCGACTACTGCGTGACCGTATTTCCGATCAAATTTCTTGTAACATATCTGAATTCAGAATTTTTTACAAAAAATTCGCGAATTAACCCCATTCGGCTGACATTACCGGTTCCCGCGATCACCATTTCACTGATTTTCGCATGTAGCTACTATAATTTTCAACGTGTTCTGATTTTTCAAATTGCGTTGAATTCGATAGATTCGGTAGATCAAGTCAAAATTATTTCAATTTTTTGGGGGGATTACCGACGGAACTGCGACGAGTTGAAGTTAGGCTACGAGAGAAAATGTGAAAAAACTACGTTTTTCAACATATATTGAACGATTACTCCCCTCCTGATTTCCACACAGCAACGGGTTATGGTTCAACTAATGGGGGATAGAACAAGCTTGAAAATGATCCGTATCTCGAAGCTCCACGATTTTTTTTCATTCAGATACAGCGTGTCAAACTCAGGTGCCTCGACTTCGCGGCCCGATAGTAGTCAGGTAGTATCTCGCCCGGCCCTTGGCGGGTTGATGTCGTCCTGCATCCGACGCGAGAGTGAGAGATCTCTCTTCTCTCCAGAGGGAGCGGCGCCGGGAGAATGCGGAACAGCACAAGAGAGCGAGAAGAAGAAAGAGAGAGAGCGAGAGAGACAGAACTGGCGGAAGTCCTAGCCCGTGACGTCACGCTATCTCATCGTATACGTCACGCCGTGGTCGTCGAGAGCCGCTACATCGCGATCGGCGCATGGTCGCTCCACGAAGGAGTCGAGACGGGTTAGGAGGAGACGAGACGGGGCGGAGGCCCGCCCGCAGTGACGTCACTTCAACCATCGGCACGCCGCACGCGAGAACGAAACGAAACGAAACGAAACGAAACGAAACGTTGCTCTCCGCGAGACTCGCAGTCCACCCGAACGAGAACGAGAAAGAGAGAGAGAGATGGATAGATAAAGAGATAAGAGAAAAGAAGAGAATGAAAAAGGGAGAGAAAGAGAGAGAGAGAAGTTGGGACAGCAAGGGGGTTCGGGGGACGAAGAGGAACGCGAAGGGTGATCGACCGCGGTCGCGCGGCGCGGGCGTGTCTGAGAGAGACATGACTATAGGAAGAAGCACGCGTTGCAAGAGCGGCGCGCCTCGTGTTGTGTGAACGGTCGTATACGTTACACGTAACATACGTATGTATGTATCACGTATGTACATACGTATGTATTATACGTAGAGGGACTACCGACCAGCCGACTCCGATGCACTTTTAGCTATATATAGCGCGGTGCCTCCGTTCAGCCTTATCAGCTCGAGCGTGTGTTACGAACCGTAGCGACGCGACTCGGACCGAAAGCGCCGCGGAGTCGTGATTGTCGCGATTCGGGGTATGGGATGCGAGACGCGACTAAATAGAGAGAGATAGATAGATGAATATACAGAGGGAGAGAAGGAAAAAGATTCGTCTCAATTAATTCGTGTACGAATCGTCTGCGTATTACACGTATAACTGCTGCGTTTGAGCGAATTCATTATACATAAACCGATCTCCGGCTTCTCTCTGCGCATTGCAATCCCTACACACATTATACCTACACGGTGATATGTCCGTCGCATGTAGGTGTACGTATATGTGTGTATTTACAAGGTACATTGATCATGCACGGTATAACGAGTCAGCGAGCGACGTATCGCAATAAGAAACTCGCACACCTACGCACAACGCGTGTAACAACAACTAGGTATGTATAACCTACCTACCTACCTACCGCTTCTTTGCCATCGCCATCGTCCTCTTATCGCCTCCCCGGGTTTCCGGAAATGGCAGAGAGTCATAAGACTTGCGGAGTTGCGGCGACGACCCGCACGGCGATAGTAACCGTTCTGTTCTTATATATACGTACGTAGATAGGTATAAAGTTCGTGTGAATAATGGGCCATAGACATTTTTGCTGTTTTATATCAAGCTCCGAATGGACCAGTTCTAGATTCCTCCTCATATAGTGCAGAGTGTGACTCCGAAAAAGCGACTAATCCAATTTACTGCAGGGTCAATCCTGGTTCCAATTTAGACGGAAATTTCATCAGCTGGTTTGCCATTTCGAATCGTGAAATGATTCAAAACTATGATTGTACAACTGCATAATTGCATAATTATATAATCATATAATTGTAGAATTGCAAAACTGTAATAATAAATGAAAGATAACAGTTTCCCAGGAAAAATCAAAGAAGTAAAATGTAAAAAATGGCTGAGTAAATTGTGATGCCAATATCGACAAGAATTGACTCGGTCAAAAATTCATCAGGAATTCTGAATGCTCGATTGTGGTGCAGGTATATCTGGTTCGATTTGATGATTCTTCATGTTCACAGGTTCGTTATGTACGAAAAGGTTTGATCTCAAGGGTCGAATAATGAATAATCCCGATTCACGTATGTATACGTATTGTCATCATAAAAATCATTGGTGAATTGATCGGACAACTTCGTAAATTGCTAATCACTTTATTCCTAAGGTTGTAATTATAGAGTAATTATATATCCTAATATTGAATTCCGTTTAGACGATTATTATCCGATCTGAATAAATGAACGATAACGATTTCTGTCTCCCCCATTTGTTATTATATACATCCATCTGTAGGGATATACATATACCTACAAATACGTACCAACGTATACCGTATACGCAGGCATAACCCGTGACGATATAAATTATCTGATCATATATTGATACGGAGCCAATATAGCTATACGTATAAATATACATATATATATGTATAATATAGACCGACTGAGTGTTTAATAGATCGTATAATGTATGAGTCGAAGCGTAATAGTCGGAGCAGCGACCGTTGATTAGCGCGTAAAGATGTCGCTACCGATTCGTTACGCAGAGTCGACATGTCGAGTGTATATGAGTAACGTAAGTATGTAACATATACGTTTATGGGACTTTGACTTTGAGGATGATCATCGAGTAGCTTGACGGGAGGGGAAAGGCGAGAGCCAGATTTTATCCGCGATGAGTAAGCTCGGGTGTCAACGTCCTCTTCTCGCAGCGCAAATTACTTATTATTATATTGTGTAAGCAATTATGAGGGGAAGAAGAAAAATGATCAACGTCAACGAGAGAAAGAAAGAGAAAAAGAGAGACAGAGAGAGAAAGAGAAGGTGGCGTTCCTCGCGTGACAATCCGATATATTGTTGGCCCTCGTGTCTACTGTATTCCCTAGTGGGATCTTCTCTCCCCTAAAACGAAATTAGATACAATTAAAGGACTCGCTCGGCGTCTCGGCTACCGAAAATCGGATTGGTAAGGTGTCGCGTGAAGCCCTCCATCAATTTCTCTACACACACAAACACACACACACACACACACTATCTGGGTTTATTAGAGCGGACGCTTTTACTGGACGTGCGCGGCTTCCAAAGAGATCTGTACTTATTTTATGAAATATCACCATAAAATTTCTTACAATCGATGAATTATTCACAATTCATCAAATCAATTATCGATATACTTATATAAGTTGCGCTTTAGAAATTCAAAGATTATTGTTCAATCTGCAGATTTGACTCTGCAGCTGTTGTCTGTCAGACGGATTCAGCTAATCCATTTGTTGAAAACGGAGTTAAAATGTATTACAGCGTATTACAGGGACTGCATTTTTACAATTGATTCAAACGGAAATTATAGTAGGTAAATCTTACATCGAAAATTGTGTATTTTGCTGAAAAACTATAATCATATGCATTCTTCAAGTTTTTGAAATTGTTTTCCGATCAAATTCACTGGTGATACTATCGATACATGGTATTCCGAGGATACATATAATTCCGGACACGGGAGTACGTTCTAGTATTTAATGATTGCAAGATCTGTAGCGAGTCAATTTCGTAGTGAACAAAAAAGGGACATTTCGTGTTTGTGTATATTGTTTTTTCCTTGACAATGGGGTTGGATCCATCCACAAGTTTGAAGCGGGGTTGGGTATTTCGATCCCAGGTGACCAGGAAGGGTTAGAAGGGTTAATGAATAATATTACCTGATACACTTCTGCTCATGTTTTCTACATCCCCCCATACTCGAAATGAAAAAAAATAAAAAAAACCAACCCCGCAAAGTACCTACCAATCCGTATTTCAGTTTTTTATTTCATCTAACGTACATAACGCGATCTGTACCGTTGGATCTAAGGGAAACGTCGCGTCGTCAATATTCGTACACATATAGTCTCGTCGTCGTCGTTGTCGTTGAGGCGTCGTATTCGTGCGTCTGATAAGTGGAAGACGTGGGGTAAAGTGGGAGCCGAAGAGACGGAGGTATAGAGGAAAGGGGAAGGGGAAGGGAAAGGGAAAGGGGGATGCGGAGGAGGATGAGGGGAGGTAAGGAGGGAAGTAGTGATAAAGGGTCGTACACCCCGGCTGGTGCGCGTGCCATGGCTAATGGCTTTGTATAGCCTCGGGAATCTTTAAGGTTGCGCCTTCCGCGACGCCCGTACTTCTCGTGTACGCGGCTACATAGTAGGTTACAGGTATAGATAAACACATATACATATACATATATACGTAAACATATAAGTATACGTACATACTTATTTATCTGGGTATTATGTATACGTACGTCTATATGCGTTCGCGTGCAGCGTCCATAAAGCGGTTAGCATGTATTTATGTATACGAGTACCTATATGCATACATGTATATACTACGTATACACGCGTCTACCTATGTGATAGCTGAACGCGTTAAGTATAATCAGAGATTAGCACCACACCGCCGAATTTCGTTATTTTACCATTTTACCCGTCAGTCGTACGTGTATAGGTTTAGGTATAGTCTCACGGCGAGGCTATAATAGCCGTGTCAAAATACGAGTAGAAAAACCAATTTTTTTCAAATATGTAGGCAATGTGTAGGATTTTTTTCAAAGTTGATATACGTACGTATATATTTCACCAGCCAAAGTATGAAAGATAGAAGGAACTTGATCAAATTTTGGGGGCGAGATTGAAATTCTGAATCTCAAAAGCTGTGGAAGGTTCAAAATTTCGAAAGCTAAAGATCCGAAAGGCCAAAACTCCGAATCTCGAAATTCGCTTATGATACAACGTAGTTTATTTGACAGATTTGTCATGAGCTTCCCTTGAATTTTCGGATTTTTGGACTTTCTGAGTTTTTAACTGCCGGATCTTTGCAAGTTCTGAACTCTAACGTTTCTAGAAACTCAGAATCGCGTCTCAAATAAATTTAGAATTTTGACCGTTTGGAACATTTGGAATCCGGAACTGTAATACCGCCCCGAATTTTGCAAATCTGTTTCTTTATATTCATTGCTAGTATCTCAGTTTTAAATTTCTATCGAACGATGAATTCTCTTCAATAATTGAAAAAATTTTCCAAACTGTAGAGAATCATCGTCTGCTCAGAGACACGAAATCATTTGGCAGCAGAATCCCATAAATTTCGATATTGAACATGGGTTAATAATTTCAGGAATAAAAAAGAGCAAATAAGGTATAAAAAATTGCAAAAATGAATGATAAAAAGGTGCAATTTCCACGAACCCATGTACGACAAACGGTGCGGTAAATACAGGCAGAAACGATTTTCCGCACTTTTGTTTCGTTCCGCTTATTATATACCTACAATCGACTGTGTGACTGTACGTATACGTACGTAGATAGATTTTTTTTCTCACGCAAACACGTAACGGCCATCGAAGAATGATGGGTAACCCTGTTTCCGGCTATTGGTATTCCGTTATTGATTTTTCACATTTCTGCCCATCCTGAGAACTCCATGACGAGGAAGAACGCGTAGGCGCGACGGAAACCCGTTGTTCGTTTCATACATATTTCCTTTCTTTCTTCTTTCTTATTTCCCCGACGACGTGTACCTATTTCATAGGACCTCGTAGCAGACTATCTCTTCCCACGTCTCTAAGTGCTGTATTCTTGCCTCTACGTCCGCACCTGTATATATATCTATACCTGAGACGATTATATATTGATCTGGGTAGGAAAATGAATGTCCAATTTCTACCAGATCCCTGCAGCGATAATGGCGTGTTTTTTTTTTCATTCATCTACATATTTTCTTAGACATTATAGATATAGTTGAATCTCGATGTCCAAATTGTTGAATTCTCCTGGTCAAGATTTTTGTGCTTCTATTGTAGTTTTTTCTTTCTCGAATTATTGATTGGTTAGTATAACGAAATCTTTTAAATGAGGCAAAATATTCGTATAACTGCCTACAATTGTTGTATCAATAAAATTTTCTCAGCGTTCTCAATAATTATTCTTATGTCGAGTCTCCGCTTTTTCTCTGCATAGATAATCGGTACCAATAATTATAATAGTAGATGATTTGCATTCAAGAATTTTAATGCCAAGCATCGCGTGAAGTCATTTGAAAAGAACATAAATGAATAATACCATGTGATTGATGACTGTTCATTATTACTCACAATTTTCATCAGAATATTGAAAATCTTGATTTTGCTCCATCCCAGACGTTTCCATGATCGGTTCTGCATGGAACGACTAATATTTATAGAGCTATATAGCTGATAAAAATTGCGAATGTTTTTTGCGAGGATTCTTGGGGAAGAAATACGTCAGTATTTCTTTATCGTCGAAACCGCTATCCAGCTTGGTTTCCAGGCTGTTAAAAAAACCACCCCGTGTTGCGTGACAAACGTCGGTTATTTTCAATCAGTTTAAAGGCAGTTTCAACTTATCGTTATATCGGCACCTATGCGCTCTTTGTTGCGAAACAACAAAAAATAAAGAAAAAAACAAAAGCAACAAAAAATTCGCCGATAACATAATTTTCAGGAGAAGGGGCAATTTGCACCTTTCATTTATTTCTATAATTTTTGTTCCTTTTGTTGATTAGAGCCATCCACAATACGGCAATTTATCGATAATCGAGATTGACGTCAAATTTCGCATTTCAGTGTGAAATCAAAAGATCAGAAACAGTTTTAGATAATTTGACAAGGAAAAAAAACAATTTTACCAAAAATTAAATCATGGAATGATGTAGGAAACGAATACTTGTATGATTACATTCCCAGAAACTGATATATTGTGGGCGTACTAGTTTCAAGTCAGACTTGGTCGAGTAGGGACTGATTCGGCTCACAAATCACCTGATTCATTCAAATGACGGTGAATTATAAAAAAAAAAGAAGTAAGTCCTTCAGCATACGATGCTGTCAAACAAAGGAATTCAAAAGTTCATTTCGAAGGAGTAACTTAGCTGAATACATGGCCAGCGGCACATCGTCATTCTTTCTAAACCTAATATGTGCACGGTTACGGGTAACGGTGTTAACAAGATTATGACGAAAATACAGAAAATTGTAGGTATGTATAAAAGAAGCATTCCTTGCCAAATCATCCGTTCCATATCGTCAACGACTTTATATCGGAATTGCAATTGACTATAATCGTGAGACCTGGCACTGGCACTCTGGTTTTTACATCGTTTTCCAGATATTTTCTTACAATGATTTGAACATAAATCGACCATATTTGTTGAACAAAATTTCCCTATACAGAATTCTCTCGGACTATTTATTCGGAAACAAAATTTCCAAAGAGAAAATCGTGAATTTATATCTTTACATTATTGAGAGGAAAAAGTAAGAATCGTCTGAGAAACAATGAGATCCTCAATACGCAAATTTTCAGCAACAAAAAAAAAAAAAATGTAGTTGTTGTTTGAGGTGCACCGAATGATTGTCAATGAAAGAAAAAGATTTTCGGACAAAATTTTTGAATAATTTTAAGGGAAGAGCTATCACAATGAAGGCACATAAAACTAACGTAAAATGGGTCAGGATCACGGTCTGCGTAATTTGACTCGAAATGTCCCATGTGCATTTATGTACATTATAAATTCGAAGATACCGAATGGCCGAGATTAATTCACTTTCAATACATGAGTTTAAGGCTGAAAATTCTTGGACAGAATTCGTATTGTCTATGATATTATAGAGTAGCGATTACACTGGTAGTGGCATCATCATCTCTATTAATATATAACCACAAGTACCAATGCGAAGAATAAGAATACGTCGCTGGCTTCGAGTCGAGTATATAGAAGCTTCGAGAAACATGGCCAAAACATTAAACGGGTAGCCGCACATCATCCTTGCCAGATATGGCGTAATTCCTGAACTGAACTCTTGCAGCCTTTCGCGGAGGCAATCGAACCCGAACGATCATTAACTTTCAGGGAACGTTCGAACCCCGACGTCACGTACTACTTGGGTTGTGAATTTCTTCTCACTAACCGAATGAAAAAAACCAAAATAAATAAATAAATAGAAAACGAGCAATTCGTAGGTACAGAAAATTCGCCGAAATAATTACACATTCATGGAAATTATATCTTTCTTCATTTCACTCCACTCATCAATCCCCCTTCATGGTCAACCAGACTCGAAGTAACGCCATTCCTCACTTGCACATACAGATTCGACTATTTTAGAGCAGGAAAAAATGAGTGAACATGTAATTGCGCTTCTTCTTTTTTATCTCTGCTGCAAGATAGACTCACGTCGGATTCCAGGCCCAATATGTAGTTACATATTATTGTTCTGAAGGTACCTGAGATCATCACCCCTAAATTTAATCAAGCAAAGAAAAATTGAAAAGTGTAATGATTGTGAATTCTTTTCAGTAACAAGGCAGATTCTTCGCATTCAAACCTTCCAGGATTTTTCTCTCGTTATTTGACTATTTGATTTCATGAGCAGCAAAATTGTTGATTGCAAATATTCTAAGATGTCGACTGTACGATGCATAATTTTTTTGGGCCAACTGGAGCGATTCTCTTCGTACGGCAGACATTGAAAAACGACTAGAGTTATTTCGACAATGAAGGCTTGAATCTTCGAACTATGATATTCCAAATTGCCTTATGGCCCGGGCACCGTCTGCCCATTATACTACCCACGTCACTGGCGACAGGTTTATAAAACCATATCCCAAACGCGCCAGTAAGAAATACCACCGTTCTCCAGTCAACTGAAAAGCCTTAAATTCCAGAGAACCGTCCAATGTGAACCGCAGCTACATAATTGGATAACCCATCTAGAATATTGTATCACGTTGAAGAATATTGGTATAGGTAATGGTTTTCATTTTTTTTCTATTTCTTTTTCATTTTTAGATGAATTCCATGCCAATGAGTAGGTGTGAATGAATTGAAGCAAAAAAGCGAGAGAAAAAAAAAACCAAAAACAACAAGAGGTTCATAAACAATCGAGTGGCAAGAGTTTAAAGAGCCGATTGCATCAGCTGACGTGAATATGACGTAGGTGTAGGTAGATGTGTGTGTGCGGTTTGAAATTTCACCAAGTTTGCATAGTTGCGATGTTCTTTATGTGGGAGTAATATCGGGCGTCTTTATAAAAAAAAAACAGCTGTCGACTGCGCGTAAGTTCGAACGACGACGATATATCTATTTTATATGTTATATCTATACCTATCCGGTAAGTTTTCGGACTAGCGCAGAAGTCGTTGGGCTCTTGGAATTAGGGGGTTACTCTAGGTTAAGTCAAGTTCAGTCACCTGTCTTCGGATGACTAAACAGTCATCGCAGCGAGCAACGAACGAACGAACGAAAGAGCGAGCGAGTGAGGAAACGAATGAGTGAGTAAGCGAGCGAGCGAGGAAACCGACCATGTATTTTACCTTGCACCGTCTTCTTCTTCATCTTCTTTTCCTTCTTCTTCTTCTTCTTATTCTTCTTCTTCGTCGTCTGAACCTGAGAGAGAATCTCTTAACCGTTCGACAATTTCGTCATTTCTTTTGTTACGTTTCAGGTAGAAGTTAAGGCAATATGGCGCGAGTCGCTTCGAACCTAACCTAGCTAACATAAAAAAACATGAGTTTTACTGGAATCCCATCAGATTTTCCGACGAAGTGACATACTTAGCCACTTTCTGCCAAAAAATTGAATCCAATCGTGGAGGGTTCGTTCGGATCGGTTGGATAGTCGTCGAGAAAGTACGATTTGCGTTTTTGAGCTGACATCAATTAGTATTAATGGAATTTTGAACAGACTCCCATATTATCTGAAGGTGTCACGTGACTGTATTCGAAATGATCACCTCGAAAACGCGATTCGTAGGTTCTTCCAAACTATACAACCTACCGGAATGAAACTTAAGAAATTGTTGCTTTACCACGGCAGAAAGTGGTCAGTTATTTTACCGTTTAGAAAAAACTAATAGAATTCCAGTCAGATTCATATTACGTTTGTTGGCTAGGTTAGGTTCAAAGTGACTCGTACCATATCGCCTTAAGAGAGAAAGAGCGAGAAAGAGAGAGAAAAAAAAATGAAATAAAGATGAAGAAGGAGAAGAAGAAGAAAGGACGATGTAATGAGGTGAAAGAGCGGCGAGTCTGAAGTTTAGCCGGGGCTTGTCGTAATAGGTGACGGCACGAAGTCAAAGAGGAAAAAACTCACGTCATAGATGGCTGACGATAAGGAAAGTTATAATTTTCGGGAAGGGTCTATCCCGTGCGGAAAATTGGGCACTATAACACTAATTGTAAGTACCGCCCGATTTTCGGTGGCCGCAAATTCTCTATCTATTTATCATTTTTGCCATCAAGGTTCATTTATCGATAGGAATACGTAAAGAGAGGGGTACATATTCTACTATATAGTCTGCTGCTTCTGCTTTTCGACATAATCGTGGAATACCGCAAATAAGGCTCGCAGTAGAGGGATTCCAGGAATTTATTAATTACTCCATGGCGCAGTCAATAAATTGATTGAAATTTTTATGACCCACTATACCTGGACCTTCTTTCGTCTACGTCTGTGCATACCTACCTACCCTACGTCTCGTCTTTAATTCGTATTATCCGCCAATTTTCATATTCTACAATCATTTATTCACATCCTCAATCCACACATATATCTCAATAGATCCCTGTGCCACATATACATCGGTGGATGTGAAAAGAATTTGCAGAATAAAAAAAAAAAGAAATTCAACAGTAAGACGAGATCCTTTGGCAATGCGGTTTATAAATTCTTAGCAAAGTGCTATGAGACTACGTTCGGAATTCCATTATTGCCAATGGTCATCACCTCAAAAACGCGATTCGTAGTTTCTTCCAAACTGTACAACCTACTGGAATGAAACTTAAAAGATTACTGCATTACCACGGCAGAAAGTGGCCAAGTATTTTACTGTTTGGAAAAAACGAATAGAATTCCAGTCAGATTTATATTTCTTATGTTAGCTAGGTTAGGTTCAAAGCGACTTGTATCATATTATCTCCTAAAAGCCACTGATTGGCAGCGGTCAATGCCTCATCGCCAATGCGAAATCTGACAACGAGTACGTCGCGAGGGGCCAGATATACATGTATTCATGATTATTAGCTGTATAACGTATAGTACGTTACGAAGTAGAGATATACATTCATGTATGTGCAAGGTGAAACAACAGCGGACGATGACACCTACCTCTCCAGACGGTTAATCAGAACTGATTAAAACTCAAACGGCATCAAATTATATCGGACAATTTGTTACACTTGTAGGTACATTATACATAGGTACATTCACGTACCGGGTGATACGGAATTCTTGACAAATTTTTCACACGTTGTCAATCCATTTCCAATGTATCAGGATCTGAATTTTCGCAGCCATTTATTTTTCCGAAGCAATTATTTCGTTTCATTTTTTAATTTGGAACGAAAATTTGTTGCATCATTTTCTCTTCTGTTTCTCTAATCCTCATAAAAATTGGGATCAAACTTCTTTCGGTAATTTTTTGGAACGATTAACGATTTCTGTTTATTCCTTTACATTCATTTTTTGTCAAAATTAGAATCTCATCGTGAATAGTCAGCCAATTATTTTGTCTGTCAATCGGTCTTTTCTAAATTCGAGGAATATAGATACTACTCAACTTATCTTCAAATTGGAGAAAAATTGCAGTTTTCATTTTTAAACAGCGAAAGTAATTCCAATCTCTATATCATTTCCGCGATGATTGACCCGTTACAGTCTGGAAGATTCGTCACGAACTACAAATCGCCCACTGTATATGTGTCAGCGTGGGATAGGTCCCGGGGGAAGTTATGTAACGTATTTTTATGCGATATGCGATAAGTCGTATAAGTACAATTGAGTGATATTCCTACTACATATGTATAGGTGAATTGTTGTACTGGGATGAGAAAAATGACGGCACGATATAAGTTTGTCGTTTAAATTCGTTCTGGTATAATAATTGGTCAAGTTGAACTTTATCGTCCGATAAGGTACAAGTACAGGAGAAAAGACAACGGAATCATTATCATCCTCCATCCTAATTCGTCTTCGATGACCAAAAGTCTAATTCATTTTCGCTCCATTAATCGCTTTCTAATCGGGCAATTTCAGATTCTATCGTGTATAATTCAGTTGGGCAATAATCTCCCCCGCAGTATTCGATATGACTAATGAAATCACCCATAGACATTTGACCGCGAATTTTCAATTATCTCAATTACTTGAAAAACATTGTACATTTACCTGCACATATATACTTAGGACGGTAGAAAATTACTTCGATAGGAAAAAAAGGTTCCAATTTCAAATTCCCGACGTTTTTTTAGAGGGTTTTTTGGATTTTTTTTATAGCGTTTCAGCAAAATTCACCGACCAAATGGAAGATGATTCAACTCGATTACGTAATTTGTTCAGTTTCTTAAGGTTTTCCCAATTGAATTGGATGCGTCTGAAGTTTCGAACGTTTATTTGAATGACATTTTTAAAAATCTTATATTACACCAATTCGATCGCCCAAAATTTGTCAATATCCAACACTTTTCAACACACCTTCGATTTTTCACCTATCGAAAGTTTGTCGATACTTCAGTGGATCAAAAATCGCGTTGAACCTTATCTTTTCAAATTTTAATTCATTCAAACGAACCCTCGAAATTTCAGATACACTGAATTGGCACCTTGGGGGTATAATCGACGGGTTTGAAAAATTGAAGCAGGTACATAGGAATGAATAAATTTTTGTGTTCGACTTACCGTCTCTCGACATGCCTAGCCGTAAGCATTTCTGCAATCGACAATACTGGCATCGGTTTCGATTGACGCGATCGACGACGCAGTTCTTGTTTCTTGGACATTGGTAGTTCACAACCGAGGATTGCGACCTCCGAAAGAACCCCTTGCATCCTTCGCAGGTTATAACACCGTAGTGTACGCCGCTACTTTTGTCACCGCACACCTTGCACGGAATTATCTCGATCTGGGCTGCAAAAAGGGAAGAGAAAAAAGACAAAAATTAGTAATCATCATATGAAATTCTGAATGATTTTTTCTCTAACATTTTTCATACAGCGTACGAATAATTATCATTTCTTCAATTATATGATCATTTGTACAGAATCCATTTAAAACGTTGACGATTGAAATTTGATGAAATTCGTTCGACTTCATTTTCGCACGCATGAAATTCATTCTGTAGAAAATTTGAAATAAATGAAATTAAGTATGAAAGTAAAATACTATTTTTATAGTCCACGGCAGTTTGTCTCTTATCTATATAGGAGGTACTTGAACGAAGTCGGCGATAGGCAGTCGTACAGCGTATATGTACATGCGGAGATTAGAATATATTTCCAATGAATAGAGTGGAAGAGGATAAAGTATAATGACTTTTCCGTAATTGTGTTTAAACTTCCGGACATCCTCGAAACGTCCAGCGAAAACAAAATCGGACAAATTATTATCCATGTTCCCAAAATTTGCACTGATTGAAAAGAATAACGATACATTGAGAAAAAAAAAGAAAAAAAAAAGAACGCGAGTGTACTATAGACTTCGGTGCAGAGACAGTTAAACTGTCATCGAGGATCGACGAATCTCGAGACACATGCGTGTATACGTATTAATGTACGTGAACGAGTTGGAAAACTCAACAGTCGACACGTGTTGCAGATATACAACATATAGGCGCGTGTTATAACACAACGTGCGTAAAGAAACGCTATTATACGCTCGACGACACGACACGATGATACAAACATGTACACATCTGCATACATATAGACAAATTTTTCCCATTTTCTTACAAGTTGTTGATACATGAATGTAGATATAGAATATACAATATACATATCCTGCTACTCCTGTGCATTATAGATATAAATTAGAAAAAAATTACAGTTCCTTTCAAATAAACGTGAACGTTAATTCGAGGCGGGATTGAAATTCCGAATTCCAAAAGTTGTGGGAGGTCAAAATTCCGAAATTTTATGCACCGACTGACAGTTTTTAGAAAGATCATTTCCCCGAAAGTCTTATACATAGCCAATTTGGAAAACTCCGAATGGAAAAACACCGAAGGTTCTAAATTCGGAAAGCTAAAGATTCGAAAGGCCAAAACTCCGAATATCTGAATTCGCGCACGCAACGTCGATTATTCGACAGCTTTGCCATAACCTTTCCTTAAATTTGCGGATTTTTGGACTTTCTGGCTTTTGAACTTTCAGACCTTTGAGCTGTCTGCATTCCGACCTTTCAGAATTTGCAACTTCTGAACTCTTAACCTTTCTGGAAACTCAGAATCGTATCCGAAATGAATTAGGAATTTCACCGTTCGGAACTTTGGGAATTCGGAACTTCAATCCCGCCCTATGAATTCGATTTCGTTCGCGTTTCGTATATATGTATTGATAACAACGAGCATACATATACGTATATTATATGTATCATTTATTCGGGGCCAGTCAATATAAAACGTGGGGTCAACGGTTCAGGAGTAAGATTAGTAAAAGAATAGTGAAAAATAAAAAATAAAACAAATCATGATCGAGGAATATCAATCTCCGAATGGAAGCCTCGAAAGAAAAAAAAAAGGATGGAAGGTTAGTATTTGCGTGAATCAGTATTTGCGTTCAATGACCTCGCGTCTCGGTGGTTCGGTTCGGCTCAATTCGGCTTGGCTTCCGAAATTCGATCCGCGAGACGTGTTTACAAATAATCTCAATACCTCGACATATGTGTTAAGATTCCCACATACACGTATGCATATTTGTATAATTCATCCACTCGTCATTTGTGATACCAATTGATCGTCATATGCCCAAAATACCCTATATATATCTTGTAATTACGTATGTAACATACTTGTGGCATGTATAAACGCCCCGCCTAGCCAAAGCAAAACTTTCTATACCTCGATTAGAGATAGTCCGACATCAACACATATGAAAGTAACGCTCTCGAGGCATTGCAGATAAGCAACGTTGTACATGTTATAGATACAGCCATGTACCGTGGTGATAAAGTTCAGCTTTGTTCATATACGTATGTATTTATGAATGTATGCATACGTGTATAGGTATACATATGAATACGAATCGCGCCCCAATCCTCTTACGATTTTAACCAAATCATCAATTTCCTCCGGCACCTATATATTCAGCCAATATCGAATCCTTTCCTTTCGGAGTTTAGGCGAATACAATTTTTCTCATCATTCAAATACACGCATTGGAGTCGACTCGGAATTCTACACATGTATACAACCGATTTATCATTCACAGAATGCTCCGTTACTCATCAATTTTTGTTTCTTTGATTTCATTGACATGAGCAAAAATTTGCTAAAAAAATAGAATATTGAGATTCGAATTCAGAAGTCCTGACCCTTAGTTTTCATACCTCGTCGAAAAAAGGATCGCGAAAATATACGGGACCACGATCATCGTTGTTTAGTTTAAAAAGATCTTCTCTTTGCTAGAAAATCTTGATTTTTTTCGTTGCTTTGTTCATTCATGGCGATAGGAGTGAGAAAGAGTGCGGTATTTTGGATGATTTTTTACCTACTTAAATTCGACGGCCTCCTACTCGGTTAACATAGGTTTTTGAGAAGTGTTGAATCAACTTTTTGAATGGAAAAGATTTGTTCGACTATCTAATTATTCAAGGTTTGTCTTTTTTTCGTCGCTCAAATGATGAGAAAACTACAAATCTGAGCAGCAATTGATCTCAATCTCATACAACGATAATATTACTTCTGCTAATTAGTGCTATCGCTTCTTTTATCCTTATTTATTCTCCTTTAAAGGCTCTAGTGGGGTAAAATCGGTCACTAGTCGATTCCTCATAGCTCGAAATACTTCCTGTACCTACACCGATACAAGGATAATCTTAATCGCATACGGATAAAGTGTTTCGTATCGTATTCCAAAAATTTTGCAGTAGCATAAAATTCAGGTAATCATTTTCGTTGGAATTACAAACATTTGAATATATGATTAACTTGCTAGTTTGTTAAAGTTACCGACGCTATTTCACCAAATACCACAAATTTCTGCGATTACTCCAAAACATAAAAATATACGAAAGTGTTTTCTCTTCACTCTTGCGAATCCCAATAGAACGTATTTTCCGTATACAGACAAATCCGTTCAATTTTTAATTCCGAGAAGATTACCATGTATAGACGAAAGTCAATTTCATCGAATAGAAATCAGTGAAAGAAATGTTTCAAATGAAATATAATAAAGAAATTGGTCGATTATCCCAGGATTAGAAAATTTCGAGTTTTACCTGACTATAAAATTGATTTGATAAAATTTACTGTATAAAAGAATAAAAAAACGCGAGTTGCGGATAAGAGGATACGCGCGATTGAGGTAAAAACAGAACAATATCAGCTGTATAAATGACCAAAGATAATGTCTAATCTTATGTCTGAAGAAAGGAGAAAACAACAGCCGAGTCATTATTTGTTCGTTGAAATGCCGGAGTGCATCAGAGAGCTGCTCGTCTGATATCAGCTCGATCTAGTTACGTCGAAAATGATATTCGCGAGTGATAAAATGGGGGGGAAAAAAAATAAATAAAAAAAAAAAAATGAATAAAAATGACAAGTGAGTCGCAAATTATCGATGATATTTTATGGGATTCTGTATTCTTTCGATTTTTTTTAGCAAAACGAATTTTTATCTCTGTACATGTCTGTTTATTCCGGTGTTTCTACCTCGTATAGAATTCGCCTGGGCTCTTCGATCATCCAAAATGGTATTCCCCGGACTTCCGGCCTGCGGTGGCGCCGGTCCAACAATCGTGGTCTGTCCCTCGGTGGGCTGAGGACTCGTGCTATCAGCTCCCCAGGTACCGGGACCACCGTAAACTGACAGGTTGTTCTCCATTTACGCCTTATCACGATATCATCCTTGGATTTTGATTGTTCACGTAGGTAACTAGCCTCATTCAGCATATTAAGCCATTCACCGCTACACACCCGTCGATTCACTTTTACTCCTATATTCCAGTATGTATTCCTGTGTTTGGCGATCCTCGATAAGTTCGCAGGTGAATTCGTCAAATCACTACTAATTATCGCTATTCGATTCGGTTATCGATGAATTCTGAAAATAATAGCCCCCCCAGCTCTCGTTCGAAGAGCGTTCAGAGTTGTCAGTCGGATTTTTTTATTCTTTGTTTATTTATTTATCCACGTTTAAAAGAAATTCGAGTTTTCTATTATACTTTGAAAGAAATTTCCGCAAATGGACGTATAAGTATATTACCACTCTCCATAAAAAAAGCGACTGTAAAATTTCGTGTAAAAATATCTGGCAAACTTTTCTTCGACAAGTAGCAGAGTAGACACGAGCCATACGAGTAAAATGGAATATTACCCGACCAACTAACTCGCTCAGTCACTCAGAGTGGTAAAAATAAAGCCAAGACCCTACTATATAGTTACTAACTTTGGCTATGACTGAAACTTTGACTGTGATGAAAATATCGTGAAAATTTCAAACCCCGTTGAACAGAAAAAATTCGCCAATAAATTCCCATGCCAAACGTATCCATATAAACTAAAAGTATAGACGGAAAGTTACTTGAATTTTTATTTATTTCTCACCGTTCCATCCGCAAATCCTAATCAAATCTAGTCTATAACATCTTCAAATACCGTATTACAAACTCTGATTGCCAGATCATTTTTCTACGCGCAAGATTACGGTCAGAATTCAGGGTACGAAAAAAAACCGGAAAATGTTTTACGTGTCTTTAGTACAGAATCGAACTAATATGTCGAGAAAAAGGAAATAGCATAAGATCAGACCTTTATCGGGTTCGTGTCGTGTTATACCTGTAACTGCAGTCTTCATATTTTCTTTCTCTTTATAATAGTTTTGAATAGGTATTTATTTCAGTATATTTTTATATTATTTACCAAGAAAATTGAATAAACAAAAAAAGTACAACAAAAAACAATAACAAAACACACACAATCCTGGCAATGCAACCTGTGGGAAAAAGTTTGACAAACGACAAGACCGAGTAGCGTGACTCCAGTTCAGTTTGATTATTATTATGATGATAATAATAATGACGATAATAATAATAATTATTATTATTATTATTATGTATGTAGCATAAAGCTATGTAATGACTTTTATAGACTGATGGATAAAAAACTGGTGACTTCTCTATTATTGATTTATTGATTTATTGATGTATTTATCGATTTATTTAATTTTAGTATCATTAATATTGTATGGATATTATTCTTTTACTTTTGATTTTCATGCCATGTATTTGTTGAAGCACTATACCTCAAGTTCTACGTCTTAGCCATAAAGTATCGATTACTCTTTAGCACATCGCCCCGAATTTGAAAGAATTTCTATCATTTGTGTAAAATGAAATAAAGAAAAAACAAAGAACAGAAAAAGAAAATTCCCGAAAATTCGAGGTTCTTATCGACAGACAAGATCCACAATGATTGTTCAACTTTCTGTCTCCTTTTTATTATTCTACGTATTGGAAAATTTCAATTGACAATTTATATAGAAAGGGAGCAGGTGTATATTGAGGCTAAAGAATTTTCATAGGAAATAGAAAGAGGCGGCTAAATAAATGAGACAGGTCGTTTCGACTGCTTATTGTAACGCCTACACGCCGAATGTGTGTATAATACAAGAAAACGTACCTTATCAACTAGCGAGAGAAAGAGAAATGAAAAGAGAGAGATGAAATACTGCGGGAAATATAAAAGAAATCGCCACGTCTGGAGTCAAGTGATTTTAGCCGCGTCGTTTGACACGTGTCATACATAATATATACGGTTATAAAAACGTCGACGACGAATGCGAGTACAAGAAATATTCAAGATGGTCCCCTAAACGAAGACAGTGAATTGTCATCCGTAATTGTTCAATACTCGACACTTTGCCGTATCGAACGTATATACGGACAACAATAACTTTATATTGGTTACACACGGTGCGAATCTGGGTTCGCATTTAAGATAACGCAGACGGTATTTGACGGTGGTAGTATATAATATACCGCCTCCAGTCGTAAAGTTTAATTAATCGAATCGGTTCCTATATACGATTGATTACATTCGTCAAATATATATATTTATACATATATCTATTTTTTTTTTCTTCTTTTTCTTGTCAATTTAATTCATGGCTGTATAATCAAAAGAACCTTTTCGAATTTTTCGATGCAAATCAAATTTCGTTACGTTATTACAGAATACACGGTGGTCCACAATCGACCCACTTTAGGTATATATAAGCGCACGTGCCGTTATACGTCTAGATATACGTATACATATATATTATGTACACCCTATGTCAAAAAGTGCATTGATATCCCGCCAAGAAACTCTAGAGAAAAAGAAGATAAAAAAAAAAAAAAGAATTAATCAAAAACTTACACTCGGATTTCCTAAGAATTCAACTACCCTACATGGTAAGATGGAGAGAAGAAAATTCTTTTCAGCAAATATATATGTATTTACGTATGTATACCTACAACGAAAGGAAATTTAAATACATACGTATAAGAAATCAAGATTATCGATTATTTTATATCGGAATGAAATTAGAAGAAAAGTATAAACAAAAGAAATACAACTAAAGAACAAAAGTCGCTATTGATTTACGATTATATTATACACATATGACGAACGATAATTTAGAATGAAGAAAAGTAAAAATAACTAATAACAAAAGAAGGAAAAATTGAAAGAAAAAGAAAAAAATTACAAAAAAAAAAAAATGAATTAAAAAGAGAGGACAAAAGAAAAAAAAAGAACACGTTGCTGCGTATCACTGGACGTCAACGCTCCCAATGTTATCGTACTATGCGCGTATAGTAGTATATATAAGTATTCTGTATATCTATGTATATATCAAGCACGCATGTATATTATATGTACCCATCTAGGTATGTATGTATATACATCACACGTATTCACGTACAGAAGCGCGCGAGTGTGCATGCTATCGTCTTTCTCTCTCTCTTTCTCTCTCTCTCTATCTCTCTCTCGGTAGTAGCGGGAAGGCAACGCGAAGGCAGCGCCATGCCACAGTTGAACGAGGAGGTTCTCTTGCAGTGTAGAGTGTATAGGCAAACATTACATAACCGAGAACGTTGAACTCGGAGTACAGTCACCCGGCCGCTGCTGCTGCTAACATCTTTATGACACGTAACGAATGCAAGTATAGAGTCAAGAATTTCGGCAATTATACATTATGGAAAATCGCACCATGGGACAGAAAAATTCATAGAATAACACCCCGAAATATATATCAACATCTGATACATACGTATCGATATAAACAAATAATAATAATAAAGTTAATAATTTTCAAAACGTAAAAAAAAAGAAAAAAGTATCGAAACAAATATCGTATTTTCACTCGTATCTCAATAACTTTTGGTTGGATGTAGATACGGAGATGGAGATGTATGCGTATATCGGTATATCTGTGGGGGGTATCGAGCACGTGACACCGAAATTCCTTTATACGTTTAATGAAAGAGAAAATGCATCGATATCGTAGTATTTTCGATAAAAATATTTACATATATCTACCTATATGCTTATGTTTGAACAATTTTTCTGTTTCAATCGAATATGACGCGTTACTTGAAGTAGAAGAAGAATAGGTGAAGAGATCGTATATGTATAGGCTATTGTATTAGAAAACTTTGATTATTTGAAGAATGAAAGAAGATAATGAATCGAATTTTATTCGTTGATTAAGATTTCGCGTTGCAACGTCTGGCCTCGGTTATTACAACGACTATTATAACAATTATCGTATTACAATATTGTATACTTCCATATACGTGTTAAAATCATAACGATACGGGTATTGTGCTTCAACAAATAACGCATTAATTATTGCGTGAATGATTCCTAATGATTTTCAATGTTATAATTACTATCGACGCCAATTGGATATGTACGTATTGTATATTGTATATAAATTATATATCAATTGTGTATCTAATGACTAAAAGAAATAAAATAAAAATGAATTTTAAAAAAACTTTGTTTTGTCGTTTTCTTATATTTTCTTTTCTTTCTATTTGTTTTTTATTTTTGCCTATTCGATGATCACGTGATGAAGAATGATGGGGTATAATACTCCATAACTTGATGGAAAAGGAGATGCGTTTTATGTAGTGAATATATGTGACACTAAGCTTTTGCCATAATTTTATATCTCCTATATCGTTTCTTTATTTTATTATCACTCTCATAATCGAAGGCACAATGAATGGCAAAGAGATTTTTTTCTCTCTCTTCTCATTCAGGTTTTTTCTTTCGTTTTTACGATCTCTAGCTCAACCTATTATATAGATCTATACTTTGCAATACGTATGCACGTGTTTCTTTTTGTCTATAAAATTTCAGTTCTTGGTGTTTTTTTTTTTTTTCAATTTTGTCAATATTTTTTTTTGTTTACTTCCTCCGTTTCAACGATGTGTGTTAAATTGAAATATCAAAGATAATGAGAGACAAAATTGATTCAACGAATGATATATTATATTGTCAACGTCACTTCACACTCCTCTACTAATATACATATATGTATATAATGATTTCAATTATCTTCCTTCTTATCTCCTATAGTTTCGTTTCCAAATTTCACTATATACATATATTCAACAATCTATAATCGTCAACGTCTAAGATCAAAGGAACTTTTCAACATTCATCGTCGCCCCCCTCCCCTTCATCTTCACCGCCCCACACACGACGTGGGTGTGTGTGATTATTGACGCTTTTGCTTCTTTCTTTCTATTTAAATTCCATCAAAACTCTTCTCTCTTATATCTTCGTCGCCTCGGCTCGATTAAATCCTCCAATTCATTCACTTATTCATTATTAGGTATTTA
The DNA here is from genome assembly GCA_963989295.1 of Ametastegia equiseti. Lineage (NCBI taxonomy): Eukaryota > Metazoa > Arthropoda > Insecta > Hymenoptera > Tenthredinidae > Ametastegia > Ametastegia equiseti. The sequence continues at coordinate 17,074,656 of OZ022389.1, read as the reverse complement.
TTTTTAATTTCCACCACTCATATGTATATGTATATCTATGTAGATACGTATGTATTATTTTACACGATTATTATTATTATTATTATTATTATTATTATTATTATTATTATACCAAGCACTGTGTATACTTTCACGGAAAAACCAAGAACAAAAAAGTATAAGAACTCGAAGATTGAAATAACCAGAAAAAGAAAAAAAAAGAAAATAAGAAAAGTGAATTAAAAGAAAAAAAAAAAAAAAAAACACTCCCACCACGCACTTTGGTTACAACGAACTATTCAACAACGAATAATAAACCTGCGAACACACAATTCCTAGTAGCACATCATCGGGATTGTTGAAATTCAGTAATTCTGGATATTTCCGAATCGAGTAATCGAACATGTGAACGACCGATCCACGTTTTGCGAGTCACTCTCTCTCTCTCTCTCTTTTTTTTTTAATACACTTTCTGCGTATGCTTCACTGTTCGGGATATATCACGAGTGTAGATATTTTCCACGCAGTACGAGTATGTGGTAGTTTTTCAAATACGATTATCAATTAAGTATTATACGGTATTTGAAAATAACAACTGAACGGCGTACCGCGAGAATCAATTATCAAACTGATTGCGAACTGCAGTGTCCAGCTCCGTCTATAGCATCCTTAATTTCAACACTCCCTCGTTACAATTTGAGATTCTTTACGATTTATTATCACTGCTTTCCTCTCTTTCTCTCTCTCTCCTTACACGTTGTATATTCACTTCGGAAACACACTTCCTTGTTCGGACGACGATCATCACACCGCGGCCGCTACTCCCGGCTACTGCCACACCGCCGGCGATATACCCCCGTGGTATATAGAAAACTCGAGTTTTCTTTAATTCCCTAAGCTCGCAAGACGGTATAGAGTAAAGTACGTCGATTGCAGCTGCCTCTCAAATGTTTCACCCACGAGTTTATTATTCGGTGATTATTATTCCTGCGTTGTTAAAGCCGTATAAGAAAAAAAATAATTCTTCGTTGGTTTAATTAATAAAGTAATGTTGATTTTTTAACGGGATTTTTTTTTTTTTTGCCGTTGACACTTGAACAACACGTTTATTATCGATGTTTTTGCGGACTGGTCGAGTTTCCGCGGTTATTTAAGAAGGCGGTAAATAATAGCCGTTCGAAAAGCTCGAAAGGCATGAATTTTTTCGGCAGGGCTTTCGTTAACCGAACGGTTTAGTAGCCAGCGGACCAGCCTGGCATCCAACAATATGTCAGAGAGAAACCCCCCCCACCACTAACCGCGCTGTGGCAGGTCACTGAACTGTACTTCTAGCGATGATAGCCGAAAACCCCTCGGTTCCCCCCACCGCGGGTAAACGTCCACTACGGAATTGCCCGAGCGCCTAGCGCGCGCTTTCCGTGCGCCTCTCGCCTCGCGCCGTCGATATAGACGGGAACTTGCGTGCGCATTCGTATCTACCCTGTACGTAGGTATCTAATAGTTCCAAATTCTATCTAGCGTTTGAACAAAGTTTTTATTTCTCATTAGAAGAAAATGAGGTACACGATTTTCAAAAGATATTTTCTCGGCAAGAACATATCCGATCAATGCAAAATTGATAACGACGATGAAGAAGAATATAGAACGAAAGGCATGATGCTCTTTGATTTTCAAAAATCGTGGAAAAGTTCAAAAAATTACAACTTTTGATAGAAAATCTGTAAAACTTTTGATTGATTTTTAGAAATTGAAGAGTATCGTGTCCTTTGTTCAATTTTTCTTTATCGCTATTATCGATTTCAAATCGATTGGATATTTTTTAGCTGAGAAAATAGCTTTGGAAAATTCCAAGTGGAAAATCGTGTTCCTATAATATGTTGGACGAAACTGAATGGACACTTTTTGGCAGAATGTGAAGTTCTTTTGCAGACAATCCGGTATTTGAAAATTGCGGTAACGGTATTTTGAAAATGAGTTATCGATCGGTGAGTCTACGCCATGGAAATGCCATTTTTGGAAATTACGTTTGCTCATACAATTACATACTCGAACGGGTTTTTAATATCCGGTGTGACGTGGTCACGATTACGTTGAATTCCACATCGATGTTCATATTCCATTTGAAAATGAATAGGTACTAAATAATTAACTTTTTCATACACAGAATGCATGAAGTTTCTTTTTGTATACCTAGTTCGCAAAATTTCACATCATTTTTCACTGCAGTAACGTTGAAGTTCAACCATTTGAATTATTATCGATTATAGAACAGATAGTTCTAAAAATTCAGAAAAAATTATGCAATTTCCGTATCCAAGATTGAGAAATTTCTATCTAAATTCTAAGCCAATCGTGGAATTGCACTTTCCATATTGAGATGTAATATATTGAATTTTTAATTACTTTCTCGTCAAATATAGACGTCGAACTGAAATTTTCAATCATGCGGTAATTAAATCGCCAACTCAGTGGCACTAAAAATTCAAAGGCACACGTGTTTTGAACTTTCAAGACAGTATTGTAAATTTCCTAAACACTCGTTAATGAACATGAATGGAAAGTTTTTGAAAATTCGGTACGTACTTTTTACTTGGATACCCAAAACACGGGACTAAAATTTCGAGCTTGTTTGCATCTAACTATATCGAAGTTAGTGAGTTACGTTAAGTTTTTTTAACTGAAAATTTCAAACTATTTTTGAAAGTTCAATCTCTTCTTCTTAGAAAAAAAAATAAAATTCTAATTCCCCAATCTCACGGATCATTAATTTTCTCGCTTATTCATAAAGCAGACAAATCTTTAAACGCGTCTGCGAATAAAAATGAAAAAAATGATCATAATTATATAAGGAATCTTCGTAGCTGCAAATGGACCGTTATCTCAGATAGATCATTGCTTTTCTGTGATGTTATATACCCATAGAAACTTTCGTCAAACAGGTAGGTATAGGTAGGTATATTTTCAAACTTGAATGGTCGAGTCGTACCAAAGATGTAGCAGACGGTGGTGACGCCATGAGGCTGTACCACGAAGCTGAGTTACTTCGGGCACGTGCCTCTTTCTGTCTCTCTCTCTCTCTCTCTCTCTCTCTCTCTTTCTCTTTCTCTCGTCGTCAACTATACTCGAGAGTAAGGAATATACTGTGAGACAACGACGACAACGAGGACGTGGGTACGACGTGCAAACAATGCTATTGATAAGCGTCTACGAGACAAACGCGGACGCAAACAACGCACCGTCGAGTGCATCATCGCGGAAGACTAGACGACGACGCGTTATATACATATGTATACCCATGTACATACATATGTGAATGTGAATATGATATACCCACCGTCTTGTTTTTTAAACAAACTGTCGGAACTTTGAGGCCTGAGAACTTTGAACGATCAATTATTATTGAGATGCTGTAATTAATACAGTTGATTAAAATGATACAGTATATTTCAATACGACCACGAAAAGGCTGTTTTTTTTCTGGAGAAATAAAAGGTTTACGGCGCGAGCCGAAAGTGAGTAAAAAAAAAAACCGCGATGAAGTTGCGATTTTGAGGTCAGCGTTATGAAAAATGTATATTATTTTTAATTGTTCTGCAAAGAAAATCCCCGTCTTAGTTTTTCGGTTCCTGAGAAATCCACCAGTATCGATAAGAATCACAATCATACTAAATTTCATTTCACCCTGAAACTCAAACTTACAGTAACCCTATCCGCAAATTTATCCAGTCGAAGGGATTTTTCCATTTCTCGTTGTCATTGGGCTCTTAGATAAACTTTTTCGTTGATGAACGTTCACGGGGTTTCATTTCATTATACACCCATCTTTTCGTTGTATTATATGGTCAAACTGCTGCAACGAAAATGACACACTGTACAATATTATGGTAGAACCCTGATTTGACCTGTGGCTGGGATTGAACACTAATGAAATTGGGTAACGTTTGTTCGTCCGTGCGGAAGATGAGAAAAAAAAGAGTAAAGCCATTGTGGGTTTCCGGGGTTGATTGTAGCAAATGTAGCATAACGTAGACCCTGCAAGATCGCGATGCCATGTGCAAGTCATTAAGCTTAATCGTAATCGCGATGTCTTTAGATATGCTGATGATTAGACGGATCCCCACTAATCAGAACGTCACAAACTGATTAATTTAAACAAGCAATTGATCAAAGAACCCAAGACAGATTCAAACGAAAGATTTTGCAAAAACATCTACGCCCGTTTTTTGTGATCGAAAAATCAAATCTGAGATAGATGAATGATGGACTGTTTCTTCTTTATTTATTCATTTTTTTTTTTGCATTCGCTCAACGTTTTGTTAATCATCCAAGCGACTGGGTTTTGCACTTTTTTTGTCCAACTCTAGTTCATCTCTAAGCATCTTTTTCTTTGTATATACGAGGGTGAGGTGAAGAAGATATCTCGCGGTATATACGTAGGTACATCCAGTTTTTATGCCTTAAAGGCGCAAGTCTGACATTTGACAGATGAGATGTATCTAAGGGATAGGCGGACTAGAAATGTTTGAATTTACGTAATACCCGGCAAAACATTTCTCATCCCGTATACTATACGAATAATTTCACGAATTTCTGGAAAGGTCAACAAATTTGATAGACATTTGACATGAGAGAGAAGCAGAAAGAAATAATTGTAGATATTTCTGTAAAATTTCACACAGAATATTGTTCTATTCTTGTCGATGGAGATGCAAAAAATGAAAATAAAAAAAAATTACAATTCTAAAATATGGGTCAGAAAGCACAAAAAGTTTCCCATTTTCATTGGAAAAATTTGTCAAAAGATTGTCACCGGGTTAAGCGGTGAATCGAGAAGAGAATAAGAAAAAAAATTCATCAAACGGAGAAAATGGATTGAGAAAATTATGTGAGAAAGGTGCAGTAAGGGAAATATGAAGATAACGAAGAGTGGAAATATCCTGAACTATGCAGACAAGTTTGCTAACGCGAACTCGAACTCGAACTCGAACTCGAACTCGACCTCAGCTCCTTGATCTACGATTCGCGCGCGTTCAAGCGCGCATAATTTAATGCAATGACGACGCTCACCTACGTTACCTACGCCTAGGCTAGACCAGCCTGCAGTCTGCCCAAGACTTAATACGTTACCTACATTTGCTCCAACGTTACCCACGCACGTCCTAGTCGTAGTCGTAGTCGTAGTCGTGGCCGCCGCTGCCTTATAGACGAACCTTCTATCTCTTCTTTCTCATTGTTAGTTACAACCGGCATTATAGCTAACTGACATTTTCCGCAATAAGCCGCGTCCCCGCGAGAAAATTGACATAGATGATAAATTTCAATCGATATTTATATGTTTCTTGCAGCGATCGATGAATCCGCGATATCATAGATCGAGTACATATTCGGAATGCATAAAACGAAAAACAAAAAATCGCAAGAAATAACCCACGGGGTCAAAATGTACCCCAGAAGTATCAAACGTACATACCGCATGAACAGTATAGCTTTTCAATTGACTCGAAGCAATGATCGATCATACGTTAGACAGTTTAGAATATGAAACAAACGCTTGCATCAGATTTAACAAAATTTAATAATCAAATGGGCAGAAAAACTTCAGGAGGGGGCTCGTGCCGGAAAATGCACTTTCTTGATTGACAAGAAAATCATAATTACCTACTGCATTTGCCAGTTATTTGGATGAGACGAAATTAACGGACGAAATTAAAAATTAAAAATAAAATTTGAGTAATTCCATAGCGGGGGTTCCAAACAAATTCGTTTTTTTTTTCATTTCATTCTTAGAACTGCAGAGGTTTTATCTTGGAGGAGAGAAAAGACAGGAAAATCGTATAATTTTTTTCTTTACCGTTGAAAAATGTTTGAACGTATTATGGGATATGGAGTATATGGGGTCGTTTTGACCCCGGATTGTCAAAAAGAAATAACGTAGCCAGATGATATTTACATCCTTCGTTTAGTTGCAACGATAAAAGTTATTTACGCAATCGATCACGCATTCTTGAACAATAATCCTAAACGATTTCCCTCAATAATACGTCTTTATAATATAGTTTTAACAGCGTGACGAACTGAGAATAACTTGTCCAAGGTTTCCGAGCAAAGAAGGAAGAAAAGAAACAGATCTACATAGCTCTCCCGGTCGTATTGGACATTACCCTGGCACAAATTACTGAATTTAACTGAGCGGTATATACACAACTCGTGATTACGGATGCTGGAGCTGAAGCCTTTATATCTGTATATTGTACATATTTATATATGCGGGGGATATGAGCCTGAGGGATTCAGTTTATCTGGAGAGAATCTGTCGGACAATGTCTTGCACAATCGACAGCTGTCCACCTTTGTATTGCATCTATATATTATATGCACACATGTGTAAGTCAGACGAGAGACTAGCACGCGAAATCTGCATCCTTTCTCGTATTATTATTTATTTATCTTCCACCTCGTTGTTAAACATACACCTGTATATCATAGACAGGCAGAGATATCCTTGAGCGTTGAAAAATGCATTTCATATTTTATATTTTACATTCGTTTCACCTTACATACATACGTGTATAGAGCGATTCAGAAATCCTTGTCAAAGTTTAGATTGAAAGACAATTTTGGTATAGAGAATGATCATTTCTTCGTCTCTCCCATCGTTCCGAAAAATGAAAGTTTTGGGTTTTTTCCCGAATTTCTTCTGTGTTACTTAAGATACTCCTTAAATCTGGCGTTAAAATTTCTTCAGCCATTTTTTCAAAAGGTTCTTCTGATCAAGCTTTCAGGAAAACAATTTTTTTTGCCATTATTTATCTTCCTTCATTTTAAGCCTCATCAAAATTGGCAGCTAAACTTCCCTAGGCTACTTTCTTTGGCCGATTTTTCGTCGTTTTCCAAACTTTCCGTATTTCTAAGGTATTTTTTTCTTCTAATCAGACGAAAGAAGTCGATTTTGAAACACAAATTTTTGGCAATTTTCGATTTCGATTTTGCCAAGGATAGCAATCCTTACGAATTCTAAAGGGCGTGGTTGAAATTCCGAATTGAAAAAGCTGCGAATGGTAATAATTCCAAATTTTTGAAGCGGGTACCGACTCCGAGTTTTTGGAAAAATTATTTCCCCGAAAGTCTCAGGACTTTCTTTTCGTTTTGAACTTTCGTATCTTTGAGCCGTCTGCATTTCGACCTTTCGGAATTTGCGATTTCTGAATTCTATAAAGTTTCTAGAAACTCAGAATCGCGTTTCAAATGAATTCGGAATTTTGACCATTTGGAATTTCAATCCCACCGTAATCTTGAATTGTCCAGGCCATCCTATCTGTACCTATATTTCGAAGGAAAATCTCGTACGTTTTTAAAATTCCATTTTTATTTCGAGTCGTTTCTTTTCCTTTGTTTTACATATTCAAAAACAAAAAGACATCTCTTCGTCATAATCGCGAAACTTGGCGACTATATTTTTCGAACGCGCCCCAGTCGCCGGCGTCAGGCTATACTTTCTCTGGCAGTGCGCAGCGATCGCGCGTCACCCGCGCGCGTTTAAACGGCCAGCGCGTCGTCTCACCGAAACCCGTGTATAGGTGCGCATACACGTATGTGCACACATACATACATATACGTCCGTACGTGTGCATACATCGAGCGTAGAGCGATAGTAGGGTCCTCGTCTTTCTCTAGCCGTAGCATTCGCAGCCCGCTATCTCTCTCCTTCTCATTCATTGCATAACCTCGCACGGGGTTGCCAACCTGCGACACGTAACGAGCTATAAATAACACTAAAAATAACTAAATTGTGCATAGTAGCGATGCACGGTTCTATATACCGTCCTGCACGCATACGCGTAGGTACTGTCCAAATATTAAGGTATATACCCAATTGGCATATGTGCATACCGTTTATCACTCGAATCCCGATTCCCCTATATACGTATACTTACGTATTCGTACGTTTTGCATTCTCTTCGCGTTTTATCAAACCGCGATTTTCCCTGCAGAAAAAAAACTGAACATAAAAAATCATATCAGAGAGATGAATTTCAAGTTCTGGCGCTAATTCCGTTTCGGATTGCAGATAATTCCACGAGGTGCTGCGCACATTCGGAATTTGCAAAAAATTTTTATGCATAGGAAAATTTTGCGTTATTGGTTAACAAAAAGTCGAACAGATGGCGCTAAGATCGTGGCGAATAATAATCGGTAGGTCTTTTAAAGACTGTCCCGCAGGTTTTTCTAAACTTGTATTTAATTTGATGTAAAGGATTAGGGAATTGGGGAAAAATTCATAAAGAGAGTCAAGATATATACCCACGCTAGTTATTCATACAGAATTTCTAGTACGTCTGATAATGTATAATAAAAATTAGACGGAGCCCTCGCTTAGTGATTTACGACATCTTTTTTACTATTTCATACAGTAATCGATATTACGAGTTAATTTATAAAAATTGCGAATTATATGCACATATATATTTATTCCATATATTTAGGGGTGGCGTGGTAAACGATGTTGAAATATAACGTCTATACATGCAAATCTTAATAGCGATTGCACGCGAATTTTATCTATGTCCAACTGTATATACACAGCGACGAGTCCCATGGTATTGCGGGCTCGCACGGTTTTGCGAACGGAAGAGAACCAAAAAAGTACATTAAAGTTGATAATTATTAATGGGTAAAAAGCAAGAAACTGGTCAGAAAGGAAAAAATCTAAATTATAAGTAGGTATATTACGAAATCGAAAGTGGCAAAAAAGTCATGGTATAAATATTATGAAATTGGTAGTAAAAAGCGGAAATAGTATAAAAAGAAATTTGCCTATGTGCGCACACAAGAAATTTTCTATCTCTGCAGTAATAGTAGTCAAGATTTCGGCATATGGAATAGCAAATTTCGTCGTGTATAGTATATATATATATATGTATATCTATCTTGCGGGAGTATACATGCGAGTGAAACGAAACGAATGAGAATTAAGAAATAAAGAAAGATAGATGAAGAAAGAGAGGGGGGGGGGGGGAGAGATACATAGATAGATAGATAGATAGACGTAGTAAAGGAGAAGGAAATGAAATGAAATGAAATGGAATGGAATGGAATGAAACCAGACGAAACGAATGAAACCCCGTGTCAAAGGTACAAAAGACACCGTCGGCACAATAGGGAATGTTAAACACGCATCGTCGACAAAGGGAGCCAAGACACTCGTCCCGATCCTATCTCATGTCAAAGTAATTAAAAACGTTACGTAAACAAACAACTTTTGATTGCTGATAAATAGTCGCGTCGTCATCGTAGTTTCGCATTTTCTATCAAAAATACGATTACGATATTCTCGTCAGTTGAGATCCCGAGAGAAAAAAAAAACAGATAAAAAAAAAAAACAGAAAATTCTCATAGTTGTTCAATTTCATAGTAAGGTGTTCGTATAGTAATTCACAAGATTGGCATCGAAATGAGCTGAGCAATTTTTCTGTGAAAGGATCTTTGGTTCATTTCAATCATTTGTCAATTTGTTATTGAAATTTTTAGTGATGCCACGAAAGTTTATTTTTTTCTCAGTATTTCGGATAAATCGTTGGGTGAGGGTTTTTTATTTGTTAGAAATGTTGAAAAAAATTTGTCACTACGGTCGGTATATACAGGTACATATTTGATCAACTGAAAGACAAGGGATCATGAAAACAAGGGATATGATGAAACGATTTCCATATCACCATTTGAAATGGAAAAAACAAATATATGACGCGTTGAAACAAAACAACTAATTATTTGAATTATTCATCATTTCGAATCCAATCTTAACCAGAATTTAGAAAAACGAATAAATAAAAGAAACCAAACTCGATTTTGATGAAAATGGCCAATTGTAAGAAAACTCCGATCCCAATTTCCCCAAGGATTGACCCGATATAAAACATTCGCCACGGATTTTGAATCAACCGTTACCTTGACATAGACAAAATGAGAAGAGAAAAAAAAGAGGAAAAAAAAAATGAAAAAAAGGCGTAAAAAAAGGAGAAAATAAAAAGGAAAACCTCTTAGTCAAAAGAGGAGATATTATTATTTATTCTTGCGCTGAGAGGAGCACTTGAAATCGACCCCGGGCGATAAACTCAAGATGAAAAATTTATCCCTCAGCGAAGTGAAGCCGCACTTGCCCGGATTTATCCCCGTTCGGGAACAGCATCTCATCGCGCTATACTCGCGACTGCAAGTATTAGGTATCCCGAACTATTACAGCTGTACCTCGTATACAGATACACACCTCATATACCAGTGTGCTGGATACTCACCAACGCGAACGAGCGATTTGCTTGCAACTATTTCATTAACCAAAGAACGTTCATCTCACCTGAAACAGCAGAAAATATTTTCATTAGATATCTGGAGTTGATTACGAGCTCTGTGAAGCAATTGGTAAAACGAAAAAATTGGAAATTGAGAGGATAAAATACAGGGGTGGTATTGAAATTACGAATTTCAAAAGCTGCGAAAGGTCAAAATTCCAAATTTTTATACTACCGATTTAGAGTTTTTGGAAAGATTATCTCCCTCAAAGTCTACGTAGCGAATTTGAAAAACTCCAAATGGAAAAACAGCGAAGGTTCAAACTTCCGAAAGCTAAAGATCCGAAAGGCCAAAACTCCGAATCTTGGGATTCGTTTATGCAACGTCGTTTATTTGACAGCTTTGTCATGAGCTTTCCTTAAATTTTCGGATTTTTGGACCTTCTGAGTTTTGAACTTTTGGAACTCTAATGCTTTTAGAAACACAGAATCGTGTCTCAAATAAATTCGAAATTTTGACCGTTCGAAACTCCAATCCCTCATCAAAATACAAACGTACGTTTAGAAGTTCTGTAATAAATGAATTAATTCGCTTATGACAACGTTGACTCGTTGACGGTACAACACATACATATAGTCATGTATATGAAAGGCGTGAATTGAATTCTCTTCAAAGTCATGTATACACCGAGAATTTCCTTGGATTTCCCTTATTCTTGCGCAGTATATGCGCATGCTTAGGTATACATACGCGAATGACCATATCTCTATATGCGTTGCGTAGTCTATTATACGGGGCGTGCATAGAAAATGAATAAAATCGCGTATAGAAACGGGTTAGTGTCTGGCGTACGTACGGAGTATAAGGACGTATACGTATAGGTAACTATACGCTACACGCGGCTATAGGTTAGGCCAGACCAGACCAGGCCAGGCTAGGCTAGGGCTAGGCTAGGCGAAGCGAGGCGAGGCGAGGCGACATCCGCCTCCTCTCGATTCATCTGATGTTTTGTACGAATATAGAAGAGCAGTGGCTGTAAATAGCGGCTCATTGATCGAGCCGAAGAGCGAGTCGTCCCCGTACCTACTCCGTACTGCAGCACAGCTGAGGGTACCTTTTGCAGAAAATCTCGCTCATCGCGAGTACGAGATGATCGTGAAAAGTACCCTGCAGTGGCTTGCAGCTCGGATGAGAAAACGTGGAAAATAATGTACATCGCAAGGTGTGTATACATATAGTGGGGGAGTTTATTGTCCCGCAAGCGCAAAGACGAGAATGGACGGTCGGTACGGTTCCGTTAAAGAAAGCCTAGCTGCAGTTGCCGGTGTGTTGCAACCGTTACGACATTGGCGAACGAATGGAAGAACGAAGGAAGGATGCGGTTGGTATAAATGCGATCGCGCGAATGTCAGTTTGATGCCAAGATCGCAAGGCATTTAAAAAAATTTTTGAATTAGGGCCGCACGCTGCCGTGAATAGCCGATACGCGATCCCCCCAAGCCCGGGCCTTCCTTTTTGGCTTCCGCCTAATGTCGGTCCCGCATAGATCTATACCTACCTACCTACTAATTGCAAATCGAGTGGTAAACTGCGTATCAACGAATCTAGAACATCGATCCGTAGAGCAAAAAAAAAACCCGAGACCCATGCACGCGTACGACGTGCCCAACGAAATGAAACGATCTCAGAAATCGCAATACGAAAATCCGAGTAAATTGATGATTCGAAAGTTTAAAAAATTACCACCCTTGAGTCGTGATTATTCTCCGTCATCGTTATACAATTCTAAGAATGAAGGAGCAAAAAAAAGAAGATCGAATTTTCGAAATTCTGACTAACATGATGAGCTTGACAAAAAGTGCCTGTATCTACATAGTGTAATTCACGAAGAAGTTCGATTGTGAAAAAAAAAAGGTAAGATTTTTCCAGCGTTCAATACGCCGTGAGGGAGGCGATAGGCTGCAGCGCAGGCATGAGACGTGCGGCGGGTACCGCCGTCGGCAGGTTAGTAACTTCGTCGGTGAACGCGGTGAACGACCGAGGGCCGTAGGCGCATGCGCAACGGCACAGCTGACCCAGATAGCAGAACGTGATTGGTACTCGGGTATTTCCGAGGTTATTCGGCTTTACTCGTTCGGCACGGGTGTCTCGCGGCTGACCCACATCGCGGAGCGAATCGCACATCGGCAACAGACCGCTCTTGGCGGGCATCGCGCTTGGTTCGCGAACCGAAGCCGATATTCATCGCCTACTCCTTGCAATTAACCACTTACTCACTCACTTACATATTTACTTACTTTATTTACCTACTTACTATATAAACTACCTTCTGAATTTGATTCAGAAGCCTAACCGCCCTTGGAGGAGAAATTTGAACTTCCAATTTCCGTGCATTAATGTGAAAATTTGCTTGATTTGAAATTTTATTTCCTACACCATTGAAATTATTCAAGTATACGTCAATTTAATGATTGATTAATTTTTTTATCATTCAAGTATTATGCGACTTTATTTTATGCTTTGCAGGAATGAATTTTTTTGTTCATATTTTCTCGCGCTTTTCACTGATTGTAAAAATATTGTCCAGCGTATAGAATTAGGAGAATATTTTTCTTGACTTTATAGAATTAGGGGTAGAATATAAAATTTCGATCGGGCGAAGATACATATTCGTTTAGAGATAGAGACGATCTCTGATCCAGAAAAATTACAATTACTTTTTGAATCAATAATTATGCAAAACAATTTTTTATAATTTTGGTCAATTTCCGTTCTTGGTGAATATATCAGCGAAAATTTTAACGAGCTTATGCAATTTAAAAGGACCGTGCGAATTCCTCCTGGTCAATTTCAACCGCGTTTCATGTTTCGGTATAGATCCGTACGAGAGAATTTTACCTCCTTCTACATATTTACATGATCTTCGTTGATAAGCATCGGATTGTGAAACCTGTACGGCGACATACCTGCAATCGGCGGACAAATTCATCGCCAGGTATAAAATAGATACATTATAGTAAAAATATGACATGGCTACTCTCTTCCAACAGCGTTTATAAGTCTTCGGCTCGGTACGCGATCCGCGACCTAAGCTGCTACTAGAGACTGGTCGGTGGTCAGTACTGCGTACCCGGTAGGTATAGTTAACTCAGTGTCAACGTCGGTCACTGATTAGTCATTTTTTGGGTCACAGCCACGGTTGTGTGTCGATTATTATTATTCCACGGTTATCCTTGATTCCGCGAATTTTACAGGAATAAATTCCGCGTGCAGCATCCGGTTACACGATTTGCCGCGCGGATATTTTTCTCTCGCGTTGAAAAGAAAGGAGAGAAAAAATTGCACCTCGATCTATAGATTTTTACGACTTCTTTCTCGAACCCTTTCTTCTTCGTACGGATTCTTCATACTTCTTGCCTTTTATTAACCTGCCCGAAAGTTATAGGCAGAATAACGTCAGGCGGTGTAACAAAATTGCTGGTTTTATTGCGTTATTTCAGTACAGGGTACAAGCAGACGGTCTGAATTTGTCAAATACGTTTGACTTTTTACCGACAAAAACCATCTATTATGGTGTTTTTAGAAGATTCGCAGTTGATGCTGATTCTTTGAGCTCGCACCAAACCTCATATTAAACATGAATGATTTATCGATAAATCATGATAAGAGTAGACTAAAGCTTATTGTCGTAAAGACTACACCGTTCATCCGTGTCCACTTCTCGAGGATCCGGTCTGTTTGGAGAACACATCCTCATCTTTTGATGGAAATTTCAGGGAATTTGTGAAGACCAAATCATTATAGAAGATACGACGAATTTATGAAAATTTCGATAGCTATAGTCCCGCTTATCTGCTAATAACTCGATGAAGAAATTTTCTTATTGTCGTAGGTTGATGTTGCGGTATGGAAAAAAGACAGGAGATTTGACGAGATGACGATTACATTTTGGTTTAATTGGCGAAAGCAATTCGCAGTTGCGCGAGTGATCGCATTGGAATGAAATATCCAAACGCGTCATACGCAGCTTCCTGATAATTTCATTTCTCGGGAAACACCCGCGAGTGAGGCAATTCTATAGTAATTCCAGTTTCCAGAAACTTACAGCTCAACATCTCATAACGACGAGACCTAAATTCCACTCAACAAGAAAAGAGAAATAAAAAAGGAAAAAAAAATCGAAAACAAGAGAAATGGAGAAACAAAGATTCGGGATATTTGATACGAGATGAACCGAACCTTCACTCCATCTCGCGGACTATACATATGTACCGAACATACCTACGTATGTACACCTATATAACTGAAATTTATTTTTGACGCATTGTTTCATCGTTTTTCCACAGCTGCTACTCTGCACTGCAGGCGTGAATATGTTTTTGCTTTGCTTTGCTTCGCTTCGCTTCGGTTCGGATTTGCTGTGACTTTGCCACTCTTCTTAGCATGTCTCACACCTACCCTCGATCCATCAAGTGTCGTATACGTTGACGTATATTGGCTCGAAGTAGTAGAGCTTCGATTTCAAAAGCCAAGAATATAGAAGCACGAAGAGAAAAAGAAACATAAATAAAAATGAAATAACAAAATTGAAAAACAAAATCCGAATTTTATAATTCGATTTTATACCAACGTTTTTACGTTTTGGTACATAAAATTTTGAAATGTCTTGGATTTTATCAGCCGGGTATGAACGAAAGCCCAATTGCATTACACGCGTATTCGTTAACGTTAACCGTTTGGCAGGTAACCTTTAGCCGTATAACATATAACGCGTCGGCGCTTTCTCTGCGGTTATTTTATTACCCAGCAAACGTATTCAACTATCAACATAGTTATGGTAAATATTTGTTGATAATGTTTGCCAAACAGTGGTATTGTATATATACGACGCCATTGCATCGCGTGTCTGCACCTCTATCTTACACACCTACCTACCTACCTACATACATTATATACCATATAGCGTTAGAACAACGGATTTCATATTTAATAATCGTTTTTAGAAGCACGAAAGAACATTTGCCTATTATTATTATTTTTTATTTTATTTTTTTTTTAAACATCGCGTTGTATAAGAAGCTATAACACTTCCATCTCTATGTACGTTCGTGTGTATGCATAAAACATACACGACTTTATAAAATATCTGTATATAATTACAGAAACATTAATCTCGGGTGTTAATCAGACGTCGTATAGTCGAAACTAAAAATTTACGGTTGTAATAAATTGTCTATAGCTAATAAAAAGGTTGGTAAATAAATAATAATTGTCGGTAGATCTCCGAAAGCTATCTCTGACAATAACCAGAAGATATACGTATATATACTCAGTTCGTATTACCTATCTAAATATAGTTGATACACACGTGATGCGATAGCTATATTATTAAACTCTCTCATTCACGTGAAAAGGGCTGTTATCTCTAATTCCAACGACATGGCGGGTTTGTAAACAACAAATAATGCAACCTGTTTACCCAGAAATAAAGAAATTTACAAATCATGAAAGTTCGAAAGAGAGCATGGAACGAAAATCCTGTACATATGTGAGTGAATGAGTTATTTTTAGCGAAAATCAAATATCTTTTCACATTTTTCAAATTCTCATTCGCACCCTTATGCTTCCACCCTCTTCGTTTGTGAATTCGATTATGGTGGTGGTGATTTTGTCACATAAATTGCTCTATATGACGGTGACTGTTGGGAACTTTTACTCTCAATTTGATTTTTCATATGTAGTACATAAATCGTGAATTTAAAATCGAACTCAACGTGCAAGACGCAATTGCCAACGGCCAAAGATTTCAGCCCGATGATGTGGGTATGCTTTCTAAATTTCACCTCACATGCAGAGAGAGAGAACTCCGTTTGGCCGTTCGTTTTGCATAGGCAGAGTGAACAATCGCAATTCATGGCGGTTGCAGGCTGTAGGCAAACACGCGGTAATTATTGTAATTTAATGTCGAGAGAAGAAAAAAATTGAGAAAAAATTTCCGCTACCGCGGGTGGTCCATACGGTAAAATCATTACTCCGTAGGAACATGACGGTTTTTTACTGAAAAGTTCCACCGAATGTTGTAATTGTTTAGGCAATAGGTATTATGCTTTTGCAGTTCCTATTTTGAGAATCAGTTTGTGCCGAATATCTCGCGAACAGTTTGTTTTACGATGAACATGATCTGATCCATTTTTGTAGAAAAAGTAATTCCCTGTAACTTTTATCAAAAACTTTTCATTGTAGGGTCAGTATTTATCGAGATACAGAGCGTCAAAGTTTTTATTTTATTTTTTATTTTTGAGTAGCTCCTGAACGCACATACTGGCTAATGGTTATCGATATTATACATAGAATATAGAGCATATAATTCTCTACACGAGGAAGAAGAACAACGAAAATCACTGTCCTCAAAACGCCAATTCTGTATCATCCGGACCTGTGTACATTTTTCGTCCAGTTTTTGGACTGCGTCTATCATAGTCAAAAGTGCATGATTAAGGTTCAAAAGTCCGTAGCCCTTTGCAATAACGCGACGAATGATAGTGAGCGAGGTACGTATGTAGGGGTAGGGCAAGCAAAGAAAGCCAATTAAGAAAATAATGTTACGAGCTGCGATTTTCATGGTTGAATCTTCCAATTTTGACCAAAAAACGAAAATCTAACCAAAGACAAGCGCCCACTGCAAATAAATCGTAGATATATTTAGCAACAGGCCCACTTTACTGTCCCTTTCCCTAGCTCTCATAAAATACAGATCATTTCAGGTTAAAAGTTTCCTGACACAAGTGAATAAATAAATTTGTCATATTCGTTAATTTTGAAAAAGTTACATGAAATCTGAAGGGGGCCCCCCTTTGACCGCCTGTTCCTCTCATAGTTCTCGTAAAATATATTCAATTCGTTGTTATACGAGTTTCTTGACCTAAGTGTATAAATAAATGTATAATGTTCATTATTTTGAAAAAAGTACGAAATATTTTCAGGGGAACCCACTTTGCCTGCCTATTCACTAAATACTGGACACCCTGTAGCGTATCTTCCAAATGATATGTTTGTTTTATTTATTGCATACGGTATTTTGGTACAGAGAGGCTCTTCGAAAATTGGTCAGTAATTACCAACCCGAGGCCCTCTTACGTCGTTCGAGATGCTAGTTAAACACGTATTCGACATGACAGACGTATTAGGTATACACGTGTTATTTTTAATCAATTTTTTCTTCGCAGAGTTTCTCTGGAGCAGCATGAAAATGACTCGTTGCTTCTACTGCTGCTGAACTGTTTACCGCTTTTCGAGCTTTTTCTCTTTCTATCCTATCTCTTTCTCTCTTTCACTCTCTTTCCAAAAATAACCGACAAATTTAACGGCTCGTTCGCATGCACCCTGCCGCGTAGCGATGCAACGTTGTAAAGCATCTGATTAAACAGAATTCGAGAAGAAATTTGAAAAAATGGAGACAAGAAATTTCGAAATTGTTTTTGTCAACGATAATCACGAAGCAGCGGCTAGAAGTAATGTCGACACGCCAGCTAGAAAGTGATACAAAAATTGTTACCTCAAAGAATCTCATTTCTATCCGAAATTTTGCAAGAATTATCAAGTTTTTCGTTACAAATCTTATCTCTGAAAATTTCAGGTAATTTATAACAGAATTCAGCAGCGATTAACAATTAACCAGAAAATGGGGGTGGGATTGAAGTTTCGAATTCCAAAAGTTCCGAATGGTCAAAATTCTGAATTTATTTCAGACGCAATTCTGAATTTTTAGAAATGTTACAGTTCGAAACTTGCAAAATTCCGAAAGGTCGAGATCCAAACAGCTCAAAGATCTGAAAGTTCAAAAATCCGTAAATTTGAGGGAAACTCATGACAAAGCTGTGAAATAAACGACGTTGCATAAACGAATTCCGAGATTCGGAGTTTTGATCTTTCGGAATTTTGAACCTTTGGTTTTTTTCCATTCGAAGTTTTTCGAATTGGGTAGGTAGACTTTCGGGAAAATGATTTTCCTAAAAAATGTCAGTCGCGGTAGTATAAAAATTTGGAATTAACTTTGCGCAGCTTTAGAAATTCGGAATTTCAATTCACCCCAACAAATGGTAGAAAAAAGAGAAGAATCCAATTTTTCTCCCGTTTCCAGCTGAGGTATCTATCCCCTATGTATATGTATCTATAGGTGAATTATTATTTTCTTGTACATACACACATAGATACAAAGAATTACAGGCAACAGTCGGATTTCACAAACCTCTCTATAATACACTAACGATCGAGCATGACCATGATAGACACACATATATTAGCGTTTATTTATTTATTTTGTTTAAATGTTTATCTTGTTGTTTTTTTTTCGTTTTTTTTTTATCTTTATCTGCAATCGATTCTTTGTACCTACAAACGTTCACCTCGTGGGTTATAAACAAATAATTCACAATCACCGCTTGCAAGTCCATGCCTAGGGGGCACGCCGTCGGCCCTTGAGTATAATGTTCACGTGTATTTTATTTAACTGCTTGGCAGGAGCTGTATATACGACACCGCGACTCCTATACATACATACATACATACATACCTATGCCATATATAAATATAAATATCTATTATATATATATATATATATATATTGTCGTAAATAGTATAGTGATTGTGAGTAATGATTGGTTTCACTTCGCGTCTCCGCGGAGTCACCCGCGTCGTTTCAAATTATAGCCTTGCTAACCGAGCCGAGTCGAGAGTCGATCGTCGAAAGCCTCGGTCAGTCGATATAATACCTCAACCTGCAGCCTACCTGCGAAATACGAAGGTGAAGAGAGAATCTCTCCTCACTATGTAATCACATGTTCGCAGCGCGATTTTTATTCGCAATGCCGATGTCTCTGTTCAGCGAGTTTCATTGCCATAACGAAAATTGCTACACGGTGTGAAACCGTTTTTAAAACCATTATTGTGTATCTATACGAAACGTAAATTTACACGAATTTCCTCGCTATTTTTCATTCACCTCATTACATTGATTCAAGAATGTTTATAAACTATTGTAGACGACACGTATCATTGATCATTGTGGTTTTGTTATTTATTATTTTTGAATTTATGATTTTTAAATTTTCCAGCTTGAGAAATGAGCAACGGTTTGATCAAACCCAAAGTTAATCCCGCAAAATTGTTTGTGATTAATAAATGACTCTATATTATAAATTTATAATATGCAAATCTCTGGGGTTTGCATGAAAAGCTCTTTGAAATTTGTGGATTGAATATTGGTATGACAATTAGTCAATCGGGTTGGGCAAATATCGTAGACTAAGAAACACATCCGTTGTAATATGTATAACAAATCACTACACTGACTAACTGACTGACTGTAAATGAAAATGGCTAACACCTGCAACGGTGCGCGGTATAACGCCTGCACTATAATAATTTGTAACAACTTTCGTGCTCCCGTGTGTATTCTTTGCCTTCGATATAATACGTAATTATCTGTGCATACCTAACGAGTAACGATATTGGTACAAGTATTCGCTTTAACTGATTGTCAGAGTATCCTGGAATTCGCAATCATTGTCATTTTTCGAATTCTAAATCAATTACCGGTTGTTGTGATCGAGCAATTGCGATAATAATAATCATATTATTAATCATGATCATGATCATCGGTAATAGATCAAATTAAAAATAATTAATAATAACAGTTAATAACATAATTTACAACATAGTTACTTACTGAGACTAATCTGCAGAGAAAAGAAAACATAATTTTTTCCAAATCAATTTTCATCTAACTTGCGAACTTTGCCTCGGTCTCCGTTGCATATACATCATGGGTATGTAAAAAGTCTGAAGATAAATTAGCAGATTTGAGCACGTTGAGTAATTTGTTTTTCTCATAGTTACAGATATAATACAATGGAAGAAGAAAAAAGAAAATAGAAATAAAAAATGGTCCTAGTGTATAGAGCGGGGCTGCTTCATTCACGAATGCCAACGGAAGAAGCCAATGTTGTCGATTGCGTAAGGAAAGCCGGCGATTGTCTATACGCGAGTACCTACACACGCGTTCTACAAAACGTGGGAAATTGCCGTGTCCGGGTTTAGTATATGTATACGTGTAGGCATAAGACAGGTAGATATACTTGCAGTTATAACTACGCCTAATTGTTTACTAATTGTTTTGTTCGCCAGCTCTCGCATGCGTTTACACTACATATGGGTAGATATTATTGTTCAGAACCGATCACCGCTATACTTATCACCTATCGAGAGTATCATTTGGTAAATATGTATAATAGTACCTGCGATTCCTTAC
The DNA here is from genome assembly GCA_963989295.1 of Ametastegia equiseti. Lineage (NCBI taxonomy): Eukaryota > Metazoa > Arthropoda > Insecta > Hymenoptera > Tenthredinidae > Ametastegia > Ametastegia equiseti. The sequence continues at coordinate 17,054,081 of OZ022389.1, read as the reverse complement.
GTCACATATTACGTTATACTGCAACTGAAAGATCGACAAGAAGAGAAAAAAGATGTATGTATGTATAGGAAAATTATATTATGTTTGCATAAATCAAATTTCCATGTATAATAGATTAGATGTATATTGAATCATTGCACGTCCTTGTATTGGCGCGGGATTAATGTTCAAAATTCCAAAAGTTCCGAACGTTCAAAATTTCGAATTTATTCCAGACGCGATTCTGAGTTTCTAGAAACGTTGGAGTTTGGAACTTGTTAATTCTGGAAAGTCAAAAGGCAGACAGCTCAAAGATCCGAGAGTTAAAAACTCAGAAAGTTCAAAAATCCGGAAAATTAAGAGAAGCTCCTGACAAAGCTGTGAAATAAACGACGTTGCATCTCGCGAATTCCGACATTCGGAGTTTTGGCCTTTCGGATCTTTAGCTTTCGGAATTTTGAACCTTCGCTGTTAGATTTTTCTAAAAACTGATTCGGTAGTATAATTGAAATTTTCATCTTTCGCAGCTTTTGAAATTCCAAATTTCAATCTCACTCCCTCACATTATAATCCATAATATATAATTTTGTCAGGTGGGAATGACCTCCGCTCATACGCAAATATATATCTAGGTATGTATGTACATGTGGAATAAGTGTGACAAATCTACTCTGTGAACTCGGGGCAAGTTCCATTCGAGCGGCAAGGACATTGAAAACTTGATTGTCGCGGTTAAAAATATATACATATAGGAAAAACTATAAACATATAATTTAACCAAAAGTCAAGAGTTTCCAGTTCGTTGGACCGTTCCGTATCGCTATTATTATTATTATCATTATTATCATCATCATCATCAACATTCATATACCTATTATTGTTGTTTTTGCTTCTGTATATTTTTTTTTTCATCTAATCGTAAGTATAAGTTCATTAAATCTCTAGTACATACTCGTACACACTCACATACAGTCATCTATGTATTACAAGTACATTCAGATCAGTTCTGAAATCAACGGCCTTAGAGCGCCAATGAACCACGTACGTTTCATGTACACAATACGTATGTACAACATACAAACACATATCCGTGAAGTTTGATTCTGATGATGATTTTTCATCATTTTTTTTTTCTTTTTTTTGTTCAAGCGATTTTCATCGCGTTCGTAACAAACTCTGTGGATTTTCCTTCCCCAAGCTGCCTCCTCTCTATACGCTCGCGCTCCTCTCTCGCGGCGAGCAGCACTTGCCAGCATTTTATCTGGCGTGTCGTTCTCGCGCGAGAAACGCGTACGTGTTAATGCACACCGCATGCACCGGGTTACGGTGTTGGTGCGTGCGTGAAACTGGGTCGCGGGTTCGACAACTTCAGCCAAGGCTGCCTGGGCAGGGGCTCTCAACCAACGATGCATTTTATATATCTTCGTTGTACATACAATACCTTGTTGGGTCGTCGCTCATATATGTATACCGTTGCAGAAATCCTCCTTTTCCTCTTTTTCAATTTATTTATTTATTTATTGATTTTGAAAATTTGTTTATAAATGACTTTCATCATTATTTTTTCGTCATGCATTTCTGCCTCGATGTAACGTGTATCGTATGCGATGCTAATTTTTCTTGTAATTCAAACTAATCTTTTCTCAAATATTTTCAATTCTATAATTTTGAATCGGCTTAAATAATCCACGAATGCGAATTTTCTTCTTTCATCATTATGGAGTATGAGCTTGAATTAGACTGCGATCGATGGTATTTACTCAATTTGAGAAATTCGTTTGTTGTTGTTTCTTTTTTTTTCCTTTGAAAGTTCGAACAGTTTTGACGCGCTTTTTTTTGCCTCTTTGCCAGAATATTTTCTCGTTCTTTGGAATGAGAATTGAGAAACTTTTCCAAGATCCCATAATGCGTGGTCGAAACGTCCGTTATGTACGCATCTTGCATTAAAGTTGAATGAAATACGTATACGTCATATACATATGTAGTGCCGAGTGTAATGGATACCCTCCAGTTATTGGTGTACATACAAAGATTATGTTAGCAAGTTGTTGATTTCCTCATATTCCCTCGCGCATCGAAGTGTCATCGTCGCTTACTTTATTTTCATTTCCATTTTACTTACTTTCCCCCTCTCCTTTGCCACGGATGAAATTCACAAACTGCAATCTTCCAAGTATTTATATTCAATCCATTCTTTTTTTTACCTTGTTGTTCTAGCTCTAAAACATACTTCTGAATTTTATTGCATTTTTTTTTGTCACCAACCTTTTCTAAGCAATGCATTTTTTTCGGAATCAAAATTTACGCCATTTTGCAAATTCTGATCAAATTCACGAAAGTTCTATCGACGATGTAGAAAAACCTATACCATTTCCAAAAACGTAGGCAATTTTTTGTTTGTTTGCAAATATTCGATTATTTATTCGACAAAACGCGACACCGACGACTTCTGGTACTTATTCCATAATTGCGGGTTCAATTATTGTGAATTTTTTCACAAATTATAGATTGGTGCTAATTTTGAGTATCAAAAAAAATTCATTACTCAGAAAGGGTTGGTTAAAAAAATGCAACAAAATTCAGAAGAATGTTTTACATCTAGACTAATGTAAAAAAATAAAATATATAAATTTTCAAAAATGGATCGAATCGGAGATAGTGATACCTGGAGGTGAGTCGTATTGAGGTGGACAGCCCCATATGTATCTGAATCATCGACACGTGAGAAGAAGTGGGTCGAATAGTTTGGAATTGCTTTGATCATTTTTCTCAGCATAATGTTGAACAATACGTAACGACGTTTCAACAGAAAAATATATTCCGTGTTCTATATTTCATTTTAGATCATTACCCTCAATTTCCCCCTATATAGTAAACGTTTCAAGACAATAACACAAACATACGTATATATCGAGCGTGACAAAGCATATTAAATACACATTATCGATTTATCGAATCTACCGTTTGAACAAAAAAGAGAAAAGAAAAAATCCGATGCCTCGATTTTTCACTAACAATTATATCGTTACAATTTCTGCCAAACGTTTCCTATGTATATGTATACATTCATTTATCGTCATTGCTAAAGTTATGATTTTTATTTTACAATTTGTTGTTATTATTGTTGTTGTTATTATCAACAAGGGGAAAGGGGAAACGTTGATATACGTCAGCTTTATTATTACACGGGCTGCAGTTCAACGGCTATTACATTCATCGCCGATAGTTATTTACTCGCTTTGATTTCCTGTTACAGATAACAGAATTACTTCTCAACTCAACTCAACTCGTTGTACATACGTACAGAACCGTTCCAATAATCAATATAGTATACACGTATACGATGTATATGTGCTTATATGCTACACGATACCGTGAAAGTTATAGCCCTTCGGCTTGCAGATATACTCGAACGAGCTGTTGAAATTTTTTTCATTCTGTCATTTCACTTGATTTCTTGTTTTTTTGTTTTTTTTTCTGTTTTTTTTCTACAAAAATCTCAACAAACTTGGCCACTCGCGTTTTATTGAAGTTAAGTATGAAAAGTCATTAAATTCACTAATACATGCTTCATTTTAATGTTCTCGTTAATAAAAAAAAATTTCTTTCTTACTTGATTCAATATACACGGAGCAAAAGTCCCAAAATAAAATGAATAAAATGTTGATCAGTATAACCGGCTGTATCTGTATTTAGACGTCTATTTGTGTTGAAATAATGCGATTTTTATTACGAAATAGAATGTTTAGTGCAATTATGCAATGATTCTTATCTGTCATTTGAGGAAATATTCATTGATTTGATTTTTGTTTTTTTTTCCTTTTATTTTTGCGAATTGAGAATCTCTGCGAGATGCTATTAAGCAGCTGTCGCAACGCCGGTGCTGTCAACCAACATCTATCCGTTATTTCTCGTAGTTTCTATACTTCTCTACCTGCCGCATTTGCCATTACATACATACGGTTATATACATCAATATATGTATAGTATAAATACATACATACATACAGATGGTTACTAAAAACTTAACCAGTAGCTGATGCGTTGGTTATATTACACGCGGCTCACTGCACCGCGTATATTTATTACACGCGACAGAGATTTGATATTTTACTATATTGGGTTCACAAAAAAAAAAAAGTTTAGACGCTTATATATATGGTATCCAGAATATCGGACTACGAACATTGATAAAAGTACAGTTCCATAATTCATCCGGCCATTACTTACTGCAAACGACAATTATGCAGCCGAATGTGCAATCGCTACGATGTTAGAATTGAAATGAGAAAAGAACTGTAAAAAATTTGATGGAAAAATCTCACAAAATATATATGTTTTCATGGTGTATTATATATGTATCTAGGTATCTTATGTATCTTATGTATCCTGGAGTGATGATAATATGAAAAAGCAAGAAAAATAAATCAGTATACCTACACGTGTACATACAAGACACTGCGAATTGTCTGACTGTGTCAATTTCGACTACTGTGGTACTTGAGCCGCGTTATTTTTTCTGTCCACTTGCGTCAGGTGTATAGAAGTAACATTACTCTTTAGATAGGATATTCCACTACTCGTGAAATGAGAGTTTAGGAGAGAAAAAAAAACCCTCCGAATGAAGGGGGAAAAAAAAATACTGTCAAGAAAAGTAATTTAAACAGTACCCATTTTATTTTTATGATCCTTTAACCGGTACAAGGATAAAGGTTTAATGTTCTCGGCAGTGGGTACATTATATACCTATACCTATATGTATAGTATATACGCGTACTCGTATATATACTTGAATATTGTACGTATATATACACCTGACGTATTCAAATTGTACCAAATAAGGACAGGCGCTTGAAAAGATAGCTGTCGAAAACTCGTTTTCGCGTATATTTATACGTACTATACATGTATATACCTACAACGTTGAAAAAATCGCGAATTTGGATTTCATTTGCAGAACTTTTCATTTCTAGTCACTATATAGGTGTCAATAGTTTTCGCAAACCGATTCGTCCAAGCAACACATAGTGTGAGGATCTAACATGCGATTATTATGCTAAATACCGTTGGAAAAAATTTAAAAAGTGGAAACAAAGTTCTTCGGAAGATTTGTAAAATTTTTACGCCCATTCAGACACTAGTTTTAGTTCAAACAACACAGAATTTTTCATTTCGAGTGAAACTCATATGTTGATTTGTAATAGAAAAAGTGTTGAAATTACCATGAAAAGACCATTCTTTAGTTTCATCGTTGGTTTTAGTTGCACATTCTGGAAAACGTTTTTTTTTTTTTTTTTTCTGCAATCTTTTCCACTAGCGTAGGTTCGTCGTATAAATTGTATGTACCTACTCGAACAAAATCACAGGTGTACGATGATACCTATACTCTCGTAGTGCATACATTGCCATGCTATACCCCGCGCTGCACGCAATCTTTCGTCTTACGCAATAGCAATTGCCAACAAACAAGTTCCAAGTATTCCCTAACCGAGATTTAAGACAAGAGTCGAAACGTGCCGGTCTGTAAGGGAATAATTATAAATCATATTGTTCCGTTTTGTTTTTTGTTTTTTGTTTTTTTCCTTACCAAAGATATCTAAATTTGCAGACATCAATTCTGTTCCAGACCCACGTGACTTTTGAGATACACTATGAGATTTGGTTTTGGCTGGCAGATAATTGAAAATCGAAAGATACAATTTCTGATTTTTCTCAACCACAAAAAAAGAATACAACTTCAGCGTTTAATCGAAAGATTCATTTTGTTTTTTACTTTTCGTTTCATTTTTCGCCGGCGAGAATCGGCTCGAACCTAATGTAAAATAATGTTATTGATTTGAAATAACAGTTCAATTATTTTCGAGTATGTAATCCTAATGGCACAGGAGATGGAGGTTGGAGTAATTAAGCAGCTAAAACGTAACGAATTGATCCGACGACCTTAGAGATCGAATAGAGTGAAGTAGCAGGTACCTACATACATTTGACAAAGAGACAAGAAATTTTTCTATTGAAATCGGCGAAGGCCAGGCCGTATAAACGAAAACGTGTTCGGTCCGGCGTAATGCTTCGTGACATTGTTATAATCAACTAATACAATTGCACTGATGCTAGTAAGTGTTATTGTATAGTTGGCCGGGCGTTTGTAAAATTCAAACACGTAAATTTACGTAGAAATCAACCCACCTACATACGTATGTACGTATCTCGAGGTAGAAATCTACGTCAAACAATCCTCCGTAAGGCTTATGGTAGTAGTAGGTACCACGGTATGTATATATAATGTACTTGTTCTCTATCGCGGTCTAATTCTAAGGCCAAACAAACATTGAGTGCGACAGTAACCGTCTGCAGCAAGCCCTTGCGCGATCTGGTGTCGCAAGAACCTAGTCAAATACCTATAGTTGTTACTTTTATTTAGGCAAGTTAACTACATAACTTACTTATGTATATACGTATTATGTATATATACACTAACGTCGATATATAAGCGCAACCGCGAGCACGCGGATTTCTATACGCGACGTAGGTACGCACATGACATTTATTTGTAAAGCAACGAAGTCGAAGGGCAAATTTGACTACGGATTCAGGGACTTTTCTTCAGAAAGTTTAGTCTGAGTATGGGTATCCATAGGGTAGGGTAACCACTAGGGACCGAATAAGATCGAAACGTGGGGGTCGAAATATCGAAAGATCAAAATTGAGAATGGCCAAAAATGCGAACGTCAAAATAGCGATCGTTCGAAATATAAATAAGGGTTATATTAGAGAAAGGCTATCGAAAAGTACCGAAAACATCGCTTGAATCTTATCAACCGCTATTTTGGTATTGGTATTTAAAAAATTCAAAATATTTGTATCTGATTATGATTTTGATCTTTCAAAATTTTGACCCCCACATTTTATTGTCTTCTGCGATTTTCAGGGTTTTGATGGAATCCAAATGAATCATTGTGTTTGAAGAAAGTTAGACCCTCGTTATCGACATTTCACGCAGAAGAAAGGAAAATGAAGAATCATTTCGTTTTCGTGTAAAGCATCAGACCCACCGTTGAACTGATTTCTGAATTTTCAGTCCTTATTTTGTTTGTGAGTCATCTTCCATGGCGTGAACCTAAAACTTCTTGGATGAACTCATTTTTGGCTGTGATAATGAAAAAATTACCCGAGAGAATTCGAAAATCCGAATAAAAATTTGTAGAAATTAAAAAACTCAGATCACTATTGCGATATAATTAATTGATCTTTTATAGCAATTCATTTTTCAAGTAGTCTATTCCTGTGTCATATCAAGAAGTTCTATAGAAAAATTTCCGGTTCTACAAAGATTCTGATTCTTCGGATTTTATCAAGTCTATAGAACCCATCGACGTGGCTTCACTTTGAAGACTCAATATAGAAAAGACTTAAAGATGATAAATTTTTTACAATATATTTTCCACAGGCTTTTCATCATTTTCAACTAACTTGAAGTTCGTAACGTTAATGAAACAGAATTTTTGGAGTAAATTCGCTATTTCATGACTGAAAAGTTTTTGAATTTGGGAACTTGATGAGATACATGTGTTTTGCTCAATTCGGAAAATTATACACTGTATTTTGCTGTTTTCCAATCGTTGAAGTCACCAAATACGGAATTTTGTTTCGATTATTTTGTTACGTTAACGTTACGAATTTCAACCTCATAATTTTCAGAGTCTACCGTCGTCATAGAATTTTCATAAAAATCTCAGCAAATTTTCCACCGTTTCTGGAGTTCAGTATAAATTTCGAACCAAACCAGAATCAAATTCAGCCAAAATTCGGTCAAGTCTCAATAGTTTCCTTATAATAAACGGCCATTTGTGCGAGTCTATGCAGCTCTTTGCTCTAGTTGAAATGAAAAATTATTTATCCTTCCTATACTCTTATTTCTCGATTTTTTTTCATCAGGTATACTCAAAGGTGATCTAGAGGTTCATCACTTTTCTTTCGAAAATCTGAATTCCTCGTGGGATGTCATATCGACATTGAACTGCAGTACAGCCCGTGTCTCTTCTTTCAGTTCATAAATATTTTCTTCTGAATTTCTTACGAGATTGGTATACACGGTGATTCCTGGGAATTCCTATAAAACAGGGCCGAAATCGACGTTGGTCGAGGCCGGAGTCACCGAAGGATAGATCGCACAGTGCGCACCGGACCTGGATGCCTGTATAACTCGCTGATGCTAGTCGCGCGCGCGTTGCTTGCCGATTGTGTAAGAACACGAGCCCGTTTACTTCGCCACGATTCTCTTTGCCAGGAGACACAGAAGACTCGCAACTTTCTTGTCTTGCATTTTGCCGTATAACGGTCATAGTCGTTTTATTCTATCGAATACCCCCTGCAGGATCATCGGCAAGTTCCAGGAGAAAAAAAAAAACAAAAAAAAAAAAAAACGTGTTCGTGATCACCGAGGATTGAGCCACAGATTTTTGAAAAGCACAGCATCCGATTGAAACGGAGGAAAAATATCTATATGAAAGGATCTTCCATGGTTTCTCGATTTCAAACCCCGATGTTAAAAAAAAATCGAGGTTACGGTAAACGTTATTCGGATTCTTGAAGAATCCAGTCGCAAAAGGCAAAGATTTCAGTTTTGCAAAATTTTCAATCGAGAAGTACAAACTCTTGTGAACAATTACAATGAGACTGACAATGAGAACATGTGAGGAGTATGACTGGAGAACAAAGTTAGAGATTTTCACTCTCATACACCACACGTACCCATATATTTTCTCCCAGATACATTATATATGTCAACTATTTGATTTTTCCGGCAAAATCGATATCATCGATGAGACTAAAAGATTGAGAAAAAATGCAAATCTGTTATGTTTTTCGTCCACATAGATTGTATGTATAGGTAGATGCGTATAGAACGGGAACAAAGGTATAAATATCTATATACGTTGGTAGGTATATCTTGTTCTCGGTTGATTGCAAGGCAAAATCAAGTTGATACAGAGTTTGATGGTGAGTCAATTTCACTTTGCCAAAACTTTCGCTCCCGCCAACTCTCACTTCCTACGTAAGTGGCTATACCTATATACTATAATATACTATACACAGTATAATACACAATATACATAATATAGATACATCGATAGATGGGTATTCGCGATATTCGATTAGATCAAAGACGGCCGTGAGGCTTTGTTTTATCTCCCTCTCCTCTTTCCCTCTCTATTTCATCATTTGCCTATTTTTCTTTTTCGCAATTTAGAACATTACCTGATTCTACAGTCACGTGAATTAAAAAAAAAAAAATATCTTTACCTGCAATATGCCACCAAAGTTGTAATGTAATACGTATGGGATTACCACGTCGTTAAGGATAGAAGATTAACGCCGACAAAGCTGATCTATACCATAGTCGGTTGATTCTTTCGTCAAGGAAAAAAACAGTTTTCTTTTTTTTTCTTTTTCGTCTCTATCTCTTTCTCGCTTTTTTCTAATGGATTTCAATTAGCAAATGATTCGATGCTGCTGCGCAGTAGCTCTACTGGCTTAAGTCCTAAAATGGAACAACGCATATATACGCGAGAACGAACTTCCATATATGAATATGTGCCCCGGTGAATAAATTTCAAAGGTATAGAAATCAAATCGACTCAACTCAACTCCTAACACATTATAATGTAAGACACAAGATTCATCATTTTTGAAATTAGTCAATTCACGACGAACCTAATTGATTGACGAAGAATGAGGACGAAGAAAAATACCATCGGTAATTAATGGAAAAGTCCACCAAAGTTCCATTGGGAATTTCTTCCGCCTATAAGCGGAAATCGCGTGGATTGAATCCTAGCCGCAATTAATATAGTGGAATGTAGCACAAGGGATGATGCTAATTTCGATGTACGAATATCGACTCGCAGAGTAAGTAAGAGTGCAGTATTTAAGTATAAAAATGAGACGACAACATCGCGTTGCGAATCGAGACTCGAGAGGAGCCAACGACGACGATGACGACGATGAGAAAGGAGTTCCGACGTTGCAGCTTTGCTGCATTTCATTCGGGCTTCCATGGGTCTTATGCACGCGCGGATGTATTGATGCGGCAGCGGTGTGTGCAGACTTGAGTTGCACAGTTGGGTATCGATCCTGTCCTCTCACTCCCTCCTACCCTCTTTCCAACCCTCATAGCCCTCACCCCTTCAGCACCAAGCTCGTTGCTGCTTCGCCCTCATCTCCATCTCTCCTTGCCTTTCCTTTCCTTTCCTCTCTACTCCTCTATTCTCTATACTTCACTCGTTTCTTCTCCCTCTGCAATCGCAAAGATCCACACCAACCACCAGCGCCACGTTTCTCATTTGAGAAATAAGAGAAAATGTCACATATATTTGTGTACCTACGCAGTTTGGGAAGTAAATTGAATTGTTGATAAGTTTCGTTTTTGTTTCACGGTTTACCCTTTCTTGTCATCCGGGGTCAAAATGACCCCACTCGATGACTCGGACGTATAGATTTCCACTGTTTTTGTGCAGCAAATGACAAATATGCGGGAAACCCCCCCCCCCCCCCCCCCCCCCCCCCCAAAAACGAGATACAACGTTACAATTAGCGCCCAACAGGTTGGGCAAGGTGTGATCAGGGAGGATTGAAGCCGTAACGATCACGACTCTCATTACTGCAATCTTGCAATTCAAATTCCTTTCGATACCTTCAAGCACACAAATACGTGTGTAATTATTCCGAAGGAGTATATTTTGCCCATCAGTTTTCTGGTTAACCTCGACAAACTCTACGACTATATAATACGAGTTTTTAATCTAAAAACAAGTTAGGTTATAGTCCTATGTATATGTTTACCTAGTTATCATTGAACCTAACGTGCTAGAAACTGGTCTAGAATTAGATCAGCTGCGGAAAGCAGAGAGTACCCACCTCACGCAAGTGTGTTGATGACAACTTTTCAGAAAACAAAAAACAAAAAAAAAAAACAACAACAAAAAATGGAAAAACAGGAGCCAAGAAAATCACTCACTGCTGAACGAACCGCAGCTAAGTAGGTATAATAGAACTGCAAAATACGTAGGTATATGTATATATATTTCGCAACGTGAATCGGTATAACTATAATCCAGATCGTTCGAAAATTAATTCATGCGTCTACATTCACAAGACGGATATCTAAAAAAATAAGGGTTTCAATTGGTTATATTGCAGAGAATGTGCGGGTACCCCATATTTAATTGTGTATAACTGATGGAAAAATAAGGTTTTTTTATTTTGTTTTTGTTTTTTCTTCCAATGGAATGATCGATAATCGCAATATGAGCGTAGAATTCCAATGACGAATATCATTTCATTTAGGAATCAGTTTCGCAAGGAGTTTCGAGCTTATGTCTGATGGAAATACAATGTGCGCGGGTAGGTAGGTAGGTAGATAATAAGGTAGGTAGATAGGTAGGTAGAATACGACACGCAGACTGCGTCTAACCCAAAGAGAACAGCGTTATGTAATTAGAACTACCACGGATTTCAAATCTGGTCCAGTACCCGGGTTTGCCCCCTGACAATATACATGGATATGTATTGTACATACATGCATACATACATATAAGAATGCTGCAGCGAGGCAATTAATCACTTCTTTTTACACTTCGCCAACAACTCGTCGGTAATTATCATCTCTCTAACTAAATGAACACGTGAAAAGTACGTACATATTAACACAGCTCTTCGTATAATAGTCGTAATCACCTTACCCGCGCTTAAATACAGCTATAAACGTTAAAGAAGCTGAAAACGAAAGTGGTCGCAGATACTTCCATCGCATATTATATAATAAATAATTTGTGATTAGAAGGTAACAAAAATCAAAAAGGAAAGAAAAAAATGAAATTCTCTTCGAATCCTTCAAATCTTCACACGTTCATTAAAATCCTCTTCAAGTATAGAATCTCGAGTCGTTACGTGAAAATTGCGCGTTTTCTATGTACCTACTTCTTAAATAAGCGCAATTAGGGTGATTCGCCAAAATCCGGTTCGTACAGAGAAATCGTATTCGTCAGAGATTGATACGATTTATATTTTTTCACTTATTCGTCAAGTTTTTTTTTTTTCCGTTGTACTTTTTTTTTTTTTTTCTTTTTTGTAATTCGTATAGGTAGGTATAGTTTGGCGGGATACTCTTGTTTGTAACGCGCCAAGTGTGTTTCGTCATTGGGTTGATTTTTTCGTAAGTGAAAGTGCCGTCGTGTGGGCATGTGCGCGATTTTATACATAAACCCATACAAATGAATATATAGGTATACGCGCGAGCCAGTACAAAATATAGGTACCCACACACAATTATACCGATCGGATCAGATATTTATACATTATGTTTCTTTCGTACGAGAAGTTCATCGGTTCCACACTTCGTGATCTTGGATTTCGATCCCCGGGACCAGTTTTCAATTAATTATTATATACATATTACAAAATAACTGGCTCTCTCGCATATTATGACTCGGATTCTGTAAAGCTCGTATATATGTATAGTACCTACATACTCTCTAGATTATAGCGATCATTTGATCATTGCAAATCATGTCATGAGTATCAATTCGGAGTGGGAGGGCAATGGAGAAAAAGCCACGTGATGTACGTGCGATATCTGGGAAAGTTCCGTTTTTCAAATCCTGTGCCGTTTCCAGGATCTCAAGACTAGATATTTTAGCAAAAATTTTGAATCACTCGAAAATAATATTTCAAAAAGTTTCTTTCTGCTTTCAACTGTTGGTATAGATCTAACACGGCTGGTCCATCATTTGTCAATTTCGATCGAAAAACCTAAAACTTGTGCTTGTCGTACAAGGAGAAGTCAGAATCCGCGAATAATTCATGGGATTACAAGAAGCTTTAGGATTCTGTGGTTCAATTTCAGTTCGATTCCAAACTTTCCAGGATTTCCAGGAACTGCAGACATTCAGTTCGCTAAAAAACTGCAATTCTGGGTCCGTGTGCAAGAAGAACACATCTTTACCAAACGTATAAGAATTAAGAAGGCTTTTTGTACCTACCAGTTCCCAAGAAACCAGTACATCACGATGCGTTCTAGTTGCAGTATCTGGATTTTCAAATGCGATTCTCAGATTGTGAGCAATAATTCTTCTTTGAGAAAAATTCCTGATCCGAAGCTCAGGAGCAGCATTATCATCCAGGCAGGATTAAAACGAGGGAATAAAAAAATATCAAAGTACTGAATACAACGAATCAGAAAAACAAAAAAAAATAGTACGTCATGTTCGCAGTGACTTGAACCGGAAATCAAATTTTTATTTTTTTTTTCAATTTCTTTAATTTTCGTTTCTTTGTAACGACGACGAGCACTCGAACAGTCAATCACAGGAGTACAGGTTGTATTATTATGCCTCTACGTCATACCGAGAGAGCCGTGCGCGGCAAGGGAAATTTGCCACCTGGTAATTTCGCAGACTTGACTCTGATTCATCGTTTAAGAAAGCGGGGCGGTCTGCGTCCTGCTCCCGGTACAGTAATGCTTATAGCCTCGCGAATTAAGACAGAACGAACGGCAGTTCGGCAAATTTTTTCCCTGGGAATTTTACGTTTTGCTGATTAATGATTAAGTCGTAATCCTAATCATTGATTCAGTATCTCGCGATAATGGAACAGAACAGAGCAGTTATTTCATTACACCAAAGCCATATTGCAAAATTGGCAATAGGTATAATTTCTAGTACGTGATTTTATATTTTTGCAAGTTTTTTTTTTGGTCTTCTTCGAATCACGTGGTTCGTGTAACTCGTTGCAAAAGTGGCAAAGTAGGAGATGGAACGAGATCTTACAACGACATGCAGTAAAGTCTGATTAGGATAAACCGGCCATAAGTTATCGGCTTCTCTAAAGTAAGAGGAGTATAAATTCAGAGCACAAGCGACGTTTTCCTGGCAACGAGCATTCAAACCTGCGGTTTTATTCTTGTACTTCGAAAGCCGATAACTCACCGTTTGCTACCCGGAATGATAGTTGGTTTAGTTATTGTAACGACGTTGGCCAGATTTGGTTCGATATCTTCTTCTCTACCTACCTATAGTATTATAGCGATGAAAAGGAGAAGAAAAACGAACTTAAAATCAAGAAAAAAATTCACTCGAAGAATAAAATCAGAAAAGAAGTGAAACTGACATTAGTACATCCCGAGGCAACCGCAAAAGTTGAAGAAAAAAAAAAGAGAACAACGAAATTTCGCCAAAAATGACTATAAATATTTGGTCTAGAAAGATAAATATTTTTTTGGGTCGACTGAAAGCGAATGTGGTGGCTTCAAAAAATTATTGACATAATCAATTTAGAAATATTCCAATTGGCTTTTATTTCAATCGAAATTAGATGTTTGAAGATTAAATGATTAGACATTTCTGTGTGATTCTAATACCGTGTGAGTCACATAGTTTATTTCTTGGCTTGGGTATAACAATTAGCCAATTCGAGTATCATGAAATCATAAGGGGACGTCCGAGCTTGAATTAGAAAGAAATAGAAGGCAAAATTCCTCCATTAGACATCCATCCTGCGAACGTGTTAATCAGTCGTACGGTATTTGACAGGGTTGGTATCCAGGTAGGTGGTCTTATGATCAACTGATGATTGCCATTATATACATTGTACATGTATATTATAACTGGTTTTATAACAGTAGAGATTAACGATCATCGATACAAAGGTAATGGACTGGCCCGACCAATAGATGTTCATGTGATATCAAATTTGACGTACCGGAATATTACAAACCTGAGCAAAAAGAAAACGACACACATAAAAAAAGAGAGAAAGAGAAAAAAAAAAGTAGACATAAATCGGAAAAGACCAGCCAGTGACGGGCGTTGATCGTATTTTTACATAAGGTGAGATCGGTAGCTGGCATGTTTCACTGAATCATTATACTCCGTTAGAATCGATCTTTCTTTTTCGATCCAAGAACGAACGAGCGATGAATGACTCGATTATAGTAAACACAGTCGTTACCCGCTCGTGCGTATTTCTTTAGGTCGATTCATCGTATAGGTACGTTTCGTGATTCGGAATTCCTGACGAATCTCCTACAAAATCAATTGATTGCAAAAATGGAGACTGAAAATTCCTCGGTAATTTATTTATTTATTTATTTTTTCTAATAAAACGGATTATTCCTTCTTCATTTCCAATGATTTCATTGATTGATCATTGCAGATAAAATGTTGGAATTCTCGTCAAAATTGGAATCTAAATTAGGTGGCTTTCGAAGACCGTTTGTATTGTTGAATTTTCGAGAGGAATAATTTCATTCTCATATTTTGATGTTTAAAGAACAGATAACCGACGTTTAAGAATACAAAAATTAAGCACTAAAATCGGGAAAATACATTTTCAATCCTAATTCTACCAAATATTGTCGGATTAATAGATTCGTACTGAATTGAGAATCATACTCCACACGAAAAGAGAGCTGATTCGTGATGTCATAAGAAATAATGAAGCAGAAGGAAATAAATCTGGCAGTAGATTTATAAGAAGTTCTTACACGTTCGTGGTTTAAAGATCGCGAATTTTGATAAAATAATTACGCGTGTATAATATACACATACCTAGAAGGCGATGTTTGGAGTTCGAAACTTTCAAATGTTCCCAAATATTGTGAAACACTTGCTAATTTCGAAGGACGCGACGAATCCGCATATCTGCAGAGGTTTTCGCGCTTCGATATTTCACACGATTTTTTATATTTACTAATATACCCATTTGTTCTTTGAAGTTTTTTTTTTTTGTTTTTTTTTTCCCGCTTTCTCACTTTTCCCCCTTCTTTCTCTCAGCTCCTCGTCTCCTCGTCATTCACTAAAATTCGTACCTTTTATGCTTCCGGATGACGTATGGGGTGTCTGTGAGGCATGTGGTGCGTGGGGCGTGTGAGCTCCATGGGGTGCATGCGCCATGGGTATTGGGGAACCCCCGGACGCCCCCGCATGTTCCAGTTTCGTGCTCACCGCACTCCACATCTCAAACATGTTGAACGCCGTTTTGACGGACTTCTCGCAATTCCGGCGAGTATCCAACGGCCGGCCACTTACATCCGTATAGATTTCACGTTATTTCATCCACGTTATACATGTATATCACTGAATTTGTAAAACAAGAAACGAGAGAAAAAACAAAAGGAAAAAAAAAATCAACAAGAAAACACAACGCCGTTTTTGAAACGGCGTTTCACTCTTTCCGCTGCGATGAGCAAATTGAATTAACACTTTCAACACTGTTTAATTTTTTGTTGTAATTATTGTTATTATTGGTGTAATTTATCTATTCATTTGATCGTTCACATTCATTCATTCGCACACCGGTGTACGGATGCATTGAATTATTCATTTATTATTGCTGCAAAATGAGCAATCATATGCGAGGTTTTCACTTGTTCTCTTTTTATTTTTCATTCATTTATCGAAATGATGAGAAATAGTGTTCTCAAAGTCTTGTACGTTTAATAATCCAACGAATGATAACGATGATAATACTTTTTTCCAAAAAAAGTGATCCACAACAGTCTTATTATATTTCTTTAAACAAATTCTTGTACTAAAGGTGGTGCGGTTACCTCTGATGAGTGAATTTTGGAAAATAGTTTCTAGCGCAAACCGTTGTTTCGGAAACAGTCAGTGATTGTAACTGATTGTTATTCATCAGTGTCGAGCACATGCTTCGTCTATGTTATTGTATACGTCTGTTCGTATATCTAAGTATACGCGTAGAATTTTGTTTTGTATAGGTTATAATCTTAATCCTCTCGTACGATTTCCGGATCTATAAAAATAATTAATACATTTCACATCATGATTGTACGAAGTGTGTTACAGGTAATCACGCGGGGAGTCATATCGAGTGAATCATGATTATTCGCGTGTCACACTACTGCAGCACCTATATGTGATCGTTTGGGAAATTTGTCGAATGGGGCGAGATTGAAGTTCCGAATTCCAAAAGTTCCGAACGGTGAAAATTCCGAATTTATTCGAGACGCGATTCTGAGTTGCGAGACACATTATAGAGTTCAGAATTAATTGCTAATGATTCCGAAAGGTCGGAATACAGACGGCTCAAAAATCCAAAAGTTCAAAACTCAGAAAGTCCAGAAATCCGTAAATTCAAGGGAAGTTCGTGACAAAGCTGACAAATAAACAACGTTGCATCTCGCGAATTCCGAGATTCGGAGTTCTTGCCTTCCGGATCATTAGCTTTCGGAATTTTGAACCTTTGGTGTTTTTCCATTTGAAGTATTTGGAATTAGCTACGTAGACTTCCGGGAAAATAATCTTGCTAAAAACTCCGAGTGGGTATAGTATAAAAATTCAGAATTTTCACCTTTCGCAACTTTTGAAATTCCGAATTTCAATCCTACCCCACAAACAGTTTATTTTTTCAAAAGATGACAGTCATTGGTGTATTAGAGTTGCTAGTTCACTCTCCACAACTGTATATATAGAATCTCAATACGCATACGCCGGAAGAAATTTTGTCTTTTTGTTCTCGCTCATTAGGAACCAATCATTAATGTTACATTATTTCTAATTCCTATAATCCGCGGTATGTTTTAATATTATATTCATACTAATCATGCATATTTCACAGGCATACGTGTCTTATCTTTTCATTTCAATTGAACTAACGATACGCAAAATTCGAGTTCTGAACCAAAATATTCTCCTATACCTAATCGCGGGTGTCCATAACGGGTTTATTGTTAGCTATAGATGCGGTTCGAACAGAGACCTACATACGTATATAAAAAGCGATTGATTGATTGATCGATCGTGGTTCCGATTACTATTACTATTACTATTATCTACATTATTATTATTATTATCGATGTCATTGATATTATTGTTATTGCTATTGATTCGCGACTTTTGTCAAAATGGACGACGGATGCGACGCGGATATATACATACATATATATACATGTATACACAACGAGGCTGCGACGCGACGGCGACGTTGAAGAGAAAGTGGCCGTGATGTTGCATACGTTACGTTGCGCGGCTAAAAAAGCAAAACACTTTCTCCATTTCAACATAATATACATTTACATTTGTATACACATACACATATATACATACATATGATGTATCTATACACGGAGAGGATCTTTGGGCATCATTTTCCACAATACCTACACACGCGTTTCGCATTTTTTGCGATATCTCTTCTTATCTTTTTCTATCACTGTTCAGATTTGCATGTCTGCAAACAGCTCACACACCTACATAGTAGGTACGAGTAGAGGAATGTGGGGTGAAATGGCCACCCCGATTTCTAATCGAAGGCTATTTTTCACCCGCGTTAATTTGAACTGGTCCAAAATTTATTTATCTGTCAACCATGATAAAGTTCATTTTACACCAAAAAAATGTTGCCTACCAAAAGCTGTGTTCCAAGGATTTTGGAGCACTGTTGATCCGATTAAGGTAGTCGAGGGTGCATTTTGTTCGGAAATAAAATCCTCATCGTGCGACCCAGGGGATCTGAGAAAAATTCACTATGTGCAAACTTACAGTCGATTATTCAAAGTTCCCGAAAAGTTCGGGCCACTAATTTGCAAATAACTTGGCCAAAGGAAAAAGATTCGAAATTCCCCTATATTCATCGACGAGCATTTTATTTCTCAACAAGATGAGCCCTTGACGACTTTAATCGGACGAACGGTGCTCAAAAATCCTCACAACATAGGGTTTCGAAGAGAACATTAAAAAATTGTGAAATAAACTTTCGCTGGAAAATAAATGATTTTTTGAGTACCTACAATTCAAGTAGGTAATATATCTGCGCTGGTTCCCCAAAGGAATAGGATGTCTCTGCTACTTCGTGTATATCGTATTATACGAAGGGAGAGAAAATTTCGGAATGAGTATATACCCAGTATGTATTTTCTTACCGATAGATTCTACCAGAGGATCGTTACGGATCAATTGTTCTTCACGAACGTTGAATACACTTTGAGCTCTCAAAAGATCGAGTGAATATTCTACATCGATTTTAATTAACGCGGAAACTGATTTCCGAATATATTTTCTCCTCGTACTTCTGACTCTCAATCTAGTATTATGAACGTGAGAATCATCGAACCCGTTTCCATCGATTGAATGATACTTTTAACGATAATTAGAAATCATTAGAAGCTGGTCACATAATCGATCGCGCCCGAAAATAATCCAAACGGGTGCCATAGTGAAGCATTCGTATGTAGTCGTTAGCAAAAATACCTTCACTCAACCAAATGATGCTACAGAAATAACGAGCGGCGAATTTACCCCGAGGAGAACCGTCGAATCCGCCCGAAATGCAGTCATTTCAAATACCATGCCGCAATTTCTTTGAAGAGAAAAATAAAGGAAAAACAAATGATATAATGAACTTCAGCCAGGGCTTAAATTTAAAGTAAATACTGTATAATAGGTAATCATTTGATGATTACCCATGTTTTTTCATTTTCGTGGCTTCGAGGATGATAAATAATGCGTAGTTTCGCAAAAAGCATGTTCAATAACGAAAAAAGCTCTAGTTCGCACGGCGCCATGTCTAAATCGATTAGGTTAATTGGAAATTAGCTTTTCTCTAACGCAGAAAAAACTTTCAACTTAATACTGAGAGTCGCAGCAATTTTGTTCCCGAATACAGTGACGAGTGGCGAATTTACTTTCTACACCCCGTAGATACGAGAGGGTGCAATATATATAGAATCACTGAGTAATTTTTGGAATTTCATTCCAACGGGATGCGGATTTATTGAAGCGAATCCTGCAGAAATGTAACGCTGGTTTATATTTAAAATCGTCAATTCCGCAGCTTCGCAAGCCGTATTTATACATAATATGTATATCTGGAAAAATAAGGAGAAAAAAAAAATGGAGAAAAAATACAGTGACGACGCCCATTTCATTCAACGTGTTACGTAAAATAAATATATCGCGCGACTGACGGCAGAAAAGTACACGAGCGCCAAAAAGGCGATTCTAACTGTGCATGATTCTTTTCTCATTGTATGTAGGTATACCATGTCGAAAAAAAGCAAAAAAGAGGTAAAATGCATCGATCAATAAACTTGAAAAAATTCATGATTTCATTTTCTTTCGTGATAAAATTCCTAAAATCCGACAATTCCGAATGAAATGATGAAAATTCGTAGGTCAAATTTGGCAATGACTCACGCAAATTTTATGGAAGAAAGAATGAAAAAAAAATCTACGCCCTCTCATCTCTAATTTTTGCACAGGCTAAAGGGCATAACAGCGGCATTTTAGACGCCCTTTAAAAAGAGGATTTTCATCCGATCCTTAATAAGGGGGGACTTCGGTGAAAGGATAAAATCCATTTGTTCATTTTTTAAATGACTTAGAAAAATTTAACCAAGAATCGATTCCTACAGAAGTTAGTTACTGTCAGTATGTGTATTGAAAAAAAGTATGCAGGGTCTTGCGATGAAAGTTTGGACCTTCGGTTCCTATGGCAGGAAAAATTAACAGTCAAATTTTTCATCAAATCCTGTGACAGGCCAATACTTTCATCAAATTGAATGCAAGCAATCATAGCATATTGTTTAGTGTAATTCGCTACGTTTGGCCGCTAGCTCTGGCTCCTTGCGTCTAAACTTTTATCGCAGAACCTTCATACTATTTTTCAACAAACATACCGACAGTAACTAACTTTTGTAGGGAACGATTATTTATTAGATTTTTCTAAGTCATATCAATAATGAAAAAAGAAAAAAAAAATGGATTTCATCGAAATTTCACCAAAATCCCCCCTCATCCGGATGTGTATATTATATATAAAGATCGAAGTAGAACTCTGCGGCGTTAAAGTTTCCGTAAAATGGGAGCAGTTTCCTGCGGGTGGTATATGGAAGCTTTAAAAATTACAAAATCCCCGATATATTATCGTGGCATACCCTGCGCGTCTCATGTTTCGTATTTCGCAGCTCGTCTTCCTCTCTCTCTCTTTCTATCTTTTACTCTACGTCTCTCGACTCTACCAATAGAAATGTACATAGAAAAATACAGGGGAGTAATGAATCAATGTATATGTATAGGTATGTGAATAACGATTCTATTAGTCTTGTTGTTGCTATACTGATGCTGGTTTTGCTTTTTGCTTTCGATCCCCACGACGACGACGACGACGACGACGACGACGACGACGAAGGGATAGAAAGAAGCCAAGGAAAGCCAAAAGCTTCCCCTATACGGCTGATTCGCTCGGGCGTTTCCACTTTAAGCGGCCCAACGTTGTATACGGTGCAAGCACGAATTCCCTCTCCCGCCAAGAGGGAGCCTCTAGCCGGCGCACTTGCTATCGAGCGAAAACCAGACCAGACCCAGTTGCACCACGAC
The DNA here is from genome assembly GCA_963989295.1 of Ametastegia equiseti. Taxonomy (NCBI): domain Eukaryota; kingdom Metazoa; phylum Arthropoda; class Insecta; order Hymenoptera; family Tenthredinidae; genus Ametastegia; species Ametastegia equiseti. The sequence goes on along the minus strand of OZ022389.1, from coordinate 17,032,707 downwards.
CACGAGGCTCACCTACTATACCTACTACCTACAACACCACCTAGCCCCTCCCTCCCTCCCTCCCTTCATCCCTCTCGACAAAACACACCACCACCGGTGCCTTTCCGTACATGTGTGAAGGAACCCTGGGGGGTTACGGGAGCCATGCGCCATGTACATGGAAATCTATGTATATATATAAGTATAATGTGTGTATGTCTACATGACATGTATATATACCTACGTATGTATGTGCCTAGGTATATCTCGACTACCGGCACCTATACACGAACGGGCATGTATCACGTAACAGATGATAACGTGAATACGTATACATGGATTTTCCCTCATGTGGGTGGCGAATATACATATAGCGTATGCGTTATACGCGTCTGTACCCCGCTCTTCAACTCCTATACTTTCTACTAGCTACTACATACATGGTCAAAGAGTGAGAGAGAGAGAGAGAGAGAGAGAGAAAGAGGATCGAGCCTCGTGAATAAAATAGATCTGTATATAATATATATATATATATATATATATATATGTGTGTGTGTTATATCATATACGAGTACATGTATATGTATGTACATACGTACATTTATGCACCCTTCATTTCATGCTACATATACATATATCTATCTATGTAAGAGATGTACATATACAGTACGTGGTATGTATGTACGTGTATAGCTGACGACGAGAGAGAGAGAACTCTCTGGCTCGAGAGATGAAAAAGGGGAAAAAAAAAGAAGTAAAAAAAGAAGAAAAAATCCAACGGTTACTTGTATAATTATTATGCGCATTTTTTTTTTTTTTTTCTCATTATTTTTTCAGCTAGTTTTCCATAGCCAACTAGGTACAGAAAAACGTGGATCCTTTAGAAGAAATATTGAATTCGTAAAATATGTTTAAATTTTGCTGAAAAAAAGAAAAAAAAATTGCGAAAAACAAGAAATGAAAGTGGAGAAAACCATGCAATTTAGAGTTAACGGAAGATTCGAAGTCGCTTAAATATCATTAGCCACTTATTTGAGTTCACTGCAGTGAACCTAATATCAGATGATCGATTGGTTAATGAATTTTGTCAATCTAGGAATACATGAGACTTAAAAGCCCTATCTGGAAGATTTGTTTATATCGTACGGGAGTGATTTGAATTTTTCAAGAGCAATTTTATATATATGCTTATTTTTTAGTATAAAGGGGATCTGGCGAAGATCAGAATTCACTGTAGAAAATATAATCGATTTGTGCAAAGTACGAATAGTCAATTTCCAGATACCAGCAAGCAACTCGGGTATAGAAAAATATCGATTTTTTGTTCCTGCGTGTAAAAGGCGAGGGTATACTTTTCGAATGAAATGAAACCTCAGAAGGTTGAATCGGATGAATTCTATGCTCGCAAAACCCTAGATACGACAAGCTTCGAAAATATTCCTCTTAAGACGAGATAAACGCGTTCGAAATTTACTATCAGGCATGGGTAATTGGGGTCAAAATGTAGAAAAACCAAAATTTCAAACGGTCAAATGAACAAAGTTTTAAATATCAATCGTTCAAAATATAGAAAGGCTGTAGCACTTTGAGGCATTAGATAACCAAAATCCAATTTTGTGCTTTTGATACGTAACAAATTCCAACAACAATTAACCGAACCAACCTAATACGTAATAAAACGAAAATTGAGCAACCAAAAACGAACTGATGAGAATTAGTAAAAACTAATTGCATGGAAAAAAGCACTTCAAATTTTTCGACCCTTTTTTTGCAACACAACTTACAGAGTTATTTTTTAATCTATCCCCAAGGGTGTCGTCCGCCACCCTATAGAAGCTATACGCTACTGCACCTGTATCTACTACGCCCATATACACATACATACATACGTTGATATACATACATATGTGTAAGGATACATACATCGTACGTACAAAACATACAAGTTTTCCGAGTGAGTGCGTGTGTGTGTGTGTGTGTCGCGTATACATCGAGGACTTGTTATATGGTTGGTTCGGTGTGTACGAGGACTAGGTAAAAGTGTACAGGGATCGCAAGCACGTAGAGAAGGAAGGAGACTAGAGCTTCGTGGTAGTTGTTGTGGGCCCAGTGCCCCACTGACTCCCTGGCTGCGCCGTTTCAGTCCGCGCGGCATTGCTATTAGTGCATCCGCACGTGAGCCATGTAGACATATACGGTATAGGTTATGTACACCGCTCTTATACATGCACCATATTCATTATTATCATTATCATCATTATCCTTATTATTATTATTATTATCATTATTATTATTACTATTACATGGGTTATAAAGCGAACGGACGCTTGAACTAGCGAAATTTTCATTAAACTCATACCCACGCAATGTATCTGCGCTTTTTGATTTGTTTTTGGTTTTTAAACGGTGTTCAAACACCTATTTTCACCCCCAGATTCCAAATTTTACGGTCTAACCGAAAAATTTAGATACGGAGTTGATTGATTCATTGAATTTGCTACAGGATGGATGTATATTATGATTATGAAACTGTTTTTCAGAGATTTGTCGATAGCTATTCGAATGTGACTTTTGGTTTTTCTGAGAATTGGTTTTTCATCTTGGTTCAAATCCGTTCCGACTCTTTAGACCATTTAGTTGTTAATATTCCAAACTCTTCGAAAAGTGAAAACTATCAAAATTTAGTGATCTCTCGATTGTGTAAAAATCGTTGGATCTTTTGGAAATGAGTGCCGATTTTTCGTTCTTCAAATAGTACGGAATTCATTTGATCATCAAATGCTATTGAATTTCGAGCCGGCGAGATTTGGAATTAAAGATCTGAAATTTGGAGTATTTAGAGGAATATACATTTTAAACGTAAGAAATCATGAGGGTGAAGTCCGTAACGTTAACGTAACACAATAATCAGAAGTAATGCTGCATTTCGTGATTTGAACGGTTCAAAAACAGCAAAATACAGTGGGTAATTTTCCGAAATGAGTAAAATACACGTACCTCGTCCATTTGTCAACTCTATCAAAATTTGAGTCATAAAATAGTGAGTTTTGTCCGAAGATGCTGTTACATTAACGTTACAAACTTCAACTTCATAAGAAATCATCCTCCAGATGTACAAAAAACCATCCAGCTTCTCGCTAAATTTGAATTCATTAGATACCGCAAGACGCGATCCGAGTACTATTTGTACAAATAATAAATGCCGAGGTATTATTCAACACACCAACTAATTATTCCCACGATTAGCTACAACTACATAGGCGATTTTCGCATTACCGTAAAGTTCAGGATTGTAATTACTTTGCCTATATCTGTACGTTTATTGGCAAGTTCATTATTCTAGTCCGGTAAAAAAATCAGTGATTTGAATGTCACAAGTGCATTTGATTGAATTTTGCCTCGAATATGATTACACAATTATGCAAATGTCAACGAGATATTATAGAGCGAGATTCGGTGTGACTAAACGTCTTTATAACGGAATTATTTTGGACAAAATTTACCATTTCATGACTCAAATGTTGTTAGATTTGTCAAATGTACAAGCTCAGTGTCTTCTAATCACTTTGCAAAATAATGTACTGTATTTTGTAGTTTTTTTTTTTTTTTTTTTTTACCGTTCAAGCCACTAGATAAAGAATTTTTTCCCCATTATTTTGTTGCGTCAACATTACGAACTTCAACCTCATGACATACCATCATCCTCAGACGAGCGATTTCCAGAAATTATTCTAGTTTCGTAGTGTAGTGAAGAGGTGAGCAATGCGCAAGCATTGGTGTAAATATATGTGATTTCTAACGCTTAGAAATTGACAGTAATTCCATTCATACCGAATGTAAGTACGTTATGTATATGTGTACCGCATACACTGTGCATGCTTAAAGTTACGTATACGCAACTAGCGGGTTATTATTATATCCATACGAATGTATATAATTAGACGTAATTACGGATAATTATCTACCCTGTGCGAGTCAACTCACTTTGTAACACCGACGACGACGCTACAATACCGACTAGGGGAAAATGTCTAATCGCCAACATTTTACGACTACGGCATATCTTCTGCGAGTGTGATTTACGTGTATGAGACAATCGCCTTGTATTAAGATTAGAGACACGAAGAGAAGCGGAGAAAAAATCCATGTTTTTCCGGTTCGATTTGTCAATTGAAGCCGTTAACTCTATACTCGTATAAGTGTAGCAAAATTTGTCATAATCTTATTTTTTCGTTTCTCGTCTTTGCTTTATTATCGGTGATCTACAACAGTAGGCGATTAGACAAATTCTGAACTGCAGAAGCGTTAAAAAGTCATTTGACAAATCGCGTTACTAATGCCATGAAGTTTTGAGCGACATCGTCCGACTTTATAATCTGGTCTTATTAGAACCGGGAGGACGGATGGGTTTTCATTTTCAATTTTTGGTCTCCCCACAGTATTCATAAATACACATAAATCATTTAGAATTTTCAATGGAAAAATCGATAATTTTGACCGTGTTCCACTCATACCTAAGACCGTATTGGAAAAAAAATTAGAGAGCTCAAAGCTTTAGGAAGTTACAGTGTCCTAAAGAATTCTCGTTTTTTTTTTTTTGTTTTTTTATTCGTTTTGCATTTTCCTCGTCAATTGTGTTGGTCATTTTTTTTATGAATAATATAATTTCGGATATTCCAGCGAATACGATTATCTGGCTTTATAGTTTTTCGAAACGTTTCTCAAAGTTCAATTCAGATGGTAGTAAATGTCCGGAGCACACGATTTTCTGCCCTCAACTTTCAATTTCTCATCATTTCGTTGATTCACACGTATCAATCATCAATTCCAAGGTGAATTTTGGAGAAAGACTCCAAAAACTATAATCCCACTTTTTGTCCAGTTAAGTTTACAATTTTTTATCTTAACTGCTCCGTTTTCTTTCCCCTGGAAATCATTTTTCGGAATACATTTTTCGATCGAATCAAACGAGAAAATTTGAAAGACGTTTCAGTTCATTTCCAATTCCCCGAAATTCCCGATCATTTCAAAATTACCGCAACCTTCAGAGGCATCAATCGGTGCAACGTATACGCCTATAATCACGGCAAAGAAAAAAAAGTTCACAAAATAAAAGTCCCCTGCTAATTACTGATTCGTAATCCTACGAGCCAGAGTAATTTTAGCTCGACTCATGACGCAGAAACGTTTCTAAAGCTCCGGCTAATACCTACAGCTATACAGCGGCACTCGTGTGTCTCTTTTCTATTTCCAGAAATCTGTTTATTAATTACTTTCGTGTCAACAGACTGGGTCATAATTAGTTACGATTTGAGAAGAAAAAATTACATTTTTAGGGGATTTGGAGGGGGGGTTTGTTGTGAAAACAGCCGGTGCATTTGCGAAAAGAACGATCGTGTATTGATGTATACGGGGGAATTGGGAGGACGTATAGGAACGGAAAGTTCGAAAATTAGCGATCGCAAACGCGGATAAGCGACGAAGAACAGCGATCACTTGCCAGATACCTACTCTCGACGAGACGAGAACCAACGTGTACACGACCCAAATACGAAGCAATGCCCCCGCGGCGAAAATAATTCATATATAACCGACCGACGACGACGACGACGCTGTGCTCTGCCATACGTCTTCGACTTGTAAGTTCCCTGCGTTTATATATCGTCAGTAGGTACATGTGTACATGCATGTCGCTATTTTCTTCATTTTAATTGTCACATGCATCTTCGACCCCATCACTCGAAATAGGCTCAGGGGAAAAAAAGAGGCCCCCCCGCCCAAATTGGATCAAAATGAATTTCAAAAATCTCTCCAAAAGCATAATTTTTCATTTTAATTCTAAGCTTTCCTAAGGATGAAGTGCTTCAATTTTGCCGTTCGAAATGCAGACGTTTTTGATATAATTTTAGAACGCATTTCATTCTGCGGGATACTATAACAGTTCGTGAAAAAATCTGCAAACGTGTAGAATTACAGTCCATTTATGCTACGTATATTATTATTCGATAAAAATAGAAAATAAAAAAATGCATGGTCCAGTTCTGTCAAATTAGAAGAACCACGTCAGTGTATAATTGACGTAGAATGCCCTGTATGAGAGATGCTAATATTTTTAGCACTAATGTCCACTAATCAATGCTGAAAATAAACTAATGCACATTCACAATGTTGTTTTTCAGAAAATTCGTTCCGCAATGAAATATTTGTTAAAATTATATAGAAAAATCGTATGCATTTTTAATGGCAGACATTGAATTGAAATGGAAAGTTATGCTTTGGAGAAGTTTTTTAAAAATGTTATATATTTAGAGTCGAATTTGGGGTTGGCAGGTTCGAAATTCGTCGAAACCTATTTCAACGACCACCCTAATAGTAAATATTGTTTTTCAAGGCAGTTCAATGATAAGACGATAATTATAAAATGTACTTGTGACCAAATGATTTTCTTCATGCGAAAGCTGCAAAATTGTATAATTGATCGATCATTACGAAGACCATCGTCTGTCTGATAATACAACAATCAAAATTGAAAATACGAGCAATATTAATGGATATTTTTCATCTGCTGACTGAGACCGAAATATTATATACTCTCGTTGATATGACCTAGCGGAAATAGTTATAGATACGAGATAAATGGCTCGATTCGAACACACATGCATACACCTATCTACTTCATCGTGACATTAGTCTATGTGAAGATTTTAGGGCTTCGAAATTTCCTAACTAACAATAAGACAAAAAAAAACTATGCTAAATTGAAATTTTGCAATATTGGTAATCGATCTGATCAGAAGGTCAATCTCTGCTTCTTACAATTACAGGCACACCGGTTTCTTTTCAGCTGATTAATTTCAACTTGCATTTTCAAGTTCCCCTCATAATGAGTCGTGAGATAGAAAGTTATTACTCAAATATGGTTCACGGTTTCATACCTATACAATTCCCGCGAAAGGTTTTTTTTTTTTTTTTCTACTATTCTTGTTTTCCAAATCCGTTTATACAATATCTACCTAACTATTGATCAACGCGTATAAGCCGACGAGCCTAGCGAAGCGGGCATATATGTATAGTTAGTTGGTGTATACGATACGTGTGTAATGTGTATATGTATAGTTCGGGCCACGTGTGTCTGCGGCGTGACCGTGTTACGACCACGTGGCTAACGGAATTTCATACCCGCAGGTAAACTTCCTCTAACAAAATCATCCTCGCTGTATTCGGTATTCTCAATTACGTCGCCTGGGTTTAATAGTTAGACGTACAATACACCGCGATTGTACAAATGATCCGCTGCCAAGATTCCGATATCGATGCAATTTTGGTAGGTATATTTTATTACTTGAAAGTGACAGTGAGACATGAAAATTTACTAATTGTAAGTCTTAGAATTAAACCTCCGAGGATCTTTGGCTTATCAAAATCGCGGAAAAATTAGGAATAAATTATTCTAGTCAAGCCAAATTGTTGATTATTTTGCGGAGAAAAAAGTGACCGAATAATTCTTTTTTTGTTTGTGGGTAAATAAGTCCGAGCTTTGAATAGATCGATTCAATTTTTAGATAAAACGAAACCTCTAACGACGCGATGATTATGTAGGTACAAGTTTTGCACAGATTTACTCCAAACGTGAACGATTGGTGGTGTGTTTTCTAAACGGTGACCGAGGATTGTAGATTTGAATTTTTTATTTTTATTTTGACATGTCTGCACTAGACAAGGTCATAAATGGAAACTAAAATTGCAGTAAAATTGTGATTCCGAGGAATTTGTGCCACGTGTCACTCAGCAGGTAAAGTAGTTTTCCCGCAGGTCTGATAATCCGCAAAGGTTTGTGAACCTAATTACCATCGTTACGTAACGGGATAAACGCGTATACGAGTTGCAATAGCAGCGGAAAAAATTCTCGAGACTTTCACGAAGCGTCCTAAGTACCGTTTCTTATTTGAATAACGTAGGATTTTTGGATCTTCGATTTTTGATAGGATTTTCATTCCTGTCTTTCCATAACAATCGATCGAGTATCGCTTCGGAAAATCTTAAAATTGGCACGTTTCTCACATACGATAGTAGATATTTGAAAGTCTTTCACATTTCAAACCATCTGTCAAACAAAAATTGCAACTTCGACAGAAATTCCAAATTTCACCCCCCTGCAGGCCGTACCTATCGCGATGCGGTTCATTCCAAGTTTACATGTAAATACATATGTCTACGTTGTACATAATATATTTGTTATGAAAAAATGATCCATTATCTAAATTATATACCTATGAAACGGCGAATATGACACGGTCTTTATACCGATAGATAAATGCATAGCTACGGAAATGGGGGTTGTAACACAGAGTGTTACATCCTCGGTATGCACATATACGTACATGTACATATATGTGTACATAATTTGACACGCAACGCAGCCCCGTGTGCAAAACTAAACGCGTGTTCATATTCATATTCGTATTCGTATTCGTTATCGTACGTATACCTGCTCTGTACAGCCTACACGTGTCTCTCAAGACGAAGGATCGTGTGCGTACGCGGAACGTATCACTCAATATGACTCCCGTGACATGACAAGAGGATGAGAGATGGGTGGATAGATAAAAGAATAGATGTGCGTATTAGAAGAAGAAGAAGAAGAAGAAGAAGGGGGCGGGGGATTCAAGTTCCGAACGGCCTAAATTCCGAATTTATTTGAGATGCAATTCTGAGTTTATAGAAACATTAGAGTTTGGAAGTTGGTAATTCCGAAAGGTCGCAATGCAGGGAGCTCAAAGATACGAAAGTTAAAAACTCCGAAACTCCGAAAATCCGCAAATATAAGGGAAATTCATGACAAAGATGTGAAATAAACGACGTTGCATCTCGCAAATTTCGATATTCGGAGTTTTGGCCTCTCGGATCTTTAGCCTTCGGAATTTTTAACCTTCGGAGTTTTTCCATTCGGGGTTTTTCAAATTAGCTACGTAGACTTTCGGGGAAATAATCTTTCTAAAAACTGTCTGTCGACGGTATAAAAATTCGGAATTTTGACCTCCCGCAGATTTTGAAATTTGGAATTTCAAACCCTCCCCAGAAGAAGAGAGAAAGAGAGAAAGAGAGAGGGAGAGAGAGGGAGGGTTGAATATGCGTTAAGGATATAGATCATATAAAAATAAACACACATGTTACATACGCATCGGTATGTAAACACGCGTATTGAATCATATGAAGAGAAGATAAAATATCGCATGGCTAACCTATCCACTGTTAATCCAAAGGACTTTCACTGATTCCACGTCACAATATATACATACATATATATATATATTAACATTTGCAGCGTTGTCTCCAAATTTATCGACGGCCAGTTTCTTTCGTCATTTATGCCTTCCAAACTTTGAATTTGATTAAATCTTCGTTTCTTTCTTATTTATTTATTTATTTATTTATTTATTATTGGTTTTCTTTAAAATCAATCCTCACGATATTTATAATCAATCAATTAATCTTCTCTAATCATTATTTACTATACGTCCATGTATATATTGTATGTATGAATATATATATATATATATATATATTTATATATATTTATATCATCTAATATCCACGTCAACAACTTTCCACTATTGAACTATAGAAAAATCACAACACTTTTGAATCACAGCTCTCAGTCGAGGGGGTTTCGAAGATGGTACTTAATTACGGTTTATACGGGGATCATAGGGAAGGGATAGGATAGGAGGGGAGGGGAAGGGCCACCTTCCAGTTTCAATGATAACACAATTATCCTTCAATTTATCTCACAACCATTAGGTAGTATAGCAGTTATGAATCTTTCACTTTTCGAATGTCAAACGATGATATACATATATTTGTTATATATATATATATTTTTTTTTTTTAATCTTTATTATTTGTATATCGATTGATTTATTTCATTTTCATTATATTTATATATTTACACTAATTTATTGTTACTTCATGTGATTTTATTTACATCGAACGTCGAACTGTCTATACGCATGTACGTACATACGTGTGTGTACAATATTTACATTATATAATAATGCGCTGCAATTTTATCTGCACAGGGGGAGGAAGGGATGGAAATTCTGCACGGATTTAGAAAATAGAGAAAAGAAAGAGAGAGAAAGGAAGAGAAAAAACAAAAAAGGTTTATTGATTATTTCGATTATTTCACTATTCATCGTTATTATGATTATCATTATTATTGTTAATTTCTTTTCGTATTCTATACGTCTACGACGATCGTGTAACGCGTTGCAGTAATATTATATCCGGATCGACGACAACGTGACGCGATCGCGTGTGTTTATATTTTACGTCAAAAATACGACGCGTGAAAACTGACGAATAAATACGAGAAATAGTGAGAGAAAAATTTCCGAAAAAGCAAAAAAAAAAAAAACCATATAAAACACACACATAAACGGAAACAATACGAATCGATGGAATAAAAAACAAAAAAAAAAAAAAAAGAACTGCAGCCACTGCGGGGGAGTTGCAATTCTACAATTACTTGTAATCTTCGCTACACCCGCGTTCACTATAGGATTTTCTAATATATCACGGTACACGTGTATGAAACGATGCGGAATCGAAGACAAAAAATTCGAAATTCAAAAAACAGAAAAAAATGAAAAAATAAAAATCACTAAGAAGATATTTTTCTTTTTTTATACCACGAAATTGTAATTTGATTCGAGTATTTTTCTTATCGCGATAATCGATTGATATAATGAATAATAATCATGATGATAATCATAATAACGATGACCATAAATAAACAAGGATGAAATTTTTGTTTTTTTTTCGAAATTTTTCAAACTTCGCGTTGAATATATTGATAATCCGGGGTATGTTAAAAAAATAGGTTCGTTTGTTTGTTTGTGTTTTTTTTTTGTTATTAAATATTCTTCAACAATAATTCACCTATACAATAAATGAACGACCACCGGGATTCGTTCGTTTGAAGAACGATTGTCGACAGTGGTTCGCGCCGCGGTGGCTCTTGGTTGACTGATGCGCGCAGACTTCGCATCCCCACCAGTATTTTCCGCGCGGGCAACATACAGACTGAGGGAGCGAGAGAGCGAGAGAGAAAGAGACAGAGAAAGAGTGAGAGCCCAGAAGTGAAAGAGCGCGGCGAAGAGGGAACGAGAGAAAGAGAGAGAGAGAGAGGGAGAGAGAGTTAGAGAGAGAGAGAAATGAGAAAGAGAGAAGATCGCGGTGGTTAAATAATACAGGGAGGGGGTTTGGGTCGCGGTGCGGCCGACTTGGTAGGGGCCGTGGGGGGTTGGCGAGGAGGGGGAGGAGGGGGAGGGGGAGGCTCGGATAAGGGGAGGACGAAGAGGGGACGGGGTGTAACGCGGACGACGTTGGGGTAGGTCTCGCAGGTCCCACCGGGCGGAGGATGATCGCCGTTGCGGCGCATCGTCCGACATATCCGCGTCCCGCGACACAACGCGGTCGTTCGTTATACCGCGGAACTTACCTGCGTTTTCCGCGTGGACGAAATTTGCAATATCAGGTACGTAGGTATATGTAAATACCTATACGTTCATGTGTTGTCGGTGCAAGGTGTACACAACTCTATACCTATATATGCCTCGAGCTTATCCTCTTTCGTGTTTAGAAAAAAGTTTTTTCTCGTTTTTCTCTATCTACATTCAATTTTCACGAAAATATTTCATCTGATGTTGTGAACGAAGTGTATAGCAAATTTTCTTATTCCTTTTATTTCTCTTCTTTCCTTACAATCAGTTTTCATCAACAAATCGACTCCTGGCTAGTTTTGCTTCGATTACAAATCGGAAATTTTCAAAATTCATTCCTGTTTTTTGCACAAACTTAAGAATTGAACGTAAAAAACTTTTTTCCATTTCATTCTCTCTCTCTCTCTCTCTCTCTCTCTCTCTCTCTTTCTCTCTATCTCTATCTCAGGTAAGTTTTGCATCCCCATTTTGAAAAATGCTTGATATAAATTTCACTCGCTCATGAATATGAGAAAGGAACCTGGTATAAGTATAGAACAGTGAACTACAGGAAAAAATGATTCATCTTCGGAATGTCTCTCGATTGTAGTATATAGGTATTAGTTTGAAATACCGTACAAGACATATTCAGCGTTCGATCATCGAATGCTTAGAAATTCAAACGCTCAAGATGAAGAAAATATTACAATAAATGTATAATATGACTTTGCACTGTATGCAGCGAGAATCCCATAACGTGATAGAAATATTTGCAGTGGTATAGTATACCACGTCAACAATTGCATAACCATTGTGCATAACTAGACCCGCGAAGCTCTGCAAGGGATGAAAGGAGAAAAAGAAAAGTAACAAAAGAAATGTGAAATGTGAAAAAAAAAAACAAAAAAAACTATAGGAATAACGAGGGAAAAGGCCACTTCAGACACCACCGGATTGGACGTGAAATTCGTTGGATAAATCCGGTTTTCATACTATAGAAATTGCTTGTTTCCAGAAACGCTATTTTGGACTCTTAATTTTCTGCAGCACCAAGGGGGGGGTGGGATTGAAATTGTAAATTTCTAAAGCTGCGGAGGGTCAAAATTTCGAATTTTCATAGTACCGACTCACAGTTTTTATCCATCCTTTCGACATCCCGCCAATCATTAAATTCAACTTACAAGAATCTTGTGTCCTTTTGAATCTTTTCGAAATTTGTCTTTTTTTTTTCTCTCGTCAAATCGAATTCTGTCCGATTGAGTTTTTCGGAAATTATTTCATCCCTTAATTGCGTCCAGTATTGCACGTGTATAGGACGGACGTTGTCCGAACGAGGCTTACTCATATTGAGATTTAAAAAAAAAAACACCCAAAAATGTAAAAAAGGATAAAAGACCGATTCATTGCCTGTTATAAGTGAATACATACAGACATTGATTGACCTGAGTATAGCGGGCGTAAGATTACACCTTCTCGGTTACTATACCTCAAAGACGAGCACGATGACTGGTGAAGGGGAGTATTGAATTTGTGATAGGACACTATACCATGCCATGCCATACCAGTAGGTACTGTGGATATGTCCGTATATCCTTCAATATGGCGCCCCTTTTGTAAAAACTGATCCAAAGAGCTCGAACAATAAGACTAGCAGGCGATCTTCGCGTACCGATCTTTCGTACCTATAGGTATCTAGGTGTATGTAGTACGTATATGTATAGAGAAATAGAAACCCGGATAATGGCGTTATAGGATAGGAGAAAAAGGGAGAGATGAGGAAGGCAGGGAGGGATTGGAAGACCATGAGCATATAGCGGTAAAGGAAGACACTTGATATCGTACCGTTAGACTCTTTCAATTCTCATATGGTGCAGGAAAATTTTTCTATATCAACGATGTAGGATGTGGGAGGTTTTCGGAGAAAAAAAAAAAAAAAAAAATGAAGAAAAGAAGACCAAAAAAAAGCTCCAAATACAATTTTTTCATCTTCTTCTTCTATTTTCTTTCTAATTCTTCTTCTCTCATACATCGTAAAATCTATAATAGAGAAAAGAGAAAGAGAAAAAGAAAAAAAAACTAACAAGCATAGGGTGAAGCGAAAAATCATTTCCTATTACATATCTCACGTGGGTGCATATAAGGTTTCCTGTCCATTGTGTAGTATTGAAGATTCTTTAGCGCATTGGTATGACTGAAAAAGTCCCGTTGGTTCCAACGGAGATTTGAATTTCCGTCACAAATCCGTAGGTATAGAGTATGAAAAAATATTGTGAAGTTATCTACATTGTTAGATTTTGAAAATACGGTAGTCAGTCGGGTGAATTATTTGTTAAGGATCTTACTAAAATTCCGATAATAAGCAGTTTTTTATTTTTATAATGATCATAAAACCGCCAACCGGAAAACTGATCCTTGGAATTTCAGATTATGGTAGGATATTTTTTGAAAAAAATTTCAATCTTCTGCGATAAAAGTTCATGCGGAAGGAATCTTTCCCAGCCCTGCAAAGGAGAGATTCTGCAAAAGGTTTTTCGCGCATCAACTTTCATCGCAGAAGATTGAAACTTTTTTTCAAAACATATCCTACCATAATCTGCAATTCCAAGGATCCGTTTTTTGATTGGCTGATTCTCAACCATTTTAAAAATGAAACCTGCTAATTTTTACCAAAATTTCAGTAGGGTCCTCTCTTAATAATTTTTCTGAGAGTTGGTATGAACGATCGCGTAGTACGTATACTTGAGAGACTTGACTTGCGAAATATTGGAATTGAATAATTTTCTACGCTCGAGAGGAAACGCACATCCGATTATAACGTATAGAGCTGCAAAAGAGACTTGGTGAGATCTACGATACGATTCCATACATTGAATCGAGGATCTATTCGCACTTATTCCATTCTTACCGACTTGCTACAACGAGGAAGCTAAACGAACGATAAACTATCTTCCCTTATCTTATCAAAATCCGAGAAAAGTTCATTCACTTGCAAGCTTGCCGCCGGTTCCATGATGTCAAGTGAATAATACGTGTATCCTGTGATCAGGTGATACATATATCGCGTCAGTAATGCCATAAGATCGTAAGCAACAACAAAATTTTTCTTGCGGATATGCTCACCAGATTTTACACTGCGTGAAAAAGATCTTGGCACTAAAAAAAACGAATTTTCTTTTTCCAGGAAAATCGAGAAAGAGGAGAAAAGTTCATCTGCTATGGAATGTCAAATGGAAAATCCACGGAATGTGAAAACGTATCGTTTTCATACTGCTAACTGCATAAATTATTCATATCTGGGAGCCGAGAGAAGGGCTGAGAATTCAAGTATACCTACGCATTTTTTCCGCAGTTATTGTAGATGAGACAGTCAAGTGAGAATTGAGTGAGTCATTCCTTAGGATTCGGAAGACATCCGAGACCTCGCAGTTTTACCAAATAAAGAAGAATTCTGACCACGTGCGGGAGGTAAGTATATAAAAATATAGGTACGTACGCGGCCGGGCCGATGTAATCTACGGTCTACGGTCGAGAGTTGCACAAGCTTGTGAAAAAAAGTACGTGCCGCACGTGCAGTGATCAAATTAAAAATAATAATCGTCCATCATAAGTATATGGATTCGGTATACGGGCCCACGAATCAAAGGATGAACTTTTTGCCCATTAGAATGGCATAGGATTTTGGCATTTTCTAGTTTCTAGTTCTTTTTTTTTTTCTTGTTTCTCGAAATCCCAAACACATTCAAGAAATCTGAAAATCATCCGAATCTACTGTACATTAGTGAAAAACATGGGAAACATCTTGATTCGCTTCTCGTGCATAGGTAATATTTCAGAAGGTAAGTGCGCCAATTATTGGTCCTTTAAGTCCCAATCGTTGACCGTTATATTTAAAATTTTTTTAAATCGATGATAAGAATTCCGAATGTTTCCGTTACACAAATCAGTTACCAGAGACTCAGAGAATACTTATTGATTTTTCGATCACTTGAAAGCTCACGGATAGAAAGGAATCATTAAAAAAATGTCAATAAGTGGGACAGGGTCTGTAACTAATACACTTACCTTAAAAATCGAAAAAAAATCGGCCAAAAATAGAGTTTTTCTGAACTGGGAAAGAATTTATATAATATCCTTGACGATTTTAACCGATACGAGGTTGATAACGTTAATAACGACGGTAATTCGAAATAAAGTTTTGTTAAGGGAGAGTATAATACAAATGGCAGGAGAAATAAACCGTTCAGAATGATTCCCAACACCTGCATCAGGTTAAACACTTTTGGCTCGAATTTTATTTATCCAAAATAGAAGAAAAATGATAACCAAAAAATCAGTAGGTATCATACCTTTCCTCTATTCCCCTGTATCTACCAATATGTACCTGCAGCACCTAATTCTTCCAACTTACAACCTCTCAACGGCTGATGATTAATGACTCATTTCGTACGATGCTGCAGAGTTTCACGTATATCTAAGTATCCTTTTTTTTTTCAATTTATTATTCGATCCTTTTTTCATTTCTCTCTATATCTTTTCTACAGGATCGTCGAAAGCACGAACATCTCCTAATCTCCTCTCATATGATATACGTAACGTTGTTCAGAGACGCGTATGTACCGCTAACCATACCGCCTATATATATGTAGATATACGTACACGAGACATCAGCGTACATATTACCACGTAGTATATACGTATGTATGTATTGTACCTGCCTAAGTATAGGTACATATGTATACATACTATATACCTATAGCAAGCCGGGGGTCCCTGACCAGCGCGGTGGTTCCCGCTTACCTACTGCTGCCTGCACGTATACAAAACACGTTAGTTTAGCTCCCAAAAAGAGCAACTTTCAAAAGTCCGGGTGATTGCGCAACTACCAAGCATTATACCGTATACGTACGCACAGGTATACCGTATATTGCTCTGTTCCCACCACACAATATACCTATATACACATCCACTTTCGATTACATCATGTCTTTTTACCTTTTTTGTTTTTTATTTCCTTTTCTTTCTGTCTCTCTCATTTCAGAGGATTTTTTTTCTAGTTTCTGGAAATCTGATATATATACCGATCTTGAAATTCGGTTTCAAAGGTCTGCGAAAAAACTTTGTATATTCTAGTTTTTTGTTTGTTTTTTTTTTAGTATTTTTTACGGTTGGTTTTTTTTCTCAATTTGTTTTCCACGTCAAGTCTCTTTCATCGAGTCATCCAGGAAGCTTTAATTACAATGAACGTAGGTTACAACGAGCTATCGGCTCTAAGGTGAAAAAATAATGAAAAAATGGAGCAACTTCACGGCGGTGATGACGATGAGTTGAAACAACCATTTTTTTAAATGGTTTTTTATTTTTATCTCGTTCCATTTCTCGTACCTATGTATTTGCCACGATGTAGTGGTATACGAGTTCAATGGACACGTTGCCAAGTTTAAATGCAAATCTGTTTTATCGACGATTATGATGATCAATCAAGAACAAATAATTCAGCTATTTTCGCACAATTTTGATTTTACAATTAAAAAAAAAAATAATTTTCGATCCCTCAGATCGACTACAGAGTACAGTGACATTATTGAATCATTGAAAATATGCAATTGGAGGTGACATGGTGTCTTTCAAACAGATGCAACTTTTTCGGAAGAAACAGCATAAATTGAAAACAATCAAAGGAAAATTACAGAAGTTGGGGTGTAAAAATAATACACGATTTGCATATTGCATCAATGCGCGAATCGTACCGTTTAGAATGATACCGTAGGAACAGAGATCTGTCCACTGTATAAACGTAAGTAATGTGGATACACCGTGCATAGCATAGCTATAAATATATACATATACATACAAATGTAAATACTTATTATTCGTATTAGATGACGTGTGGATGATAAATATTAGCTTCAGCGTTAACGCCGGATAAAACGAACAAATGGTCAATAAATTATTGTAAAAGTTTTGAAAACGAAAGGTCCCCGTATCATATGAGATATACTATTTTCTTCAATTATTATCTATTGTAGGGAATACCTCCTATGCAGGTCCATGTGTGGATATTAACGATTCTGATACCTGCCGATGTCATAATATACCGAACTATTTATTCAATTTCAAATTCATACATCGATATACGCATAGATATTTATTTATCTATCAATGTATATATCTGTATAGATATATGTATAGTTCTCTCTATACCTATAATATTCCCTATTTGTTTGAGATAAATTGCATTGACCCTGTCGGCATTTGTGCGCATAGATCTCTGCCATACGTGTGCAGCTACGTTCCATCGGTTCGTATCTATAATATACATACACATTCATGTACGTACATACATAGTATATAGATTTAAAGAAACATATTCGTAAAATATATGCCATGTATTTATGTGCAGTGATCTAATCGCGTATTTATTATGAAACATTATATCTATTGGCATTAACGACGAGACGTACAGAATGCCACAGGCTTCCTTTCTATAAAACATACATATAACTATACACGATATAAGCATACATGATACATGGAATACATACCACCAGTCTATCAGGGAAATACTGTTTTATATTTCGGATAAATAAATAATGATTCTCTATAGAGAATCGACTATACAAGTGCACGTCTGTAGGTAGGTTTGTATACGTTCAGATTTCGGATTATGCAAAACTGAGAATCTGCGATTTAGAAGAACATTAAAAAAAAAAACAAAAAAAAAAACGAAAAAGTGAAAAGGCACTTTTAGAAATGCGTTCACTGACGATGATTTCACATCAAGAATATAATAACAATCGTTCAACTCACTGTGACTAACGGTAATCGCTGACTGCAAAAAGCAAATAGTGCCAGTTCATCATCGATGCCAAAGAACAACTGAAATCATTATTACTACGCGAGGCTGTATCTAGGTAATGATATTCCGACCAAAGTGTGCTTGGATCTGCATCTGTAATTATGCAACGAGACGTGCCTTTTTTTTTAGACCGAAGAAATTTTTTTTTTTTTTCATTGATATTTTTTTTTCTTCTCACCCAAGCTTTCTTATCCCTGGATTTAATACGTCGTTTCTTGGACACCTTCACATACACAATTAATTCCGATAACGAACGGCTTATACAGCAGGAATAGGTTTCGTGAACAGTTTGATAATTATTCAATAAATGAAACAATTGACGACTATAGGGACATTCGAAATAGCATGAAGAGAATTCATGAATCGGAAAAGCTGGTAATTAAAAAAACAGCTTGTGAAATATTTCCAGCTGTTATAATTGTGTGTTGTGTCCCGACGATATGTTATAGCGCGTTTACGAGGGTATTTTGTTTTAATAACGAATCTGACCATTAATTTTCTACCCGTACCCAGAGATTGTAACAAGCGTGAAAAAATCGAGTATACGGAAAGAGAACAAAAAAAGAAAGAAAAAAAATGAACGTACACATACATGCGAATAGAATTTCGTTTCGCGTGAAACTAATTGTAAGATGCATACGTGTCGTTATTTAGTATCATTACAATTACGTATTGTTCCATTTAACACGGCGAGAGTTCTCCGGGTACCTAGATATACATATGTATATATGTATGTATTACATGTATGTATATACGATATAACATAACGTTATAATAAAATAATCGCGTGCAATTTCACGCTCTGTGTAATTTTGAAGAAGTGTATTTTACTAATTGGATTATTACTGATGATTATAAAATGTGTTATTATACCCACCACCAGCCAAGGAAGGTATACTCGCGTATGTATACCTATATTGATATACATGTGTACGGTAAAACTATCCCTAGTTCTATAATCTGTGAAGTAATTAGTATACTACAAGAGGAATTATTCAACTCACGCATATCGTCGTGGCTCGATGTGAATTTACAAAGTCTAAAGAGATTCGAAATCTGAATTCTGCCGTGTAATTTTTTCATCTTTATTCCTTTTCCTATTTCTATGAATAATCAACGATTCTTTGACTACATAATCAATTTGCTAATTTACTTTTATATTCTTTCGCAAAATGGCACGAACAATACATGTATGCAATTATTAGATAAAAAACTAACCCGAATTATGTATATATACCTATATATCATACATATATATTTATAATATATATAAAGAAATAAATCTATCATTTACAGAATAGGCGTGGCCTAGTTCTTGGCTCTTGGCTTGAAGTGACGGTGATTGCATTCTGATCTCACTGAATGAATTACGTTCACGATCAGTTCTTATTCCAACGGCTCGTTGGTTATCGGCGTAACTACAAACCAAGACCAATACGGCGATGCCGCGCGCGGAAACTCAAGTCCAAATTCCACCGCGCGCGTTTTATAGACGAGGTTTGAAATGCTCGGGAAATTCACTCATTTATATACACGTTCATTACACATTCGATCATTTTTTCATCAAACTTCTTTCTCATTCCAATTCAACCAACTGTCCAGTTATTTTTTTTCGATTTTTTTCAATTTTTTCTAGATAAAAAATTTAGTCCTTACACACTTCGGAGATCAATTTTTCTCAAATGGCTAACATACGCTTCGAAGTAGTATTTAGAATTCTTTTGTGTATCCTGCGATAGCCAATTGATTTCCATACAGAATAAGTCTATCGTGAAAGAAATACTGTAAAATCAGTCAGTATATAATCAGCTGTAAAAAAAACCGAAGGAGTGAGAAAATCCCTTCTAAGCGTACGAACGATTTAAACAGAAAATGATAGGGACACCCGAATTTGGTGATTTTTTGGTTGGAGTATTCTCAGAATTTCTAAAATTCTAAAAACAGATTTCATTAGTTTTTTCGATGCTCCGAATATCCCCATTTTTCCAATTTTCAAAAACGAGGATATCCTTTCTCTGAAAAAAATGATCTGCAGACCTGAACTGTCAGATTTCCCAAACTCTGCCCAGTACGCGCTTAATTAATTGACGAACTGAAATTGAAGAAAGATTTTCAATTCCCCTCGAGAAGGAAGGTAACGAAAATTTTCTGTCGAGTTGTATATAAGTTTGGAGTTTCCGTCGCGCACGTGTACCACTTTGCTTAGTAGGGCAGATATAAGGTATAGAAGCAAGAGGGAACCAGACTGTTCGTCACCAGAGATATCTAGGAACTATTTTTGTTTCAAGCAAATTTAGAATGGATGTGTAGGTGGTTATGGTATAGGACATAGTATAGAGTTATAGTTCCTACAGTATTATATAGTTTACCTACTCGTAAGTGTTTCTGCCAGACAACATTATTCATTCGTGTATACTGCCAATTTCTTTGACTAGCTTGTGTCCGTTCGTTCCTTCCCTGTATCAAAAGATACACGCCACTTGGTCTGAGAGTGTTTATTGCAAGGCCACTCATTCCTGAAACTTAACTCTGATCCGTGTGAACACTGTATATATACTTTTCGAAACACGATGTGTAAGTACCCTGGGTCTTTCAGGGAACAGTCGGGTTTTCGAAATTTTTTAAGCTTTCAAAAAATTTGAAATAATTCAGGGTTACTTCTCGGGGCTTCTACTACATCGTACAAAAGTTGGCATAGACAAAAGTTCAATACTTTCATTATTAAAAATAGAAATTGTTCCCTAAAAGATCCAGTGTACACACGTAGGGTTAATTCTTCTATTTGCGAAGGGTAGAGATAGATGAAACAATTAGTAGATAGACGGCAAATGATGATTTCGAAAGACGGCGCAAGAGAAAAAGAATTCCGAAAAAAAAAAATTAATAGACTTCTAGCGTAACGAATGATCAGTTAAACCGTGAGGCACACAAGCTCGAGCCGTAAATTGCATGCTGCATTTTTCTACATGCACGCAAGTATAACGGGATATTCGGTCAGGCGATGAAGAAAAGAAGGAGTTAGTATTACCATCGGGTAAGTTGAAATAAACGTTATTCCTCGTTGTGCCTTAGCGATGGTTTTCGGCGTTTTTTACCGTTACGTATGCCGGACGGCTGCGTCAATGACCCGAAAGTTGGCGGGTTGATATAGCTAAGTATAAGCCTTTCCCTGTGCAGGTAAATCATGTAATGGATTCGTCTAAATGTTTTGGATATGCAAGTCTATGTAGGTATCGTATAGACGGAAAGAAAACGTTGCAAGTATCCCACAGATCTATGAATGTGGATATGGATGTGAGCATGTTCACATATGTGCCTTTGAAAAAGTTCTACATCTACGCCTATACCCTTCTCCCCATTACTATTTTGTATAATTAAACAGCATCAATTCTGGCGCATTGCAGTTAGCTACTTATATGTA
The DNA here is from genome assembly GCA_963989295.1 of Ametastegia equiseti. NCBI lineage: Eukaryota > Metazoa > Arthropoda > Insecta > Hymenoptera > Tenthredinidae > Ametastegia > Ametastegia equiseti. Next base: position 17,010,968 of record OZ022389.1, on the reverse strand, counting down.
TTTAGATGGGGTGAAGCTGTGTGTTTAAAGATTCATTTAATTAGGAATTTGATTTTTGATTCCCGCTCTCTGCTTCTCTGAATTTTTATGTTTGATTACTGCTTGATTGTTATACTCATGTCAGTTTTACTCGCTTGCATTTGTGAGAATTAGAATTGTCTGAATTTATTGTTCTCGTCGCTATATCATCATCAACAATACGTTCTAATTCCCTATCGTTAAAAAAATGTCTGCGATCTTTTCGAAACCTAGTTATAATTTTACTTGCCATCGCGTCACGGATAAAAAAATATCGGTTTCGTGGCAACAACGACTCTTGCCAATAATTCTACAAATTTTCTACTCTTCGACCCTTCAGCTAATGTTACGCATGATATTGAACATACGTTGGTCTGTCCAAAATGAATGATCCCGGTGTTCTGAAAAACGGCTGGACGGAAAAATTCGTAACTTGAAATTTGTGCCCTTCGAAGATAAAAAAATCCCTATCACTAAAAATCAAGTCAGTTGACCAATTGGTATAATCAGTTATTTTCTATTTCTTCGGCAAGATTGAAGTCATTTTCACGGGAACTTGTTTCTACCATTCATATGATGGGAGATTTTGAATAAATGCGTTATAGGATACTCGCTTTGAGGATGCGAGGATGATTTCTCACGGGATAAGATATTATAGCTAATTCGCTGTATCTACGTCTGTATTGTGTATATCTGTGTAAAAGTTTACCTCTCCATACAGCGGAGTATAATGTCATATAGAAATGCGCAATTTATCTTCGTCTGGCGCAAGTTTAAATAAATTATGCGATTGAATATTGCTTAATCGATGATTTGATAACGCAGCGAGGTGTGATGCGTGATACTACGTTTTACTAATCGATATAACTCAACTTAATACTTGTAATTACAATTGTAATATTATTTACATACATACGCCGTGTAACGATTTTGCCGTATGTACTTCGAAGTTTGATTTTTTTAATACATTTGCATAAATCCTCCAGACTTAGAACGCAATTTTATAATAAATTGCGTAAGATGATTTTGTTATACCGTTCGATAAGTTTCGAATGCGGGTTCTAGATACAGATATATGGAAAAAGGATCGACTATATGTGTATAAGAGATTCCCGGGTTTGTTTGTAACACAGCAAATTTCCTCTTCTTTCATATACGGAAAAATTATTTAAGCGTCAAAATTTGCTCCGAATTAAAAATAAAAATGAATATTCAATCCCATGATGCTTTTTAGTCACTGTATCTCGTCTCATCTATGATTGTCTCGCTCGCATCAAAAATAAGAATTCCGTATGCTTTACGATGATTGTCATAACTGTCAAAGGGATTTGGAATTTACTGAAGCAAAAGGGCGGATTTCTAAACAGAAAAATAACATGGGTATTTGTTGGAATGATGAAAAAATGTTCATGATTATCCTCAAATTTCAGTTCGTACTTTCTGCTCATATTTCGAGTAAAGTAATAGCTTGGTTTTTTATGATATCCTGTAAATGAGTAAAAATATGATGGAAAAATTATTTGAATACAAGCTAATTTTGACCTCGAATTTAGATATCACTTCAACAGCTGGTAAAATTTAGTTGTCATTCAAAAGCTGGCCAATATAGTGTAGGATGAGGCGTTTTCGAAAATAGAGCGATCAGGAATAAAAAAAAATCCTTAAGACAGAAGTCGTAGAGTTTCGAAGGTGAATTTTGACTGATTTTCAACTGCACCATCCTGTGTAGTTTGGGAATTTAATCTTTCCCAACGTAAGTGCACGCGAGTACATCGAAACCGGATAGAAATTGCGAAATGCAAGATTAAAAGCGTCGGTTTAACGGTTATCCGCAAACAGCGACGCCGATCAGGACGACACGTATAGGATACGTCCGAAAACCATTATCCAGTATATTCTCTGAGAGGTAAGTGAGTATGGTTGTTTCTTTCTGTTTCCCGTATCTCGTTGTCTCTCTTTTCGGCTTGTTGTTAAGACGTTTTCTTCTCGCGCAACTGATTATCGTAAGCCCCGCCGTGGTTAAGCGTCGCTTTCACGGATTACACAAGCGCGATGCAGCCAGCGTTCGCGATTTCGGGTATAGACTTGAATTTAAAACGCACTCAACGATTCAACGGTACACATGATACTATACCCACTACAATTCCAAGCCATCCTTCTTTCTTCCATCTTATCAAATGGCTTTCAATCCCTCTATACAACTTACATCCTCTAGAAACACGGACTACGTTTTTAACATTGCGATTTCAACTGTCCAACCGCAATTCTCTCTTTATGCAGAAGAAACAGATCGGTATAACCGATCATAAAGATACATTAAACAGTAATCAGGAATTGCAAAATCATCTTTGCAAATAAATTTTCAAAGGAAAGACAAATTTTTATGAATTTTGCGCACTGGTGAAGTTTGGAGTTTTTACGATGGCGTTAAATCGCGAGGTTTCGTAAATCGTGTATGCAGATGTAGATCCGCTGGTACAGATACATTGAATAGTAATCTGGGTAGTTGAAGAAGGAAGCCGGGTATATTTTCTCTGAGATTGACTAAAATCGAGGTATTTTAAAATCTTTTCATCAGCAGCTCTGGGCCTTCCGCTTCCACTTAAATAGCTAACGATAAAACACACGCGTGTCCGAGCGATAAAATGAAATAGAAAGTCGAGATTGTATATGACTGTATCTTGCGAATCTCGCGTATCAAAGTACGTTACGCCATCTCATTATTACGAACGGTGCAATTAACGCTGCCCTGCCAATCTATCTTCGTCTGGATCAGCTATATGTATACTGCCTCACTGACTGGTTGACTGACTGACAATCGCATCAGCGTGCTACTCAACTCTACGGTTACGTTATATACTTGGAGATTTTTCTTTTAGACTTCGAATCATCGGTGGAAATCATTTCAGTGTAATATATTGTGTCAATAGTTATCGGCTATAAGGATTCAAGACTTGAAGGTATTTTTGACTAGCCCTAGCTTCAGTATCAGACAAGGAACCTCCTTGCAATTCTGAGCGGCAATATAGAACAGTTTGATGAAGAAAATGAGATGTCGTTGATCTCTGTATCTCAAATCGTCACTGAGTTATGTTAGTTTTATCTAACTGGTACATTTTGAAGTCTATCTATGATTCTGGCTGCACTGATAGTTTCAGAATGAATTTTTCTCCAGATTTGGAATCAGTATAGAAACGCTGGTCGTGGTCGTGGTTTCGCAGCTTTGGATACTTTTGATTGTGTACTAATGAAGGAAAAACCGAAAACGTTGGATGTTTTTATTCAGAAAGAAACTAATTTTCTCCAAAATAACAAAGACATCGAAAAACCGCGTGATGGTGACATGTGGATACATTTTGTGATCACACCGTGAATATTTCAGTTTTGAAGTTATCTCAAACACTGCATATCAAATTGTGGCCAGAGCAAAACATGTGCGAGTTGGATAAAACTGGCACAACACAGTAAAGGTTGGAGATACAGAGAGCTATGACGTCGAATTTCCTTCATTGAACTATCCTCTATTACCAGATTCAACCATGGCAAGGTTTCTTTTTGAATACCAAAGTTATAACTATTCAAACGTCCTACCTTTCACAAAATACGGGAAACTCACATGTGTCCACTTATAATTGTTTCAGCTGTAGCAAAATCCAATACCTGGATTATGAAATCAGTGTTTCATCATCGTGATCCGGTTTCCACATATCTCAAAACTGACACCTTCTTCTATGTTTGCTTGTTTTTTGTTTGTATTTTTATTTCGTCTAACAATAAGTTGGACAGAAGCCACCCCCTGTCTTATTAAATTTCGTTTGTGAATTGAGTAAAAAGACAAGTTCAAATAAGTGTGGCGACGTAGTAGTTTGAACAGGTAAATAAAAAATGATCATAGGGGATCAAAGGAGTCTGCGGAAATGAGGGAAAAAAAAAAATCTAAACGGGGGGGAGTTGGGCAATTTTTGCCACCTGCAAGTAAAAAGAGTGTGTCTTCGATCGGTGGTATAGCGTTGTAAAATAGAAGAGGGAATATATTAATTTGCGCTGGAGTTGTGCCAAACTAATCAAACGAAGTGAAATCTAGGGCACCCCGCTCTTATTTTCTCGTTCCTTCTTCGCCGGGGTACAGATGCGATTCTCCCATCTCCGAAGAGCAAAACCAACTCATTTTTTCTACAATCGTCATATATTCCGCATCTATTTCTTATTTATCTATTTATTTATTTATTTTTAATCGTTCGTCGTACAATAATATCGTATCGTAGCTAATACACGATTAGCATTAGGTACGTAGTTTGTAAATATATATAAGATATTTATATTTATAGATTGAACGGCGAAAGGCTCCTACATGACCAGGTGAAGAAAACTCGTACGTGATCTGGTCCCTTGGCTTTACTCTTGGCAGTGGATCTATGTAGGTAAGTCTTGAAATAGTATCGATTCTTTCGGCAGGTACCCTTATATATTCTCATCTACTACTCTGTTCTCGTGGTTACCTACACTAGACGTAACCCGTTGTCAAATATAATGGATGTAAATTTAATGTGAAGTGGAAAACACCCAGGCTATATTATTTCTCTTTCCTCTGACCGTTTGAATATCAAAATTCCGTGCTGCGTATAAGGCATTATAGCGATGCTCACCGTACCTCAAAATCCTGACAATTTTATTCAGGAAATGCGAAATAATTAATTTATCGAGCATTCGACACCTTCGAAGGTGAAAAAAGGTCGTAGAAAAATGGAGAGTTTTTACTTAATTCTATTTGTTTTTGTTTTTTTTCATACAAGTGGGGCTGAAAAAGCGTTTTATACATATAATTATATATTCACCTAGGAATGATTGCGTTTTAGACCCCGGGAAATGACGTCATTTACTTTTACACCCCAAGACGTGTACTAGGTACCACTGAATGCGCGTATATTCCGTACAGTATAGAAATTAATCAAGATTCCTTGTCTGGTAATAAGAGCCAGGATACCGACCTGCTGGTAAGTATAGTAAATTGCTTCGGAATTGCAAATTATACTTACATTCCGAAAGTTTTATCAATATATTACTTGTCTCCTCGTTTACCTCCATTTCGCTACGAGGTTTAGGTACATACATATACGTACATACATAGACTTTCCTCCGGGGTAACTATATAACTAATCTAAATATCATAACTAATGTCTAGATTCCTGCATCCCGGACAGGGTGAAATATATGTTCAATAATAATAAGTTCGAAATTAGTACATCTCCTCAAAATCTCTAATCGGTAGTACCCGCATTCGTTACTATCCGATTTATCGATCAATCGAAATCTCGATTTATTATTTATCGATTAATCGAGTGACCGATATCTTCGAGTAATTTTTTCGTCGGTTTTAACTGATTGGTCGAAATTATTCGAAAATTCAAATTATTAGCCAAGGGAGCGAGTTGACTGATCCGAATTGTTTGTATAGTTTGCATTTTGTGGAGTTGTCGATGGACGTCGATCTCCGATCTGGGCATGGTGTATAAGGTTCGGTAAGGGGCGTCTTGGTTAGTTCCCAATAGCGTAACGACATCCATCACTTCCTTTTTCGACATTTCGATTATTTACAAAATCGTCGTACCTTCAACGTGGTAGAATATTTATCTCCTCTGGTGCGAAGGATAACGATTAATAACATTATTATACGATTGAATATGCATTGGGAACGCTCCGAGGTGTAGCTCCGCATAGTATTTGTATCTTAATCTGGTTGCTTTTTAACTCGTTTCAACGTCGAATAAACATCGAGGAGTGTCGTTGATCTTATTACAGGTTCAAATGACAACGAACGATCATAATGATGATGATGATGTAATGATAATTATTATATGAAAATTATTTGTTTATAAACTCGTAACATTTTACCGAGCGACTGAAAAATAACTCATCATATTTTTGACACTTCAGCTGGGAAATGACTGCACAGACATATGTATGTATTTACGTATACGTATTTACATACGTTCATCTATCTAAACACGTGCTTTTATTTACATATACATATACTTACATAGGTAGGTATGTGTATACATGTACAGTACAGTCCTGTGTATAAAAGAGACACATTTATCTTCAGCCTACATTAATATTTGACGTGGGAAAAGAAACTTGAACAGAAAAATGAGAGAGAAAGAAAGAAAGAAAATAAAACAAGAAATGGAAGAGAAAGAACGAAGTGTGTCATAAACGAAACCGCTTAAGGATATGGTTAAGTTTTAATTTTTTCAGATTAATTAACTTTCGGAGATGAATTACACATACGTTTCTTGGCAAGCTTTCTTACGGGCTGATCGCTTCGTAAAGAAAATTAAAAAAATTGATTATCCATTTCACACAGTATAACGAATACTTTACGGATTGGAAAACACCAACGTGGAATCGTTCAAATTATTCATTTGCTGTGAAAAGCTCAATGAACCCTTTTGAAATGATTGAAAATCGTTAGAATTCAAAATGCTTTCTACCTGTTTAAAGATTTTCAATTCAAACTCTTTTGGCTGGTATTGGGATTTTATTCTAAATAAATTTAATTCTAAAGTCTAATCGTTTTCCAATTTTTGCATAAAACGACGACTAGAAGGCACTCCTATAGTTGAAAAATTGATGAATTCGAACAAAAATCACAAAAATTTTTCATTTGTCTTCAATCTTCATACATGATTTTGGAAAAGAATATGTATATTTAAGATTTCGGAGTAACTTAGCTGTACACGTGGATCGAGTTCGCCTCAAAACTTCCATTAGCTCCATATGCAAAATGACGCGATATAATTACGCGAGTGACATTGTAAATGGTAATTTGAGTTTAATTATGACTCGGTACAGCTGTACAATTTGATGGATCGATAATCCGCAAGTACAATCTCTTTGACGATTGAATGTTCTCGTTAGACCTGGCGCCACGATGTCCTGTAATATTGCTCCGTTACGTATGTAGGTACTTTATACCTACATGACACATACGTATCTGTACCTACAGGCTTACATGCTTAAGGTAAAAGTACCGATTGTATGTAGGTACATACATACATACAAACGCAGCTGTCTCTTTTGCAGATCATACAGCCTATATGGTATACGCGCCGAGCTTCTCTAATTCTCATCTCTTCTCTTCGAACTCTAAATTATCGGATCCTTGCAAGTTCCCAAGATAGATCGATCCAACGTTTGATATCGAGAGAACGTTTCTTCGACCAAATTTGGTAAGAACTGCTTGTTCACCGCGTGATAAATAGGTGTATATATGATACTCCGAGAAGATTGTTTATTACAATACTTATCGATCATTATCTATCGGCAATAAATATATCTACAAGGACCCATGCATATCCCAATATCGATACTCGACCTATCATGTCTACAAATTCACTAATCCTTGCGAAATTCTACTTCCAATCACAGCATTAGCAGTAATAAATGATAGAGAAACGTATAGTTTGTTGCAATATTCAATTATTCATACACTTGATCGACTATTATATCGATCGTCGTATCATTCCAGCGTTGATTCTCGATTTAATGATTCTTTTCTGGATATTCACTGACTAACCAAAGGACAAATTCTAATTTTCAACAATTTTTTCATTGTCAAATAGTGACGCTAACGAGTGTGCAGATAGTGCGAGATGATTTAAAAATTCCTTTCCTTCATTTGCGGCAGGGTTTTTTAATCTCGCCTGCAACTTCCCTTCGACTATGAATGCGAGGTTTCATAAGCGGAAGTTTGTATTCTGCGAGGGGCGTTACATCACTAAACAATGCTAGAAACCATTGAATTGAACGCGCCGCAGTTTACCAACCATACAAGTAGAAAACTCCTTTCGCAAACGGTAGTCCTTGCTGCTGTTATTGCTACTGGCTGCAGCAGTGATCACGATACGAATGATAAAATGCAATTAAAAAATTTTTTAAAACCGCATCGAAGGTAGAAAACTTTCCAATTCAAAAACTATTCTTCAAAAATTCGATCAACTGTAATTTTCCCAATCATCTTTTGCAATTCATTGAAATTGACACAAATCTGTAAAACTTTGACAAAATCTAAGAAACGGTTGATAAAATTTTTCGGTAGTTTATATAGGCCTATAGGTAGGTACTAAAATGTATCATGTACAATGTAGAAGAATATTTACAAGTGTGTATGTACATATAGCCGCAAACTCCGGAATAGTCCTTGCGCGAATAACCGCGAGTACTGGCAGCTATAGGTAGGTATATATACTATATCTCGCAACGAACGCGAGGCAGTTAGTTTTCGCAAGTTACGCAACTCGTTCCTTCGCGAATATAAGCTTAAACCTATACCTTTGCGTTTCCACCTCCACACGTATGGTATATATAATATATATATTGTATATGTGCGCTAAGTTTTGCGCTCCGTATATGTCATATATATATAAAAATACACATATATATACAAGATCTATACCTACAGGGTGTCATGCAATTCAAACTCGCTTACACAAACGTCTCTTCACGACTGTAGTCTTAAAACTGAATTTGAAAATTAGAAACGGAATGGACCCTGCAATGATTTTTTAATTTTCTATACATGGTCTTCGATTTAGATTTGAATTTAAAACCTACGAAGCTTTCGTTACTACATAATAATATCCGTGAAAATGTATAAAAACAAGAAGTTTGACCAATTGAAACATGCAGGAAATGATTTTTGAACACATTTTGGACTGAATTAGATGGTTGATTGGAGGGAGGAAGAGCAAAGGGACACCTTGTACGTATGTACCTGGGTTTAGATATACGGTGGTCAATATAGTTACATGTTACTCTATGGGGCGTATAGGTGTAGCAAAAAATAAAAATTGAAAAAAAATATAAAGAAAAAAAAATGAAAAAATGACGTTCTCTTCGGCGGCGAGGCCCGGAAACAGTTCGATGCCCGGGGCGAAGAAAGCTCAGACCGGCTTAACAGATGGCTTGACTCCTTCTTATGCTTGTACAATACGCGTATCTGTACCTATAGGTTGTATTCACGTGTATATTGTACGTGTATACGAATATATGTATACGCATACATACATACATACGTTGCTGTATATACGCCACCGCCGCAATGCTTATTCGCCACGGGGCAAAACCGTGCGATCAATTCGTTGTAAATCATTAATTAACGCGTAATACCCGAGCAAAATCGAAAGTCGATTTTGGCCTTTCATGCAAACCGTATGAGCCTACCTGAACATTGCAGATCATAGATTTTCAACAAATTTAACAAATATAATAAGGGATCAAATCTAAAGCACGGGAAAATCGCCCAGGAATGAGTATTATAGGTACCGTTAAATCGATTGAAGTTTTCGGAACGAAATTCATTTTCCTGCGACCATGGGGACTCTGATAAAGTCCGGAAAAATCATGATCTTTGAGGAGGGTCTAACCCTCGTCATCCATATATTTTACATCTTGTATTACTTTCAGTCTGATAATACGATTACGCTGAAGATAGAATATAATACGAATCACCCTAGCGTTGAACCGATCATTGGATATATTTTCTTCTTTTCCGAATTCGAACCCATTTGCAGGTGTGTACGCTGCAGGGAGTTGGTGAGAAATTAATCATTGCGGTTACTGTTCACACAGCCTTTCCGAATATTACGGTATATCTTCGTATGTGTCGGGTATATTCGAAAACTTCAATTTGTAAACTGGACGTACAATACAGGGACACACTACAGTTGTAGCTGCGAAGTATCGAGCAATGATAGCCATTAAATAACTCACCTTTTTCCTGTCGGTTTTGGAACGGTAGGTATTATATGGGACAGCAATCAAACGAAATTTTTGTGAAATTGAGACTCACCTGAAACATAGAAGAAAAAAAATTGCGTTAGGAAATCCTCAACAAAATCTTTATTAGCATATTTTTTCGAGTAAGAATAGTCGCAGGAACAGTTTGCCAGTTTTTTCCCCGAATCGTTTTTTCATCCCGTTAGATCTTTACTGTGATGTATTTTTACACACATAATCATGTTTGATTGGTTTACACCGATAGGTTTATTTATTGCCGATTAAATCGATCTTAATATACATACTTCGGTTGAGTTCTGACAGATACTGATACTACAGCTAGCCATAAAATCTAACTTAATGTTTATACGATTTTCCAGCTGAAAAATTTACCTTCCAATCAAACGGTACATCGAACCGCAAGCAAATCGTTGACGAGATGTATATTATACTCAACAGCTTTACAGTAAAATTTTTATTTATATTGTTTTTTTTTTTTTGCCACTACAATCGTAAACCGAATGCCTAATTATACATCGTCATAAAGCTCGCCTAACTGTTAACCAAGAAAAATGATTGAACCATTTAAAAGAGAGAGAGAAAAAAAAACCAACAAAAAGGATTCATCAGTAATTATTTCACTCCGTGAACCGTTACGTTTCAAGTTGGTAATTAAAACAGCAAGAAAAATTGTTAAAATTAGTGGAAAGAAAATGGAACAACAAAGTAATTTCTGTTCGATTATGTTTTTGATCCAGAGAAAATCTAGAGCAAGGGCTAAGATTTTGATGAAAAATGCGATTCATAGATATATATATAAATATAGGCATGTAAATGTATGTTGGTTTGTATGTATGTAACAAGAGTTGATATATTGACGCGTGCGAAGCCAATTACGAAACAATGAAACGACAGAACAAACTATACACGTGGTATGGGTGTATATTTCTTTTATGTATTTTTGTGGCTTGTCACAGAGGGCAGATTAAAAAAGTAGACCTCGCAATTTTTTGCACTATGTACACTCGGGCTATAGGTTTGATATAAATTGGAGGCAGGCTTTGCCGCACAGTTTCGTCTATCAAACAACTCCTAGTTGTATGTATATTCCACCTTCGACCTAATTGTACAACAACTGAGAAAAAAAAAAACTATAAAGACAAAACATACAGAATTAGAAAATAATTAACCGTATAGATTTTGCACATTCAGATGATGAGACAAAATCGCCTCTTTCGTTTCATTCTTTTTTTTCTTTTTTTTTTTTGTCTTCCTTTTCTTCTCTGTCTCTTTTCGGCGGAATAAAAGGCTTATTATTCCCTGCCACTCTACTCGCCAAAACCTTTTTCGGGCTACTATTTCGCGGAGTATACATATATCGCACGTCTAGGTATGAATATACAGGCACTTTTCATCTGTCGTCCAGAAAGTGATTATTTTTGTGGCGCTATCGCAATCGGAAGTCTTATCGACCTATAAGTTGTTGCTATACGTAAAGATTTTGAATCGCGACTTGCATATTTATTACGCAGCACCTTTAAGCTGCTCGATATATAAATGCCCGGAGCTATTCCTCGATTCGTACAATCTCCTCGGCTTTCGATATCGTCAAAATCGCACGAAACGAGCTCAACGAATGGAAAATAAATTTAGTAAAAATAGTAGAAGAAAGAAAATAATAATAATATAATCAAAGAATCGAAATTCCCTGATCGCTTTCTAAATGAATCTTTGGCAGTTTCATAAAATATGCAGGGAAAACCAATCTATGCGTCAAGTATTTCGTTGGTCTCGGCGGGTCCAGTACTGTATAACGAAAGGATGTACAGAAAGACTCGTGGACGGTGCGATATGTAGGTATAGAATTTCGACGCTAAATACGTTAACGGAAACGTGGACGGAAGACAAATGGGCTTGAGAGTAGGTACCGTTTGACCAATTTGACACGGAAATTATCATAAATTCTGGGGTGCACGTATATCTACGCATGGACACACCACACACGGAAATAATCCAAGAACGAATTTAAACGGTTGTAAACGTTTGTAACTCGGAGAGTTTCAGGCCGACGAAAGTCTTACGGGTCAGGATTGAAGTTCCGAATTTCAAAGACTCTGAAAGCCCAGAATTCCACATTTTTCTACTACCGGATCAGAGTTTTTAGAAAGATTATTATTTCCCCGAAAGTCTACGTAGCAAATTTGAAAGATTTCGAAACGAAAAACACCGAAGGTCTAAAATTCCAAAAACTAAAGATCCGAAAGGCCAAAACTCCGAATCTCAGAATTCGCGAGATGCAACGTCATTTATTTAGCAGATTTGCCATGAGCTTCCCATAATTAACTTGCGGATTCTTGGACTTTTTGCATTTCGACCTTTCGGAATTTCCATCTTCTAAGCACTAAAATTTCTCGAAACTCAGAATTGCGTCTAAAATAAATTCAGAATTTTTATCGATTGGAAGTTTTGGAATTTGCGGAACTTCAACCCCTCCCTTAGTCTGTTGTCGGTCAGTTTTTTGGATAAAAATAAATTCACAATTACAGTAGAAGTGAGTTTATGACGTACACGCGTATATATATTTACAATAATTAATTTGCCAATCAAAAGCTATACCAAAACGTGCAAACATTTTGCACGAAAGTATATCGTTCATCTGTACAAATATTGCTCGTTCGAAAACTGTGTCAAATCTATATACACTGTGCATGTACATAATACGGTCTATACCTATATATATCTATATATAATATAAAACGAGAAAATATACTAAAACGAATTCCAAACGTGCGTGCGAAATTTACCGCGCGTTTAATTCTCTCGGCTAAAAGTTTATACCCCGCAAACGTACGTGTGAATGAGAGAAGAGGAAAGATAAAAAATAAAAAATAAAATGAATAAAATGAATAAAATGAATAAAATGAATAAAATGAATAAAATGAATAAAATGAATAAAATGAAATAAAATGAAATAAAAACAACGCCAACAACAAGAACAAAAAAAGGTTTAATGAATCGAAAAAAGATTCTTCTAACTCTCGTCGTGACCGGCAAGAACAGTTATCGCCTTATATAATCGCTAATTCCCGCTTCTCTTCGCCCGACGTCACGGATCCCTTCCAAAAGTCTCTTCACGAACGACGAAGACGACGCCGTTACAGTTAGACAAACGGAGTACGGTGGGAAAAGTGGTTACCGGCAAAACGAACGGTACCGCGTGCTACTTATAAAACCGACGATAAATATTCCCGTATTAGAGTACCGCGTTGGTAATGGGCAGTCTCGACTGATTCCGGATATACACCGATTAACCGATCCCCCGCTTATAAGCGATTGACAATTTTTTTTATTTTCTTTTGCCATTTATGTGAATGGGTATTTATTATCATCGTATGAAGTTTATTGTTCGATAATTGTTAAATATGATATCCTGAAAGAAGTTGAATTTCACATGATAATTGTTGAAGATATTTTCCTTGATTTCTTTAGATTTTCTCGTCTCTCTTCTCTTCTCTCGCTTCTCTTTCTCCGCGAGGCAAACAACATTTTCATTCAGTAGTCGTAAACGTCGAGTCAATGTCTTGTTACGACATAACCCGAGTGTTGCTTCATCGACGTGTCGCAACCGATTACCCCACACCAAAGCGCGGACCGTCCCCTTCGGCGCACACGAATGGGTTCTCTTCGCGAATCACGAGTCTTTGTATGCTCGCCATGATCAGTTTATTTCGTACCCTTACCGCGGTCGGTAATTACGTATGCGATATTTTTCCAACCATTCAAACGCTGCCTTCGTTGCCGACGGAGTTAAAGTCACTCGGATATACTCGGTCGATACCGTAGTTTTCCCGCGCTTTTTATTTACGAACACCAGCGTTATCTGACGGCTGATATACGCACGCATGTTAATAGACTATCACCGGCCTTGCAAGGCTGTGGGACATCGACCTCTTGGCCTAAATAATAGATATCTAGATGCACGTACACAAATATCGCGCTCGGTTGAGAATGGAGGAAACTGCAATTTTTCCTGGTTTTTTTTTCTTTCTTCTTTTTTACAATCATTGTTCATTGACATTTTTTTTGAATCTGAGACCGACAAAATTTTTATTCTATTTCACGAGTTCACTGTTCAGTTTGAAAACTTGTTTCACCCTGATGTCTATTTTTCGTTTATGAACAATTGCATTTGATACTTGTAACTTGCTTTGACAATATACATAATTAAAAGATAAAATAAAAGCCTCAACGTTTGGGTATTTTATAAATGTATCGATCCAGTAGCCCGAAAAATTGCGCAACATCTAGCGAAATGGTCTTCTAATTACACATTTTTTTTTCCATTCCCGAGCTGTTTTTGTTCTGTTTTTCTCTCGACTTGTTACAAATTAGATGGCTAGTGCTCGTGAGTATAACGAGCAATTTACGGTAAACGGTATACTTGTTGGAAATTTTAAAATGTTATTAAAATTAATTGCTACTCGCGCGGCACCCATACTAATGTGTCAGCTTCAGAAAAAAAAAGAGTATTATTGTTTTTTTTTCCTCCTACCGTATAACTGCAAACGTGCATGAAATCTATGTCCGTGCAACTGCTAACGATGATTAGCGATAAAAAGTATTTTCCATTTTCCGTCCAGTGAAATATTCTATGGATATATGTATATCTGACATTGAAAAATTCGCATGTACTCGTAACATTGGGATTGTTCATTGGGCTCTAGATATAGTCAAAGCTCATCACTATAATAAAAGCCTAAGAATATGTGGATGCAACTGGAGGGTCAGTTTTCGCGCCTGATTCCCATCTAATGATAAATCTGAAGAATTGTACACCGAGAATAAAGTTTAATTGAGTTCAACGAATCAGGATTTATAATGTAGGTTCAATAAAATCGGCAATTTCGATCAAATATTATTCAATCCAAATAAATGTCGAGCTCCTTTGAGATTAATCCGAATGATTTATTCGTTATTTCCTTGAAGTAATATCAAATTTATTCCCATCGGATAAGTCTGAAATCACGTTGAAATCACATTACAACAGGTAAATTCGCATTTTCAAATTCAATGAAACTTTCTATCAGACTTTGATAAAAAAACCGTGATATAAATCGATGGAAACTTTATCCCCATAATGTAATTGTTATTCACACAGGTAGATATGGTAATAACGGACATCGCTGCAGAAACGAGTATTATTTCTCAACTTTTTCGATTCCATGCAAATTATCGCTCGCGTGTATCACAGAGGCTAACATCATACGTGTGAGGGTATGGGATGAGAGTAGATCAATAATACTTTGATTTTAGTTCGATTTCTCGCCCACGGCATCCCCTATATCCAACCCTCCCTCCTACTTACTGGGCTTCTATATAGGACACGTAAAACTGGATTGCTATACATACGTCAAAGTCAAAACGAGAGGTAGAAGAAACTTGAGCTATTTTTAAAAGTTGTATAATACGCAAGTATACCGTTGCCATAATATACATCGGTATATGTATATCATATAGGTATTTTACGTGGGAATCGCAGGGCACCTAAAATACCAAGATATTACGTATTCCCGGGAGCAGAAGGCCTCTTATTGTTAGTATTTGAGTTAGTGAGCAGGGCTTCGTCTTATCGTTCGCCTCGGTCATCCCCTCGTAGAATCTACAACGAAACTAAGTCTATTAGCGTGATAATATCGTATATTACACCAGTGGCCAAGGGTTAAGGTGAAAATCAAATCAAATTCGTCTATAGCATAGAAACCTTCTCTTTTATAGATATTATAATATCTTTGCGGATGAATTTCACCCCCAGAAATATCTGCTCTGCATTATTCAATGTGCTCAAATACCCTGATGGTGAAGTAAATTTTTCACCAATACGAATTCGAATTCCTTAGTACCTACTGATTAAGTGATAATTAATAATATTGTCAATTTACGTGACTTACTATTAGGAAAATAATTATTTTTTTTATCGACAAGACTGGAACAATTACAATTTCTGATAAAAAACAAAGTACGAATATACGAAAAAGTATCCCTTTATCTGTAAGTATTTTCACTCGGGTAATCACTTGTCTCATTTTATTTTTATCATCAAAGATCAACTATTATCAAATGATGATACCCCATTTTAATTCATATTACATACTGTAGAGTAGTTCGCCAATTGTACGAGTAATATTTGACTAAATTTTGAATTCACTATCCTGATTTACATCATACTCAAGGGAGCCGTAATGGATATAATTCACTTTAATTTGGGCTCTACATTAATCTGTGTACTACATCAAAAGCGTAATGAAAATGAAGCAAAGTTCTTGTTTGTTGAAAGCTTTACTCACATAATAGTAAAAACCCGCATTACGAGTTAAAAAAAAAAAGAAAAAACACAAAAATCGGTATACCTACATAATATAATTGTGATAAGATTTTCAGATGAGATCGTATATATAGTAGATAGTTAAATACATAGTTGGAGAAATCTTGAACGGAAAGAAAAGCGAAAGAATAAAGAAGAAGAAAAATGATGAAAAAGATAAATTTTCCAAAATGGTTTCTCTGCAGTGCGTGCGCGTCTTTACGTGTCATTCGAGCTTTGAAGAGCATTATATGTATCGAGAGAAACCTTAAAATAAGTAATATGACATTATCTGCGACGCATTAGTACATACACATACGTATATGTATTATATGTATACATACATATGTATTTATACAGTTACAAGCTAGATGATGCCTGGGCGCGTGTATAGTTAGTTATTTTACGCGAAGAAATATACCTATGCCCGCGAGTCGACGCACGTGTATTTCGTCACTGTTCAAGTATCCATACGTAGTTATATACATATAATATATACGGATGTGTTTCAACGGTTTCCATGAATGACGGTAAATTTTTCACCGTATGAATTCACCGCAGTGGATAGAAAAAGAGGGGGAGATAAAAAAGAACAACGCAACATAAATAAATAGCGGTATATACCGACCTAAGCACCGACTGTATATTCCGTACTCTACCGTTTACCGCAATCCTTCTTGTAAACGCATCTTTTCCACTGTATCCATACATAGTACATACGTATACAGCAATATAGCCCGGAGGTAAAATATTTGAAAAGTCTGTCGTTCTAATACACTCATGTATCTAAATATAAGGATACTGTCGTGCTGTTGGAAAAACTCTATCCTTTTTTCTCTTTCATCTCTCATTCGCAATTACACATATCTATAATGACTAAAAAAAACTTAAGTATGAGTCTTGACGATCCCGTTTAACGAGTAATCGATTGTCTCAACCGTACCGCCGGAACTTTTTAGATCCAGTTTTCGTATTGGTATAACAATCGCTCATGCTGTTATGGACGTACCTATTATAGGTATGAATTTTGTGCGAAGATACAGGGTGAAAAATATGTGAACCGATGAATGTTATGCGTACACCAAGATCTAGACAGATTGCAAGTATAACGTGAACCATTTTTTTCTTCACTCCAAAACAGACCCTTCTCAGTTCCAAAAATGAAATACCTTTTTTGGAACGCCCTTTACGAAATTCCTTCTATCTATACTCAAAGTAGCATATCTTTAACGTATCACCCTTCGGTATTATTTTGAAAACTTCAAAGATGCGATAATTATATGATTTTTTAAGTGAGAAAGTGGGTCACTTTCCAGACTTTGTTTTTTTGTCATTTTAACATCTGACTTCAAGCGTAAAATCAGCTGTTTCATATTCTGTAATATGCGATGCATGATTTATCATTTTCTCATATCGATCCAAACTGTACTGTTGGTGGACGTTGCCATTACAAAGCGACTGGGAGGTGTGAACGGGGAGTGTCAAGGTATAAATCCCACGAAAGGTGTGAACGACACAATCATGCAACGATTTTTCGATGTTTCAATAAAAAAATGTAACACCTTCCAGCGGATCCATAGAAAAAAAAAAAAAAAGAAAAGAAAAACGCTACGGGCAGATAATTGATTTGTCAAGGGAATTATTTCCCACCGACGCCCTTCCCTCATCCTATAATGTAATGATAATGAATTAGAATCGTCTCTCCTTTCGTCGGGGGAGGGGGTGGTGGCCATTAGTACTAGCAACGCTTAGCCTATAGTTTCATTGATTTTCATTCTGCTCTACTAGCATGTACCTGTACCTATATGTATTCGTATAGGTATGCGAATGCGTATAGGTAGGTATAGCTTCGGTAGCTGGTAGCACGTGACTCATTCAACGGCTAAAAGCTCTCCCAATGGCACAATAATATACCTGCAAGTATACAGAGAAGCTTCAATCATCGCGTTGGTTTGTTAGCCCTGGAAATCGGCGGGAAGAGAATGAGAAATTCAAAACATTAATGATTGTGATACGAGTACAGAAAGGGTGGGATTGAAGTTCCAAAATTCCGAATTTTTTCTAGACGCGATTCTGAGTTTCTAGAAACATCAGAGTCAAGAACTTGCACATTCTGAAAAGTCAAAATGCAAACAGCTGAAAGTTAAAAACTCAGAAAGTCTAAAAATCCGCGAATTTAAGGGAAGTTCATGACAAAGTTGTTGAATAATGACGTTGCATAAGTGAATTCCGAGATTCGCAATTTTGAACCTTCGGTGTTTTTCTATTCAGAGTTTTTCAAATTCGCTACGTAGACTTTTGCGGAAATAATATTTTCAAAAACTCTGAGTCAGTATTACAAAACTTCGGAATTTTGAGCTTTCGCAGTTTTAAAATTCAAAATTTCAATCTCGTCCTGTACAGAAGCTGTGACAGCATTCCTCTGATAATTCAAACGTAGGATACGATGTATAGCGTCGTGCAACGGAACTCTTCAATTTAAAATTCTCATCATTAGCGGGGTAAGTAAGGTAGGAAGGTAGGAATATACCGCCGATCGGGATTCGTGTGATAAACTCTCAAAGCTGTATACAACCGGGAGGATCCAGCGATTGCCGATTCGTGAGTCGACGTCGTCGTCGTCGTCGTCGTCGTTGTCGTCGTTGTCGTCACGTGGCCGTTGTAAATACAACTAAACCTAACGGTTATCGGCAGAACACGTCACGCCAGGCCTTCGCGCGCTTATAGCGGGACCGATTTTGCCCGTTACTTGACCGACAGATCCGCTAGCCGCCAACCAACCCACACTAGGAACAGCATCGCGCGTATATACCTCCGCCACACTGCAGCGCCTTTCCTTATACCTTGTTTACAAACCTTCTCCCTGTACCGCTCTCTTTCACCATTTCTCCATAAGTGCTTTTTTACCTTTTTTTTCACTTCTTTTTCCTTCCTATTTTATACTCTTATTTTTAGTTCACTTTTTCGATCGGTTCTTACCGCAGGACGTTCGAATCTCCCTCACTTGATAACGAGTCTGATAATTGCCGCCAAAATGAGCCCCTCTCTACAAATTGCTCGGTTTTTTTTTAATTTTTATTATTTCTTTTTTAATGCAACAATGTTCGAAGTTTATTCACGTATTTGGTTACGATAAATTTTCCTGTAAAAGTTCGAAGGGCCGCTGAAGAATTTTTCAGCTTCAAATGATGATCTCAATTGCTAGATTTTCAAATTTGGAATCTATATTTGTCCTCCGCAATTCGAATGTCTAAACATGTCGAACTTTCTGCAATGCGATGAGCGGATAAACAATTTGTGACGTTTATCAATTTTTCTAATTATCGAGAAATTTTCAGAGGGCTTCATTTCTCCTATATAAGGCCAATTTCGCCGGCCTCTTCTCTACAGGTACATGCGGCTGGATAAAAAGATGTTCGAAACGGATGCGAGGTATATAAAGTAACCGGAAATTAGCGAGATTGCAGAAGAACGGTAAACCGGCGGTACTTATAAGAATCGTATACTTTCGCGGTATAATTTAACCGGAATTTCATCTTCCGAGCACATTTATTAAGCACATCAACCAAGAACAATTCGACTGGTCATTAAACCAACGAACAGTTGATTGTCAGTTACCTCTACGCATATAAAAAAAAAGCAAAAAGCAACGATCGCAAAAATTTACATAATGGAGCTCATTGTTTCCTCGGGGTACAAAAATCAATACACCTGTTCAATAAAAACAATCCGATCTCTCGATAACTATACGTATATACCTATATACGTCCGAGTATGGACGTAAAAAGTAAATCTACCTGTTCCCGTAATCGGCGGTGACGTCAGCTGGGAACTACTTATGTCTGGTGTCGGATGCTGCGCCGGTTGAGTTTGCTGTCGCGTCTGCTGTTGCTGCGGCTGCGGCTGTTGCTGTTGTTGTGGTTGTTGTTGTTGTTGCTGTTGCTGTTGCGGTTGTTGAAGCCGTGGCTGTTGCGGACTTCCAGCAGCCGATGCAGAAGCGGGGCTTCCGGCAACTTCCGCCATTTTATTTACTTGCAATTATTCTATTATTTATTCCACTATTTTTTTCTGTATATCTAGTCTCGCCATAGTTTTTTTTTTTTTTGTTTTTTGAATTTTATTTATTTATTTTTAATTTTTTTCTACAAATCGCCACACGTGCCACGATGCTAGACGTTCACGCTGTTTGATTAATTAATTCTATTGATAATTTTAATTTCGACTAAAATCGCAGAATTTTCATTTATTACAGCGACAGATTATTGTTTATAATATATAATATCTATTGTTACAGCGTTGCACAATTTTGCGAGTAGTTTTACGTAACTTTCTTCGATTTTCGATGTTATTCTGTTCTATGATTGTTTAACGGGGATATTATAAGTCGTTTGTGAAAAGTGAAAATTCAACTGTAGTTTTGTATTATGCATATGGTGCGTGGTAACGTCATATAGGGGTTTACTTTGTTAATTCTTTCGCTATTTTTGGTATTCCGTTATTTCCTATCTCTTCTCTATATATGTTTAATATAATTTACAGTTAATCAGACTAAATTTAATCTCAGCTCAAAGCTATATATACATACATATAACGTAGTGCGATGGATAGGTATATTCTTCTGGTCGCTGTATACCTTTTCGCATTATTATTCTTCTTCTTTTTCCTATTATTACTATTATTTTTGTTGGCATTTGAAATTATATGTATGTATGTATGTAGTTTCCTCTCGTTGAGTGGATAACCTTCAACAGCTACTTAAATAGGGATTGAACTTTAAGGCCATGTCGTTCATGGTAGAATTCAGTCCTAGAGTTTCAGTCTTCTCTTCAAAGTTCAAGCAGGCAGGCAGGCAGGCAGGCAGCAGCAGCTGCGCCAAAGTAAATTAGATTTTTCAATTACTCGTATTAAATTAAAATCGAGATCTCCCCCTCGTTCGGGAATACAACGAAACAGGTCTCAAGCACCTTGTCTTAATTAAAATCGATTCCCGGGTTTATCATTCTCTGTATCTTTTTTCTCTTTCAGATATACGAGTTCAAATTTCGAATATGTAAATACCAATTCAGGCTTTTCAAATTGATGACTTTTTCTTATCAGCTTTTCCCCCAGCTTTTCACTATTGAACAATATAAATTTTCTTCGTTTTCTTTCAATTACTCCTTTATACATATGCGCCGTTTCTTTTCATCCAGAAATATACCGATGAATTCATTTTTTCGTTAAAAAACTGTTTCTGTCCCCGATGACGGTTTTTTTTATTATACGCAAACCAATTACGAGTTTATATCGTAGAATAAAGGTGAATAGGTAAGGCTAGGCCAAGCCAAGCCAGGCCAGGCCAGACTGGGGTAAAGAAGTCAATAGGTTACTAGAACCAGATTTACGACGGCCTCACTTCGCGCTTTGTTTATCGTTCGGGGCTGTTGATTTATTGTTTTCAGGAAAATTTCAAGAAAAAAAATTATCAACGTTTAACCGCAGTAAATTCTTATTTTTATTACTCTTTAGAGTTATTGCCGTTTTCAAACTTGTCGATATAATATATTATTACTCCACGAAGTTTTTCTAAAATATTATATGCTACTCAGCGTATATCCAAAGCGCGAGTATAGTATCAATAATCAATCCAAAATAAGCTCTTTTCGCTGTGTATTCAACACTTCAATTTTTGACCAACGCAAACGCGTGATTACGATTTTGAAAAGTCCGCTAATTTTTATTCAAAGGAATAATTATTATAAGGGTTGAAACAGAATTTCAGTGCGTGTTATTATATTAACGAATAGATAAACGAAACTGAATAACGTTTTTACAAATTATATATTGAAATAAGACTTTACTGAATACGTGTCACGAAACGTCGAACGAAACTGTGAAATTTCTCTCATTCTTAACGATATAATATTATAACCGAGGAGTTCTCTCGGATTATATTTTACCACGATATGATTATCAATTGATTTATAAAAATCCTCACCCATTGTCCCTTAAATATATGTACGATATACGAACAGAGCACACAGAAATTCAACCGAATGTCAAAACCCCTTTATTGTTATCTACCACCACGTACATTTAGCCGAATAATTTTTTCACATTTATTTCAAACAAAGTTTATATTATTATTTAACTTTATTATCGATGATTTTATTCCATGGGATATCCCAGAGGGTTGGCGAAACTGATGTTTCGTTTCGGTGGTGCACTTGTGGAAAAACGTTGGGCTAGCTTCGAATATCAGCCACTGGATGCCACCAGTGCGCCCTGTTCAACCAGAGGCCATTTTACACTCGATTCCCCCCTATACGTATGTATAGTATACCTGTCAAGATAATTTTTCTATCTTATCTTAAAGCTCCCTACCCTCTTGCGACAAACCCCTAGCTAATTCGACTTCAGATAACCGCAATAATCCATAATCACGAAGAAAAAAAGAAGAATGAACATTTTCTTTCATTCCTCAGTCCGCTTGAGCGGAGAATTTTTTTACACCCTGCAACAAAACCAGGGGTTGCTCTTGAATCATGACGATACGTGTAAGGGTCAATTTGTTTAATGATTTGCCCCATTAACGTTGATTACAGCTTTTCCAGGGAAACGGGGATGAGGATGAGAGACCGAAGAGATTTTTTCAAAATTACGAACTAAAGTGAATGCCATTTTATTCCCGAAAGACTCAAGATTTCAGTCATTTTTGCTGATAAATTGTTGAAACTGTTCCTGGTGGCTGAAATTACAGCGAACATGGTAACTGCAGGCTGTAGCACAGGTCGTTAGAATTCCATCTGATAATTTGTTAGCAATGGGTTTATAAAATAGTACTGGACTGCGCTTTTACTTTCGTGACTTGCAACGCACGTTATTTCTGTCGGCACGTGTATCGATTCAACAATGCACCCCGTTGCATTACGGAGTCCGTCTCTGCACGAGGTGGAAAATGTTTACACGCGGTGACCATAGCCGTGTATAAAATATCAGAGCACCGTCCCAATGGGATCACCACGACATCGTGATATGGAAGAAAAAAGGGGACAGTGAAAAAAGAAAAAAAATGTAAAAGTTCGCAATCAGGCGTAACAGTTGAATATGATAACTGACTTATTATTTTACTTCATAAGATTTGCGACATGGACTGCTTTGGAATGCAATTTGGTGTCATTTTGATACTATTTGAGATCAAACTTGACACAGCGAGAAATTCATGTGGATCGAGTGTATCGAATGAATTTTAACATCACCGTTTTCCATGATCGAATGGAATTTTTGAAAAATATGAAAAATTCTAGAAATGAGGATCTTAATTTTTATTCGACTTTCCATGATTCGTTTAATATTCGATTATGCAATAAATTGAAAGATGGTCAGAGTGTTTCGATGTATGAATATTTTAGCAATCTTATAAAATGATTGGAGTCATTCGCGTGTATGGAATTACGGAAGCCTTGCCGAGGATAATTATAGCGGAGAATTTATATACAGCCGCGGCAGCTGGTAATTTTTGATTAACTCCGAATAACTATTTGAATATAATTTTGTGCCGTATACCTGCGTATTACACGCTACGCATACCGATCAAATATTTAAAACTAGCTAACGGTGAATCCCATTCCAAGACGTCGTGCTCACCACTATAACGCTTACCAATGGCGTATGGCAGAGATAGTTACAAATCGAACAGATCGAAACTGATGTCCAAAAACTTGGAATCTAATCTTCATCTGATCAGTTAGACAGTAAACTTTCATGGGTTCATATCCACTCACATTTAACTATACATAAAGAATTTTCAAACGTTTTTCATCCTTCGCGTATACTGCAGCCAAAACTTCAAAAACAGAGATTTGTTGATCAAAGTAACGGCCAGTCGTAAAAATTCTCTTTCCGATTGTGACCCATGAACCAGTGAGCAAATACTCTTCAGTATTTTTACGATTCCGAGTTACATAATATGTATGGTAAAATAGCTTAAAACTTTACTACTGAATAAAAGGAAGACAGCATTAGGTGCTTTCCGCCAGAAAGTTGGCAAGACAATTGACAGAAGTGGTTTTCATCTCTTCCTTTAGTAATACATCTCCGAAAAGTTTAACAAACAAATTTCATTGAACTGACATAAGGTATTTGGATAATTTCGCGATGGTACGTTTCCCAAAATTTGGATCAAACTCTATTCCATCAACATATTCGTTCATAGGGAAGAGTCAGCCTAAAGTTGAACAATTCCGTGAGACTATCCTCCAATTTTGGTCATATCTGATCATACGATTTACAAATATTCCTACGTGGTTCACATCCTGGGGTAAAAAAGTTCTTTGAAAAGTTCTGTGCCGATGTTAAGTTGAAACAGAAGAAATTTCTGATTTTTCAAAAAACTCTGTGACCTTATGACCAAATATCTTGATCATCGTCAAAAAGCAACCCCAGATTTGAGAATAATTTTGGATTTGATGAGAATTATTTTCGTGTCGTTTCCGGATTCGCGGGGTTTTCTAATGACGTCACGCCGGTAGTATGTATCATCTGTAAGCGAATAAGGAAGGGGGGTTATGAGGGGCGAAGGCATAGGAAGCCTCGAGTGCATCGAGCAATCGAGTGTAACAAGGCCTTTCCGAGTCCCGAATGTCCCGTGCATGCGCGCTGCGCCGGAAAGCCCGCACTACTTCGATCCAGGGTTCTGCCGCCCGTGGACATCGCTTCCCTCCCGGAAAGCTCGAAGGCCCGACGATGTCCCTACACCTTCGAAAGCTCCGTCAATTCGCGCCTAAAGCGCATGAGCCCCCCTCGACAGTGTATCGCGATGCTTCTCGCTTTTGCCGCATTGCCATTCGGCGCCATGGACGAAACTACTGGGTAGTTCATATTTTGAAAAATTCATACACCCCGAAAAGCAGAGCATTTTACTCATTTTTCAAAAATATTTTGTCGTCGAAAATCAGCACACGATTTGAAACATGAAACGAAGAAGAGTATTACGAAATTTACAATTTCTTTCACGATTTTGGCATCCCTCGTTTCATCTTTACAGAAAACGTGTAGATAATTTCGATACTCTGCTTTGAAGCACGAGAAAAATCGATAAATCGTTAAATCATTGTGGCAAAATCAGCACAGGACTTCTAAAAAATATATAGGTGTTAAGCATAATTGGTCGTACCTTCATATCGGATAGTCAGTTAGAGCAAATCCAAATCCGTTGACCAATAAAAACGAGGATTTTGAGTTAGTACGAAAAAGGGGTAAAGGATGTTTCTCATTAGCCGTTGGTACTGAGAAATGAGATAAGAACCAAGGATATTGATACTATTGGCAACTGTATTATCAGCTGAAAAAAACCTGCGAGCTTCAAGCAAAACACGTGGTGGCGTGGCGACTTGAACGCTTTTCCTTCCAGGTGTATGAAATTTAGGGTAGACCGAAAATCCATATTTTTTTTCTTTCTTTATTCTCAAATTTAACTTGCCTGACCATGCAGGAGATGCTGAAAATCTCATTTCTTTTTGAAACTTTTTGGTCTTTCGGAAATCTTCCGAAATTCACATCAATTGATCCGATTACCGATTCTTCTGTTTTTCTTGGTTCAGTTGCGAATGATATTACGAGTGACAGATGCGTTTTTCTGTCTTATTTTTAGAGTATAAAAAACATATGAAGATCCCGTCCTGAAAGCTCAATATTGAATAAATTCAGCACCTTTCGCAGCATCCAACTTTACCTAGGCGAGTAAAATTGCCAAAAAAAAACTGTACCTTCGGCCCACCCTGATGTCCATTCATGTACCGGATGGATTGCGTATCTAATTTAGTCCAATTTTCCACGCTCTGTATGACGAATGAAAGATTGGTATTAAGTCTATATTGGTTACCCAATACCGAAAGAAAAAGAATTCCTCTAACTGTACATACCTATCTAGATATGAGCTAAGAAGAGTCATTGCGTCTTATCTTGGGCGAAATATGCGTACGTGGTGTGGTCGGTTGGTTTGTTCACATGGTATAAAACGTAGAGGGGTTTTTATATGACGGCGTGTGAATCAAGCCGAGGATGTTTTACAATTTGCGCGTACAAGAGGAAGAACAATTTATGCTCAATTCTCATATAGTATTCGTCTAATATTATTCTTATGAAAATTAGGTTTTTTATCGGAGGACTGTTCCATAATTTTACGATTAAGAGTTGGAACAGTATTAGAGGTATATACTATAGGTATACATAAGGAGGCCCTACTCCGAAGAAGGAAAAGCCTGGGGTTTCAACCGTTAACTTAATTTGCTTCTTATACTAATTTTGTCATCCCGACGAATTTATGTAGCCATCCGTGCACAGTTGTATAAAATCTTTTTTTGTATCATCCGGCGATTGTCGTCATTGACAAAAAACCTCATTCCAGTTCACAATCGTAGATATATACCTACGTATCTATGTACATACATACCCATACATAATATACAGTATATTACACAAAAACGAATCTGCACTACATACTTCTGTTTCTTCCGCAGTTACACACCGCAATCAATAAAATTCCCCGGTTCAATGCCCCTCTAAGGCTGAACATCACTGACCAAAATACTTCGTGGCGCGAAACAAGGAAAAAAAAAACCAAAATGATTCGGAAAGTCTTGTGGCCATCAGAATTTCAAATTAATGGGTACGAATTTTCGGTTCTGCTATTTTTTAAAACCGTATACTCAAGAATCGTGTCTAAAGTAGAAGAGCTGAGGGAAGTGGTGATGAGGTTTTTCACCGGCAAAAAATAGTATAGTGCGCATCAAATATCGTTAAAATCGGTTATCAACAGTTATCAAGCAATTAGGCGAAAATTCAAATTGTTATATCCCAGTCGAGTATTATTTGCAGGGCACATCGAGTTTATGCAAATGACTGATCGTTGCCTCAAAAATCGTCAATCGAGCAGACTTGATGACAGATATACTTTCTTTTTGAAAAACCCAATTTTTTTTCCTCTCTTTACTAAACATCCCGATCAATACAGGACTGACAAACCATTCGAGGTAACTATTTGCCAAATTCTGTCGAAATCAGCTAACTCTTTGTAGAGTTATTCGGCGAACAGATGGCCGAACAACGTGAGCACTTTCTTGGAACACCTAAAAATTCATGAATCACCATATTATCCTTTCTTTTGAATTCAGTTTCTCTGGAAAAGGAATGATAGAATAAATATGGTTTCTTCCAAAAACGCACAAAAGTGCGATTTGACGACGAGCAGCTCAAAATATCGCTGTTTTCGACTAATTTATGCCACTCTTAACGTTGGAAAAAATAGTGAAACGAAATGAAACAACAATGGTGTGCGCTAGACGGATTTGCTGCACCCGGTATGTCAGTCAGTCCCAATTGCCAACGTACAGGAGCAACAGTCAGTAGTTTCAGCAGCGACAGGTCAGCCGAAGCAGATCGTAACATTGTGTCATTTCGCTATCTATGAAAAACGTCTACTGCTTTCAAAATGTTCACCAGAAAATACCTAAATATCTGCGAACAAGTTGAAAAAGGTTGCTAAATTCGTGTGTATGTTCAACTATAATGAACTTTCGAGAGTTCGATTACGCGTGAGAAATTATGCCCGGAGGTTAGATCTAGTGATAGATTGCGTATAGTAAAACCCGGTTAACGGTTTGAGAGAATTTTTTGCAACTATTTCATGAGTAGCGATTACTCATACATACACCTTATGCCCCGAACCATTCACCACAAAGTCTGCGTTAATAGGATTTGGTCAATACTTTTGAATAGGTATACCGTTGAAATTAGCAATTTAATTCTTAGTTATACGGATAAATTGTAATTATGTCCGTGTACCAGTAGCGAGCTTTCTTTCACTATTATTCTATTTGCATTTGCCTGAATTCGTACGTATCTAGTATACAGACAAATGAGAAAAAGTTTGATTATTCTAAGAAGATAGAATATAAAAGAACAACTCAGATAGAAAAAGGAATAGAAGAAGAAGAGGCAAACGCTATTTCGTATGCTGACGTAATTTTTTCATTCGATCGCGTAACTTCTATTCCTTCTTGTCTAACTGCGGGGTTTTTGCTCTTTATACATCCACTTAGGCTAGAATAATAAACAGGTGTGAAACGGTATTTGATTTATTCGCCTCACAACCTGACGCTTTTTCTTACTTCTAATAAAAGTAGATACATGTTGTATGTTGGAATCGATTGTTGTTCGATAAATTCACCAAGGACGAGGATAAAATTGACGGAAACAATTTTGTTTGAAGATATTTTTTTATCAAAATTTATAGTGTTCTCTACATTTTTTGTTCACCTCCAAATACGTGCTAAAAATTTTCAGAAGACTTTTTTTGCTGTTTAGCTGAAGGACGCTGATAAAATCTAAAAAATCATGACAAATTGTCGAAGATTGTTCGACCCCTATTATCGATATTTGATGGATAACTGATTTTGGAATTTTACGACATTGCAAAAATGATTGAATGACGAATTGTTTTTTTACTTCGTTTGCCATTATCACATCCGAAATGCCAAGTCGCAGAAAAAATGGATTTACTTTTCGGGAATTACATCATTAAGAGGGCGTAAACGCTACTTTTTCCTTGATTTACGAAGAATTCGTTTGCTAGTATAGTCAAGAATAATATTGAAATAGAATAGAAATTTGAAAACACAGATGACACATCGATGGACAATGTTACTGATCAAAAGTAAAATAGTCGAATAGGCTATTAATAGAGGCATAGTAAATTAGACGAATGTCAGGTTCATAAATAATAAAATTATTTCGATCAGATAAGAAGACAGGCAACATAGTCACACCGCGGCAACGACCGAACTGTTCAAGAGTATATTATAGTGGTGGTGGAAAAACAAGCAGCTAGAAAAAAAAAGTTCATTGACTTCTGTATAAAATTTATAAGTAGTACTTATGTATAAGTTTTTTCTATTCTTTTCTTCATTCGCTGCTGTATTGGGTTCAGATTCATAACTACGAATGATTCTTTCTTCGCAACTTAACCATCCTTGTATTATAATATCACCGCGAACCTCTCTCGCAATTCAAGCCTTTATTATATCTACTGCTGAACAAATCTTTGCCAGTTCCTTAGATCGGCACTAAGCGTCGCATTCGACAGAATAATTACATCTCTTCGATACTACGTGTGTATATTGTGCCTTGGAATTTTTCGGAACTCTTATTACCTATTCCATTCGGTTTCGGGTATCAGAAATGAAATGGCTACCTACGCTTCTGACATCCGGTAGTTTTTCCTCACTCACTAACTTCCTTCAGATAATAGTTAGAATAAAAATGAATATTGGTATATTTGTTTGCCAATTTCAATTTCCTAGGAAATAACTTGGGGTATAAAGGGATTTTTTTCAAAAATCATACGAAGGAATTAGAAGAAGAACAATTTTTTCCACCGGAGTACAAGTTTTACGAATGATAGAAATCGGAGGTAGATATAGAAAATTTGAAGAGATTTGAAGACAGTGAAGAAGATTAGAAAAAAAGAAATATCTACTTCGCTCCCCTCTTTTTGTACCTACAACGTTTGAAAAAATCCACTTACACCACTTTATTTCCCACCGGTTCAAATAAGGACTCGTCGAGTCACATGCCCGGGGCTCTTTTCTTACGGAACAAACCGACGAAGCCTGCGACTCTACCTCACCGGCTATCGCCAGATCAAAGCGCCAGCAGCGGTCCAGCAGCGGGTGGCTGAATTCTAATCGGAGAAGCCCGTTATACCAGCGACCAGCGACCAGCGGCCAGCAACCAGCAGCCGTGAAACCGTTACTGTCGATCTTTAAGCGTAGGTATACGTATGTATGTATGTACATACGGTATGGAGTGTATTGGTACTTGCAAGTGAGTGAAATGACCACGATTGCGACAACTGTAGGTATACTCTCTCTCTCTCTTTCTTTTTATTTCGTTTTCGAAAGTGAATTATTTTTGAATTTTTAACGAACCGCTTATCTACCTACGTGATTCTTGACACTTAATCAGTTTTACGTTACAACGGCCAGTTTCCGAAACACCAGAAGGTATATCAGGGCAGCATCGGGTTACATTATACTCGGTAAACTTAATAGGTATAACAGAAAAAAAAACACATTTTTATTTTTTATTCTCAAAGATTTTTTTCTCGCTTTCTGCTATGCAAACTATGATGAAACAAATTCCATCTTCTTTTTTTTGAGATTACCACCTGTGCGGTATATAATTCACACACACACATACGACCCAAGAGATATGAATATGACATCAGTCCACACATATGTTACATACAAACTTAGATCAAGTATCTTAGAATATATCTATATGTACCAAATTGACGAATTAGTATATAAAAACATGTATGCAGATACCATTGAGAATACCTCGTCGTAGGCGTGACAATCCCATTTTGAACACGTCCATACCATATCTGAGTCTTATCTCTACACGTATAACTACATGCAATGTACATTTTGAACTCTGATTACGAAGGGTAAATATAGTATAGTTGAACAGGTTTTATGTTACAGGAACTAACATTGAACTATCTGCCCAATTTTATGCATTTACATAGATAGAGCATTAAACATAATATAGCTGCAGATGTAATACGAATAGGGTTTATACAAATACATGGATATGTATTATGGATGTAGTCATACCTTGTAACGCGTGGCGGATTTTACGGTACCTCAAAATCCGGCAAATCGCTAAAGAAAATCTGAATGTTGGCAAAAAGATTCGCGGATCGTTGGAGAAAAACTTAGTCTCTCTGATTCGGGCTGTGAGTGAGATGGGTCAATGATCTCTGTGGTAAGCACGTGGACCATCGCGACCCTTACTGGGAACTCCCGTTGAACCAACCAACCAACCAACCAACCAACCAACCAACCAACCGACCAACGAACCAGCCAAGCAGCAGTTCAGGCAGTCAAGCGGCTACGGCGCCGGCCAAATATGAAATAAACTGACGAATATCTCATAAGGAAGTTATAAAAGTTGAGTGGAAAAGGGCCTGGGAGTGAGATAACTTTACTTTTGGCCTTCAAAAATTCACCTAACTTTCTTTGTCCGCTTCAAACTAGATATTCGCCATTTGCCAATGGTGTTACTATGCATTTCTGAGGATAGTTTCAATTCAATTTCAATTTGTTGAACCAGCAAGTACCACAGAAGCTACATCACAATTAATGTAATTAGACATTCTCATTAGACAGGAGAATTAGTGGTCATGGAGATTTGGACATTGTGGGATTTTCATGGAAATTCATAGCGTCTTGTAAAGACTTGAAAATGTCAGGAAATTTTTCATTGTTCCAAGAATTTTCCAAACCTTGAGCATCATGAAAATAAAATTCACACAAAATCTGATCTGAATCGTAAAAGTCTCGTACATGATGAAAGGCAACTTCTCTAAATTTTTTGAAATTCCTGCTCTGGTCAAAATGAAATATTGATTAACGTTTTTCTATCGAATATACTTGACGTTGATCTGAAATGTTTATCTTTTATTTATTGTCTGAAAAGCCTGAAATTTGGGTAAATTTGTCTTTTCTCTCCAGTCCAAGGAAATATTCCCAAATATATGAGAGTCTCTCGTCGCCTGGACATGGTCACAAGAAGTCATCGTGGCTTTTGGCTGTTACGTTGTCGAGGTAAAGAGGTTTTACCCTTTTCCGTGTTTATTGCTCTTTGTGGGTGGCTCGACGGAGTCAGGAGGCTAGAATTATGTGGACCCCAAAAAGACCCTTTGGTATTCAGAATTCCGGGTAAGTATGGAAGTATGGACCATGTGGAACCGCATAGCAGGGACTCAGGCTCAGGATCGTGTACGTATGCGCATATAGGAGATCGTAGGACTATGAAGGTGGTTTGACCAGGTGGTCCCGCGCACCACTCTTTGGTGACTGCGGGGTCGTTGTCCCGCCAAGGCAACGTCCCACCCGTACTGCACTAAACTATTTCAACTACGAGCCATGGCTCGTATAGTCAATTTTCGAATATCGATTCTATACGGTATTGTCATCGCAGAAATAAGGGCGATGGCTTCCTCGTTCGTTTCATTGCTAATTTCTTGGGACAAAACCAAGAGATGAATTCAAGTAATCATGGACTGTCAAAGATAGTTTCAAGTTCAAGACGTACGAAAATTGATGAAATTCACAAAATCAGCTAATCGAATTGACATTGACATACTTGGGTTAGATCAGCGAAGAAAATAACTAGATTTTCAGCGACTGTCTCTCTAAGTTGATACTTTTCGAACCAATTTCAAAGACTCATTCAAATTCAAAACACTTTCTGATGTTTTTGAGCTTTCAGCAAATGATTTCGACATTTTATTCACATTACATTGAAAAAAACGCATTTTCCAAACTCTGAACTTCTAATTATTTGAATGGTTGGAATCTAACTAACGTCTCTGTTAATTTTGATCATCAGTTCAGATTAGTGAAGATACTCTCTTCTTTTGGCGATTTTTTCAGATATTATATTATGTATAGAAAGATTCAGTGAATTAGGTGTGAAGTATGAATCGTGACATTTTGACGAATATATCGAATAAAAGTCTGTGTTTCCAATCAATAGCTCAAAGAAAAAAATATTGATATTTGTCTGACGAGTGCAGATGAGTGGAATGCGTGAAGGTGAATTTGATCAAATTGTGTATAAACTGAAACAAGATCCCTCCTATAATTTTGGATACAGTGCTTTGTGACTTGGAGAAAAAAAAAAACTTGACTCTTCAGAACACTTTGCTCTCGTAACCGACGCCTTTTTGTAGACGATTCCGATACTCCGATCAGTATATTCGTGGTTGAATTGCCTAATTCGAAAAATCAATCACCGTTAAGCCTGACCAGAAATCGGATAGCTCAATCAAAACTGTAGCTCAACGAACCTGGTATAAAAGTCATCATCAGAGAATGTGTAGCTACCAAATTACCAACATACCGTAAACATGTAAATGACGAAAAATGAAAGGATTGGAACAAAATTTAATATTTTGTCGAAAAACGCTTTCATTTTGCATTCCGCTTGTTCTAATGTACAAAAAAAAAAGTACTTTTCCGAAGAATTCTCAGCTATACTCTTCATGGTTTGGACCCTTTAGACGTATGTTTGGGCTTGAGGGGTTTGGTTCGGTACAATAAACGACAGTGATGAGAATTTTAGTGCCGTTTGTCCGTTCGTCCGTGATCGTCTTATGACGTGGCGTGTAAAAATACCGGGCTACTCTTTCGGCGGACAAAGATAAAAGAGTGAACAGCGTTGGTATTGGTATATTTGGTATATTCAAAGCACACAAAGAGAGGAGGCTCAGGTATGTAAGTGAGAAGGGCAACCAAGGCAACACCTGCGGTCATCGACCTTGCCTGCCCGTCGAATATCTCAGAGTATAGATATATATACATATATACAGCTCTTGTCCAACAGCCGAACGGCGAAATATTCCTAAAACGTCAAATCGAATTCGTATAGTCAGTAGAAGAAATTTTTATGCATGTATGTAATGAAGTGTGTATGTGCGTGTGATTCGGAAACAAAAGACGATAATCGTGCGTTAATGGCGCGTCTTTATTAAGTTTTGAGAATTTTGTTGAAACGCACGAACACAATCGCGTGTGGGTATAGGTAGTACGTTCCTGATGTATATGAGTCGTTCCTGGAAACCGGTAATACGATTCTTTGAAATATCTTTTAAATCTTCAAGCATCGATGACGATCGACTCCGCATTTCACATGAAAACTATATATCTATGCAACCATACCGATTAACGGCTATTTTGTTTACACTCAAATTTTACTTAATCAACTGGAAAACCGACCGTTGATTAGCTACTACCAAAAACCCAGGAAATGACCAAAAAAATTTTTTTCATTCAAGGGGAATACCTTGCAGATAGATTCGTTTGGATTAGTCATACTCCTTGAAGATATCTTTTACCAGCTCAACTAGTTTTCCGATTCATCATTCTGAATTATTTGCTATTTCATGGACTTCACCTCACTTAGATTGATTTTACAGAGTACAGTCCGCATCGCACATAGAGAATCTTTCGTATTTAAATGAAATATTTCCACTTAACGGAGTTTTCAGGCAACCCAATGTTATGCAATCAATTCATTTTGAAATTGTGAAAAATCGTAACATTTTCGCGAACCTCGATTCCGGAATCGTTTCTGACAAAAATTGAATGACGCAATTTCGTCAAGAGTTTCCATTCCGACTATTTCAATTTTTCGAAAGATTTCAATCTGAGAAGACAATGATGACGAAATGGAAAAGTGACTCGGGATGTCAATGCAATAAACAGTAGTTATTGCCAAAAAAACAAAAAAACACTTTGAAACATCATTTCCTCGCAATGATAGAACAAGTTATCAAAAACAGGACTGCATAACAGATATTTATTATGTCATACGTAATTTATCCAAGGGAATCCGGCGGGAATAAAATCTTCCCAAAAGTATGGAAAAAGGGAAAAAAATTGGTGAAATAAACCATTAACGTATATTATTCGAAGCGATGGACGTGATGACGTGAATAGGTGGTGAGTTGATGGCGTGGCGAGGCTGATAAATAACCCAACCTAGGTAATTTCAATCTAGACACGCGTATCTCTTAAGCTCAATTCATGCCACGGTTATATACCTATGTATGTACATACGTATAGGTATACAATTATAGATATATACCTATATACCTGTATAAGATAAAGTAAATGTTATGCAGTCCGCGCGGTCACTCGCTAAAAGTCGATTCACACTATCCAGTACATTGTAGGAATACCACGATCCCGTCACCGGTACGACAGAATAAAAAATCTAGAAAAAACAAAACAAGAATGTGTTCGTCTTGGATAATTTCATCAATCAGTACGCTCCGGCAACGATCAGGCACACGAAATGTGGCCATAAATAGCAACACAGGCTTCAAAATTTTGCCATACCTACCGATGATGGAACGTGCAGGATCGTGTGAATCGACTTTTGTGACGATTTGTTGTGCCAGACGGTATATTGACCAGTGTATGTACTCACATCGTCCCATAGG
The DNA here is from genome assembly GCA_963989295.1 of Ametastegia equiseti. Taxonomy (NCBI): domain Eukaryota; kingdom Metazoa; phylum Arthropoda; class Insecta; order Hymenoptera; family Tenthredinidae; genus Ametastegia; species Ametastegia equiseti. The sequence goes on along the minus strand of OZ022389.1, from coordinate 16,975,758 downwards.
AACAGATGTTTTGAAAATTTGTCGTACGGTTGCCGGAATATGGAATATCTGGCCTGAAGGTGTGCATCGATCTTAAGGGGCTATTAAAGATGCACTATCACCTCGAAAACGCGGAGAGCCAAAACTCCGACACCACGTGACCGATCGGAATGGAACTTTGAAAATTAATGCATTGGCTTGGTAGAAAGTGTAGCGACGTTTCATTTTTGAAAAATTATGAAATAATTTACAAGGATTGATTATTGACTGCAGAATTTGTGATTGATTGTATAGAGCTGCACTAAACAGAGCGTTTTCTCACGTATGATGCCACTCAACGTTGAAAAAACACGCGTTTGAAATCCAAATTCATCAAATTTCGTGCTGGTATTGCTGGTATTGCGAATGGTATTGCTTATCTGATTTTCGACTACAAAAAACATTGACATCCCACTCTCTAGCATGCCATGCAAGTGCAACTTTGCATTACTATGAGAAATGAGGCATGCGCCAGAGTTTTCGAGCAACTTTTTAAGTTGGTATGAGAGTCCGTTCGAAATTCCATGATTACCAATTGTTGTCACCTCGAAAACGCGAATCGTATTTTCTCGATGACTCCCTAACCGATTCGAATGAACCCTCGACGAATGAATTTAGTTTTTTGGCAAAAAGTGGCTAAGTACATGAGAGTTTGTGAAAAACGAATAGAATTCAAGTCAGCTTCATATTTCTCAAGTTAGCTAGGTTAGGTCGAATAAGCGACTTGTACGATGTCGCCTTAATAGCCCTATAAGAAAAGAAGCGGGAAACTGTCCTGGCGCGTGGTATCGCGGTATATCGTAGTCTCTATGATCTCATAAACTGACCTTTAACTTGAGCGTGACTTCAATGAGCGGTATATACGCAAGCGAGAGAGAATCGACAAGAAAAGGAAGAAGAATAACAAGAACAAGAACGAGAACGACAACGACGACGACGACGACGACCCGAACCAGCTCACCAGACAGCAGGGAGTCGGAATCAGCTGGGAGTTCAGCTGTATAATAAAGTTGGCAAGTTCAATGACTGGGAGAGAGAGAAAGAGAGTTAGAGAGAGAAAGAGCACGCGCGCGTACGGTAACTAGCTGGTATCCGTGACTCATTACGACGCGCGACCTGCGCGAGAGACGTGATACGTCGAGACTAACTTTTCGTCCATGCATATATATATATAGTTAGATATATGTAGATACATGTTATGTATCTACATTCTACATACATGCGACTCTCGGGTCTTGGACGTTATTTCGCCACCGGGTTAAAGACGACCGCGTGCTAAAATGAATCTAATACCGCGATTTATGCTGACTGTTATATACATATATCTATATTTTTATATATATTCACATACGAACAATGATATATATCATATTATCTTACCTTCTCAACATATGCTATATACCTAATCGAATAGTCAGCGAATATTTCTTTGACTCGCACATACATATTCGCATTATCTAGCTATATATTCTTCAAATCGAGTTAATTATTCGCTACGTCACTATATATGCGCTTGCAGCTGATATATATCATATATAATCATATATAATCATTATAATATAATGTGGTATACTTAGGTACACTTACGCGTAGGTCAAAATTAGCACTAAAATTCTGAACTGCTTGTATAATTATGCATAGGTATAACGCGGTTCGAATTAACTGAATACCTTCACTTTTCAACAAACCGGTCAATTTCAAACGGTATCTTTACGATTATTAGGAATATCGTGTTAAAATCATCAACTTTATTTCCTGTTTTAGTTTTAATCTTTTTTTTTCTTCATTATACACTGTGAGAAAGATGTACAAATATTGTAGGTACCTACACTCGGCTGGTAATTAAGATAGAAATTATTTATCGATCTCATTTTCGGACTAACGGTTATATACGCCTTCTCTGATAAGTTAGACGAATCAGGTTGTGAAATATACAGCTATTCGAAGAGGTAGTAATTTCTATTCGAAATTGGCGGAGAAATAAAAGAGAAAAAGAAAAAAAAGTCTTCCGAAAATACAGTTTTAATTACACAACGTTGTTCAATCATTCGCTTTATAGAATATACAGTTTAAATTAATCCGGTCATAGATCATCATTCATTACCGTCATTACTTGTTTGTATTACTTTTTTTTTTTCAAATTGATTCACGAACGGATCAACGTACGTCGATGCTAAAATTTCTCTTAACTGCCTACTTGGTCATATGGGATCTTAACGGACCCCACTCCATGATTTTGGCACAAATATAACCATTTTCAAGCAAAAGACGGCAAAAAATTAAGTAAGTAATCGCCGGAAGTTTTCTTTTTTTAACCTACTCCAAAATAGCCTCCCCGAGATATTAGAGTAGAACCCATTTTTTGGGAGCTTCCATTATGAAACTATTTACCTTTTCATCTATTCAACTATTTTTTCTTCCGAATAGTACCATACCTTGAGAGTAATATCATCCGTAATATTATGAGAAAAGAAAAATTTGAATATGCAATAACTATGATTTTTTTTTTAGTCCATCGGCGAATTTTTTTCGCATTTACAGCTTTCATAAATTCTTGTTTATTTTTTACTATTTCATTCATCGATTTCATACTCGATATTCTACGATGTTCGATGTATAACTATATTGAAAACCCGGCTGAGGTCATTTTTTGACCTCGTGTGACCGAAATCAGTTAAAAAAAATAAAATAACGTGAAAAAACGAAATTTCGCGGTAAAGTACGAAGAAAAAAAAAATGGTGAACTAGGTACACGCCGCGTGTTAATAAACCCGTACTTTTTGACCCAGGTCGGAGAGGAAGGTGAACGGAAAGTCTATGACATGCGTTGACTTGCGGTCTCACGTATTATAGACCATCCCGATGAATAGACATCTCTCTATACATACCTACGTTATACGTACACGCGTGTGTAATTTCTATTGTAACGTATAACCAGGGATAACTGTACATCCTAGATATATATACCTACTCGAGCACAGGTATATCTATGTATAATACCATGTCTTATACTGTATACGCTGGGTGAAAAATAATAGATAGGTATGTAAGACATGCCACGATTCTTTATATACACCAGCCCGCACGTACGACTCGCGTAAGTGTACTGAATCCATTTGCATAATGCTAATTGATCATTCGAATTCGCAATTACGCCTAATTACTTACTTCAAATCGTTAATACGTATATATTTACTACTTGTATGTACGTATCTATACATACATACCTATATATCAGCATGGAGAATCGGCGGATCGGATAGCCTCTGAAAATATTACGCCGTATTTCTGCCCTGGAGGTATTAGAAATTTATACTACTTTTCAAAGAATTTTTCAAGCCCTCGTTAACTTCTCTATAGCTAGCGCGGTTCTCGAAAAAGCATACAAGCCTATTCGAGCAGCTAAAAACCCGCTTATTTTTTATGAGCAGGTTGATACATCAGCCTGATGTTGCTGATCCCGTAGATATCTATACGTACAATTATGGGGTTTTCATTATATTTCCACAAATTTTACTGTTGTAACGTATGCATGCGGATATTTGATTATGACAGGTACATACATCCATATGGGGTGGTATTGAAATTCCGGAGTTGAAAAGCTGCGAAGGGTCAAAATTTGGAATTTTTCTACTACCGACTCAGGGTATATGTACAGAGAGATTATTTTCGCGAAAGTACACGTAGCCAATTTTTAAAACTTCGAATCAAAAAACACCGAAGGTTCAAAATTTCGGAAGCTAAAGATCCGAGAGGACAAAACTCCGAATCTCGGAATTCGCTGATTATGCAACGTCATTCATTTCACAGCTTTGTCACGATCTTCCCTTAAATTTGCAAATTTTTGGACTTTTTGAGTTTTTAACCTTCGGATCTCTTAGCTGTCTGCATTTCGATCTTTTGGAATTTGCAAGTTTCGAGCTCTCACATTTCTATATAAGAATCTCAAAATCAGTTCGGAACTCTTGGAATTCGGAACTTCAATCCCACCCCCGACGAACGTTGCATGTATTTGACAATCGTTGCAAAATTTCACTAAAAATAACCCTATAATGTGAGGTTGTCAACCGTAGAAAATGAAGGTTGAGCATTAAGCCATGAGTCGAGGTATCGGGACCAGGCCTTAGGAAGAGGAAAGGTTGTTAGACCTTCACTAACTCCAAAGGGAGACCCTACCTCGTAGACCTTGACCTAAATTCCTAAAAATCGAGTCCTGTGGCAGAGTGTAAGTCGAAGGTGTTTTCAAGGGATGGAATTCATCCGACGTGTGTATATATCCGATAATATGGTATATGTATTAGAAATGCAAAATCTATCGTCAAAGGTGAACGACTCGGTTGAATAGAGGCAAGTACGTGATAAATTTAAAACCAATATCTCCAGTTTCTATGTGTGTATGCTAACCGACGTGCGTAAGTTTTAAGTTAAACGATAACGAGCTGGAATTCATTCGTTGGACCGGTGTATTCACCTCTATGCTATAAATCAAATGAACAATCATTTTATTACCTGACCGACCTGTAATGAAAATCATTATCACCTGGAGCTACCAAGAGCCTGGGGTTTTACGTTCCAGGTCGTATATTTTATTCATTTTCTTCTATTTCGGTGTAAAATAATCTCTTTGAAAATTCATCGCTCAACGCGGTAGAGATCGCGTGACCTTTATACAATCCGTTGGACACGAAAGATTGAAGGAAAAAACAAAAAAAAAAGTTCGCAAAGTTCAATCACCCGAATATTCAAAGAATTTCAGAAGATTTTTCATATGGGGTAAAAATTATGTTATTTTTGCGACTAATTTTTATTTAATATCTAAAATCTAATTCAAACCGATCTGCATGTTATAAAATACAACATTTTTTACAGCAGAAAATTCTTTCCCTCTTCTTCCTGCTTATAGTTCGTTATTTTGGAGTCAGGTTACGCTAACGCTCACCTGCCAACTCCTGATTGAAATACCCGCACAGGTGCATACGGCTTTCAATTACATGAACCGAACGGGCCGAAATATATTTTGAAAATGTGATATGCGGCTGCATATATGAGTTTTCTAATCATTGATTAATCTCCATAGACCGAGGAAGAGAATCCATTGATTGGTATCTTCAACTAATTAATGTCCTTTCAATTTTTGTCTAATTATACAATCCGCCAGCTTCGAGTTCGACGATGCCTATATACACACAACGAGATGATGAAAACGCTTGACTCGAAAATGCTTCCATGACTGAAACCAATGACCGTATAAAATATCTCGGATTTAATACTGCGATATGACCGTTCGACCGATTCCCACAAAAGTAGTTACCAATTAAGTTAAATGAATTAAAAGGCTCGTTGATCTACGGGTAAAACTTGATCACTAAGAACCTAGAAGTATTTTATTACCGTTTCTAAGTATCCCCTAAAAGTTTTAAACCCGCGCCAAGTACCTTTTGTACAAAAACCGACTGGTAAAATCTGAAGAAAACTGATATATATGTATATAAGGTTCGTCGACCAAATCGATCTCAACCCCACGAAACCGTATTAAAAGGGGGCAAGTTCTTATAACTTTTCGGCTACGAATCTGAACGACCAGAGGTCACTACCCGCGGTACCAAAAACCTCGGTTATCTCACGCCACATCTCGATCCTGAGTCCCCATATAGCGGGGCGTTTGGGTTCTTAATGTTAACTTCGGTCCTTACATCAAGTACCCTTATTCAACGTCACAGGTTTCACGGTAGCCGTTTGCTCCTGGCGTATCTACACATAGACCATAATATCTAGATATAGGTACTATGTACAGACGTGTGTCGGTTATATTTGAATACATGTATATTATAATATACAGAAACGAGCAAACATACATGTATACATGCCTATAATATATAAGTATAAATATACATATGTACGTATGTACGTATGTAGGTAGGTACTATATCGGAGTATAGGACTCGTAGGACCTATCGCATCCTTAGGTCGTTGACGATTACGTAACTTGAGCCAGCAGCATTGGTCACGCCAAGTTGGATCCTTCTTTTTCGTGGGGTTCGTTAACCTCCGGTTATACCGGGTGAATTGTAATTAAAGTATATCTTAACGGATGATAGGAGTCGATGCTATACCTACAGTCTGTACGACGTACACGGCTATATTATATATCGCGTCACTAATACCATAAGGTCATAAGCGCCAAAAAAAAATAAAAAATAAGATTTTTTTTTCACGGATATGTCCACAGCATGAAAAAGATTTTGACACATGAAACACGGAAATTATTTTTTTTTATTTTTTCTTGGGGCTTATGACCTCATGGTATTAGTGACGCGAATTATGAATACGTAGTACAAACGTTTGGTCAGAATTCCTGATATTCAATTTTTTTTTTCTCTCTTTTTTGCGTTTTGCTTTTTTTTTTCATCGTTCGGACACCCACGTGGCTACGTGCACGTATAGAAAATGACTCGTATATTAACTAATTATTCAGGTATTTAACGCTTTTTTTTTCTTGGAAATAAACTCAGGCACACGTACTACGTCATATGTGTGTGTATAGATGGTATAATTTCATCACATTATACACGTACGTTTGTATATGCGGGTATAAATTAGTTTAAAAATACCAATATCTGGCTATAAATGGACGACAAATACTAATCGACTATTCAAATATTTGTCGCCGGCTTTAGTCGATCGTTTCTTTATTTTTTCAATTATTCCTACCACCTGCTGTCCATGCGATTTGTCAATCGTCCGACTGTTCGGGATCGATACAGTTTTCAGATTTAGGGTATATATAATGAAGTATATTTCTTTTGAAAATATATTTTCATCTTGTGAGGATAAATTATTCAGTGGAAAAATTATTCGATAAATTATAACGATAGAGAAGATCGATGATCAAAAACAGACAACGTGTACATACGTATCTACCTATGTGAATGTGACACCGTGTCCCGAAATCATAATACGTACGTAACACGCCCTAAAATCAAGTTGGTAATACGCCGATAAGATCGCAGCCACGATCTTGGGTTAACGAACCACAAATCATCGTTGTGATTCAAAAAGCGGTGACGACGATCATCGGTATTTAATCTTCTCAGCATAATCGAACGAATAGTACTTGAAATTAGTTGGTTTGTGTTCCACGTGTTATCCTTGAATTTTTGTTTCGTTCTTTCATTGTTCTAAACGAGAATTTGGATTCAGGTGATTTTACTAATCACTCAAATTGGCATTTAGGTGATTAGTGACGGTAAAACAAAAAATATATATGTAAACTTTCATTCTGCGTTATAGATTACAGCCAGCCATATAAGGAATGCTGTACGTCGATTTGAAATCCAACCGGCGCGTATTTAAAACGCGCGCCAGCCATAACGTCACTCGACAGTATGCGTAACCTAATCTGACCTGACCTAACCTACCAGACCGTTTACTATGCTTCCTCTATACCGCCATATTGATCAGTGTATAGTGACGTCACGGCCAATTTTTTCCGGCGATTTCGCTCACGTGACTATCTTTTAGAGCTTTTTGATAATTTTAATTAGAGAACAGGGTTTATGAAATAGTATCGTAATATTGTAAATCGATATTATTAGATGTAAAAATCAGCGATTTCTCGATACCTTTTTTCTGGAAAATCAAATTATTCACTTATAGTTATTTAAATGGTTGAAACAATTTGGGGAAAGAAAAAACGTTTTATGGAAGAATTAAGTTCGCATTAGATGAATGTAGGTATGTATATTGATCGGATGAAATGACCGTGCATTTTTTTTCCTCACTACCGCAGTCTCGTCCCTTCTCTCTCCATTTTCTTTCTATCTTTCTGTTTCGTTATTTTTTTAATTATGGAATATGACCGCATAGCACTATTGTGGGCTTTAGCAGAGTTAGTGAAATTTGACACGTCTGATTTTTTTTTCCTCCTAACCTGCGATTATAATATCAACGGTGACAATCGCGTTTGTTTTAAATTACTGAAGTATATCACCGTTGAAATTTGTTGAACTCTTTTTCTTCGTTTTCTTTTCTCTCCTTTTTTGATCGAGGCAAATCTGCCAAGTCTGCATACAGTTATCATCACAGCGAGTCATAGACAGCAGGCAATTATGAATCAAGATGGGTAATAAATTAGTTGGGTATAAAATAAATGTACATGTATACTTATACATTAAAAATAAGGATGATAGGTATATATCTGAAAATCGCAGGATCGAATAATTCCATCAATTTAAATGCCAAAACACGTTCAGAAACAAACATATCCAATAGCCGATAACATGAGATTAAAATTCAATGTACCACTACTTCTATACTAGCTAATTATAGAAGATAGTAAGATATCTACCCGTACGAAAATAAATCGTATAAACTTCACTTATACAATCTTACCTAATTAAATATTTAAACATAAGTATTTATAAAATTCGTGACGATTGGAGAGAATTCGAATTTAGAAAACAGGTTTACAAAATACTCAGAAAGAATAAGAACATGGTAAAGCAAAGAAGAATATATGTAGAGAACTGAATATAGAAACGGGGGCAGGATTGAAATTCCATATTTCAAAAGCTGCGACATGTGAAAATTCCGAATTTTCATACTACTGACTCGGAATTTACAGAAAGATTATATCTCGCCGAAAGTCTAAAAGTAGCTAATTTGAAAATCTCTGAATGGAAAGACACCGAAGGTTCAAAACCCCGAAAGCCAAAGATCCGAAAGGCCAAATTCGTGAGATGCAACGTCGTTTATTTCACAGATTTTTCATGAGCTTCCCTTAAATTTTCGGATTCTCAAACTTTCTGAGTTTTTGACTTTCGGATTTTTTATTTGTCTACATTCCGAAATTTTGGAATTTGCAAGCTCTGAACTCTTACGTTTCTATAAACTCAGAATCGCGTCTGAAATAAATTCGAAATTTTGACCGTTCGGAACTTTTGTATAATTCGACACTTCAATCCCGTTCCTAGCAACGAAACCAAAGATCGTTTTCAATCCTATCCCAAGTGTACAGACACGTTGCTTACTGACAAATCATAATTATAACAAAGTTAACGTAACTAAACCTATATATGAATGAAGCTAAACGAAAATCATCTTCTAACTTCGTCGCGTCTTCTCCGGCAAGAGCAACAGCTGTAGATGGTAGGTAGGTAGATATATCTTCTAGATATAGATAGGTAGGTAGGTAGGTAGTTAGGTAGGTACTATCCTAAGATAGAAAACGACACTGGTTATGCCTACGACTTTTCTAGCCGGTGGGTTCGGTTAGGCTCTAGGTCTAACGCATGTATATATATATATATATATATATATATATATATATATATACGGGGTCATTGACCCTTTGGCCTTTGTTCGTTCGTGGTTGAACCGCGGGGTCCACGAACGACGTTGCGAGTGTTGTGAGTTCGACTCCCGAAACCACAGTCCGTCCTGTCCATCCGTCCATCCGTTCATTGGACTCCGTTCGTCCATTCGGGCCAAGCCGAACCACATCGAGCTACTTTATACATATACATATACCTATACATATATCTACCTTTACCTATACATTCGCAATCGATTTCGTGCAAACAAGGTCTTTGCCACCTGCTATAACGCGGAACTTGTACATACAGCTATAATATGCCGCTTGTGAATTTCACAGAGCTAATTTTTGCATACCCGTATGTAACCGTAATAGGGGTTTGTAAGACTAAATGCAGAAATAGGAGTTTCAATTTGTTCGATTATTTATTTCTGATTGATTTTTTTTTTTTTTTTTTTTTGTTGTGTTTTTTCTTTCGTTTGTTGTTCTTCTTTTAAGCCAAAAATCGTGGGTTGAGATTACATCGACGTGATCGACCGCTTTTTATATTTGCATATTATATTATACCTACGTGTATGCACAGTTATTCAAGGCAACCAGTATCGAGTCAGACGTATATTAGGTCAGGTCAGGTAATTATCTTCTATCTGAAATCTTGACGAATAGCCTAATACGTACCCATATGTACCCATAAAAGTCGATTTTTGCTTCAGGTTAACATGTACATTTACCGAAAATCGTACACGGATCAATATATACTTATTCTGGGCGGATCTAATGCTTTAACTTTTACCCATATACATCTTGCAGTTAAACTCTGATTAATCAATCGATCGATTATTTCTCCACCTGTCGCGATCTATCCTCAGACTATAATTCCGTCGAATTTACACAGACGGAGAAAACTCGTTCAAATGTTTCATCGAAAGTGGATGGTCAACAAATCAGTCATCATTTAGGGCATGAGTAGATACCGAATCAGAAAGAAAAAGAAAAAAATCAAGAGAAGCACAAACAGAATTTTGCAGCTGGGGTGATTTTTCAGCGAAAATTTTCGATTTTGGAGTAAAATTGATCAACTTGTTCAGCATTTACATGAGGCTTGCGTTTTTTCAAACTTGCCAAGTTTCTGCTTCTCATATCTCAAGATGCATTGATTCGATATAATGAACAACAATAAATGTACCTAGCTTCGATGGTCAGTCACGTGGTTTGTTTTGAGATAGTGCCGTTATACCTTCTCGGTTGTAACGTATTCAAAAGCACGTGAATGCATGGTATGCATGCATGTACCTGTGTGCAAGGAAATGATGAATACGAATATATTGTGCCTAATTTTACTGAATCGTGAATGAATTATTCATGTATGTACAAGTATAGCTGTATACTACCTATGTGAGGAAACACCATCCAGAGATAAACCGCGTGCGTTTCTAAAAATAATTTTTTACTATTTATGAATTTCTACCGTTTTTTTTTTGTTTTTTTTTTCACGCTATTGAGCAAGATATAGACGATTAATTAATATAACTCCTCGCGCGAGATGATCGTGGACAGGTAGGTACTTAGGAAGTAAAATGCATATTATATATCTACAGAGATAATGTACCGTTGGCATAATTTCTCTCGCTGTTTGAGTAACGGTATATGCACATAGGTATATATTGTACGTACGTACATACATACATATACGACGATAAATTCCGCAGTCTTGCGAGTAAATATAATTATATACTGCACCTAGGTGAATATCTATGTTCGTTGATGAACATTTCTTCACACCTTTGGTGTATTGAAATCTCCAAGTATTTCTATAGACCACTAACGTTATACGTATGGGATTTATCAGAAAAATTTTATTCAATATTCCGATGTCTATCAACGAGCAATAGATCGCCATTTATCGAAATTACAAATGTATTCAAATTTCGGATCTAATGGACCAATAGCATTGGCGTACGGTACCACCCGGTACATTATAGTTGTATCAGAATTTCTTACTCCGTATACCTTAACTGATCGAGAGGATCCGCAGGATTGAAACTCGAAGATCAAGAACCGAGAAACGCCATCTAACGGTAACTTGTATTTGTATGTATTGTACATACATAGATACATACATGTATACATCGCTATCAAATATACACGTATCATATATATATATATATATATATATATGGGAATAAAAAAATCTCTTATGGGATATAATACCACGGTCTATAAGTATTGATGTATGCTCATATATGTGTATAATATACCTGTACGTAAATATGTGTATATATATATATTGTATATTCGTAGATGTATGTAAAGATATCGCAATGCGCACATCAGATGAACAACACATGTTCGGAATGTTCGGCATGTTTCAAGTGTCACGACTAGAAATATGCGTATGCTAGAGTATATGATAACGTGTATATAAACATACGTGTATTTATATATATATATATATAGATATATATGTATATAGTGGGTAATGGTAGTGTGTTACTGACCGCTTGTGACCTTAACTTGCCTTCGCGACCGCAAGGCAAAGTACTGTTACCACCACGAGTGTAGGTAAATTCTTGATTCTTGATTCTTGATTCTTGACTATGAAAATCCTAATATCTCCATCAGGCTCATATACAGAAAGATGATCGTATATAGTTATAGTAATGGTTGGGTAGGTGGATACCCACCATAAGTATAATAAGAAGCAGTATTGGCCAGACTATAATAAATATTTCCATGAGCTGCGTGTGTAGAACCCGCGGTTCGAAAATCCATTCTTCAATTATTCGCCGAACGATATTGTATATATTGCTGAGTTATATCCGACAGGTGTTCGGTTTCCTTCATTATAATTAAACAAATAGCTCTATAGACCCTCAATCAAGTTTACTACCGCAATAGACGTTCCCAAGTTCAATGACGGTCGAGTAGGTATAGGTACCCGTTTATTGAACCTTTCTTCATCAATGGTTACCATTTACCCGCATTGCAAATCTCTTTACGGTCAATCGTATATCGTCATCGGTTGACACTCGCCCCCAATGTCCAACTAACAATAAGGTAGAAGAATTCTTTCTTCTCTATACCACTGTTCTGAAAATTCTTCTATATAGAGGTAGTTGTGATTCGATTTAATTTCACTAAATAATTCATACAATTCGAATACACATATGTATACAACGAACGAATTAATCATCGCAATATACACATAATTATAATATTAGGAAATGACTAATTGTTGGAACTAATTGACTTTTGAATATAAACTCATGCATATCGATGTGTGTACGTGCCTCGCCTATTCATGTATGTATTGTATATGTATTAAGTAATTGTAGCCACTGACCTCTGATTGTGCTAGGCATGTTGTCTGAATTGCATATCCTGTTATCCGAAAATGTTTAAGGTATCCTTCCGTACACTTGGCAACCTTATACACACTTATCACTAATTCGTCACTAATTAGTACCAATTAGTACCGTATATACGATGCAAATCGCTCCACCGTTTTCAGTCAGTAACACAAATTAGCAGAAATCGCAGAAATGTGTTTCCGTCGCATTTTGCTCAAGTTATTATTATTATTATTATTATTATTATTAATAATATTGTTATTATTTTTGTATGTTGTTGTTATATTATTATTCCTTTATTTATATATGTATATATGTATATCACTCTCTATCCTTATTTTATTCTATTTTATTATTCAATGATTTACCCGTATCGCGGTGAACAGGTTTTATGATTTATGATCTTCCGTTTTATATTTAGTATTATATTATTAATTTTTTGTTTAAATCGATTTGATTAATTACATCAAATTACTTCCTAGGTGAGTGCGAGATTGTTTGAAAGTAAAAAATTCAAGTACACAGATTATTATTTTATTAATTAATTTAGTATAAAAAATCAAAACAGTTCATCGACGTTCATCCAAATGATAAGAAACAAAAAAAAAATGTATGATTGAAATCTTCGACTATGATTCAGTAAAGATTGATTAAAACCACGTTTGATTTCGATCGATATTAACAAGGATTAAAAAATGATGATCTTTGTGGAAGAAATTTTGAATAATTGTTGAAAAAAAGAAACAAAGACAAACAATTGCAGAGCACAAAATAAATATCACGAGATTAAAGTCGAAACGATTCCTCAGACTGTTGGACGGATATCTTTTGGAGTCCTCGCTGCCTTCCGCGTGGTCGTCGAAGCGTGGGGTACGGTACGACTGCCCGTTGCCGGGATGATGATGGTAAGCCGAGAGGTATGAATCTCTTGGTTTGTCAGATAAAATACGAAAATCCTCTCCTCATGCGATTGGTAATGAACTGGGTGTGTCTGTTTCTTTACATTTGTACCTCGGGGTTTGTTCGTATTGTAATTTTAATGTGAATTTTTATCGGCGAATGGGAAAAAAGAAAATTCAAAAAATCAAGTGAAAATTCTTTCAATCCTTTCGGGGATTTGTGTCTACGTGTATTTGTGGATCTCTATATGGATATCCAAGTTTCGGTAACGAAATAATTGAGTAAGTGCTTCGGAGGTGCGGTGGTGGTGGTCGCTGAGTGACTCTGAGAGCCCGGCTATCCAAGAGCCACAGGTGTCCGAGGTCTCCCCTCTTTACCTTCTTCCTCGTCCTCCCCCCTTTTCCCCTTCTTTTTCCTCCTCCTCCACCACCTTCATCACCTTCTCCTTCCGCCTGGTCATTTAGAATTTGAAACAACGTGTACATAGTTGGTCAGATGGATGTACCATCGTTCACTATTCACTAACATATCCAGGATATGTATACATATCCGTTATCCAAGATTCACCTGACACCACGAAATACTCACCTCTTCATCTGGCATGGCTGCAAGGTGGGTGCAGGTTGGTTACGGGTACGTGAAAAACCGCTTCGTAATCTTATGGAGTTCAACAAGCCAATGCTTCATTTCGTTTCTTACCTTTTTGAGGCAGATGCTGATGATCAGGATTATAAGGTGTGCAGCGACTGGATGTTGGGAACAGCTCTTGCATCCGGATGATTTGACTAATATATCGTCAAATCAATTTTATTCTGAAAAAATATTTCCAAACTGATCCGATTTTTGGAATCGCGAAAAATTGAGGTAGATCCCGGGAAATTCGAACTGCCTGACTCCTTGGACTGTTTTAGGTCTGGGAATTTTTCGGGGCAATATTCATTCCGGATTTTGGATATTTCAGAAATCGCAATAGTCGAAACATCTCAGATTTCTACTATTTCCAGAATCCTCAGATTTCAGGGTATAGTTTGTAGGAAAAATGGGATTGGTCGAATTTTACGAGTCTATCCTACAGATACATAAATAAGAGTTGGTGGTATTTTCGACTCCAAGTATCCAGAATTCGAAATTCTCTATATTTTGTAACAGGTATTCCAAGTTTCTCAATTCGAACGCTTCTGTTTCATTTATGTTTATAGTTTGCAGCAATTTCGGTAGATTTTTTAGAATCAGATCATTTTTCATCATAGAACAATTCATTCTAGAATGTTAATCAATTAACAGAATTGGTACAAAAAACACATAAACGTGAATTCTCCGAAACTCGAGACATGAATGTTAGAAGTTTCAACTCGATTGAGGGATTTCTCGAAAAATGTGAAGGGATTTCGGGATCTTGGAATGTCCAGGAGAATATTACACTTCGGTATTATAAAATTAAGATTTATTAACTTTGTGTGTTTCTCGAGTTACATGCAGAAACTTGAGGAAAATGGGTCGCCGGAAGAAATTATGAAAAATCAGTGAAATTGTCTAAACCTAGTTTCTATCTGTTGAAAAATTGGAAGCCCTTTGAATAAACATTTCTCATGATTATAATTTTGTATGGGGCAATTTTTACTGATCATAAATCGGTGAAAAAATAGCTTAAACGAAGAAGCCTGATGAAGTAGAAGTTTGCGACGTTAATGAAGCACAATATACTAGAAAAACGAAATTCACTACTCAAGTAGGTATTTCATGACTCGAGTGTTGTGTTACAATTACAAAATTCGCTAATTGACAAATTCTGCACCGTGTTTTTCTGTTCGTGAACAGAAGTTGGAGTCTAGGAAATAAACATTCCCTATCATTATTCTGTTTCGTTAATGTTACGAACTTTAACTTCCTGAAGACTAACGGAAAATAGGCAAAAATGGCCTCATTTTCAATTTCGAAGTTACCGAAGCATTTTCGGGTTGGTAAACCTTCAAACGTTGTCAATTCCGGTCAATTCTCTGTTCACATTCGCAAGTCCTCGAATCATTTATTCGAAGTATTAATTGCAAAAAGCATGATGTGGATTTTGAAAAAAAATCAAGTGATGTACATCGGCGATTCAAATCCATCTCGTATGATCTGGAGTATTCAAAAAGATTTTCGTCATGTACCAATCCCACGGTTGATTCGAAATTCGCATTTCAACCGTTGGAAATTTATATACAGGGGTGACAATACAAGAGAGTCTGAAAGACGAAAAGACGTGTATAAAATGGCATTCGGATCTTGTTTTACGATTCCTTTCTTACATCCAAACAACTGTTACACGATGAGTATTATTAAGGAATGATTGACGGAAGATCAGATACATAACCATAGTTTTCAACGCGAGGTAAAAAATCGTGTGTGAATCCTTTGGCGTTTAATCGATCTCTGGTATAGAGGCTTCGCATGTTTAGTATTTCAACTCTTCCAGATAACGGTCTACTATACGCGATATGTTGTATGTAGCTGTTTTTTGGTACGGGTCGAACGAAGCGGGCTTACAAAACAGCAAATTTCAATTCAAGACACGTAGCTTTGAACCGCGAACAATTTTTGTCAGATATCGGATATTGAAGATAATCCAAGACTTCCAAGTGTTAATCATCCGGATCTAAATTATTCATTCTATAGGCACTAGCCTCTCGTAAATCAAAGATCATATATGATTATCAAAAAAGAATATATCATTCGTCATTCGTTTCTGATACATCGACATCAGGTTCTGAAAAAATTAATCTATGTAACGAAGAATACAAAAAATTCTAACATTGCTTGAGGTAAATTTTCGGAAATCTTTGTCTCGATCATTCGAGTTGACATTACCTTTGACGTGATTTCTGATGAGACACAAAGAGACGTGAGTCTGCAGACGAACGACTTAATGAAGCACAATCAGTTGCTATAGCGGCTACGAACTCAGATTGACAAATCAATCTGACCAAAAGAGATCTTCGATTAGATTCGAAAATCGAGATATGCGATTAAAATCTTCGAATGGACCTAATTGAACAAAGTGTTCCGTTTCGAGATGAATAGAGAGTAAAAAAATTGAGGTCCACGTAATTGATTTGTATTATTCTATCGATTGATTATTGATCATATGTGATCTTTGGTGAGAAGAGATCTGGGCAGGTGTCGCGTGGCAACGTAATTAGAGTTAGTAATGGCAGTTGTGGACAAAAGAGAGTGTCTAAGGCTCGAATAAAATAATTGTTTGCAATTAGTTAATTACATCACTAATTAACATCATTTGATTATAACTAAGATTCATGTTACGCGAATAGAACCCGTTACTGTAAAATTACATCGTACTCGTACACGGCCGACCCGGAATTCCAGCGTGAACTTTGCCAAACAATTATTATAACAATGCCTTTCGAAGACTTGCACAGCTTTAACGTAATTGAGTAAATGAATTGAAATAATTGCATGGATATGAAATCGTGCGAAGGAAGTGAATTTAAAAATTTGAAAAAGGTGTAAGAATTGTGAAAATGATTTTATTCGAAGTACACTGAAAGGCTAATAAAAGTCTGACAATTCCTGAAGACCGTATGTTCATGTTTTCGGTCCTGATTACTTTAACACAGCCGGTTTCCAAACTTGTTTTCAAATCAATTTTTCTCTTCCCGTGTTATTAACGTCCATAAGCCGCGAATCGCGCCGCTTCGAACACACACGACTCGCAGGACTGTACTTATATGTATTTACGTGAAATTCATAACGGTTAATTCTTGAAAAATGCAAGATGGTCGTGCGCCCTTCGATGGCTGAAGCAATCGCCCGTAGGCGTTCGCACAGGCTCTTGATTTAACTCGCTGTCTGCACACACGACGATAACTCGATAAGCCGTTTGTTTCCTGATCGGCTACCAGCCTCCAAGGCGTTCATATCCTGCCTATGTATTCCCAACGTGACACGGCGAACATCGCAATCCGAAAAATCCATTAATTCGGAATCGGAGCTAAGAATCCGAATCTGGAATTGAAAAATTCGCGAATTTATTATTCTACACACGACTGTTCAAGATTTCTGGGTTTGAAATCAAGGCGACATGGCACAAGTCGCCTAAAACCTAACCTACCTAACATCAGAAATTTGAATCGCACTGAAATTCTATACATTTTTCCAAACAGTAAAATATTTGGCCATTTTCTGCCGTGGCAAAGCAGCAATCTCTCAAGTTTCATTCCGGTAGGTTGTATAGTTTGGAAAAAATTACGAATCGCGTTTTCGAGGTGATGACAATTGGTAATAATGGAATTCCGAACATAGTCACGTGGCACTTTAACGTTTGAAATTTCAACCACAATTCGACTATTCAAATGCTCAGAAATTCAAAAAATTTATAAATTTTCACGTCTACAAAATTCTAAATTGATTAGGTTCCGGTATTTGAATTTCGAAACAATTCTGGGATTCCAGATCAAGATGTATAATAAATTAATTAATACATTTTTATAAATTTTATGCATCGTGCTGTCATTTTCCAATCAGTGTTTGAATGAAATTCCAAACTCAGTAATTGAACATTTCTTTCGTGTCAAAACGCAGGTATAAAATGTGAAACTTACATATTAAAACTTGTATAATAATTTCAATCTGTTCACCGGGGTTTGTAAATTTCATCAATTCTTCGATCGTAAATGCCAAACTATGTTTATCAGCGATGAAAAAATGAAAAAAAAAACAACAAAAAAACAGTTTCGAGCCTCCTATGCGAAAAAAGCACGCAATACCCTCACCTGTTTACGGCACGATTCATGCACGGAATGCCGAAAGTATACGAGTAATACGTGCGATCGGTATTCAACCGTCAAATTCCGGAGTCGTTCAAGTGTCGCTTGCATTCGAGGCGATAAAGCGTCTCTTTTGCACTTCCGCGATCAGTGGTGTATAACTCGGCAGTCCACAGATTCTGTAGCCCACTGTATTGAATTCGACGATCCCCAAATTTACTCGATTAGATTGATAATCGCGAGTATACGAAAAGAACTTCACCAAAAAATGCCAAGCTCTTTTGAGATCATATAGACAAGTTGTGGAATACACTTATATGAATACATTTAAAATGTGTCATAAAGTTTAGGATAAAAGATGAGATTGAAATTCCAAATTTCAAAAGCTGCGAAAGGTCAAAATGCCGAATTTTCATACTTCCGACTGACAGTTTTTAGAAAGATTATTTCCCCGGAAGTCTACGAAGCCAATTTGAAAAACTCCGAATGGAGAGACACCGAAGTTTCAAAATTATGGGAGCTAAAGATCCGGAAGGCCAAAATTCCGAATCTCGGAATTGGCGAGATGGAACGTCGTTTGACAGGTTTGTCGCGAGCTTTCCTTAAGTTTTTGGATCTTTCGACTTTCTGAGTTTTTAACTTTCGGATCTTTGAGCTGTCTGCATTTCGACTTTTGGGAATCTACAAGTTCTGATCTCTAACGTGTCTAGTCTCAAATAAATTCGGAATTTCGATCGTTCGGAGCGTTTGGGATTGGGAACTCCAATCCCTCCTCTAAAAAACCAATATTGAGGTAGATCCCAGTGAAAATAATTCTACTAATCCCTCTGTAGTTTCAGTGTATTTCTGGTTTTATTGACAGCAATAACTAGTTTTGATCAAGAAAAAAAAACCCCTACCAAAATCTATACAATTCTTCACGATACACCAATGAAGTCCGCTACGTTTTACGATGAATTACGAAGTAATATACAGCAATTTTTTTTAATGAAAAACTATGAAACATCCGAACCTCCGTAAAAAAATTAATAGAAATTCGTAAAAAAGGAGTAAAAATCTTCATATACCCGGGCTCGTATGATAATCTTGCAAATAAGGTGAGATCTTGATTCGCCAAATCACGCAGGTACCTTATACATTGCACCAATACCTACTTAAACATAACTATATATATATATATGCTCTGGTCATAACAGTTCGGTGTGAATTTCTCACGTGATCTTGAAACGTGCCGTATGATATAGTTAGTCACGCGGTATATCATAGTTGCGTATAGCATACACGTATATATACATATTATTTGAGTGATTATGTTATTTCTAGTGAATAAATTTGTCATAAGCGTGCGGATGGAATAAGATATAGCGAATTTGATATCAATAAAAACACGCAGAGGTTTTTCTATACGCGTGCACGAGGGAGACACGTACGAATATACATACCTCTATACCTATACTAGAAATATATACGAGAATAGTGTATAAATATACATGTATATGGATATGATGTGTCGATCGATAGATGAAATAGTCATGAGATTGATCTACGATCATCATTCATTGGCAAGCATATCGAATGATCATCAGCTGTGGACCCGCAGCTTTGCCCATGCCGATGCTGATGCCATGCGGTATCGAGTATAGCAACTCGGCAAGGCTGGCCTTCAGAAGTCAAGAACCTCTTCGGCCACGCTTCGACGCCGGGTATATAGTTGAATGAACTATAGCTTATCGTACGGCAGGCTACAACGGTAAAACGAACCGGTGGTTGAGGGTCGATGTAACACTGCCAGCTAGCGGTATATCCCCCTCTTATCCTCCCTTCCTTTTTACCTCCTCTTCATCCAGAGGATATACCTTCTAGACACTACGTTTCGTCGCGTATATATGTATGTACCTACATACATACGTACGTACGTAGGTATATTAAGCTGCATGTCAATACATAGACGTATCAAATACACGTATACCTATGCATGATGATGTGCATCGCATAGCTGAACGTAGGATATATTATCGTACATGGTCTATCAGCTCCGCGCCTAAGCGTGGGTTTATATACCTGTAAGTTGTATATACGGAGTAATGGGTAGGTGTATGTAAATATAATATAGACAGGTAAATGACTTATAGCGCAGTCCATGCGTGACGTAAACGCGTAATAAGACGTTACTAAACTTGGGAAAATACTTCAGGCGATATAGTAGAGATCCAACATAACCTAGCTAACATTTAGAAAAAAAAAAAAAAAAAAAAAAAACACGAGTTTTACGGGTTTTCTATCAGTTTATTTGACTAAGTGACATACTTGGCCACTTTCTGCCAAAAAACTTATTCCATTCGTCGAAGGTTCATTCGAATCGGTTGGGTGGTCTTCGAGAAATTACGGTTCGCGTTTTCGAGCTGACAACTATTGGTAATCATGGAATTCCTTATAGAATCCCATATCGCCTTAATTTTATATTGCTCTATAGATTCTTCTCTTAGGAGGTATACAGGAAAAATGAGACGTGAGACTGTTTGGAAAATGTCACACTTTTCAACTTTGCGCTCTGAAAGAAAAAAAAAAAAAAAGGAAGTTATTGTATTCACCCCGAACATGAATAAAGTCTTCGCCAGATCTCCACATTTTGAGGTCCAGAGAATCTTCTCCGATCATTTTTGGATGGACGTTTGGTATGTGGGTATGTGATCAGTATGTCCGACGATATCTTGAAAACAAATCGATGGATTTTGATGATTTCGGTCTTTACCAATAACATTTGCTCTAACTTATATATAAATAAATTATATATAAATTACAGAATTTTGGGATATATCGATGCAATAGTTTTGTATTGTTCTACGTATCGTATAAAGAATCTGCGCGTGAATTAGGTAGGTTTAGGTGGTCAGCCGATTAACCAGCTCGTTCAACTTCGCACTCCAAATCAAGGAAGCTCTTATAATCACCCCAAAAGTGAAAAGTTCAGTTTTTACCAGATCTCTACGTTTTGAAGTTTACAGACATTTTTTGATTAGCTGTTTCAGGTGTAGGATCAATCGAACAGGGAGAACAATTATTGAATTGTTTAAAAATACCGGCAACCATATCATTAAAAGGCAATTAATCGATTAATGAGAAGGCAATTAATCCAATATCATTAAAATCTATTGATCTACATTTTTTTAAACGCTTAAAAGTCGTTTCGCAAATAACTCGACATCTCCTAGACCTCTCAATTCCGAAATTCTATCAACTCTAAGTTACGAAGGACAGTATCGATTGGAACAAAAATCATGAAAAATTTATCACACACACACACACCCCGACGTCCGTCTAAAAACCATCGGAAATGATTCTCTGGATTTCAAGACGTGGAAATCTGGTGAAATTCATTATTTCATCGTTGGGGTGATGGTATTAATTTCTCTTTTTTCAACGCGAGAAGTTGAAGAGACAAAAAAATTTAGTCCACTTTCCCAGAAATGGATATTATTCAGCGGAAGTTTGTTTCCCTGGAGAGGATCGGTAATTACACAAGTTTTATTCGATAAATTTACGTATTATGCGTATTACCTATGTGTATCTACATACCCGCATATCTATATTCTGAGGAATGTTGTTGAAACTTTGCGGTATCTATGCAGAAAAGGAACGGTGATTTCAGTTTCAAATTTATTCAGGACTGAATGATGAGGCTCAAAGTCGTGTTATTGCTCATGCTTCGCACGAGTACACCGGTACACCCATATACCTACGAATTGACAAATTTATTATACTCGATCACACGGTTTCGTATATAAATTCGTATACCTATTCCTAATGCATGGATATATGCTCGACGATATATGCAATGATCTCCCGTAATACTGGTTTCCAAGTTTTACGT
Organism: Ametastegia equiseti; assembly: GCA_963989295.1. Lineage (NCBI taxonomy): Eukaryota > Metazoa > Arthropoda > Insecta > Hymenoptera > Tenthredinidae > Ametastegia > Ametastegia equiseti. Next base: position 16,953,543 of record OZ022389.1, on the reverse strand, counting down.
ACATACATGTATACCTTGAAACCTCAAATATCTTCTCTCAGGAATTTGGCAGTTCAATTGAACCTGAAAACGAATGGATCAATCCTAAAAAAAAATGCCTTATGTGATCATAATTTGGATTCAGAAAATTCAAAATTAAGATAATGAATTCGATAGAATTCCTTTATTCAGAAAGACAGCACCAGTGTTTCTTACATTTATCGAGATTTTGGCAAATGAACCTTAGAATCGCCCAAGCATCACAGAAGTAATTGGGCCACAAGTCGAAATCGATCAAATGTGTGCGATAATTCTTGAAATCAATCCAAGCTGGCTTCGAAATCACTGATTTAGGCCACACTTGCTAATCGAAACCTGAAATTTAATGAGCCTAATTTGAAGTGTTAGTTTTGATTTTAAAAAATTTAAAAACAAAATCGAATATTGAACGCGCTGTTGTAATTTTGAGAGCAAAACTTTTCGCGGCAAACTGTATAACCAACAGGAAGAGTGCCGCAGCTTTAGATACTAGCGCTATCTCTAGGTTTGCCCTGATGGTTATTTCCTTGTGTCGGCATCGGAGTGTGAATTCAGTCGGCACAACTGTTGGTAGAATTGCTTGTTAGTGCCGTGCGAATATATCGCGACAGAATTGCGCGATATTTGAACGCCTGGACTAAAACGCTAAGCTTGATTGTGGAAATGATGGTAACTGCCCAGTAAACCTTTTTATTATTATTTATTTATTGATTTAATTTTGTTTATCCCAAATCTGTAACAACAATGAATTGAACAGAATTGAATCGGTGGTGGGATAAATTTTTTTGTATCCATTTTAATCCAAAACATTTGGAGAATGCAATTCACCGACATTTATTTTAGTACATTAACTAGTACATTAATTAGTGAATAACGATAGCGTAATTCAATCAGTTGATAATCATAAAAATACATTTTTTTCATACGGGATTCCTTTTGATCCTGAATTCTGAAACTTTGAAATTTTTTTGCAATCTGAGTGAGTTTTGTGTCGTTGCGTTCAGAAGTGAAACAAACAGCGATGATAAGTTTTTTATTGAATATATTTTTTGACGTTTTTTTTTCTTTCTTTGTCTATTTTTGAAAAGAGCAGACAATCAGACATCACACGTATCTATTGAGTCTTAATAGATTGCAGTACTAATTGCATGAAACATCATCGGGAATAATTTCCTCCTTGTTTCTCCTTCGAATTAAAGAAAAATGAGGAATCAGTTTCAGTAAGTCGTCGTTGCTGTGTAAGTGACTTGAAATATCTTATGATTAAAAGAACAGCTGAGACTCCATGCCTCTCTAGGGGCATATAACTCAGCTTTATTATTATAGTTACAGACATATCTGCCATGGACAATCATTTGCAATTGAATTAATTACTACGCGTATTCTTGTTACTCATAATATATATTCACAACGAAAAAAGAATTTCATTACATTGCTGCCTGACGTCGAAATCAAAACTACATCGAAGCGTAATCAATTTTCACAATTACAGAAATTCACCATCGGACTTTCGAAAACGCGGAAAAATCAGTTGCCAATCGATAATGAATAACAATGTTTTGAATCATAAGAAGGAATACTGGGATAAACTTCAGCTATTTGACGGATTCCGAATATTTTGACTTTTGGAAAGACATGGGTAGGATATTGATGGCATAGTTTCAATTCTCTTGAGAAAAACTCTCTCGTTCAAATCGCTGGATTTGGGTGTAAAGTCTGATAACGTTTTTGCGATTCAATATCGGAGGCTGAATTGATGGAAGATTTTCCTCGTATTTTCAGCCCAGCTTCCCTATAATAGAGACGAAAGTATTTCTCTTCTCTTTCTTGAGTTTCCCTTGCATGAGCGCAGTGACGCGTGCGCCTGTTTCACTCACTGTTGGTATATAAAAGGAGGACACTTGTTGAGCGATGCTCATACCTCCACATCAGCCACCGTATAATTTTCGATTAACCGTAAAATTTTCAATAAAAACCGGTGTTCGTGGTCAAAGCCGATCAGCCCAGAATCTCAATCACCGAGCCGATATCAACTTCATCATTCAATCAAGGAAAGCCATCGATAAGGTTCGTCGATATCTCTAATTTTCATATCTAGCATAAGAAATCTTTTTGGTAGTGAAATGCTATAAAAACTTCCTCATAATCGCCAGTTTTCTAACAATTCAAACAAACAATATAATTTTTTCCGAATCTCAAATTCTACCTACTGCTAACCAATGATCAGAAAAATGAGACGATTCGTGAAAGACATAATCAAATTGTCATTTCTCGGCGAGGAATCATTCGGACTGATAATTCATGTCGAGAACGTTTGGCTGAGACTATTAAGACGGCCATAACAATTAATAGTTACTGTTAATCATCAAGCCACAAGCGAGTCCTTGGCTTGCATGAGCTAGGAAGATCGCAGAGACATGACCGCTGTGTAAAACTTCGAATGAAAAATACCTCTTCATTTTTTGACAAACCTTCAGGTTCTTTTACCTCAAACTCGACCCATTAACTAATTATTAGGGATCTCAAAAATCAGCCAAATGTCGAATGTCTGTAAACGGCTCAGCTTTGTGCATTGACTCAGAGCGATTTGAATCGTGGCTCAAATTTGAAAGAAAACTTATAAGTCAAAATTGCAAGATTTTGCAACTTCATGGTTAAAGTTCTCTGGGTTCTTCTATATATTAGGGAATCACACGGTTTTATGTTCATGTGGTATTGATGCATATTGTGTTGCATATGATTGTCAGATCTAATTCAATGATTTTTTATGGCAGATAAAAAACAAGAGGGTAAAATCTGGGTGTAACGATTCGGTCGACAGTATTGAAAGCTTGACTAGTCTTACCCCTTCCAGTTCCGACTTTTCTAATTTCCCGTTGCTTCTTTAACTCTTCTATCGGACGGAGAGGAAGAAAATGCTGGAAAATGGAAGCGGCGGCAACGAAGAAAATTTTTTTTTTCTTCCTTTTGATTTCCAATCCGAATCAACTCAATGGAGTTTCTAATCGTAAGCTCGATGTACTCATTGCCTGTGACTTCTTTTTGCAGCTTATTTTATCCATAGCAGCTTCAAAATTCGTTCAAAATCTAGCGAATTAGTTTCCGGTCAAACTTTTTTTACGCTTTGCCGACTTATTTCGTTATCATTATTGTATAGTGACGATCCATATGAATCAGAAAACTTTGGGAACGAAGCGCTGGGAAATATGAACATTCTGATTCAAGTCGAGAATCGATTGCATGATTCGAAATGCTGCAAGTTATGGTTAAAGAATAGGCAATTACTGCCATCGGTATGGATAATAATGACGAATCCTACTTTCCTACTATTTCACGAGGGACTTTCTGAGTTTGGTCGCAGCAGAGGAAGCCCTTGAATCGAACCGGACGGTGCACGATGAATCGCGTGAAATGAGTTTTATAATCGAATATTACAATATGTTTCAATAACGAAGGATTCACCCACAGCGGAACTAATAGGCCGACATTGTCCTGCAAATTCACAGGATTGATTTTAACACCAACTTTATACCTCCTTTGAATAAATTTCGTATTTACAGACTTCTATACTCAACATTGATTGAAATTACAATAGCGAATCTTATTGCACCCTTCACACTACTCGTGAATGCAAAATACTTCATCTTTTCAGTTTTTTTTTGTCACCTTCAGGAAATCCGAAGAATATCCTAAATCAACTATAATAAAAATTGTGAGAGATAATCCGCAATCTTCGGATAGTTTCATCATTCGAAATTCATCGATTAATGATCGCTGTTAAATATTTTGGTAGTTCTTGTACGAGTTTGTAGTTCTTCATATGGATCATGAAAAAAATGATCATTGTCAAAATGCTTGGATTACAGGAAGTCAAATTTTAACTCCCTACGTATGAAATTGCGACCTTGCGCTCACTCAGGCAATCGTAAGACTTTCCACTCCATAGATCGCACTTGACAATGGCTTCCTCTATCGTGAAAGAGTTAAAACCGTTGCTAATCCGACCACGACTCGCTCGATGAAATTTTACTACTTTTTCTCAGTTACTAAATGATAATAAAATAAACCGAATCGATGAGAGCATGCACCGCTAAATTTTCGTCGCAGAATTTGTCTCTGCCTGGGTTTTTTGCACATTATTTTCGAAATCTGGATTCGATGAGCTGGGGACATTTTACTCATTCTGAAAAAAGCTTGGCGTTTATAAAACTGGACGTCAGAGTTAACGAAATGCGTAGTGCAGGCTGCCCTACAGACCATTGGGCCCCCTGTTGGTTAGTGGAGTTCGCTGTTTAGGAAATGAAATTAGCAACTATCTGTGACACCGTCCCGCCTCGTTTAAAGTCACAACAAAGTTGGCTATAATTGTTGGCTTTGAACAATCGGGTTGCGTTTGAAACACGTACACAACCAGCCACAAGCATTCCTCGTCGCTGCAGATAATCCGACGTCAAGAATTCTCCGACATGGAAAGTTACTTGCTACATACATCCGATCGTCTGCCGAGTTTCTTCATAAAATAACCAACAGTCGTTTAACCCACGATGTGCACAAATCTGAGTTTTAGATTGTTTGTTTGTTTGTTTCCATTCATGTGACCACACGTGATTTAATGTCTCGAGAATTCTGTATAGAGTAATTCATGCCATGTAAATGTAGCTGCTATGTATTGCCGGAGCTAGGTCATTCTGACGGTGGATAGTCGGATGACTATAATGTAACTATCAACACTCGTAAGACTTCATCGTAAGATGTCCATACCTCGACTTGTTCGCGTATTGGGAAACCTGAAAGCAACTGACCACGCTATGTATATATTTATTCGGATAATCGCGGAGTAACAGTTCACCAATCGATCGATATACCATTCGGTCTATCGCTTCGTGGGTCCCAAGACATTCTGAAACTTCGTCGATGAGATCCTCATGGGCTCAAGACTTCATGGGAAATGTTGAGTCAATTACAAGAAGGCTCCGTAATTTTTCAACAAATTTGCAATCGATTCAAAGAGTAAATGAATAAGCCATAATTACTGAGTCTTGAACAATCCCCATCCAGATACAGAAGTAATTTCAAAAAATCCTTTCACCTCTGAGTCAGAAACTGTTAGAATCGATGGCAGAGGGAAGAAAGCATGTGCGCGATGGTCAATTCCAGAAAAACTCATTCTTTTTGCTTCCTAAATGTGTTTTTGTAACATTTTCTCTCTAAAACACTCCGGCATCTCATTTGATGGACTGCTACCGTTTAATCAAGCGAAGGGTCGAATCCTATCTTGCTCCATTGCTATATCACGAAAGCGTAATACACTTGAATGTTCTAGATCTGGGATCAACGATTAAGCATGTTTGAAAAATAATCAAAAGTTGGGTGAGCCTGTAAACTTCAAGTTCCAAAAAAGGCCACTCGCGATTGTGATACTTCGTGTAATTGACAGCGAAGAACTTCGATAAGTACGAATTTGAGTTGGCTATGAGTGAATCAATCAGCAGTGAATTACTACAACGTCGTATAATATACAAATGGGATAGATTCGATATTTACTAGTGTCAGATTGGTTCCTGCTGAGTAATAGTCGGTTGTCATGAACGACGCTAAAATGCAGCAAAAAGTGCGAGATCACCTTATAGCTGGTGGACCAAAGCATGGTTTTCCATGATCCATACGTATAAAACGAAATCCCCGTAGGTCTTACGACTTGTAGTACCTGCTCACCCTTCAGCAGTTGATTTTCAAGTAATCTTGAACGCCCGGTGTTGGCACAAGAAATTATCGAATTCATTGGCGATCATCTGGCTGGAAGTTAACTAATTTGATTGTATTTCGAGGGCATAAAACTGAAAGAAAAAGTTGAAAATTGTACGAGTTTTACTACTTCCAGTATAGCTAAGGCGATATTTCACAAGCTGGCACTATTCGAGTGATTACGATATCATCGATTATCTGCAACAAAACAGAAAACAACCTATCTTCGCGTTCAGCAGATTAATAATCATAGGTGGCATTCAATATCGATAGATACATTGACAATCAGTTAGCAATCTACACCCCCGCTTTTGAATTTCTCTCTACATTTTTCGGAGTGAATCTTCGCTCCCTTATTGTTCTCCAAAGCAGCTCGATGGCCAACCCACAAAATTGATAGTGCACTCATTTTGAAGTTCAATTTCACGATGTTATTGCAGAATCGTATGTTTTTCTTTGAAAAGAATCTGCGGGGAGTTGATTTTTGGAATGTGATTACACCCATACCCGTAATTCTCTCCATCTACTACTATCTACAACAATCAAAAACTGTATTCTCTTTATGAGAAGATGTTGGAGAGACGACAAGTCCAAATTTTGACTGTTTATCATCCGTGCAAAATTTTTAGTCAGGAATGGGATAATCCTAAATGGATGGTGCAGGGTGAACGGTGGAAATACGTAGTAGAAAAAGTATTCAGTTCTAGGGCATGACGAGCCTTGTGACACTAGCCTAATAAGCTCGAACGAATGTCTATCGGTCGATAAGAATCCATACAAGTCTTTCGCTTGGCTCTTTTCCCCCTGTAAACTCAGAAAGTTCTTAGCCTGCGGACATTGGTTCATTTGCTTGCTCGCAAGTTCGCGAGGCGCTATTCATTCGCGTGATACGTGAATAATCGTCAAAACTTACTCGACGATCCCGAGATATTCATATCCTTTACTTTCAATCAAACAATCCATCTCGACTAATGCACGTTAAACGGTGTGATCGTAATTTCGAAATCTGGGTCTTATGATTCCTGAATTCGAATATTGAAGCTGATTCAATATACTCGATTCTCAAATTCTAATCCTGCAAGAATAATACACAAATATTTGTGTTGCAGCGAAGATGGATCTGAACGATTACCGCAGACATGGTAAGTCTTAAACATTTTTATTCTTTGAAAATCATCATCATTCTCTGAAAGTATAACTCCGTCATAATTTCTCCACTTTCTCCGTTTATCTGTGTAAAAAAAAAACCACCCGGAGTCTTTTCCCGAAACGATTAGAAACAAGTCGAAAATTTATAACATCCTGTAAAAGAAGGGTTGAAAGAAACAGTCCGCGCATATATCTTCGTTCTCTGTATATTCAAACGTTAAGACTGTAAATTATGTTGAAAATACGTAAAGTATAAAAATCGGAGTGATCTAGCGAGACTAATCGGCATTGATTTGGTGAGACGAAATAAGGTCGAATACTAAGCGGGGTTCCGCTTTGCAGATATTTCTTTACTCTCAAAGGAGAATGAATTTTCGTGCTCTGGTAACAATCCGGAAATCCTTTGGATTTAGTGACGGCTGTATAAGCCAATGAAGGAAATCGAGGCTCTGTTATCCCGGCATGTAAAGGAGATCCCAATAAAATAGTTTAAACGATACAGTAGGTATAAAAATAGCATCGGGTGTATCGATGCTCTGCCAATAAAGTCAAATCAAAGACGGGACTTACTAGCTATAGGGCCTTGGCGATAGCGTGGAAGGATAGAATCTCCGATGAAACCGAAGGGACGACTTAGACACGACGTATAGGAACTCGCGAAATACGCCAGCGAGACTTTATGGGAAAGGAATATCACTTCCCTTGGGTTTACGAAACGCAGTTGTTCTTCGACTTGATTCTATTCCCATAGAAAAACGGACTGCAAATTCACCTGCCAACGTTTATGGCGTCTACATTTTTAATTATGCATATTTTTCAAGAGCACAGCAATCACTGTACGATATTCTGATGAAAATCTTGAACTCTCTTGCATCAGTTACGAAGAAGCTATTTCATTTTCAATTTTATTGCAGCCCTGCAGGATGCAATCCGTTTCAACGTGAAAGGGACTTGAAGACTCTAGTGTTTATTGCGCTTGTTTCATAGAAAAACACACTGTCAAGTCTGAAGAGTAATTGCTGTTTATTTGAGACTGTTTTTTACTTTGATTGAAAATTGATTCACAGCCGTAACAAACATCTGGATAATCTTCTCGCCTTTGTTCTAACTTGATCATGCAACAATTAGAAATACTCGATGGATGCTGGGTACTAACTTCATGAAACGATCATATTGAGAAAATTTTTCTCTGATTTTTTATATGAACGCGGATAGTGCAATATTGCGTTGACAAATCGTAGGGCCGAATACGAACTCTGAAATTGAACTTCGTGGACGAACGAAGAGTAGATTTGACTGTCGATATTCGTTCAATCGAATATTAATTTTCACACGGAGTTTATTTCTTGAAGGTAAAGAGATGGTCGACTACATAGCCGACTATCTACAATCCGTACGATCTCGTCGGGTTTATCCCGCCGTATCTCCAGGATACCTTCGGAGCATGTTGCCCTCGTCAGCTCCCGTCGAAGGTGAACCCTTCGAGGACATTATCGGCGACGTTGAGACGTGCATTATGCCGGGGATTACCCACTGGCAAAGTCCTCATATGCATGCATATTTTCCCGCTCTTAATTCTCCTGCAAGTTTACTGGCCGATATGCTAGCCGATGCTATTAACTGCCTGGGATTCACTTGGGTAAGACTTATCATCGTCAAGTTCATCGTGTAATTCAACTGTGCAATTCTACATTCTCCTTTCTCAATTTTTCGCGAAACCTTTAATCGTTCATTCCGTGAGTGATAGAAAACTTCCATACTCTGCACAGGCTTCCAGTCCTGCTTGCACCGAACTGGAAATGATCGTGATGAATTGGCTTGGAAAAATGATATCTTTGCCGGAAGAATTTCTCCACTCTCCTGAACGGTCCGGTGGTGGCGTGATTCAAACTACAGCAAGCGAGGCTACTTTGGTCTGTCTTTTGGCTGCAAGGACCCGGGCGATTAAGGACAACCAGAAAAACCAGCCCGAGGAGACTGCGAGTAATATAAATGCAAGACTTGTTGGGTATTGCTCTGATCAGGTGAGGTTTTTCGATGAATTGATCAAGGCAACTACTATAGATTTGTTTGGGGATCTTATGGTGTTATGTCTTTTTTTATTTTAGGCTCATTCGAGCGTTGAAAAAGCGGCGCTCATCGGGCTTGTGCAAATGCACTACGTAGAATCTGACGAAAACCTTAGCATGAGAGGAGACAACTTGGCCATTGCTATTCAACGGGATCGAAAGGCAGGACTTATTCCGTTTTTCGTAAGTATTTGCTAACATGTATTTCATCGATAATCAAACTTTTGTCATTTGGTGATGAACGAGGTGTCGATCAGTCTCAAAATGTCGTACACACCTCTTCGTGACATCTTGTGAAATCAATTAGAACCTTTGGAATCTTCGAAATCTTGGAAATCACGTGTAATTATTCGCAATTTTTGGAAATCATTTGAAATCTTTGCAACCTTTTCAAATCATGTGAAATCACGTAAAATCATTCGTAGCATTCTGAAATCTTATGACATTATTTGAAACCTTGGAAATTTCGAGAACTCCTCGAAATCACGTGAAATTATTGGAAGTCATGTGAAATTCGGCCCAATCATTAGTAACCTTCTGAATTATTTAAAATCTTTAAAATCTTGAAAACTCCTTGAAATCACGTGAAATCTTTGGACTTCGTGTCAAGTCATGTGACATAACTTCAGATCTTTGAAAATTACTTGAAATCTCGGACATTTCGTGAAATTAAGTGGAAATCATTCGGAATGTTCTGCGCCAAAGCTGAGTGCATTTGGCCCTCCGATCCTGAATGAATTCCCCGGATTGAAATAGTCGAAAGAAAAAAGAACGTAAAATAAAATTCTCCTTTTCATTTACTTCGTGCTTCGGGATCGATGTGCAGTCGATCGCGAAGGAACAATCTTCTTACTCTCGCGTCAGGTCCCGGATCCTTTGCCCCAATTAATATCGCCTTATTCTCGTTTATGTTGTGCTACGAAAACTCGCTCGTATATTATTTTTCCCTGGTTGCTACTGCATCCTTCACAGATAGTTGGTCCCTTAGGGACGTATGGATGCCTAAGCTTCGAGTTATTATGGTAGAACCGCAAACTCATTATTTAGAGGATTCCAACGACTTAACAGATCCCTCCACAAGGACACTTCTGTCCTTTACTCTACTAGCAGATTAGAATTATTTATATGAACCATCCGTTTGTTTAAATATTTCCTTTTCTAGGTTTGCGCGACCTTGGGCACCACAGGGGCATGTTCGTTCGATAATCTCAAGGAAATTGGCCCAATTTGTGAGTGAAACCATATAAATTTAATGGTATTGATACCAAATAGATCGTTTAATATTTCGCTCCCGAATTTTGCATCAAAGAAAGTTCTGCCCTTTTATATCTTCGGAATTATTTCGTTTCTCTTTAAGGTGCGAAAAACGGACTTTGGCTGCACATCGACGCAGCTTATGCCGGGAGTGCTTTCGTTTGCCCAGAATTCCGCTCCTGGCTCCAAGGAATTGAATACGCTGACTCCTTTGCCTTCAATCCGAGCAAATGGCTGATGGTGCACTTCGATTGCACCGCAATGTGGTGAGCTTGAGTTTTGCATTATTCGATACATCTCGTTATACCCGGGCTGCTCATTGATAGATTGTTGCTTGTCCATCTTGAGCTTGATTTCCGTTGTCAATAACGGTGAATTATCATTAGGAATCAATCAACTTGAAAACTTAATTCCTAAATTTATACGAACATGTATTGCTGCTCATTATTGGAATCAAATCTGCCGAAAATACGAAATTTGAAATAAATTGAACGAATCTAGGGAAATTGCCGATGGGCAAAGCAACGCGGAAAAAGAGTCCCAAGTTTCTTATGTGAGTTGTATTCGTACTTTATAGGGTGAAAAGTAGCCAAGCTTTGCACCGGACGTTCAATGTAGAACCATTGTATTTGAAGCATGAAAATTCAGGTAAACTATAACTTTTTATATTTATTGAGTAGCAAAGGGTTGTCTACTGGTTATTTTTGCGATATAGCGGAGAATGGGCACTCTAGCATTGTCAAGAATTGTGTTAACTGTTAATCATCCAAAAACTGTGCTAAGAATCGTAGTATAAAAGGCCTAGAAGTTTTACAACAGTACTATAAGGATCTCATGAAACGAAGGATTTCAGTGATCTAATATTGCCCCATTTCCAAAATTATCAACAAATCTGATGCGGAAGCTTCGTTTGGATTTCGTCTGGTGCTGAAAGATAAGATCCCGGATGAAAATGTTTATGGCTTCCGAAATTTCTAAGAATTTCTAGAAAACATCAGACCTCGTATAGCCTTGTTTTCCGGAATTGTCAGATTTTCAGGAGATACGTAATTTCATTGTTTAAATGAACAAAAACAAAACTGGATAGAAACCGTAATTTCCTATGGATTCTAACAATGCTGATTTGTTGATATTGGGTTCTAGGAATTATTTTAAAAAATCAGAATCTGTAGAAATATATCATTTCCCCGTTGAATTTCCAAGACAAAATTGAAGAGATCAAAATTGGAAAAATGCGTTTAGTAGGTACAGTTGGTGACTTTGGCTCGGGAAAAAATAACCAATTTTTATGAGAAACTAGAACCTAATTTGTACGAACATACCTACCAGGAGCTCGGAATTCCTGAGAAATCCTTGGAAGTATCGTGTGTAGTAGTAGATCATTTTCAGTAGGGCTGTTAAATTCAAATCGTTTCTCAACATTGATCATTGAAAATATTGAAAATACATATTATGAATGTATTTATATCGTATAAATTGAATTAGGATTGTGTTTTCATTGCTCATTTATCACTCATCCTTTTCGCGCCAAGGCATTCATCATACAAGGCAGTCTCTTCAAACTCGAATAGCAGAAATTTAATTTCCAGGTCTTGCCATTGATTACATGGTGAGTTCTAAGCAAAAATAATATTATTTTCACGTTGTTTATTCACTGCTACCATCGAACAATCTGTTATGTACCGCGGAGGCGATAACACATCCTACGCTCTAATTTCAGTGCTCGATTATTCACGGATCACATATTAGCTAGGAGTAAAAAAAGACAAAGACAAGTTCGAGACACTTTCTTCAATTCTTACAGCAATACATGAATGAAATGTTATTTCAGCACTGGCAAATCCCACTATCGAAAAGATTCAGAGCCCTCAAACTTTGGTTCGTTATACGAAACTTTGGTATCACCGGATTACAGAAACACATACGAGAGGTACGTTCATCTACCTACCTCTACTATAAATCATCACGGAGTAAATGCGCCAATGAATGGACAATTTCCAATTTCTGTACACATATTGAATCGGATATTTTCATGATTGCCACCTAGTTAAAGTCATCGATAGATATATTTGGAGATATTTTCCTTATTGAATCGATAACTACCGGATGCTTTCGATGTGGCATATTCACCCTGAAATTTTCAAGTTCTATACAATATTTATTTCAAGTAGAACATTATCAGTTTCAACCGAGAAAATCACAATTTCCGCCGTATTTTCACCTCAATTTGGATTGTCATTAATAAAAGTTTAGAACTTTTGGATTCCCCATTTTTTGGATAATGTAGTATAGACACCTTGAAAACCAATTCTGGATTTTTGATATATGATGTGTTGTATTCAGAATTCGAACGCTGCAGTTTGTTAGCAAGTGCTATCTAAATGTTAACGCATGCACGATTAACGACGATCATCCAACACATTGTACAAAACTTTCCTCGCGACTGGAAGTAAATTCAAGAAAGGTGTTTCATTTTTAGGACATTGTTTGAGATTCAGTCAAATTTGGAGACCATAAGGATTAATCATTCGTGTTGTGCAGAAATAACAAACTTCTTTGATCCCCAAGTCAAAAGTGACGTAATTTTTTCCTTTCCCAGGGTGTTAGATTAGCTCAGAAATTTGAGGCACTGGTCCTGGCTGATGCTCGCTTCGAAATTCCTGCAGCAAGGCATCTTGGGATGGTAGTTTTTCGCCTGAGAGGTGACAATTCATTGACGGAATGCTTGCTCAAGAGAATGAACTCTAGGGGGCGAGTTCACTGCGTCCCTGCCGCCCTTCATGGAAAATATGTGATAAGATTTACCGTGACGTCAACGAGGTAAACAAATTCTAACTATCAACTGCATCATTTTCTTTTTCTCCCTCGTCTGCTGAAATAGCTCGAACAAGTTTTTCCTGAACGTTGGAAAATTAAAAAGAAAAATATCTAAAACTCTGACTGCGATGACTTCGATTTAGAACTATTGCCAATCATCATCATCGTCAAAAAGAGAAGCGCGTGATATTTTGAAATAATTTTTAATGATGAGAAAAATATCCGGCAATTGTGCGTGATCGACGTATTTCAGAACCACCGGCGATGATATATTGAGGGATTGGACAGAAATTCGTGGCACGGCTACTGAAATACTTGGAGCAATGAACGGGTCACCAGCAAGAGTAAAAGTTTCTCTAGCAGGTAATTCATTTAGTTAATTTATAGAGAAAAATCTACTTGCATGTATTGGTTTTTTTCTTTGGAATAATAAAGGTATTTATTTTACGAAACGAAACCTTCTAATTTCTCTTATATATCTTCGTTTGTACGTTTGCATGATTTATCGCTAAACACTCCGCTTTTGCATGACGCCTTTTGATATAAGAGCAATATTCGAGGGGAATTGTGATTATTATTGCACACCTACGATGAGTAATTATTATTCAATTATTATTTTACCGCTGGAGAATATAGCTATTTACTTCAACGAATTTTTCGTAATATCCAGAGACTATTCCATTTAAAAAATTCAGTTTTTGGTAGTTTTTTTTATATCCAATCGTTATTTTTGACGTAACATCTGAAGAATAATTACAAAATCACAAGATCTCATGGGAAACTACTCAAATTTCAAATTTCACTCCAAAATTTTGTAGAAATCCGTAGAATTATTTTCGCCAGGACAGTTTAAATCGAGGGGCTGGACTTGTGAAATCAGTCAGTCATTCTACTTTAGAATCCATTACAAATAACTCGAGTCCGCTGAAATCATATAAAAGCCTTTCATTCATTGAATTTGCCTGAAATCATATTGGGTGAAATCATGAATTCACTTGAAACCAATGATTTCAATAATATGCAAAAATTACACGGTCTGGTTCCCAGTAGACATCATCTAATATTGCTCGAAGTCACATGAATCATTACAAGTTATACGAAATAGGACCAATCACTTCAAATTCGTATGAAATTGGAAATCAAGTCAGACACTGTTTCCGTGAGTGAGTAAATTCATAGAAAATGTACTGGTAGCTCAAATTTGGCTAAATTCATCTAACTGTAATAGCTGTACGCTCTTCTGCCGCTGTAATATTGTATTTTATGTCAAAAAGTTATTTTCTTTAGGAAAATTTGAAATTAGATGGATTTATCTTTTTATTCCCTGCAAGGAATAAATAATTTAATCGTATAATTTTACACACTCGTCTCGAATGTTGAATAAAAATCTATAGTATTATTTATTCGATACGAAAAGATCGCCTAAAGCACATGTAGAAAGGACTAACCAAGTTGTTAAGCTTCTATTTTGCGATGATTTGATTTTAGACTCGCAATTTGGTCGATTTAAAAAATAGATCAAAATCTGTGACCAAATGAAATCGAATAAAAATCGCCATAATAAAATTCAAAGTAAATTTTCATCGTCTTAACGTATCTGGAAAGATCATTTGTATACAAATTCACATTCCGGGAAGACGCGTTAATTAACCAATTGTGTAATTAGAGTGTGTTGCATGGAATGATATTCATAAAATATGTTTCATATTACGAGCAGGTAAGGCATACCGACTAATATTGTAAGATATTGATCGTTATTAGGATACCTGAAGCAGTTCGACTTTGAGGATGATCGCACATCTTGATTGAATAAGTCATTTATACTATGTGAAATCGTTTTGCTGATTATCACTGGAAGAAATTTGTCAGAGTAATTGGAAGTAAAATTATAATTGTTGAGAATTTTAATGGTTTGAATTAACTGCTAGGTAAAATGGTAAAGAAACAATAGTCGGACAGAAAAAACTGCATTAGAATTGCCTCAGAGAATATGAGATTAAAATGGAATCTGAATAATGTATACAACTTACAGAAACCCGTCAGAAAAATGAAAACTTTGGATCTAGTCTTCTGCTGGCCAACTCTCCGATGTCTCCAAAAATTGTGAACGGTAGTTTCGCAGCGATATATGACACCGCCGACGTATTCAACGAATGCATGAAAACTTTTGGTCGAAATCCATCCGATGCCATGGACAGCCCGGGTAATTTCAAAAAAAATTATATACATAGTATATGTATATCTAGAGGGAAGGCGTGGCACGAAAAATATTGCGATTTCATGGAAGAATTTGGCATTTTATCGAAACTAATCAGCTTTCCAAATTCTACTTTTATTCAATATCACAACTACTTTCTATATGATTTATTCCCAATTTTTATTATACTATTTTTCACGAATTATAATTTATCAGCAATAATCGCAAATGTATACTTACGAAGATCGTATTCTACGCAAGAATCATACCATATTTTATCATTTTATATCCGTCAATACCTAATTTCGAGGTAGATCGGCTACGAAGTTTTTTGTTTTTGTTTTTTTTAGTTGAAACCAAAGCCAATAAATATAATAATTGATATTAAATAATGAATAATTGAAAATCGTGAGAACCGTATAATTTGGGCTCAAAGTTTCCTGTAAAGTTATTGCCCACCTTCCCCAATGTATCTTAATTCTTGAGGAACAACTAATTTTATCTCAAAACGAGATTCGTTGTTTGTATTAAAAAAAAAAAAAAATATTGTTATTCTCAATATTTCAGCAATGCGACGTCGCATTAGAGGCATATTGATGTCCGGGAAACAATTCTCCTTGGATTCCCGCATGGATTTAGTGCAGGTAAGAAAATTGTTGTTCACCTAAAGTGGAAACGGAATTAATTTTTATCATCGAATATCGATGCAGTATTTCAATCCCCATTTCCCATTCCCCCAGGTGAAGATAATCTATGAATTTCTGCAAATTTTTCAAGAAATTCCAACTTTTTGTACTGTTGTGTCAAAATTGTAATTTAATTTATTTTTATGGACTAGAATAACGATTTTTTATGGAAAAACTACGAAATCCTACAATTTTTTTTAGACGAACTATGAAAACCCACAATTTTGTATAAAAAGTGAACAAAAAGCTAGAAGATGTGTACAAATTCGTATAGGAGCCGGAAATTTCAACAGAACAGTCTGAAATAAATTCTCGGGTTGATTTAGTGACTCGTTATACCTAAACTTACTTGCCCTGCGACTTCTGTCATTTGAATTCGTGGTCGATTAATCTTCACATAGAAGAATGAGATGAATTCCCTAGCAATTTAAATTGAGTAATTCTCTTATTGAAAAAAGATCCTATACATATTAAGACGAATTCGAAAGCGTATCAAACTTTCCTACAACCTGTAATCTCATCTACAAGCGATCTTTCGTTCGAAGATATTATTCCCACATAAGTAACATAATGAACGAAGCAATCAATAGGCTTTTCTTCTTGTTTTATTGAAAATTCCCGGTTCAGAAAAAGAAAAAATGCGGAAATCTCGTCCTTTTTCTCTCGACTTTTCCCAGTAGCCACGAAAATTCCGCCAAATTCCCAGTTTATTGGCCACTCTGCTGTCAAGCCTACAACGTAGGAACTTATTACCTGCGGTCTGGATTAGGTTTCCTTGAATTAAATTAGGTTTTCTTGGTTGTTTTTTTCTCTATTTCGTTTTGTTTTACTTATGTATTATGTATTACTCATTCTGTTTTATTTATATTATCAAAAATATAATCATTTCTTGTTCCCCCGTTTCAGGGTGCAACGTGTTGCAGACCGATCGCTGATTCTGGAAAAGATTTACCACTCATGAAAGAAGACGAGGATTCAACCGACAAGCCAAACTCACGCCATAGTAAAAACGAAATAGATTCGTCAATAGGTACGATTGATCCCCAAAAGATTAAATTCTACATCGTGCGTTGATATTGAACGACTGCTTTGTATAAGCTGAAGCTTTGTAGTAACAAGTATATGTGCATACATAGGACTGCAGCGTGAATATCAGAACGAGTTCACATTCCTGATAATGAATTATTTCGTTTTTTTTTTCTTTTTCATTTCAGATAATGTCATCGAATAAACAACTATGCCATTGAGTAATGATTTCAAATGGCTAGAAGAAAAGTATTTGCATAATTGTGGTCGTAATGTATTAAGTAAATGAATGAATAAGTGAAAAATAAATAAATGTTATTGAGATTAAAGTGTATTAAATATACAACGTGTACTTGCCAAATTCTAACAAATCTAGCGAATCAGATTAGGAATATATTGCTAAATACCTTCGTTGAGGAAACTGAATTATTGAAAAACTTCATTTCGGTGATCTCAAAGGTAAATTATTCCTTTATAAATAACTTGTAACCAAAAGGCATTTACATTTCGCCCAATGACGAGTTATAAATTCATTCCGCAGCTGGTATATGAATTTTGAATTCAAAAACTGAGTTCAAAAATATAGATTTATTATCAATTAGTTAGAATAATTACCGAGAATATTCTCAATAAGTGTATTTGTTAAAAACAACATGAAATTAACGATTAAGTCTTTAGGTTATAGATATAAAATGGTAAAAAAATATTAGAACATCACTATCTTGTACAGTTAGGTTTTTTCTTAGGCTTATTCTTCTTCTTCTTCTTCTTCTTCTTATTTTTATTCTAAGAAATACTTAAAACTATTCCACTCTCGTCAATCGAGGAAGTCGTGCGCAATATTCATTCATGTCGAAATCGTTGTGAGATATGGCAAATGCTCCATTGAAAACACAGTGAACAGTTACAGTTTCTGTATACAACAGAGCTGGCAGCAACTGAAACATTATTCATACAATCAACGAGTTGTTAAAATATAAAAATAATATTTTTAAGATATTGGTCAAGTTACAATGCAATTCTAATTTATTTCAACAGTTTTTTTTTTTCATCTCACCTTTGGTGTAAGTAAAAAGTATTGAGATCCATTCGCCTTTCCAGTTATTTTAACAATCAGTTCAAATACTCGACGCTCGTTCACTGCGTCCATACCCTGCAATTAAATAGTAAATACGTACTTATAGGTATTTGAGAAACCAATCAATTTTTGCTTCAAACGTTGGAAACATCAGGATGGCCACAAATATTTGTGAATGAAATTCCATGACATTTCCAGGTTTCCGAGAACTTAAAACGCAGTTTTTTCCATGTCATTAAATTCAAATTCATAGAAATTGTGATCTTCAAATAAAATTCAACGATCAGGATTATAACAACGATTAGTTCAATAAATATCAAGAAATGATTTGAAATTTCAATTTTGAAGGCTAATTATAACTTTTTTTTTTCCATTACAAAGATTGAAATTCCATGAGATTTCCAGGTTTTTCAGTTCCGCGGCGATCCTGAACATTTTTTTTTTTTTTGCTATCCTTGAGGGAAAAGAATATTTAAAGATCCAGGCCCAAGCCAGCGGACCAGATTTCAAAATGATAAATTAATCATTCACAATTATTATCTCACCTATTTCGATTGAATGACTTCATTGTCAAGTAAAATTGTTAAGACAAACAGTGATAGTACATACATCATATATTGTAAATCAACTCGTCAAATATCAGGAAGTTACGATTCTTACCTGATTTATTTCATCGACGCATCGGAAAGGCACTGTTGACAGTTCTTGCAAGGCAATCATGTATATCGCAGTGGTGACCGCCCTTTCACCTCCGCTTTGATGAGTCCGGGTCAGCTCTTGGAGCTCGTCCGTGTCGCGAAACTTCACTTTAATCCTAAGCCCGTATTCCTCGAAATCCATCTATGAAGATATAACGAATAACATGGTACATTTAGCATGTTGAAGAATATTGAAGACCGTAGTAATTATTTCTGTTGGATAAACGAATTTGAATGTTTGCTGCTCCCACTTAACTTCCTTTTTCTTTTACCAAATGAATCCATACTTAGAAAATGGTAAGTTGAATAAATGAACTCACAATATTTTCTCCGTGAGTAATAGAGACTTCGCCGGCGCAATCCATGCTCGCGAAATATGAGCTGAAATTTTCGTTAATATTATCAACTAGTTGTTGAAGCGGAGGCATCCATTTCCCACGAATGTCTTCCATTTCTTGAATCACAGTTTGTGACTCGGTTTCCTTAGTTTGTATATCGTGCTTCAAAGTCTCAACGTCAATTTTCACTCTTTCGTAATCTCTCAGTATCTATTGAAAACAATATGACAATGAAAATAACATGAACATTAGAAAATGAACAAATACTTTTTTAAAATTAGACAAAAGGTAAAGCACAAAAACATCTTCGATAACTTAGTCAAATCTTTTTAAAACTCACGTTTTCACCATCCGGAGCGTTACCAAGGCAAAATACTTTGGCTTGAGCAACTTTCAGTTCTTCATTTATTTCTCCAACAGTAGATGGTAATTTTGAAAACGCGTTGTTCAACTTTGCAAAGCCTTTATCCTGTGAGCTCAGGCCGTTTGTGGTCTGCATTGCTTCTTCTAACATTCTTTGCGCTTCGGCCCTTAGAGGCCTGAGGTCGTTATCGAAATTGCGAACTGTTCGTTCAGCTCTAGCGCATCTCTCCTTCATCTCACGACAGTCGTTTTGCTTAACGGCAAGTGTTCTGTGTAACAGTTTCATCTCCAACTTAGCAGAAGCACTTTTTTGGCTGGTCTCTATGTATTCCTCCAAAGCTTTATTGAACTTTGCATAGGCTCTCATCTGCCCCGCTATAATATCCTAAAAGTGAAGATTCGGTTAATATATGTATGGAATAAACAATAATTGTTCTGAAATTCATAAAAAGGAGTTGTTCGAATAATCCTAGAGGGTGAAAAGATCACTAAAAATGTGTTTCAACTCAGAAACAAACAAAATTTCAGTTGATTCTTGGTTTAATAGTAATAATGATGAGATAAAGAAGTATGCTCACATTGATTTCTCTGTTATTAGTTTCCTTGATATCTTTGATACTTGTTCTCTGGGTTTGCAAATCATTTATCTGTTTTGTTACCATCATGATTCTTGTTCTAACAGTTTTTATTTGTTCGATGTGTTGTAGACACTCCGATCTTTCGGCTCTTAACATCTTCATCTTTTCTTCCGCTTCTGTATGCTTCTTCTGAACCTCAACAGCATTTTGCGCCACCTCTTTCTTCTTTTCATCCAACGATGCTAGTCTGTAAGTTAGATAACGTTGTAATCAACGTGTAGTGATCGATCAGTTTTCAAAAATCACATTCATTTATGTGCAAACCTTGCTTGAATCGTTGCTAGCTTAGTGGTATCGAGAATGACGGAGAGAGAACCGCTGCCTGTAACTCGTGTCATTCTAGTCGATTTCTCTCCCGAATATTTCGACGTGGAAACAGAGTACAAATTGTTTCCTGTATAGGGTCAAAGGAAATTGGTCTATTAACGCGTAAAGCAAGTTTGTCAGAACAGAAATTTCTGTGGACGATTCACGAAAAATGCACGCAAAAATGCATGGAAAATTCACAATTACTAACTTCCTTATTCCTGAGCGTATTTGTCAAATCCAACGGATTCCAAATTATGAAAAATTACCTAAAAATCAGCATTTCAGATAAAAATTTGCCAAAAAGAAAATAGTGAAAAAGTTGTGTAAGCGCAATTGAAGCTTTCACCTTTTTCCTGATTATTTTTCAGGAATTTGTACTCCGACAAAAAAAAAACAGGGAAAAATGAAGAAAATACCAAAAATCACATATTTTCAAAATCCTGAAAAATTATGGGAATATTTCATGTCTCTTCTTCTCTCTTCTCCAAAATAATTTTTTGTTTTTTAGTTTCCTTCAGTTTTTCTTCCATTTTTTCACGGTTTTTTTTTTTGCCGAGATATTTTACTTTTTGTTGTCACTCAAAATTCACAGAATGATCTCAAAATAATGAACATATGGTAATTACCGATCTATCAGATGATACTTACGGCTGTAAAAACACGTTATCGTGTTAGGAATTCGTTCGATATTGTTTTCAACTTGGTCACTCCCAATTGGTATGTTGTTTATCCGATACGTGGAAATGAGGTAGTTGAGTATAGTCTTTGGAGCGTTGACAAGAGAGCTTAGGTAATACTCGAAGCCAAATCTCTCGATACTTTCGATTGGGATTTTCGGATTAGCGTTAATATTTTTGTTTGGATCAGAGTGAACGCAATTTACTTGAAGTCTCTGCTGATCTCTCAGATTAGTCATCAGTAAATTCATATCTTGTTTATCCTCACAAACGAATGCGCATAAATCACGATACGAAATGCTATTCTCAAAATATTTCGAATATTGTGCACTTTTCACATTAATCTTGAGCATCATTGGCTCGTGAATCGTCATTGAAAATTTATCCATATTGTCTCTCAGCCAAATTACACCCTTATAAGCATCTCCACTCTGTTGCCTCAATAACATCAGACGTTGTTTCTCCACGTCCTTTACAGACTGCAGTTCTGCTTCTTGAGCTAAAAATTAACAACATTATATTCTGTGTTCAAATTGTAAGGAACTGATGGACTGAAAATAAAGAATCTTTGTTAATTGGGTACCTCTCATTTCTTGCTTGATCCTATCCTCTTCGTGTCGGAATTTTTGCACCTGGTTAGCAACCTGGTTGATAAAGCTTCTGTGTTGCTCGATGAGAGGTGATATTTTGCGTTGTTTTTCTGCCAAGGATTCCTCTGGAATAGAAATAACGAATCAAAATATCAAATGTTTCAAGCGAACAGTCCAAAACTCAGTATGTATTATAGTTTCTTACCATTCCCAAATTCTTTAGTTATACGGTCCAGATCGTTTTCAAGCTTGCTTTTCTGCTGCTGAGCCGTAGCAATCTCGTGATCGCGAGTTTCTTCTGCTTTTATCTTACGAGCGAGCGATCTTTCTAACTCTTGAATTTTCTCTTCATGAGCCGTCAAGTCCTCTACTTTACTGTTCAAATCTCGAGCTTTCAACGAGGTTTGCGCAATCTGAAAGTTAGTCAAAAATTCAGTTACATAGCAGGAAAAAAAATCCTGTAATTAGGTAATTTCTGTATAAACTATGCACTAGATACGTACATGTTTGTTCATCGAACGTTCAGCCGCTGCAGATTCTGCCTTTATTTTGGTGATCACCTTCTCAATCGGTCTCATAGTTTCTAGCAGCTGGTTCATTTCCTTCATCGCTGCATCGCGCACTTTTTTTGCCTATATTATCGAAATTTGGAATTACCAATTGATTTTGTACTGATTTCTGATTACTGAAGATTCGTTGAAACTCGAGCTGAGTATAAATGTGCGAAATGTTGAATTAATACATGTGAATAATATCTTACGTTTAATAATTCCTCGCGACTCTCGTCGTACAAAAGCCAAGCCTTTTTCTGTTTCAGAGATAAGATTTTCTTCTTTATTGCTGTCTTTTCTTTTATACCGCCAACAATTTCTTTGAGTCTTTCATACTTTTGGGTTTGTTTTTCCAGTAAATTAGTCTTGTTTGTGATCTGTTCTTGTAAACTAACGTGTCTTTTCCGTAAATCTTTGAGTTTCAAGTGATATTCAAGAAGCACAGGATCCCCGACTGATTTCTCCGTATTTTCCAGCAGCTGTTGACGATTCATTTTAGAAAAATCTTGCACCTTATCTTGCGGCAAAAACTGGCACAAGTTATCCACTTGTATATTCAAACTCTTCGTCAAGTCCTCGACTTCTTTCAAAGACGCTCCTTTCCCATTTACCAGCCACGATGTGTGCCCATCGGTTGTGAACACTCTGGTAACCACATAGTTTTTCTTACCCGGATTATTCAACTCTATTTCTATCTTCGCTTTATGACGGCCAGACTTCACGTATTCCCCGACGTGCAACGCTCTGCCAATTACTTTCGGCTTGCCTCCCAGACCCAGAACTATAGCGCAAACAATGGTAGACTTGCCGGTACCATTTGGGCCAATAATTACATTCAAATTACGTCCTGGTTTTATTACAGCATTGTCGTAAGTCCTGAAACCCGAACATGAAAATTTTTTCTAATTTTCGATTTTTTACTTCTGAGTCAAAATGATAGTGTTTTGATTTTCTTATGCTGACTAAAAATATATACACGGCAAATGTGCCTATAGTTACACCAATCATTAGAAACTCTGGAGTTCAAATCAACCAAATAGATACTTTCTCGTAAAAAATTGGGGTAATGTTGTGTTCGGTGGGAACTAAAAGTTGGTTCCTTTCATTCTCGATGTCAAATTGTTGAATTAAGAGTATAGTTTGATATAGAAATGTGTTCCGGTCTCTCAGTATTCGGAATGGTGAAAAACTACCGAGAATTGTGAGTAAAAATGTTCGAAAAGTGGCTGAAAAGTAAGATAAAAGATTCCAAGTATGTAGGAGTGCATCTGGCACTTCCTGTGAATATTTCATTTTCTCTACAAATTACACTACATTGTATGCAAACGGTTTTATATATTTCACGGAATCAGTAGCGCGACATTCGATAAAATGTCAGTTGAGACAATCCTAACCTAAGATTTCCTTAACCTACGAAACGGAAAATGAAGAAATATTGAATATTTGGCGGCGGTAGGTGGAGCATAATGAATAATAATCCTGTTTGTATAAACGGTCATTTCTATTTGTTGTGATATCTTTTGGCGAGAGGTAGTTTGAAGATGATGAATATATGTATAACCTGGTCATTGACTTACACGAAATTGTCGAGAGTTATTTTCATTATAGTGCCCCGTTCAATATTTATGTTATCCATGTCCGATTGATTTAGAATTTGACAACGAGAGGCAAATTATCATCGCTCTCGTTGTGACGGGTGCGGTTCTTCAACCCACTTTTGGCGGTAGAAAACAGTCATAACAACCGTTCCTCACTTTCTTCAAAGATCTTCTTTGCTTTTTGGTTAATTCGAATGTGGTGAAGCAATCGGAAGTTCGAGTTCTGGTGAGCTGCTAACTTCATTCAGTTTTTCAAATATCAAAAAATCATCAATGGCGTTGACTGAAGAATTTATTCACGATTCAGTCAACGTCAATGGTAGTAAAAAATTCTAGAGAAGTTTTACCGATTCTACGTTCCTGGTTTTTACTCATTTTTCTGTAACATTAATATAGAGATGTTAAATAGAATAGGATACCAGACGTCACGTAATTTCGAGACAAATTGTACGTTTGACGTAAGTTGTATACAAACACGGTTCTCGAGCGTGAAATGCAATCGGACCAATTAGATTCTTGCATTCACATGACGTCAGACGCTACGCGCCCGATGATTGGCAGATGCGTCACTCTGGCGCTAATGGAAACCCAGCTTAACGGCAGCTTCAAGCAGACGGTCTCCAGACATCACGTGAGTAAAATCTTTCAAAATAGGAATAATGAAATGCTCCATCCACGTTTTCTGCACGTCGTGTCCGTTCAGTGTTCATTTTAAATAGGCCAGACGATGTCCAGTTTAGTTTAGGGAATATTTTCGCTACGTGGTACAAATTTTTCAGGAATTCATCGCTGCCAAGCAGATGTTAGCGAGATTTTTAGGTTACCCCCGTGACACAATTTACCGCCAAAGTGAGTTTCTTTGTAAGATATTATTGTGTTTATTATACTTGTCATTCCCAGTAAACCAAAACGAATTGAGTATGTGAAGAACGGAATCAAACAAAATTCGAAAGACTTGTACGTAAATTCTTTAGAATCAAAAAGAATTGCCACACAATTCTTTTCAAATCTAATTGATTCGTTTTAATTCGTTTCAGTTTACTGGGTTTTCAGTTTTCGGAGTGGCAAAAATTCTTTCTCTATCTTCGCGTTAATATCTCGCCAGTCTGAGTTCTTATCACCTCCAAATTCAAAAAATCGAATATCAACCCAAGAGGTCAATTTCACAAAAATATCCATATTATCTTGGGTTGACGTAACTAGTTTTCCAATTGAAAAAATTTTATTTTTCTCATACCTGTTCCCCAATGACGGCAATTTTTTCATGAAATAATATAGTTGCCATCGTTTTTAGTAACTGTCTTTCGATTACTAATGATAATAGTGATGGAAATTCATAAAAATATAGGAGGTATCATTACAGGTTTTTATTGTTGTAAAAAAAGAAGAAAAGTTGACAATTTTATTACAAAAATGGGGACGATGTGATCACATCCTACATTTCATATTTGCGAGTGCTTTTTCATAATTCATGTGTAATAATAACATTTTGGATGAAGAATATTAAACTGAACTCTATTATAAACGTTTTCTGTACAGTTAGAATCTGGATTTTCTATATAGTTCTAATCGATGGATGGTTTTTTCAACAATCGCAGTAACATTTAAATTTTGTGTCAACTTTTGTCATTCTTCAATTGACTCCCAACTGATATGTCAGCCTTGATCTGACATTTAATCTATAATATATCTTATATCACTTCATATATATCCGTCGTATTCAACATGGAAGTCGAACGAAATCATCTCACATTGTACAAATTAACTCACCGTCAAATGAGATGTAAACATACTGATTAAATACATTTGAAAGATTCTATAAATGGTATCATTCGATTCTGGAGTTGATTGAGCTACTGAGGGATAGCCGACGCCAAAATAGTCAATAAAATAACTTAAAATCCTTACAATAATGTGTATGAAATTATCGAACAAGCAATCAACGTTGCGACATCTCAATGTAATTTTGAAATGTTCAGCATCTGATTCAGGTGTATTGAGTGATTCATATTATATGCTTAAAATAAAAGTTTTATTCAAAAAGACATTATGATACATATTTGTATTCACATTATTCCTTCTTGATCTCTAATTCCTCGTGAAACGTCATCGGAACGGTACGTGGAAAATTTTGCGAAGATGAGGGACTTGGACATGCGATTGTTGACGGCGATACTGACTGTGCAGAACATCCGTCATAAGGCCCACTTTGATACGATTCTAACAGTCCCGAGGATATGGTATTTGACATTGGTGCATAAGATGAACGCCGCATGGATGTGCTGGGTGATTCAAGTTGTTCTTGTCTACATTGAATAATCTGTTTCATTTCAATATCTGTAACGATGTTGAATATTTTTGATTTCGCTATGTTCTGATAATAGGGAGAAAAGTTTTTCACTGTCGATGCTATACTGGCAAAGAACATATCTATTGCATTGGATTCTCCATCTCGTTGATGAATCGACTGAGCCATGGCATTTCTTTTATCCCCAAGTAAATAGTCAATCAAAACCGGCTCTGCGTCAAATTTATGGCCCCGGTTGACATTTCCTTGTTTTCCAATTTTTCTATTCGTTGCTTTTTTCCTGCCTAGTTCCTCAAGATGTGAACTGTTGAAGTCATTCTCATCGACAATATCAGCATCCAAGTCTATATCCTTAACATTATGTTCTCTACTATCGTGACTGTAGTCGTTATGATCAGCACCCTCGCTATATTCATTGTCTTCATCATCGTTATCTTCGGGGTCTCTATCCAGATTCGAGCTAGTCTCTCTTTCTTGTAAGTGCGGTATCAAGAAAGCCATTTCCTCTTCAAATTTCCATTTCTTAATCTTGCACGGCGCTCGTCCATTCTTGATACTTCTTTTTTTTCTCAATGATCTCCTGAACGAGTCTCGAAGATTGGTCCATGTTTTCTTACAAATAACAGCTGCAAAGAGCAAATGATATTTAGGTATATGTTTTAAAAACATTGGGTCTTCCTTATGAACTAAACTTCCCCTTTTTCCACGCTCCATGGACTACTGAATTTACCACTAAAGAATCCCTCTGTTTGAAGAACATCATACTTGTTAATAAACAGCACATGAAATCCTAAACATATTGTCAGAAAAATTGCAAGGGTGTTCTGTTTGCACGCGAGGGATCAGCCAGCACTTTTGTGCAAAGAAAAACAGGTACATATTGATATGGATTTGTAATTTAAATTATCTTTTCACTGACTGTATTGGGGTAATCGATTTCTCTTTCTATACCGTGGGTATCCCAATTCTGTGGTTAAAATGTCCTGTTCTGCTTGACTGAAGAATACCAAAATACCCATTCCAATACTGTTTTTTTTTTTTTTTTTTTTTTTTTTTTTTTACCGATTTTAGTTTCCTGCTGTTTGGCATTCTTCTTAAGCTACACCCGGCCAGTTGATGGAGATTTTTCCATCAACCCAAGGGTCTGTTATAGGATAATATTTGTATTCCATAAGTCGATACGAGTAAGAGCTTTTGCTGAAGAAGCACCACTGCTACAGAATGTTATGACGTTATAGCGCACATGGTGACTGTTTTCCTGATACCGAATCGAACTGCAACCATGAGATTTCGGTATTGAAAAACAAGCGATGCAATGAACTTGTTCCAAAAAGTTTTATTTTCGCAACAACTTCTATTCTCAGAACACCCTTTTTTTCAAAACATTCGCCAGTACTCTCCTCTCTAAGATCTCAAAGCAAAATATCGATATACTAAACTAGAAAATTCACCGTATTGGTGTTGTAACAATAGGGAGATGATATGATTATGCAGAAAATACAGAATTTATGAATAACAACTATTTCAAAAATAGTTTCTTGGTTGAAACGAGTCAGAAAGCATGAAAATGATATTGAAAATATTCAGGAAACTATTGAAAATTTCTGTTGTCTAGTTTGCTTCAAATTTTCTTCTTTTTTGCTTTGTTTTATTTCTTTCTAATTTATTCTACGTGATTCTAAAGTGGTTCATCTTACCAGGCTGTTGTATTCTGTTTCCAATCTCTTTCCAAGCAATTTCCTTGTACCGATTGTCGCTGTATTTAACGTGAGAGGAGACGTAAAGTGCTTCGCATGCTCGTACGTTTTCTATTAATTTCTCCTGATCTAATTCTTGCATACCACGTCCATCGTCGACTATTTGCCCTATGATATAAGCCATTGTATCAGCAACTGCAGATCGTACCTCTTCTTACATTTACTGATGCTATACTGAACGACCGCTACAGTCACGGAACGACACGACCCGGCCGAATACTCCTTCGGAAAGTCTCGGCCGTACCATTCCGCGCCGGTAACGGACGGCGCCGGTCGGTGCCGGATAATTGGTACAGTCCCATCAAAATCTATTCAAGTACAGTCCGATTATAGCCGCATAAGCCTGTTCAGCGTTCGTTATAGGATGTATTTTATGTTTTCATTTTATGCAATCTTCTAGCTGAAGTGAAACTGGTTGGGGGTCAAAATATCGAAAGAACAACATTCTGAACGGCAAGAAGTACAAATGTTAAAATAGCATTAAAATCGATCAAAATATAGAAAGGCTGTATTGAAGAATGGTAAAAACCAAAACTACGTATAGATTTTTGGCGATCGCTATTTTAGTATTCGTATTATTAAAATTCGAAATGTTGGTCATTCTACAGATATTGGTCTTTCGAAATTTTGGTCGATTTTGGCACTATTTCAGAAATTACCAACCAGACGTTACTCTCAATTCCTCCGCTTTTTGAAAGGTGACAACACTGACAAATAAAAGGCAACTATTGAGCAGCCGGAACCATGGGGAAGCCTCAATTCTTAGAAATACTTCGATTTAGAAACGTAAACTGTAGTCTGTACATTGTAAGTCATCATGTTATGATGGGGAAGCGAAAAGATTTCAGCAAAATTTGTAATGAAAATGACTCAATTCTTTTTCTGTTTGTTCACTACCTACCTCTATAAATATCAAATGGGTATTTATTCAAACTTAAATAATGCTCGTTTCATTCGCCATCGGAAGAGATGGAGCTATATACCAAGATCTCGGAAACACCAGCAAGAATTTACAACTTCGGTACCTAAAAAATTGGGAGATGGGAAGCTTAGACCATGATGCAAAAAAAGTTTGAGGTCCCATGGACCACAAATATGTGTCGTCAAGACGTAATTATTGACGCTCAAAACACGTAATTATTGACCTATTTGCTTAGTAATTAGCTTGCTGTATTTTTTATGAAAAAGAAAAAAAAAACACTCGTAAACTGATGAATAATGATCAGACTAAAAGTTTCAAGCATAAATGCCAGATTTTACATAATATCGCGCTTGACACGTGAGGCGCCAAAAGCTGAAAATTCATCATTTTGACCTCATGCAGTCCAATTTTTTGGTTGACCGCGAATGTGTTCTTTCAGAGTCTGCGAGAAAATTTCAATTTCGTGTGATATCGAAAAAGTTATGAGCTATCAAAAAACAGATGAACAATAAAAATTCTTTCGTGTTTTTCAAGCAATAAAGGATATTTATATGAATCGACTGTATTTCAGGCGCTCCTAACTTTTTTCATTTTAAATAAATGATCAATCAAAATACTGACTGAATTTCACCCAGAGTTATGACTCAAAATCTGTGTGGGTTGCACAAACTCTATAGTGTGAGAAAGATACATGCAAAATTTAGCGTACTGGCTATAGCTTGGGTTCAATCTTCCAGTAAATAGAGAAATGGCAGCACTGTAGTTTTGAGAACGAACAACAATTAGTCCGATCCAGCATTCTACTTTGGAACGTGGTGTCGTGAACACGTAAATATTTCACTCTACGAACTCGGACGAATAGCGAATATCAAACTTAAGTATTAAAGCAACGGATTATGAGCCAGAAATGGGATCGATCAATTGGTTCTATCGCGATTATTGATTCTATAACGGATACAATTCAATTAACAGAGTTTTACTAAACTAAAAGATCTACAATGAAAATTAGGTTTTTCTTGATCTTGCTCTCGATTCCCAAAAATATCAACTCAACATTGATGTAATAAGGTTAATAGACGGACGTGCAGTGTGCAGAAAATTCACCTGCGGTACACAGAGAGGAAGTAATTTGACAAGTTTTTTTTTTTTTTTTCAGTTTACGTCGAAATATTTTATTGACAATGGCGTGTGTATTCGAAATAACAAATGAAAACGATGATAACAATAGGTATATAGGATGTAGCTTTGACCTACACAGGTAATACAAATGTCGTTAGATAATTCTTATAGAGTGCGCGTATTACATTTCTAAACATACGTATAGGTACATACATACATACAATAATGCAAATGGTAAAATAAATATGTCTATATGTATAATGCGTATAGGTACTTAATATGTATATCAATTGACATTCGCCACTTGACTAGAAGTCGAGAAAAAAGAAACATAATCATGATCATATATGTATAATATCGTTATAAATCAATACATAATCTCAATATCTCTTTCTTATAATCCGCGAAAGCAATTGGCTCTGGCTAATTACCGAGCAAGAGCAAAGCGAGTACAAAACCTTCCAAGAATCTTTCAACGAATAAATATAAATTAATGATAATATACAAATGAACAAGTATAAATATATCTTAGGTACAGAATATAAGTATATACCACGATTGATATTACTCAACACCTCTTACACAACTAGTGAAATTTATAAATTAGGGGTAAAAGTGGACGATGTGGCACTGCTCCTTGGCAAGCTATCCGTGCTTGATTGAGTGCCCTGAGTTCGGCGCAGGGTGCGTTTGTGAGGGTGAAGATTTAACGGAGGTAAATTCGGGTTCTCGATTCTCGTTGGAGAACTCACACGTGGACGTAGAGTACCTCGTTGCAATGTTACGTTGCCTAATTCACAGATAAAGGTTAATTTCATCCATTTTAATGAAGTGCATATGTAATGAAATGTAATGAAAATGAATTTCGCGGTTCAAATTCTGGCAAATCACTTTCATTAAAACTTGAGGAGGGCAGACTCCGTGAGTTTAACAAATATCAGTTTTTCATTCTTCAAATAGCCAAAACGGGACCAGTGAAAAAACGTATCCTGTACAAGTTTTAGATTATCCCAACACTGCGAAACCTATCTCAGAACTTGTGAGATTCGATTTTTTTGTGCGGACTTCCCTTAGCCATTTTGGAAATGAAAACATAATATTTGTCAAGATTTTGATACGGTCTTACTTTGGTTAAAACCAAAAAAATCCCATAAGCGATATCTACATATATCAAAATTATATTTCTCTTGTATATTTATATTTATCAATTACTAACTGCAGCTCAATGATTTTATGCTGTTTCGTGGATTTGCGAAGTTGAAAATATTGTGTATTCCTAATAAGAAATCAATTCCAATCACCAAAGTGGCGTAAAAAACGAATACAAACCATGCCGGAAATGTGGGAACATAATCTACTGAATTGCCGATAATTGCCAGCTTATTTCGGCTACCAAACAGTATACATAGTAGTATATAATAATATTGTTGTGTTGTGTTCAATAAATGAAAAATACTTGCGCCTTGATTATGAGGAGGCGGTAAATATAAAGTTTGAATATTGTAAACTGACCTGAGAAATTCGGTTCCAAGACGTCATCCAATTGATAATATTCAGTCCTCGTAGAAAGAGGTTCCTCGTAATCAACGAAGGCAGTGTTATCAAATGCCGACCCATCTTTCGGAAGAGTTTGCACTGGCGACGATACGGGTGGCTCTGCGTACACCTAAACAATAATTAAAAACGATCGTTGATAGTGCAGTGTCGAAGAACCGAAAATTTCGTGTGTTTTTCATCAATTTGTAACACAGAGACATAGTCCCCAACGTGAGACAGGTACGTAAGACCACAATTTGACATTTTTTAGATTTCATCAATATACGATACGATACTATACGATACAATACGAAATCCCGATTTCATTGTCTTGTTATTTATTATACATTCTCTTCTTTAGTTACAAAGTCGTAAATTTGCAAATCACTTTTTAGCCAGATATCCAATCATTTTATTGAACTCGATTAAGGTAAATTGACAAAATTGTTTCCTTGTTTTTTTTTTTACCGAGCACAGATCAAGTGTGAATCATTATAAGATACGTTGCAAAACCCGGTCCTAAATCTGATACTATAGCCCTAAAAGCCTTATAGCCATAAAAAAGCCCAGATTCATTGTCTCATTTACAAAATTAGTGAGGAACCTAGATGAATCGACTTAATTTTTACAGTGTATCCGTACAAAGTTACTGCATAAAAAGAAACACTTAGGCTATATTTATGTATCAAGGGGCGACTACATACATATATTACGATAATAATTCATGTATACACAGTTTGAAGCAATGTGTGTGAAAATAGATGTGTAACGAAGGAGACAGCTGGTCAGTATTAAATTTGTAGCGAGAGCACCTGGATAGCTCTCAACAATCTAAATTAGAGTCTGAAAAAAATGGGGGCATACATGGGTGTACAGATGAAATTATCAACAACTCAACTCAACTATCGAAAATTACGCACATGATATCGATCAAGACGAGTCAACGAGTTTAAACGGTTTTTTACTATTCAACGTTTCGGTGACAGGTTTGGCGCTCTCATCGGACACTGTTATTTATTCACTGAATGTACATTTTTCCAAACCAAATATAATGATTTGACAACTCAAGAGAAGTAGGCAATATAATGAAAATGAATGTACAGACATATGAAGAAACAAAAAAATGAAGCATGATCTCGGAGATGGTCAGACTATTTCTGATGTTCAGAGGATCAAACCTGTCTCTAAAACGTTGGATAGTAAAAGAAGCGTTTTATTCATGGACTCATATTCTTGAATATTGTTTTTTTTTTTTTTTTTTTTCTACGCCATAACGTGCAATTGCCCCACTATAATATCTTGTATACAACGTGTCGTATTCGTTTTTCTTTCTTTCAATTGTTTATTAATAATTGATAATTGACATAAATTTTTCATTGATTTTGATTTTCGATTGATCCGATGCCAGGATACCTGTAGTCCCCCGCGACTGTCACTGAAAATAAATGCGAGGGTGTAAAAATCATTGGCAACATATCCGCCGCAAGCATTCAGTTGAAGTGAGGTCAGCTTCTATTACGAATATGAAGTACCAAATTATTAAATTGAACGAAAGAAAAATGAATTTTTCAACACACGCTTATGGGCCTCATGTTTCTCCTTTCTATACTCGGGTTGACATATTTCATGAATTAAAATTCGTCGAATTGAGTCATTGAGTCCAGATATCATGTATCACAGTTTCCCACAAACTATGATCATTTCCTAGAATCTCAACACTTGATCAGGTGTTATGAGGATCGAATCGACGTATGTGTCGGAATAACAAAAATTTCTGAGCACAATTCTTCAGTCCCCCCCCCCCCCCCCCCCCCTGAGTAAAGTTGGGTAAATTCGAGGAGTTGATCAATTGGGCCAGTCGAGTTCGACTATGTTTCGCGAGAGTGTATTTCCTGTATCTGAAAACTCGCAAAAACCTAATCGTTTAGATCATTTAAAATGTTACCCATGTTTTAAATCCCGGAAATTCGGGGAATACCCTCTCAAGAAATTACCACATCTGAACGGTTCAATTGGTTCGATTCTACCCCATTCTACACATAAATTTAAAATACTTGGAGTGAGTCTTGCGAATAGCCGAGGACATAATAATTAGGATATAAAAAATGATGCGATTTAGATTAAAGATTAGAGCTTACCTAACTTAAACTGAGGTGCGTTAAAGATGAGTATATATGTATGTACATGGAACTTGATAATAAATAAATCTTACGTGTTCGGATGGAGAGGCGGCAAGATTGCGTTTTGGAAATCGCGTGTTGTTTATGGTTTCGTAATGATGATCCTCTAAGTAATGCCGCGTTGTTCCTCGGGGTGTTAAGGTAGCCCACATTACTCTGCTGTCCTGCAGCGTGTCTGTGGTACAGGGGTAAAGTACCGCCTCGTTTGGAATCCTCCCCATCTTGGCCTGAACAGTCGAAGTTGCCACAGGTATTGACGAGACACCGGTCTTACCGCCGCTAGTTCTGCATGTGCATATCATTCATCGTGACTTTACTTATAGTTAAAAAAAGTTTCATTTTCATACACGTGAAGGTATGAGCATGTGCGCGTGTTCAGTATGTGCTGAATTTTTTTATCACTGCAGTGAGTGTATTACACACATATGATATTGTGTTATAGTTTTTCACAGGTCTGTGCAGTCTTTGGAAAAACGCTGGTGAAAAGCATGGAACAAAAATATGAAAAATGAATGAAACAAAATATTGGATATGTTGTTTGACTCAGATAACGGTCTGCTTATCAATATACCCTGGTGGAAATTTCTACTTCCATAATATGAAATCCTATCACTGGCAGCTAGCCATGAAACCTGTCAATACATATCAAGGAATATTCTCTGGAATGAGGAGAGTCAGGAGTTTTTCATACGCAATTCTCATATCATATACCTTCCTACAGAAATTTCTACAGAGATCTATCCGGTGCTTCTTCGTGGAAATGATTCTACAAAATTTCCAGTGCAATGATCAGAGAAGAGAATTGCGGAAAATTGTTTTTGTGAGCAGAAAATTTAACGAAGCTAAGGATTTCGAACTTCTAGTTCAAATAGATCAAAACAAAATAAAATGGCACATTTCATTACAGCCATTCATACAAAATTGTAGATTTTCGTAGTGTTTCATAAGACAATTGTCGTTCTGATGGATAAAACTATACAGAAGAATTGCCGATTTCTCAAAGTTTAGTACACAAATCTGTGAAATTCCTTTTTCTACGGTAGTTTTACCGAGAAAAGAAAATTCGATGGAATATTTATTTCCGTTCTGCAACTAATTTTCAAGCCTTACCTGATCGTTATACGATATGTATAAACGCATTATGTGTACCGCGATTCGTGCACTTTTATAATATTTGATCCTAAAATCCATACACGAGTAATTCGATCCCATATGCGACTGACAATTGGATATGGATCCGACATAAGTGATATAAGCCAGAGCAAAGTATGTCCTTGTCCTTTTACGACGTCGTTTGAAATACGGCCAAAACATTGACAATGTATTTTGTCCCCCTATGCCTTACACTTATTCCCCTAATCGGCCAATGCGCAGCTACTCGCAAGTCTATAATCCTTCTAAGCTGCATCGGTAACTATATACATATAAGCAAATGCTGATTCAAATCCCAATCTGATACACCCATTCAAATATTCTCGACCCCTTCAGGATTTCGAGTCTAATACTCACCGTTACTTTGAATAACTAATCAGCTACCGTAGTCGAGGGATAGAGATGATTTTTATATCCCATATTTCGTACTCGATCTCACCCACTATTTGAGTTGCGAACATGCGTAGGCGAATGTTAGCAAGCATAATCGTCAATCCCTAAGCACATTTTCACTTACGCATATCTATTTATCGTGTCTTTGTGTAATTGAATGGCACACAGTTATTGACGAAGAATATTATTAACGATCGTACAAATTTTCTTCACTAGAAAAAATGGACTCAAAATATGATATGATACGATTGATAATCGGTATAGTTTTTCACTCCTGATTTGAATGACTTTCCATGACTCTTAAAGAAAAGTTTACCCACTTTTGTTTTCCTGCACCTGCTATCACATGTCCAGTAGAAAAAGTAGCATTATTTATAGTTTTGTTAATACACCATGACGTGCAATCATGTGCTTTGGTAAAAAAATACTTAATAGCTCTGCGAAGTTATACTTACGACTTGCATTTGAGGAGTAGAACAGCGAGGATAATACCAACGAAAATGACTCCGACGCATGACGACATAAGAACGAGGAGCCAAGTATCGTCGAAGACTGTGCCTGAAAAATGTTCAACTTTTCATCGACGAAGGAACAATAATTACCACGCAATGGGCTTTTATAAATCTACAACAAAATTCAACTCCAAAATTCGATTTACTCAAAGAATTTCAGTTTTCCGGAGGATTTTTCATAAGCGTGCGATGACGGTTGGATAAAATAATTATCGTGAATATCGATTTCGCAAATTTCTTGACCGAATCAAATGCTTTTTTTGTGTAATAAAGAATCTCGGCTTCTTTTCGTTAGTACAGCAGTGTGTTAATTCAAAATTCAATAGTCTTGGAATTGCTTGCATTGTTTATTGCTTTATGTAAATAAACACATAGCTGAAGGTGTAGTATCCGTTTTAGATATTTCTGAATGCGTATATGCACCTTGTTGCGGGAGTTCAATGTACTGAACACCTTCCGACCTCCAATCGCAAAAATGTTTGCAAGGGCTGTCGTTCAAATGCGTTGCGAACGATTGAACTTCCGAATTTAAATAAAATGGTGAGATGTCAGAATTACGTTGAAGAAATGCTGGTATCGGCGGCGGAGGTAGACGCAATATCATGTCCGGCGGTGGACCCAGCTTACACACCGTACAGCTCGTGTTGTTCATTACTATAATCTGTAAATAGATCGAGAATAACCTATAGTTGAACCGTGTCAAAAAAAAAACTAAAAAACATTTTTCGTGTACTGCAGTTCTGCTTTCTATATATTATTCAATACATTTAGCATTTGACAATCGGATATACTATATTTCATAAACGTCATACTATATATTAATTACGGAAATAAATATTCATATCGTAGGGCATTATCGACATTATTTACCCATCAATAAGAACATTGATAGATTTTTGTAAAACCATCAATTGTAATCTAAGTGAACGGGATTCATGATGCACCGCCAGGGTTAATTGGTTTGATCACGATATTATTCCTCGTGAATTATAATTATGGTTTTATTGATTTTTATTCGAAATAAATTTAGTTCGGAAATCTCTTGTGGGATAAAACAGACGCGATTTCGTTACGAGGAAAGATTCAATAATTACAGAATTCACCATTTGGACCTTAGTAAAAAAAAAAAAAAAATATCAAATAATAATTTCATCCGAGAATGAATTCCGTTCAAACAAGAATATAAAATTTGGAGAGACAATTTTATTTATTCGATAATACATCAGAGGAAAATTAATATGTAATTTCCTTCGGAACGCAAAGGCAAAAACAACAGATCTGTGCGATTTACAACGAACGATTTTCGTAGCTCGTACACATAAGGGGTGGCCATGAAGGGAAGAAAACATTCAATTCTTACTGGTATGGACATAACGGAACTTTGTACGGATTGTTTGGCCAGCAAATTGCACGCGACAAATAAATAGCGATTGACTATTTTATAGAAAAGAACGATAAAAAAAAGAGGGTGAATTGTTGTTAAAATAACGCTTACCCTCGAGATCGAAATGACAAGTTGTTAACACAGTGACAGCATAGGTCGCACTCGAGTTTCCCGGAAGTTCGGCGCACGCGTGGCGTTATCGACCGAGACGCCAAGGACCAATACACCAAAAGGCAGAGTGTATTGGTACAGCGATGTGCATCAAATGTTCGCCTTACGGCACATGATTGTATTATTGTTTTCTTCTTCACGCAGGAGCAACGCCTGAATCATTATCCTTCTTACGCAGCTTTGAAATATGATTGATAATAAGCAGCATGCGTCGAAAGCGAATTTATTAGTCATTTATTATTATACAGGGTGGTCTTTTTTAATCGCCCCAGGCGAATATCTCGGAAACTGAAAAAGATACGAAAAAAAGTTTGATACAAAACTTGAAGGGTTTTGAGGGGGAAAGATGATGACGGTATGTGTTGACTTGTGGATTCTGCCACTTCTGAGATTTCGCTAGTAACCTCGGATTTTAGATAGGGAACACATATTTCCGATATGAGCAGTTGATAGCCAGAACAAATACTGATTCGAATACGTGGAGAAGAAAAAATTAAAATTTTTTTTTTTGAATTTTTATTTATTTTTTTGATTTTTTTTTCGAATTTTTCTCTCTGATTTTGTCATTTTCTGTCAATCAAGCCAATAGCAGACCTGGAGACAAATTCCAAAACGTGAGAACAATAGTACGGTGTACAACAAGGGGGAGGATAATTTCTAACTCGGGTAAGATGATGGTGATGGCAGCTTCGGCGCCCTCGACTCCGACTCGTGCACCCTCACCCGACCCTCGCTATAAAAAATAACAAAATTTGAGAAAAAAAAATTCAAAAAAAAGTTTAGAAAAAAAAAAAAATTCAAAAAAAAAATTCAAATTTTTTTCTCTCCACGTATTTGAATCAGTCTTTGTTCCGGCTATCAACTGCTCATATCGAAAATATGTGTTCCCTATCTAAAATCCGAAGTTACTAGCGAAATCTCGGAAGTGGCAGAATCCACAAGTCAACACATACCGTCATCATCTTTCCCCCTCGAAACCCTTCAAGTTTTGTATCAAACTTTTTTTCGTATCTTTTTCAGTTTCCGAGATATTCGCCTGGGGCGATTAAAAAAGACCACCCTGTATACAGTCTACTCCTTTCTTCCTTTTAACTTCTCGTTTTGAGGAAAGAGAAGTCATTATAATCACTCGAAAAATGAAAAGTAGAGTTTTTACAAGATATCCACGTTTTGAGGCCTCGAGAATTATTTCCGATGGTTTCTATGTGGACGTTTGGGTGTGTGTGTGATCAATTTTTGAGCAAAGATAACCCGGGAACGAATCAATTAATTTTTATGATTTTTATCTAAATCGATGCTGTTTTCCGTAACCCAGAGGCGAATTGGATTTGGGAATTCCTTCCCAGTAAACCAGAACGAATTGAGTATCTGAAACACGGAATTAAACATAATTCGCAAAACTTGTAAGTCAATTCTTGCGAATAAAAAATAATTGCCACACAATTCTTTTCAATTCGTGTTCATTCTGTTTTTGACACACTCAAGTCGAGTTAATTAATTCGTTTTGGTTTACTGGGTTGGTCTAGTAATTTTCGAATTATCTAAAACACAAAATTTGAAGAATACAATTTTCATTTCACGATTATATTTCGCGAGAAAAGATCAACAGATTTTCACGAGCTTGGTGCTAAACGATTGGATTTTCTCCAACTTAAATCGGAATGAGTGTTCCAATCAAGCGATTCAGTAGTTTGTGATATGAGCGGAGTATTTATTTATGGAGTTTTTACTCAAAGTATACTGCTTTATAGGTTTGCAGGTACAACGTGGTCAACCAAATTATCAGCTTGCTTTACAACGAGTGCAAAACGCCAATGCATATTCCGAAATTACAGCATTGCTGAAAATGCATTGATTCAAAACGCAACTTTGGTTTTTCTAGCTAAAGAATCATCGCTACTGGAAATAACAAAATCTGATCGGAGTGGTATTTTTCGAACTTGACAAGGACTCTCTGAGATTCTGTTAAATCAAAAATGTACCTAATCAATAATCATGTGCAACATACAGAAGCTGTATTTGTCCTCATTGTGGATGCATAGTTCAGCATACGCCGCGCCGTGGGTCGAGGTAGTATAGATTTAGTCAGAGCCTCATAAAATCTACGCGAGACCCACATTGAGGATGTATATGTTTCTCAAAAATCTAAACAGTTCATATCTCATACAGATTTCGATAAACTTTCATTCTTATAGGATAATGGAGGTTTGATTGGGAAATGAATCCAAATATTATATATACCTATGCAAGTAGTGATGTCAAACTGGTTGCGGAAAAGAAGAACATGATCACTATTCTATACATAATATGTATGCAATATACGTCTGTTTTGGATTCATTTGCTCATTATTACTTTCATAATGATGAATGTTATATTCGATTTCAAGGTCCGAATGATATTGGAGCACCGTATCCATCAATAAATAACCTGCAAAATACTGTAAAACAACATTGTAATGCGTCATTATAGAATCTATTAATTAAATTCCGAATTAGCTGTTAACATTAGGATCACCGGATCTGCAAATTTGAAAACGTTGACTGAAGATATTGAACTGAGCTTCGGGACTAACCGACGTACGAATTTACCGACCGAAATAACGTTGCAGTATATCTATAGCGTGTGACTATATAGATGATATAGATATACTGCAATCTAATATCGGTCGGTGAATTTGCACTCTATTTACTCTTGAAGCCCATTTTATCGGCTGATACTTCTTCCTAAGGGTTGCAGCCGTCTTTCAATAGGTGCGGTTTATTTGCTATCTTTCCGAAACGAAAGCTTCGAAAACGACATGTGATTGATAGTTTTTGAAATATTGACCAATCAAATGTGATAATCATCGTTTTCACTTTCGGAAGGTGCCGAAAAGAAGGAACTCGTCTTCTGCAATCAAGGGTCAACGCAGGGTCAACGCTTCATGCGTTGACTGAAGATGTCTGAAGACGGCTCACCTAATGGAACTTTGTGTGCCACTCATATTACCGACAGATTGACTGTATAAAACAGGGGTGGAATATGCCAATTTGATCAGATAAACACAGCATTTTAATGGATTTCAGAATCCTTGATCGAAAAATAGCAAAATTATGTTTTAGAAGGACTTTTTTTCAATCGCGATTTTGGCAAAAGGATATTTCGAAAACTTTTCGGTGGTGTAAAGATGACTGTGACCATATGAAATAGGGGTGGAACATGCCACTTTGATCAGTTAAACACATCGTTCCAATGAATTCCACAATCCTTGATCGAGAAATAGCAAAATTGTGTTTTGGAAGGACTTTTTTTCGACTGCGATTTTGGCAAAAGGATATTTCGGAAACTACCCCGTGGTGTAAAAATGACTGTAACGATATGAAACAGGGGTGGAACATGCCACTTTGATCAGATAAACACATCATTTTAATGGATGTCAGAATCCTTGATCGAGAAATAGCAAAATTATGTTTTGGAAGGACTTTTTTCGACCGCGATTTTGGCACAAGGATATTTCGGAAACTACCCCGTGGTGTAAAAATGACTGTAACTATATGGAATAGGGGTGGAACATGCCACTTTGATCAGATACACACATCATTTTAATGGATTTCAGAATTCTTGATAGAGAAATAGCAAAATTATTTTTTGGAAGGACTTTTTTTGACCGCGATTTTGGCAAACGGATATTTCGGACACTTCCCCGTGGTGTAAAAATGACTGTAACCATATGAAATAGGGGTGGAACATGCCACTTTGATCAGATAAACAAATCATTCCAATGAATTTCACAATCCTTGATCGAGAAATAGCAAAATTATGTTTTGGAAGGACTTTCTCCTCACCGCGCTTTGGCAAAAGGATATTTCGGGAACTTTCACGTGGCTTAAAGATGACTTCCACCATACATAGATGGGCATATCTACAGAATTTTCACACTTGCAATTTCGCGCCTTCATTCAGTGTTATCTTCGGATGTATCAATATCTTCACTTTCATATGGACGTTTTTATCGACGTGTGATAAAAGAATAGTTTCCCATGGGTATTGTGAAATTTGTAAGCTTTCTGAAAGCCAGGAAGTCATGAGAAAATAAAATGCTGAACATGGCCTTGTGGCTCAGTTAATTTTTAAATATTCTAGGATAGTTGTAGCAGCGCCGTCAAATATTTGGATGTGGCAATAATTGGAAAAACCAGCAGGTATATATGTGAAATAAACTTACAAATCTCATATGTGTGCTATTATCTTGTAAATAGTTACACGACCATGAAATTATCTGACCAACTTGCATCAATTTTTCAATTTCGCACTATTTTGTTCCACGAAATTCACGCCGTCTTATTTTTTCTTATTTCAGATTCTTGGAAATCGTTCATCTTATGACGAGGAACCAATCCCCACGACCCAGATTAATGTGCCCCTCTTTTTCAGTGAGTCAAAGTCGTTTGACAATTTCGTCCTAGAACGTGATCGATATGAAAATTCCAGTTTTTCATGGTGCACATTCAAAATCAACGTGGTATATTTAGTCTCGCAGCCGAGAACGAAGCTATATGGGGTAACTTTCATGAAAAAAAATAAGGCATCATTTTTACGTTAAATGATATTGATGTTTAAAGCTAATTTATGCGTATTCTGTATCATAAAAAAAAAAAACGACCTATGAAAAAATGATTTTATAAAATGAAAAAAACATGGTTTGAAGCTGTTCTGAAATGTTTTTAGCAATTTTCGAGACTCGAAAACCTCTGTGAGTCTAGTATGTTTGCATTCCTCACTTAGTTTGCGTGAAGACGTTTGAAGCAAAAACGTTCCACACGTTTTAACTCGGCCCATACTTAATTTTTTTTTTCATTTTTTTTATTTCTTTCCCATTGTTTGCTTTCTTTTTCAAATTATTCGCTTTCCATAATATGATTCAAAATCTGTTTTCGAATTTCAGCTCCTGACATCCACGCCGTCGAGTGAAAATCGATCGCGCATACAGTTTTTGTTAGGTCTTGAGAGTGTGATTGTGTGTACTAAATTTGAAGAATGTGTTGTAAAAAAAAAAAAAAAAAATTTCCAATTGCAAATGTGAAAATTCTGTAGATATGCCCATATAATGAATTTATACCATTGATATACTGTAATGCTCATTGTGGGTAACGTAGGGCACTGTTGTCATCCCCGTGTTCACTCGTTCCCACTTTTTCGGCTCACGAAATTGCCCAGGGTGAGCCGTTTTTATGCATTTTCAGTCAACGCATACGGGTATCCTTCTTGAAATACCTTCGGTTGACGGTCAGAAGAATTCCTATGTCTATCACCTTTTCAACGAGATACTATAGAGGGTAAAGAGAAGGAGTACGGACTCTGATTTTGCGCGCGCTGTTCCAAATTCTACGAAGCTAGTATCTACCAATTCTTCCGTGAGATAGCGCGCAATACGCTATGTCCCGGGTTCAATCCCTTCCGAAACACATTGTTTCTCTATTCAAATACCTAGTGCATTCGTATGCAGCTGCGAAATTCGAATTACGTATAAACCACGCTATATGCTGATTGCTGACTTGGTGGTTTAATAAACAAACGACGAGAGAGTTGAAATTTAAACCATCTTCTTTATAACGAAAATACAGCCAAGTACCCACAGCTAACCGATGTTTAGCCTCTATGTTCTCGCAAAAACGCCGTAAACCTAATAATATGCAATTTATTACATTATCTTATAAGCCTGTAGCCGCGCGCAAACTTCAAGCCGATCGAACAAAAAAATTAATATCGGGTGTCGACAGATCGCGCGGCATGTGAAATTCTGCGCTATGGCATTTCGATATTCGCATATATACAGTGAATTTGATTCTGTAAATCGGTAATAGGACAATTATTTCAAATCACTATCACAATTCTGATTTCATTTCTCGTTCAAAGGATTTATTTTATTCGGGTGGGTAGGTAGGTATAGGTAATTATGAGTTGTAATCAATTTTTGGTATTGTTGCACGTGCGTGTGTAGTGCATACATTATCGTGTGACTGTACATACGTACACACACACGTACACACAATAGATTCGTTCGTTTTACACGAATTGGGCTGCACCGGATTACCTTGACCCAATCACGTTGAAGCTTAGACAAGTATCTACCAATCGAAAAGTTCCAGTGCAGTTCGGTGCAGTCCAATTTGTGTTAAACGAACACACCTAATATTCACACATACAGAATTTCGGATATCAACGTTTGACCCTCTACTGTAAACATATATTACAATCTTTTAATTCAATTTGACCAACCTCCATTATTCGATAAATCGAATGGCCCGCGTTATAATGCACGTGAGTGCAAAAATGAAGATTCTGCAGAAAAAATCAATTAAAATTTAATCGAATGAAAGATGAGAAGTATTTCATATTCACAATTAAATTTTTTAATCCGTCAGGATAAGTACGGCCCATGTGTGTAATAGTTTTTCTAACAAGCTTGATATTCGGATACCGATAAGGGATGTTATCCCAATAATGCTATCTCGGGGTTTGGGTTTTTTTTCGTTTTCCTTTGGGATGTCGCAACGCGCGGCTCGGCTCGGCTTGCATATCTATACACGATTGATAGAGGTCATTTATTAATTTGAGACATTTGGTAATAAGATATAATGTCATGTATACGAACTGTTCTGTCTGCTTTTTCCACGTCTCTTCATCTTTATTCATTCTCGTTTTGTCTTCACCAGAAAGAACTGTCTAGACATATACGGAATTCAAATTTACTTATCGCTGTTTTTGCCTACTCGATGTACACATAATCATAAGAGGATAATTAGTAATCAGACGCCGACTCAAATATTTATATTATATAGGACAAAACTAATCGTAATAAACATATTCACGTGTACTTTATATGTATGATTGTAACTGCGTTCAACATAAAATACATCGATGTGGATTCCGGACGAAAATTCGAAATCATATATTTTCTTCCCAACCCTCAGTTATAGCCATTATTGCTGTTTCTCGCGTTCATGGTCATCATTTTGACTTGACCGTGGTATTATAGAAGGTTGTTATAAAAATATACCCATGATTTACCTAAAATCAGCACATACACGCACATAATCTTCGTATTTCATACAAATAAGCACGTGGACTTTCAGGGTCAGCGACCAAGACCCGTTCTATATCAAGGTAACTTTGTTAGACGAGTATTCAATTTAATTATACCTAAACCTGAACTATACAAAGATATGATTAACAGAAATGAAATGACCTTATAGCACGCTCGTTATACCAGTTATGAAAATGACAATTTTTAATATTAACTCCTAATTAATTATAACTGGATTGATATTCTCATATTTGTCTGCGCAATATGTCAAGTCTTATCAATTCGGTTGGAGGACAGCTAAAAAGATATTGCTGAAAATTTGTATACATATTATATTTTAATTAATC
This sequence comes from Ametastegia equiseti, assembly GCA_963989295.1. Taxonomy (NCBI): domain Eukaryota; kingdom Metazoa; phylum Arthropoda; class Insecta; order Hymenoptera; family Tenthredinidae; genus Ametastegia; species Ametastegia equiseti. The sequence continues at coordinate 16,908,894 of OZ022389.1, read as the reverse complement.
ATTTCGTTACACCACCCGTCCCATCCAAGAATGTCTGATACTCGAAATCTACTATGCCGATTTGTTGTCATTGAATTTTCTCCACGTAGTTAATCGCCCGTTGAAACGCAACTTATTATACACCCTTTTCAGACTGCCGATTGACAGTTTACTTCGATCTTTAGCCAACTTACGTCGTGATAGTATCACTTTTTAATAAATAAAAAATCAGCTTGGTCACTTGTTCACAAAGATGATCAACAGCATCATCAAGTCCTTACGTCAGGGTATCGAAATGTAAAAACTATTTTTACCTGTATGAATTATCGCTATAGTAAAAAAATCAACTCGACGAGCTCAATCAGGCCGAAGTAAATTTATCCAACCGGTTTTTAACTGAATATCATCTAATTGCCCAATCGCTTTTCGAACATTTTTTCGATTTTTTGTTACAGGACTCATCGCTCCTGCCAATTATGATTCACTAACGGGTGCAGATCGAGTGGTAAGATAATCAGCTAATATTGATTGACTTACATTTGTTTTATTTATTTTCTCATTTACTAAATTGCATATTTGTTTTCTGAACTTAAAATCAGCACTAGTGTATTTTAGCAATACGTAATTCGTTGATATTCGGTTGCACAAGATCAATCTCAATCATTACATGGTTATTTTATCAGAATCACATAATTTTACTAAATAAGTGCCAACTTAAACTGATGTATAAATTGAAAGAGATAATGCGTACAAGAGGAAGGCAATTAGCCTCCGTGGACGATAATGAGTGAAAAATAAAATAAATCAAATCAAAATGAAATAGGATTCTTATCTTTTTTATCCCCCTCTGTTTCTTCCCTAAGATAATCGATTGACCTTCCCGAAAATCAGGAAAAATACAAAATTGGCAAAGTTACGTAATAGCTGGGTTAATGAATTCCTAATGGTCACGCAGGATCGCGTTGTTACGAAATTGACCGGCTGATGAGGTCTGCCGGATGTGCTGTCATGTCTCAGTAAAAACAACGAACGCAACATTCGAGTAATTTTACATGTTACATACTTGAATATACGAATACCTGTTATATGGGCATCCGTATACGCGACATTAACCATCTCATCGTATTTAATCATCGAACAAATGATTTCTCCAATTACCTATAAAACATAGACTTTAGACTGAATCATGCGAGGAACGTGACTATAACTTTTCGCTTCACTTCATCAACACAATCGAATGAAATAAATGAAGAAATACATCGATAACTGGAAGCAATATGGATAAATGGAAAGATTAATGATTATAATAGAGACTAATCAAAAATCAACGGAATTGTTTCGTGCCAACATTTCTCATAAATTGTTCCCGAGTCTTTTGTGGTTTTGCGAAACCTTCTGATGTCTGTTAAACATGCGTATTGATATTTTATAATAACGCGTTTAGAATGATTCTAAACATATGCTGATGAAACTGACTGTTACAGAGTATGTAATACGTATGTGCAAGCCTTTGCTTGTGAAACTCTGATGATAATGCGACACAACGCACGGCATACAGACACGTGCTAGCTGGGCAACAGCCGATCAGGCCATGTTATAGCCACTCCGGGCTATCGTTAACGGAGTAAATGATGTTTATAAAACCGGCCAAATAAACCAAGTGACCCAAAACTGACCAGATCCGTTTTAGACGAGTACAATCGAACGACGAAAAATCAGGCGATCCCATGCGACGCGTTTCTTACGCAACGTATTCTGTTATCGTATGGTTAAAGATAACGCAGTCTGTGATATCAGCTCACTTTAAGGCTCGGTTTATAAGGATCGCGGAGTGATCGGATTCTACTTATATACATTTGTATATCTCTATACGGTTTAAACTTAAGAGCAAATAGCTGAGGTTATTACAGGGTGAAAATGGCATCAGCTTTGCACGGACGTCAAAACATTTTATATAATTATATGGATGATGGGTGAGCCCTGATACATGGGATTACAGCTCTGAGAAAATATTTACATCAACTTTCCATGTCGAAGGGGGATTAGAATTGACAATTCCCTTACGAAGAATCGATGAAAAATTCCAACAGACTCCTGTTCATTAATATTCTACATTCAATTGTATTTATTTCTGATAAAGGTCGATAAATTTTCCAGTAATTTATTACTGACGATTGTATACTTGTAGACCCTTCGAGCATTATTCCGTGATCCCTTGTTCCAGACAAAAATTTGAAAAGGAATAAAAAATCCTAATCGGATCGTACAGCAGAAAAGAAAAAAAAAAAAAAAAAAATGCGCCAGCCTTCAAAGAACAGTTCACGAAAGGTACCTACGGGTCAAGTTTATGGAGAATTCTGACTGTTGTGGCAATTTCGTAATTGACTATATTGCTATTATAAAATCATGTTTATTTAAACTTCATGTATGAGATTGTTGTGGTTTATTTTATCTAGACAGAGGCCAAATCAACAGATAGACAATACTAGATAAAATGGGTCCATCAATCTTCTTATTTACACAAACATATATGTATAGATACTTTTTCCGCCGACCATAAAACTGAATGATTTTTCGGAAGGTTCGACTCGGACATTATCTTTTTCCGATCGGACTATACGTATAGTATATTTGTAATATTACGATTTCCTCCCTATTTTATGGAGTATATCTGAAATTCAGTGAAGATTTTTTCACTTCCGGTCCGATTTTACTACCCTCAGCGCACCGGCGCCATTCATTGAAGATGATATCGTGGGTACATAACTACCGAAGTTAATGCATCGCGTAGATCCGAAACATACAAATTTTGACTTATCATCATTTCAACGAATGATTCTGGATTTTACGATATTGTCTCAGGATGGAATCTGGGGAATTCCTAATCGTAAATAATAATGACCTTCTGAGTGGTTATAGATTTGCAGATTAGGTAACGTCACGGACTCTCCTTCAACAAATCCTACAAGCGATTGACTGCATAAGAGAAAATATTTTTGTTATCGTCAGATGCAAGTTTTCTCGTCTGGCAGTGATAACGCAAGACATCCCGACCACAAGCGGAACCGGGTATATTCTGTAACATACATTGCATGAATCGAAAAGAAACAAAAAAAATGTCGTTGTTATCGTCTTCCGATTTTGCAAATTGTATAGTCAAGCGTTGACGAAACGGAAATGTCTTTTTGAAAAAGCCCCATGTACAAAAACAAGGGAAAATTGTTTACCATCAATTCTGCTGAGCTGCTTGTAATGTAGCAATGACGACGCACGTCCAATATATGACAGGTTCAATTATTCTTTCGTTGAAGAGGAACAGATAGAGAAAAAATACAAAAAATAGATGTACTGAACTTAGTGCGTTATCTGTTTTAACGCGTCATTTGTTACAAATATCGTTATATACATACGAACGACCAATTAGGGTAAATGAGTTTAGAAATTGAGGAGGAAAAATACAAACAGCTGTAGAGCCTTCGAGCTGTTCTTCTTCACAGAAGAAGAGAGAAAGAAAGAAGAAAAAAATTGATAAGAACCTATAAAAAATTGGTAATTCTGCCGAATCTGAAAAACTACGATTGGCAAACATCGCGCTAAAAGAAGTGACACTCGACATCAGGCTGATCGATAATCGTCTCATGTACTTTCCGTTCTTTGGTTTCGAATGACAACTCTCTTTTGTATTAGATAATTATTATTGCAATTGAACATCGTTCAATGCGTTTCGGTCAAGAATTTGTGTGTATAGTGAATCTGCAAAAGATTATAATAGTCCTGAGAAGATCAGCTGGAAGAGAATTGATCTTCGTATAGTATATTGACGTCACTATTACGATACGACGTGATATGCATTTCCAATAGGCCTCCGGATACTAAAGTATATTTGTATATGGATAAAAATGTGAATGAAACTCCCCGGGTAGCATGATCGCCTTTGAAGTATACGTAGGTCGCCGAGGTGTTCTTCGTCTTCGGGTCATCCTGACCGAGGAGGTTATCACCCGTCTCAGAAAAAGGGGAGATTTTTGTTGGAAGACGCAGAGATTTGTACGACGGCGCACGCCTCTGGTTACGCAGTCGATTCAGAGTAGTTGGTCAGAGGCCAAGTGAGGGTAAAAGTGAAAAGAAAGATTCAAGCCCGCGTGAAAAGTATTAACTCTCTAATAACTAAAGAAACAACCAGAAGAAAAAAAAAAAAAAACGAATCAAAAATATTTTCTCTCTATCAAAGAAACCGGCCAAACCGCAAAATACAATTAAAAATTATCCCAATTCAGCGTCACCGCATCAATGAAATCAAGTGCAGTCAACATGAAAGAAACGTTTAAAATAAATCCTATAGGGTCGGAAGTGAGCAGCTGTAAAAAGGAAAAAAGTAGTACCCTTTCAAAAGTATGGTTGATTTGGTTTTTCGCTGTTACTGCGACTACGAGTCTTGTCATGGTCATTATTTTCTGGCACACGAGTGTCTTTCAAGACGCTGTATTTGCGAAGTTGGCGTTGAGAAATGGCACACAGACATTTTCCTGGTGGGAACAACCCCCAGTAAACCCGCTACTGAAGGTCAGAATATTCAATTACACGAACGTAAAGGATTACGAATCTGGAAAGGCACTGAAGCTGCATACCGAGGAGATTGGGCCTTACATTTACAAAGGAACAATAGTGAGAAAAAACGTTCGTATAAACGAGAACGGTACTGTGAGTTATCAGGAAAAAACAATCCACGAATACGTCGGTGGCCGCTCAGAAGATGAGCTGATCTACGTCCCTAATGTGCCTTTGATAATGGTTGTCAAAATGATAACCGAACTTAACTACTTGATGCATCCGATGGCGAAAGCCCTGCCTTGGCTGGGAGCAGAACCGTTCAAACAGATCACCGTCAGAGAATATCTTTGGGGATATAACGACACTCTAATTAACATGGGACGGGATATAACGTCCTTGACAGCACTCGCCGTGACCGGCATGCCTCCAGTGCCGAAAGAGTTTGGGATGTTGATGGCAGTAAGTTAATTTTATTGAAAATTTCTCAGACGTCTCTTCATTGCATGTGGGTTTGAATGAACAGATTGCAGTGTTCTGATGAAAAATCATTAAAAATTTCGATCTTCGAAAGACACCGGATCACCCCGTTTACTTGAATTGTGCATTACAGAGAAATGAGCTCTCGAAAAATCTAACGATACACACCGGTGTCGACGACATAAATAATCTCGGAAAATATCAAAGTTTCGATGGTTTGGAGAGCCGTAACGTCTGGAATGACAAAGAATGCGACAAAGTGGAGGGAACCGATGGAAGCATGTTTCCTCCATATTTAGTACAAGATCCTAACGCAACGCTGACTATTTACGCTCGAGATCTGTGCAGGAAGATCCCATTACGATTCCACGAGTATGGAACATCTTTTGGGATCCCATCCTTGAGGTATGATCAACAGTTGATTAGAAACTGTCGTTTTACCTTACGTCATTAGAAAACTCACAGTCGAGGTGATGAAGATGGAGAGAATAACCTGCATGTTCTTCTGAGTGGATCAATAGAATATATCATTTTATTTATCACACAACGCTATAGATAAGGGGAGCAGCAATGTTTAATCAAGTATTCCGATGCGATTGTACAGGTACAGGCTAACCGAAGATATCTTCACTGCTTCAAACACCACGAACTCTTGCTTCTGTAAGAAGAGTTCGGAAGATGAATCCCAGAAGATTGAGACCTGTCCACCAGCAGGTACCTTCGATATGTCTGACTGCAGTTATGGTGTGCCACTTTTGATGTCGTTTCCACATTTTTACAAGGGTGACAAATCGCTGTTCAATCACATCGACGGTATGAACCCTCGCCATCATCTCCACGAAACTTACATGGACGTACATCCGGTGAGTGCACATAACAAATCAATGTCACATTGCGAGTATTCTCAGGGCTGATGAGTGGATTACGTAAATTATAGAGGGATCTAATAAGGTCCTGGTACGTTTCAGGATATGTGGATTAGCGAATGATGGAGTGATTTTTACATCTCGATTATAATTCATAATTCTCCTTTCATTGCGTATGCCGCACACATTTCGGATACGTTCTGCTCACCTACATCGATATTTTACCGACCACTGACGCAATCTCACGGTAATAAAAATGGCCGTGAAAATATTTCCGCTTGAAAAAAGAAGACCTGTTTAGTTTCGCACCTTTGATTTTTATCGAGAGTATATCATGGCCTCCCAGTTTTTTTTTTTTTTTTTTTTTTTTTTTTCTTGTTAGTTTCGTCGTTATGTGTATACGCGTTGCCGCTAGTTAAATGCAAATTCAAACATGCACATGAATTATCCGAATGCCATCCAGTTTGAAACTTACGGGTCAAGGGAACGTAGATTATGGCTGGTTGAGGCTACACTATACACCGTCACATACTTGTATATATCAAGCCGACGAAGACCCCCGTTTCTGTAACACTTGGACATGATTTCACATCGGACATACGTACAAAATATAATTCGTGGAACATGGCACAGAATTGACACTTCCCCGGCTACCAAATTAAGTCATACTGGCTGAGTACAGATAAATTATTTTCCCAGCATTGGGCAAATCAGTAGTACTGACAAGTGCAAACATACACGGGGCTGCGATTCACGGCACCATAAGTTGGACCGGTGTTAATAACCTAAAATTGTCCCCATATTGATTTTCACTTAGGCAAAGCTTGACCCTTGGTAGCTGTCAGTATTGGCAGCTATATATGGTACCAATACTGTGCCACTACCATGCCAGTTTACAGTACGTACAATGGGAGCCTCATTAGGTTCCATTAATTGATTCTTCACTTTGGTCAGTTTATTCAACGACGCTCACCCAACCCTAAGGCAAAACGTAATAGCTGATATAGATAATTGTCGTAAGCTCAGACATAACAATGGTATTTTTCTGGTTACAGCGTCTTGGCGTTGTGATAGGTGGCTGGTCACGGTTTCAAATCAACGCTCACATCAGCGTTGCGGATTCAATTACCGTCCTCGGACCACTGGAGGACGACATGGTCCTTCCGATCCTTTGGTTCGAATTAGGGGTGAATGAAATGCCAGAAATTGTTTTGAACGTATTCAAGCAAGCCTATTTCACAGTAAATACTCTCGAGAGTACGTTGCAGTGGGGTAGTTTATTGTGTACGATATTATCAATGTGCGCGATGGCGTTCATGATGAAGAGGCACAGGGAAATCGAAAGGCCAAAATGGCAGAATAACGTTTCGCTGAAGGTGGGCTGTTGAGGTAAACTTTATTCCTCCGAATCATTTTACGGCCAAGATGTAGCTGATGCTTCGCAAAACATCAACGTAGCTCATCACGGACTGCCGCAAAATTTTAGGCAGATAATTGAAACGTACACGCGCCAAGCCAGTGAGATCTGTAATAGGCATTTCGCTTTTGCCAGAACTCGTAAAGCGCTAATATCGAAACGGAATCTCTTCCCGTTTTGGAAACTAACGATGTACGTTGTCATACTGTCATAGTTGATCTTATGGCAAAGACGTAACAAGTTCAGAGTCTTGCCTTCGAGTCACTTGGACTTGACTCTATGATAGACCAACGCGAAAAGGACATATCATAATTCCACGAAGCCTTTTATCAAGGTGTTAGTGTTACTTCCTCGCCGATACTTCATCGCAACCGAAATCCAAGATGCGAGAGTACTCGGTGATGATTAGGCTGTTCCGTACTATCCGTGTACAGTTATTGTTTAAGTTTGTCTTTTTATATTCTGAAGAGTATTAAGTTTAAAAAAACGACAGGAGAGTTATTTCGAACAATTCTTAATTCGAAGTCGTTATACGTTTTTGTTCACTCAAAATTCATTCTTCATCAAATGGGTTCCGCAGATTTTAATCTTCAATTTCGATTGAAACTAGAGATTCTCTGCAACAATTGAATGTATTCATAAAAAATTCACTTTAAACTCCGTACGAATTCCCCAGACATGTTTGATTGATTTTCAAACCAGCTCTATCGCCGCAGCTCAATGCGGTTTAACGATAAATAATATGTCATGTATTTATCTCGACTGCAGTATAAAATTATACCTTCTGCAAATTTCAATCCACGGATGATTGTAGTTTTTGATTTCAACCGTCATTGTAATTTGCACATCTATCACAAGACTTCTAGCTTCTCGCGGCTGGTTTTTTTTTTTCCATTCACAACTATCTTGAAAATATTATTGTTAATATTATTATTATTATTATTATTATTATTATTATTATTATTATTATTATTATTACCATTGCTGTTTGTTGTTGTTTATTGAATGCATGTAGAAGCAGTCGCGGATTACCTAATTGCCTCATACGTTTTCACAGAATCACAAGTTAGAAACGTGTGTATAAAATAATACGTGGTGCAGTGCTGGCTTTTTAGTATTGCAATAAATTGATAGATTCTTGGAAATGAATTCCGAACGTAATTGCGCGGTTTAAGATCGTTTTTTCCGATCAGTCACCTCGTGTCACTGTCGTTCATATTGAAATAGATAAAAAAAAAAAAAACTTTATTTTTGTATTCCTTCTTCCGCCTTTTCCATTTATGGGTCTTTTAATACGTTTAATATATTATCACTTTTTCACGCATTGGTCACGGGTTGTCGATTAAACTTACTGATAACCTTCATGACACTGCGGTTTTATCTTATAACGAGAAGAAATACGGAGGATTAATTTCATTCATATATAAAATAACGACAGTGAAGTTCAGGTCACAATTCATCAAAGTCACCAATAATATAATGTATATTGCATAATAAGAATATGTTTTCTTATACCGTTAAGCACGTACTATGTATACATATCCTTAGGTTAATTGTTATGTATTTTATTGTTGATAATATAATGTTGAATTATTTATATGAATAGCCTGGTTTTTCTCAGATTATATGTATGTATCTGTCTAGTTATTATACGTATCATATACTATAGTATATTATTATAGGTCGTGTATATAATACATGTAAAGATTGTTAAGATAAATTTTTTACCAAAATATTAAAAAAGAAAAAAAAAAAAGACAAGAGGAAAATTAAGATGAAAAGATAAGAAAAAAAAATGTATCGTTGTTATCGCATGTACAAAATCGTTATTCGTAAACATATGAATTGAACTGAAAATAAAATCAACCTTATACATTTATAATTGTCACATTTTCTTTTAATTACTCCATTTTCATATAATTATCATCTTTATGTATGCCAATGTAAAGATACATTATATACACGCATATATGTAAGTATGTGCAGATGTTTGTATACTTGCTGTTTCATGGCGGTATATGGTATATATTCTCATATATCGTCGGGTAATTCATCACCTCCATACATACAACTATTTGGCATATTTTGATTTCTTTTATTGTACAAAAGTAGACATTATATATATGTATATTTGTATATATATATATATATACATATAGATAGATACCTAAAATTTTTACCGTCTAAATTAATAGTAGTAAAATAAGTGTAATACCTTAATAAAAGATTTCTATAATAAAACATATACAAAGAAAATAAAGTGCTGTTTTAATTTTTCAATAATTACAAGTGCGCTTTCGCGATTCCGCTTCGGCCAAGTACGAATAAATATATCGTATTAATTTGCGGTTCGGTATCAATCCTATTGTATATAGTCTATTATATTGTACTATGTTATGTTATTTATTATGTTATACTATCAATTGCGTATATTTTTGCTTTTTCACTCCATACGTATACCGTGGAATTATTGAAAACTGACGTTGTATAGTAGTTGAAAATATTATATCAAAACTCTGCCTAAGCTATCAATCATCCCTTTCCTTGCTTTTTTTTTTACATAAATGGATTAAAATTTATTGCCAGTATGTATCATTCGTAACCATAAATTTACTTCGGAGCAGTATATAATTTTTAGTATAATTATAATCCTGTGTAAAAACTCTGTTCGGAATTTCTTCAAGCAAAAAAAAAAAAGAAAAAACAAGAAAACGATCAAAGATAGAAGATTATACAAATAACAGGAATAATATACTCGAAGTAAAAATTGCTCGTCATTAATTATATTCAATCCTGTATGCAAATATATATTTAAACATATCAAAATATATTCTAATTTGAATATCTCTGAATGATTTGTATATTAAATAAGAAATATATATTTTTATTGCTATATATCTGTAAGAATTATGAATACTGGTTCACAAAGTTCGTTGCATTTTGAGCGTAATATTATTAACTTCAACGACCTTTACTCGCGTTAATCATTATAATCATTTGCGCCAATTCAACCGAGTATTGTAAAACACTGATACTTATTACGAAATAAAATTACATTTCAAGATTGTAAGAATAATAAGATACTGGAATTGAACACGCGTTTATCAAAATACACGTATTGACGAAAAGTATAGTCATAATACGTAATAGTTCGGTATGTAAAAACGTATATTGCGTCAAAAAGGCAAAAAAAAAAAACAGAAAAATATTCATGTAACAAAAACTGTATACTTCCGGCCACGCGTCATTTTATTTTCCTGCACCATTGCAATTACGTCATATTGAAGATAATTATTAAAACGTTTTCTCAATGGACGGATAGAAATAATAGAAAATTCCTTAAATTTTATTATATTGACGATGTGTACAATTATTATCAACGTATTCCCTATATATACATAATATATGTATTTTTATATTTCTACGTATCTATATGTATTATAATTATGTACTATATGTATCTCTACAAGTATATATCGCACATATTTTTTTTCCAGGGAATTAAACCGTTCAAAAAATAAACAATAATTTATTTGCACTAAAATTGTCCCGCCTAAATATGTATAGTAATTCTGATCTATTAAAAGTTATTGATACTATACAAGCAATCACGATTTTTGTTTTGTTTTTCAAACAACAAATTTCAGAAGGCACCATTGGTCGATTCGTACGAGTTAAAAGAATAATAATAACTAATAATAATAATAATAATAATGATAATCATAGTAATAATATCAATAATGATAATAATAACAACAATTTTCTACAAGGAGAACCTCCGCGTGGAATTTGATTCCCTATATAACGTTATATTATATTGTATATAACTTATGTATATAATGTATGTAACGTAATCTACGTTAGGTGTACATCCTTCTTCGTATGTTAATCTTACCAAAATGTTTAAAGAGAAGATTAATATACGTGTAATTGCTAATATCTTAATAAATTGCATACTTCTTCTTATGGGAAACGCTTCGAATTGTAATTGTCATCGAAATAAGAAGCAAAAAAAAAAAAAAAATTCTTCTTCGAAACAAAAATAAAAAACGCATTGATAGATTAAAGATTAAAAAGATATAGAAAGAACAATTTTATACAAATTGATTGATCATCCAATAATATATATTACATGAACATAAACTGCAACGTACGACGTACAATACAGATGAAAAATTGTAAAAGATCAATAAAATATAACGTCAAATTTCTACTATCTTAGAAAAAAAAAAAAGAAAAAATGAACGAATAACAATTCTATTAAATCGAGACTGATATTGTGGGACAATTAAAGATACCGAAATCCTGCGAATGAGCTTATATTACATATATACGTTCGTATGAATATTATAAATATACATATACATGGAAGTTACGAAGTTCCTGAAGGATTTTGGAATCCTGGACTCAGGCCATTTTTGCCATTCGATGGCAGGGGATTGGTGAGATGAAGTTTTTCTTGACGACTCGCTGCCCTCGCTAGACACATTAGTGCCCCGATAAGAACGATGAGTCCAATTGCGCAAAGGGCACCGGAAACTGCAGCTCTGGCAATTGGCGGTACGTCGACGGCCATCTTTAATAAAGATCTCATTTCTTCTGGGAGTTCATCGATGCCCTTAAAAAAATGAGAGAAAAAATAAAAACATCATTCATCTAATCGAGTACATACATAACTTCATCAATTTATCGGCAATTACTAATGATTATTAACTCGAACTCTTCAATTATCTATATCGTCCAGATAGAGTAAAAGAACGGTGTCTAAATATTATGCAGCAGCAATTACACTTAAATGTGTTATGAACATGAAGTGACTAAAAATACTGTACAATTTTAATTGTTTCCAATACCCATCGAGTCTAATCTATCGAAGTTTAATGCATAATGGATGTTGAATGAATCGTTTAAAAACTGCATTTTCACAGAGCGGTTTCCGAACGATTTCATTTTCTTATTTTTTTTTCTTTCTTTGTAGGTTTTAATCGCGTTATAAGTCATACAACGAGGTATTATGTGACGATTATATTAATGACACCCTCTTCTAGTTTCCTATATGCTCCTGTATGTATATAAGATATGATATCTGATTACACCGATCGTATTATTGCTAATGCTCTTGATCCGCGTTAATCGAACGTGTTTTGCCCTTGAATCCTGTATAATTAACATGACAACTTTTATTGAATATCTACGTTCGTTATATTATACATAGAACTTATACAGGTATAATACAGCCAGCCGGATGAGTCGACATGAATTTATTAATCACAGGTTTTATACCTGACGCTGATCACGATGCTCAGAAATTATCATCGCCAGGAATGTTAAACATACGCGAATATACACACATATGTGTATACTTTAATGCTATTTCATGTATATATGTATGTACGTAAACGTACGGTTAATTTTTAGCTTACATAAGATACGATCATTCGAACTATCACTCGCTAGCACATCTATAATGTACGAATATATACACATACTTTGCATCGGTTTAATCGTCGATATACGTATATGTCTGCGCCCCGAGAAACTGTTTCAAAGACAATAAGCTAAGTAGACAAAAGCACAAAGATAATAAATAGTTCTGGGTGTGAATAACAATCACTGATTAACTAATTGCAGCAATTAATTACTGCTGTTTTTCCCTTTATTATCGTCGGAAATGTCGCCATAGAAATGAAAAATAATGAAGTCCAACAAGGATAATAATGGAGAAAAATAAGAGATGGTATAACAATCTAGCATGACTGTGGAGGTGAAAGGTTCTTTTCTCTTTTTTCCTTCGATTTTTTTATTCAGAGACTAGCATATGTATGTATATATAAATAAGTAGCATATGTGTTCCTATGTCACGGATATCTACACTTGCTTGTCGGCTCGGTGTATTATAATATGCTAAGGTTCAAAGTCGGTTATTCAAACTGGAAAATTCCATTGCTTATACCGATTTTATCGTTAACAACAATGAATTGATACCTGCTGATCTTGTTTGCGATAAAATATCGATTATTATTCATTTCAACGGATAGGTAAACTGATTCTTTGCTATGCGTATATCGATTAGTGAATCAGTTCAAACAAGCAATCGCGGGTATCGTTGTACAGGCAACGTTCACGAATTCATCGGCAAATAGAAAAAATGTACATATTTATTTGCTCTTCGAACAGCCGGATTCAAACTTTATAATAAAAAATGAATAAATCAATAAATAGCAACGGGTTCCCAGTTGCTTTATATGGACTGTACCTACAGTGGAACTTAGAACTATACGACCGGATTGGCGAAGGACTTGTTTCGAATCCAGATTCTTCATGCCACTTCTTGTTTGCGTCAATTATAAACGAAAGGTCATAGCAAAATGTGATCTACACATGCTTTGATCAATTTATTAAAAATTGCAAGATCAACAGTCAATAAAAAAAAAAAAAAAAAAAACAACGAAAAACCAACCGATACCCCGTTGGTTTACTTTTTTTATTACTTATTTATTCATTTCATTTTTTTTAATTCTCCTCGATAAATGCCTCGAAAGTTGATCTCGCAAATGACTTTTTATTGATCATGGATCGTAATACAAAATCTCTTTTTTTCAGTCAAGCTTGGTCAGCTAGGTATAATTATTATATACATGTGTATTATTCTTTACGTAATCCGCAAATGTACGTGTGCATGTAGATGTGCGTATCTGACACGCAAATTATGTAACCCCGTAAAAGGTAGAAGTTTCCCATTCATTTTCAAGCGAGAATAGCATAAATTATAAAGAAAGAATTTCAGCCGGATTTTTATTCAGTGTTTGACCACAAGACCACAACAGTTCATTTTGTAATTTGCGGTGAAAGAAAACTGTCTCGCAGATGTGGCAAAAGACCAAAAGGCCGTAAAAAATCAAGATTATAATTGAGTCATTAATCCTCGAAAGCATAAAAGGAAACACGTGTCCACGTACATTTTTCGAAACTCAAAAAAATCTCGCAATTAAACTTTTCCCAAGTTCAACGGGATCCGGATGAGTCGGCGAAAACCGAAAGATATTAGAAAATTAGAAATTCGAACGTACGCTCTGTGCAAATGTTATTCAATATTTGATTATAATGTCAAGTTTCTATATACGAATAAGTTTTGCTGTTTAAACAGTAGGTTAACGAACGCTGGTCAGCTCACCTTCGACATTACGGTGCTTATAACGTGTAACGGTCCCTATTTTAATTTTGTCCTAGATCTTAGATCGAATGGATGGATTTCGAAAGATTCGAAATTCAAAAACTTCAACTCATCGAATACAAGCTCCACATTAATTTCGCCCTTGCTTATCGTCGCTGAATCAATTCAATTTTTGTTTTCAGAATTGTGAAAATCGACCTTGCCCTAACTCGCTGATCTTGAAATGAAAAAAAAAAAAAATAGAATGGGGAAAAAAAACGATTTCACTTGTCGACCAAACTGGCAAGGTACTCTACTATCCATGAAACGCACAACCTTCGACCTATATAACAACTTCGTACGCAATGCATGACGTTTTTTTTTTTTTTTCTCCATAAATATCCTTTTTAATTACCGATCCTTGACCGAGATCAATAAAATCATTGAATGACGACTATTAGAATGTTCGAGGATGATTATACCATACAGATATCATTTATCATTGATTTATCGCGATTCAGATTAGGAGTATGATCAGACCTCCGGGTAATGGACTCTGTCCCAAATTCCTGCAAAGAACAAGAACATGATTTGTTCTGCTAACGAAACATGGAGCCAATCCTGTACAATTCAATCTAATCGGTTTACTTCTCCTCTCGATTCAAAATTTATCGTGATAGCAGTTTAATGCGCAATATGATGACGCAAGGGCAAAGGACTGAAATGAATTTGAATATTCAACATTCGTTTTTATTCCCAACTGACCAAGAGTTCGAATGATAATTCTCATATGGACAAGGTGCGAACGCGGATTATTCCACAGAAGTATAGTAAAGCACCAATATAAGGTCGCAACACCAAGAACTCGATTTTCGTACTCGATCGTCGTGAAACTTTTTGCTTTCTCCAAATTCGTTTTGGCGCTGATAAATACGTGCGATCCAAGCAAAAAAAAAAAAAAAAAAAAAATCAAAAGCAAAAGGTTATAGCCTCTAAAATTCAAGACTACGTTACTTCTATACAAAACAAAAAAAAAAAAATCAATTGGAAGTGATCGGAGAACGGTCCGTTAGTTAGGATTGTACAAATCACGAGCTCCATATTTTGGCCCAAAGAAAAGATTGCAGAAGTCCCGTCAGAATCCTTCATCCGGAGGTCTGATACTTTCCTTGTTGGACAAAGAAGGATTTGAATTTCAATCCCGTTTCAATAATAACAACAATTATTATTATTACGATAGGAAAATAATGATATACTCACGTCTTCGAACCACATAATGGGGAATACGATGTCCGGGAAAGATGCGACCTGCTTAATGTCGCTGACCTGGCTAACGGCCAGATTGATCTGGATACGTGCCCTGGCTCTCAGGGCTGTACCCATATTCGGTTGGACATCGATGTAGAGTTGATGTTTCTCCGGATCAGCTGGAGATATGCCTGTTACAGCATCGCGTAGCGATGGATCAGCTGTAAAAAAAAAATGCCAAATTTACGTTTATTTCACGTGAGTTTTTGTACCTTCGTTTGGTTCTTAAATTTATTTCAACAATCGATTAATCAATGATTTTGATTTATAATAGCAACAGAATTTCTCAGGCAATGATATGCGTTGGGAATCCGTTTGCGAAAACATCCGCAGTATAAACTAACACGTGTCTATTGAACTGAGCGTGAGACGAAGCAATCGACATGATTTTATGTTAATTACTTAAATCGGGGTCAACCAAATTCCAAAGTAGGTAGTTAAAACTAGTCGCGAATCGTATACACTGATCATGATGGTATTTTCATCACTGATTTTTCCTATATTTTATAATCTTATTTACGAACTCTAATCCAGAAATTAGTGAACATTCAATTTCGTCAACGGCGTCGTGATGGTGTAAAATAAGATTGCCGAAAATCTTATAATATAGTCTGATTATCATAGACGCGTATCAACCGGTTTTTTTTTCAATTCTTGTATCTCTCTCCTTCATCTCCTTTCAGAAGCAATCATATCAAATTTATACACAAGCAGCAAAAATCCCGAAGATCTCATTCAACGGAGTTCATTCAATGATTATGAGAAATTTAGTCATATTGTAGATACGTCACAACAGCTGTCAATGATAATTCTCGATATCGTAAAAATTACGCAAATGGCATTCCTAAAACGATTTCAACCAATATTCTCCACGTTTCCGATATTCATTTTCAACCTTGTCAAACTTCACATTCTTCTGATAAAATCTAGTTTTTCATTTTGAAAATGACTTAGAAGAATCTTAATAAAAAAGTCGCTTCCTACAGAAGTTAGTTACGGTTAATATGTGTATTGAAAAAAAGTATGAAGGTTCCGCAGTGAAATCGTATAGGCAACGGGAACCTTTCGCAGGAAATTTTCAGCGTACCACTGCCAAAGATCCCTTCTGTGTCTACTGCAATTTCATCGCAGAACCTTCACTTTTTTTTCGATACACATACTAACGCAGTAACTAACTTTCGTGGGAAGTCATTTTTCATTACATTTTTCCAAGCCAGTTCAAAAATGAAAAAATGAATTTTATCCGAATTTCACCAAAGTCCGCTCTCAACTGATCCCAATGACGTGGAATAAGTCATTTCATTTAGTTCCATGACGTATGAGCGTCGTAATTACTTCGAGAACATTCGAAGCACAATACGTTTACGCGTACTTTTTTCAAATACCCGACACAGTTGATCGGTATTGTAGATGAAATAAGTACAACATGCACGTTGTTCCAGGGAAACAACGATCGATATGTTTAGTTTGGCTACCAACTGAAACATGTTATTAAATATGCAGCATACATCGGATTACTTCCTCGAAGGTTTGATCAATTTGAATGATCGCTGTATACGAAATAGATGAAGAGATCGACCAAGCGATCATCAAGCTCACGTGCATGCAACAGAAAATTAACGATATCAAATATTTTACGTAACTTTATTTCACAAGAGTAATATTATGTTCGTTTTTTTTTTTTTTTTTATCTCTTTTTTGTTAACGGTCAAGGCAAAATTGCCGTATAATTTTTAACGTTATGAACAATATTTTACGCACGCATATAGCTGTCTCTTATCGTTAGGTAAAATGAAACTCGTTCGACGTTCCCATATGCATACCAACATACATGTACATTATACATACACGAATGTATATTTTATTACATTCGCAGTTGAGCAGGTAATTCTCTTTACTGAAATTACTTAAATATATTAATGTGCATGTGTATGTATAGATGTACTATGCATAACTTTAAGAAACGATTTCACCGCATCGTGACATCGGGCGTAGGTATAGTACATTCAGAAATAAGAGTCTATTCATTCGGTAAATGTATGTACGTAGGATAGCTATGGTAGAGAGAAAAAAAGAAAGTAAAAGTGTACCGCGCTAATTTAAAAAAATCTTTGCATAAAAAGTTCTCACAACATAAACACGCTGGTCTATATACTATACAACTGTTAATAATTTATGAGAACATCGCACTTTTGGCTCCCACGCATTGCGCGACTTCGTTTGTACGTATACCTGTATCACATAGACATATACATACATTCTGGCCCGTACAACTCCTGTATACATTATTATTTAAAATATAGGCCTTGCAGCTTCAGAGTTTGTCAAGAGAGTTTAACATCCGGTAGAAAAATTTTGTAAAACCGGAAATGAGTAGCGGTCCGAATTGCGAAAATCATTTTTTTATTTTTACGCGCGTAGATAGGCTGGCTATGCGTAACTCTACACGAATTTTACCCCATTTTAGCCACTAACCCAAAAAGATGGCGCTGACGGTCATATATGTTATGCGCGAGAAATACGCGTATTTGTATCTTACGCTACAAGTCGACATGCCGAGAGCATTTCTTTTGAAACTTAACAGCTCGAGCGACCGATCATTGGGCATGCGTGAAAAAATTCAATTTCATTGGTTGGCGATATCGTCACGTCCCGATATTTTGGCATGAAAGTCAGGGGCAACAACTTCATCAGTTGAAATTCTAACCTCGAAATTTCGTACTTACAAGGTAGCCACTAGAAATTGATTCTGACTTTGTTAGGGTGGCCAGCCTGCGTGAACTGATGAGGAAACTCACGCATGCGCAGTCGGTTGCCTCAGACTGTCAAGTTTCTAGGAATGCTCTCCTCGGTACAAAGGTCATTGAAGAAAAGAAAGAACAACGACAACAACAGAAGAAAAAAAGATTTCTTCATTCTTCAAAAGCCTACCGCGTAATATAATTCTTACAATTAAAACTCTCTATTCTTCCGGAAACGGTGAAATTTAAAACAAAACCACTTTGTCATCGCGATCTTTGACCATTGACCTAAAATCTCCGTACAGATATTCATGTATGTATATATGTTTTCAGTATAATTCATCCATCTCACGAGCGTCGTTTTGTATCAAAATAATTGAAGTTACTCGGCTCATTTGCTCGCATAAAACTTGAGTAATGAACGTTACTCCGATGTACTATTACATCGCTGTATATATAAATTGTACATACATACATATAGGTATATATCTTTGTATATGTACAGTGCGCGAGAGCTGAGCTCTGCTTTCACTGCAGGTTAACGTATTACGCCGACGAGGTCACAGGCCTTAGTATAATTTTTCTTATTCTCTATACTGACGTAAGATATGGAAGTATAAAATTTTGAACGGAAAAAAAATTGAATAAAATTGAAAATAACTAGCCAAAAAAAAAAAATAAATCGCAAAATGTATTCGGTGACAATGATGATGTGAGGGATTATCGTACTGCTTCTCCAATCGCGATTTCATTCGTATTGCGCTCGTGTTAGTTTGATTTTATTTTCCTACTCAACCACAACTGTATAGTGACGCGCGATTGACCAGGAAGTGTTTTCTGAGTTGTTCAAGAGCGAAGCAGACCGAATCGATCGTTTAGTCTTAAAGTTTCTCTCATAGATGAGACAAAATGTATTATATTATTAGATTATCTTGTTATTCGACGTATTAATGATCATCGTCAACTCGTTTATGGTGATTGGGCCGAAATACTGCCTTTGGCAATAAATATGTAACCAAACCTGAGTATAGACGAAACGCTTTTGTTATCTGTGAAAATATGTCAAATAATCAATCGTGACCGAAAACAAAAGAGCTGTGCTATATTTTGACAGAATTTTTGAGTCAGTCATTACAAGAGTTTTTTTCATGCCTCATTATTCAAAATACGTAGTCATATTCTACAAGAGAACTGAAGAACGTGACGTGGCGAAAAAATTGTTACCTGCACCGCGTAAGTTTAAAAATGACAAACAACCAAAGACAGAATTATTAATCATTACGTTGGACGTCAACTTTCGCGACATTCGATCCACATAGCTTTCAGTCCTCACAGCCTAGCCAAAAAAAAAATTCAATAAGATATCTGTAAAACAAAAAAGGAGGACAACATAAAAACAACGAAGTCTGTTTTCACTCCGAATTGTAAATGTGCGTTTATACGAAATTGTGATTCTTCCAGCGGATTCAAGATTTTTAACAGCCAAGTCTATTTCCGGTTAGAGTGAAATCTTTTTTTATGCAATACGTTTTTGTTAAAGTGCAAATTATTTCAAAAATGGAAGGAAATCCATTTTTTTCTTTCAATGCCGGGCGAACTATCTTTCTCGCTGATTCGTCAAATATTCTAAATGATAAAGAAAGGTCGCCTGCATAGAGTCTGACTAGAAATTATATGAACGAAAATCGTTCGGCTAAAGAATTCATATATTTCGCAAAAAGTGAACATATAGCGAATTTGCTACGCCAGCAGTTGA
This sequence comes from Ametastegia equiseti, assembly GCA_963989295.1. Lineage (NCBI taxonomy): Eukaryota > Metazoa > Arthropoda > Insecta > Hymenoptera > Tenthredinidae > Ametastegia > Ametastegia equiseti. The sequence continues at coordinate 16,888,646 of OZ022389.1, read as the reverse complement.
AGGGTTAATCTCCTATCTGTCAAATTTCACATGATCTATGATACTTTTTCCATTCTCATTTTCAAAGAAATTCAATACTTTAATATCTCCACCAACTGCAATAGTTCATAAATATACGCGTTTCAGTGATCTATGCTGCAATACATTTACAAAATGCCTCACCTCTTCCATATTTGGTTTCCAAATCATACCGTACGTTTGATCGAAAAGTTCTGATGCGGATATTTTGACGAAATTCATCATATACATGTGACACTGAATAGTTGAAAGAAATATTGAAAACGTGTCAATCCCTAAGTAGGATATTAGGGATACTTGATAATTCGCAGTTGTCAGTAGGAAATCTTCTTTGGTATATTATGGGACATAAGAATCACCAGAAATCCCACTTCGTATCAAAAAACGTTGAAGAAAAACGAATAAGCGCAAAACTCACCCAAGTAGAAATGGGGAAAACTGAGAAGAATCGGTGAGTCGTACTGGCATGAAGAGGCATTGAAAGTTCCCTCAGGAGCGCAGGGTGGTCCAGCTGGACAGAAGCACTGTTGAGAAGGTACACGGTCTGGCGAAGCGAATACATCAGCTGGTGGTACGAATCTGTAACCCGGTACTCCACCCGCCGTCATAACTTCTTGCTGCAAAGTTGAAAATTGCGAAAAATTGACACTGTACTTCTCTTTCCATTTACAATCATCAAACCTACATATGTAATGGTCAAAAAACATCTGACTCACCTTGAAGACAAGCGGCAAAGCTCTGCACAAATCCTTGTCGAAGACCTTGAGAACCGTGTGCTTTGTTATGTGGGGTGGAAAGATGCTTCCATCGCTACCATTGATGCTGTCGCAATGATCGCCAGTCCAATGGCCAAGGCCTTTCTTTCCATTCCATTTTTCCAACATACCATACTTGGTGATATCGTTCTGCCCAGTCCATACAGTGTACAAGTCAGCCGCGGTGCCATTCTTACGATACATAAGACCAAACTGATCGTAAGGGAGTTTTTGCTCCTTGGGAACAACGTCCTTGGCAAGTTTCAAAAGCGGGTCTTCGTATCCCCATAGTAATTGACCAACCGAAACTTCAACGAATGGTTTTATCTTGAGGATGTCCATTATGGAGGCCATGGCTAGCCGGAGAAAACGTGCCGCGTGTCGTGACTGACTTGTTGCTGATAGCATAGGAACATTCGGCACAACGACAAGATCGTCCTCTGAGCCGTTGGATAATTCCTAGTAAACAAAAAGAACGGAATATTGTTGGACTTGTGGAATAATCCAGTTGATTTCAGTCTCGGAAAATTCCTGTCTGACATGTTGTTGTTTTTCATCACGATTTTCTCCGTCAGAGATAATGGGATGTGCAAAGTTTTAAGGAACAGGTTTAGTAAGCTACTCGAGTCGGTAGGGATTTGAATTTTCGAAGCGTCTTCTGGGCCGCGAATATTCCCGAATGTAAATAAGGAAAATGAGACGAGTTTACGTCGTGGAAACGTCACGTTAGTGCAAATATAGTCTTTTGTGAAATATTGAGTATTCGGGACACATGAGTTGCAGGTTCAAGGTCCTCATGGTAATTGGGGGGGGGGGGGGGGGGGGGGGAGAAAAAAACGGAAGAAAGAAGTTTTTTTTTCCTTCTAATTGGACGCGAAACACGGCGGTCTGTTTTATGTGCCAGTTAGCCAAGAATTAGCAAATTCAAGTAAATCTTGAAGATTCAGGTCTAGAGCGAATGGAGTCGTCGTGGTAGTCGTCTAATTATGTTGTAAGATTCGTCTTGCTGCTATATCTACGGACACTTTCGCCTCGTGCGTCAAAAATTAATTTGCATACACTACCCGAGGATTGACGCACGCTTTGAATGGCCTCTGCTGTCTGCGTTTCGTCAAGAATGTACATACATATGAACTATGTACTGTCGTAAACCCGACGATTAGGTATCAAGCGAAACTAGCTAATTGTAGATCCTCGTACAAGATAATATACCTACATACAACGGAATATTCACACCTAGGTTATATATGAATCACGACGATGATTCTGAATCCAGGAAGTGAACAATTACGTATATAGTTAGTGAAATTATTTACATGAATGTAAATACCTCTAAAGAGTGTAATTTTTTTTTTTTTGTTTTTCGTTATTTTGATGATTACCGAATTCTGAAAAACTTTATAACCGTAAAAGATTGAGTCGTGAGTTTTCATGGCGGTGAGACACGAACGTTGCCTCTAAAACATAATTGCGAAAACGATTTTTTGCTGACACAGTCGTTTGCGTTTAGAGCTGCGAAGCGTTACGACATATTCGATATGCGAATTATTTGGCTATTTTATTATAGGTCCGGCGTAAAGTAAGTTAAGTTAAAAATGAAACGCAAAGATCCGTGTAATCTTTTGAATACAGCCATGATCAATTTTCGCAAACGAGTATCACCTCGCCAAAGGTTGCTCACGTTTCCATGAGAAATTTTTGCGATGCCTTTGAGGTGCGAAGTGGAAAGTAAATGAAAAGGAAAATAACGACTTGGCCATACAGAAATGGACAATTAATCACATTCGCGTATTATTCCGCACCTCTTTCTTCTTCCTGACTCAACATTTGATATGACGAACACAAACGAGGCAAAACAATGCGAAAAAAATTACACATACTTCTGTCATTTGGTATGATTCATATTTCGTCAAGCTATTCCATTTTGAGAACTAGGTTATCTGACATCGGTACTTGACTGCCCATAAAATTTGACTAGAAAAACCAGAAAAAAAAAAAGAAAAATATCTTCGAAGGATATTTCTATTTCCTGCACCGTTTTGAAAACTAATTTGCTAAATTGGGTGAAGGATTTTTGAATACTGAATATTGAAACTTACCTGTGAAAAGACGAATTCCTTTCGTTGTTGGTAAGTGACAGTGTCGTTATTGTTGAAAGTGACGTTGACCTTTTTCCATGTTTCAATGTAAACGTAAGGGCCGAGTTCCTGCAGGGCTGGTTTTTCCCCACTGTTAAGGAACTCGTCAGCGTTTGTTACATTATAAATGTAAATATGCATGTGTGGTGAAACTGGAGGTTCCTTCCACCAGCCAAAAGCCCTTCCTCCTTCGCGTAACGCAACTTCTCTGTCAACCAAAATGTTGACAATTTTTGGAAACAGAGTCGCGAGTACCGCGGCAATGATCACGAGAAGAACACCGACAGCTACAGCCGCCCCTGGAATAAAATAAACGGTATCTATTGTGAGAACTTTGTGGGTTTCTGGGTCAGGAAACCTAAAATCCACGATTCAACCAGCGTGAAGTTGAACCACACCGCGTGACCGGCATATACATATTATACATATATATAAAAAAAAGGAGTCAGAAGTATATGAGCAAATTAAATTTAATGAAAAAAAGAAAAACGAAGAAGATTAATGAGTGGTCATTGAATCTGTAAAGTCATTGTGACCTCGATGGGTTCAAAGATGATATAGATAAATAGAAATAGCCAGTCATTTTGGTACCAGCGTTTCAATGAACTTGACGTCCTCAATTCGGCACGCCATTTATTCACGTACGGGTTGTGAGAAGAACTATAAACGCAATTATTGTCAACACGCAATGGCCACTACTGCAGGAAGAAACCGAACCTTTCCGGTATAATGAGGGAACGGTACAACAACCTCTAGTAAAGATCGGATAATTCGACAAGCTACCGCATATTAACCCTCCGTGTGAACACTGTGCCTTTGAGGGAACAGTTCAAATTAACCTAACTCCTATTTTTCCAATATTTTTCTACAAATTTTAATTTCTACTGAAAAATCTGTTTGACATTTCACTCGATTGACTTTTGGATAATGTTCTTGACACTCTGAGAAGTGACCATGATTTTTTCCCAATCATTTTGAAACTTGAAACTATTTCAGAAATCGGAATATCCCTTGAAGTTCCAGTGTTCACAGGGTGGGTTACGCTGAAAATTTGCAGAAATTTAAGCTGCAATTTCTTACAGCGATTAGACGAGGATTAATGTGATGATTTTGTTCGCAAAACTGGTAATGAAAAGCCAATCCAATATTTGAAAAGAGAAAGAGCTTTTCGAATTTATGTAAACCAGAATAATGAAGACATTATACCGTCTTTCTTCTCCATTAAAAATTATGATTGCGCATATTATAGGTGATCGGATTTTACGCAGATGGATCCTCACATGGGTGATGTCGATTGTCGTAGTTTTCAATCCGTTATATAAACGGTATGTAATTTTTGTTCAATTGAGAGAATGAAGAATACGTCCTAAATATAATTACTGAAGAAAGAAGCAATTCGTGTTTTCATGGTTTTACATAGCATTTTGGTAGTGTAATGAGTTAATGATCAGCTTCTGAACTTTCCGTGGACATAAGGACGCCTTGCTTGTTGAGTAACACGTTATCTGTGGTTTGCAATGGTGCAGTAATGAATACCTAATTAGAAACATAAAGAAAACTGAAATACACCATTTCCTGACTTCTTAACGCACTTATGGGTATATACCGTTGAGTTGTGAGTTCTATGTGTAAACGAACAACCGTATAGTTAAGCGGTACTTTTCTTTTTATAACGGAATATGGGTAAGAATTGGTGAGTCAAATAGATTGTTCGTCATTGAACTTTGTCAAATAAATACTAGTTTCCCAATTTCTTGCGTATGCAAGAGCTGCAGCATATAAGTATATAAGAACACTCTAACCACTTCTTCAACGGCGTGAAAGGTCGAATAATAGCCTGCAATCGTGAGAAGTACAAATATTAAACACGACTACATGCTAATTGAAACCATCAATCGATTTCGATCTTTTATCGTTCATAATACCAGACAATGCAGTTTGCAAGATTCATTGTTCAATCCATGGTCAAGTAACACCTCGAAATTCACTCGCGAATTATTTGCAAGGCTATAATTATTCCATTATCATGCAGTTCGAATACAAAGCATCCGCGTGTGAATAGTTGCAGGTTGTTAATCGTCAAGTTTACAGGAAGAATATCATTCGAAGATGCGTGAGCAATATAATTCAAAAGTATATGTACGAAGTCATCCAGCACATTGCCCGGTCCTGTATGTATCTAACCTCGGAAATCACCAGACTCTGTACCCTTTATTGCAGGAAATAACATTGAAGATGTGTAATGGACGGTGTAAAAGTTTCGTTTACACGATCAGACGAACGATTTCACGACGTGTTAGAACTGTTTAAAACACGCAAACAGCAATTGTTGCGTGATCATAGAGTTGCACTTTGGCACGGAATATACCTTCGCAATTACCTCGGACTTTAATCGATATAGTATATTAATTGTTAGACTGATTTCAGCCTCAATGTGTAAGGGAGAAAGTGAAGTGGTATAGAAAACGGATCATCCAATGATAGAACGTAAGTGTAATTTGAAAGTTTTCCAACAATTGCAGACTCGGATTTTTGATCGTTAGTTGCGCGGTTCAGCCCTGACGATTTTGGGTCTTTGACTCTCGCGACCTCGTGGTCGAATACCAAATCCTATGACTTGATGATTAGAAGAGATATAAAAAATTTCACGGCAATTTATCACTCGTTAGAGAAAGTATCTCTACTGCATAGTATCGAGCAAGTGCCGTTAGAATATCGGCAAACAGCTTTGCTCATTACATTTCTTGATAATTCCATATGTCTTTCGTACAGCAGACAACGAAACATATGTATGAATGGTTGAAAAATACCCAAGCATTTGAACAGAGTACTTGACTTTCCGAATGAGACTTTCAAATCGTCAAAATATAGTCGAAATCCTGGATGACGAATAGCGAAAAGGTATATTTAATGTTATTTATACATGGGCATACATATTCTGGCAAAAAATGTCCCGAATCAAAAATACATATTCGACTAGATCTTTCTTGACTGAAGAACTCGTAATGATTTCGACTTTCTACGATATTGAATCGTGTTCTCCGGTTCTCCATAGCCGTATACTTGAAAAGAAAGAAAGAAAGAAAGAAAGAATGAAAGGAAGAAGAGTCTGTCTTGTGTGTCCGGATTAAGATATGTACACCAGAAAACCTGCAGCTCGTGTATTTTTCCGCGCATGTATTTCATGCTTGAGAATGATAGGATAATGGCGATTTTCCGCAAAGGAAATGCGCGCAGGCAGCGTGCGGATCTACGAAGTGCATATAAGATAATGTATCGCGTATCAATTAACATAAGCGAGCACACGTAACTAATAGCTCAAAAAAGTCATGCATCGTGATTATTAACAGAAAGCTCCGTTTATAGTCATCGAAAATATACACTGTAATAAACGATGGATGAAGAACCCTTTCTCTGAGAAAACAGACAAGCTTATAATTTCGGAGCACATTTGCACAATTTTCAATTTGACGGATTTAGCAATTTATGAGACCTATGCTTGTTTTGAAAACATGCGATATAGTTTCGATGATTCCGATTGATTTTGGAAATAAAATACAAGTCCAAGATCATATCGGAAGTTAAGTGTGAAGGGCAATTAATAAGTATTGTAGATTTTGTTACGATCTATTTACCACGGCACGTGCATATCATTTTCACTTTTAACCAATTTACGTTAACACTAATTGTAAACTTCAGCAGCGAAACAGATTTTGCGAAAATTGATGCGAGATTTAGATCACGAGATATTCGAGAAGGATGCTGATCCCCGTAATGGCAATTACTAAATGAGAGGTTTTGCTCCGACTTCGCGATCATTTCGATTGGGTAAATGATCTTTTATGTAATTCCAAGATCTGCTCGATTCTGCAAGGTGTAAAATAGTGAAATCGATGTTGTCAGCAAGCAGATTTGTTATGAACCTCGTAACAGAACGACGAAAACTATCAGTAGCTCAAAGTGCACCAACCAATAATAACACATGGCAGTGTAAACGTTAACGAATATTCAATTTCACCATATCGCGGAAAAGTTTCATTCTTTTACGGTAATTTTTATACGTATATTGTTTGCTATATTGTCGTATTGTATGCCTACGCAATAACGATGGGATATTCTACGTAAGTCATTCGTTCAAAAGCAGGAACCCCCAGTTGTTTTGATATAACAAATGAAAACATCGCGTCTACCGCACAAAAATGACCATAGTGAAAAATAAAACTTTCGGAATAATACCGTATAGCTGTTTACGACTACGATATAGTAATTAATTATCAACCGTTGTGTCACACGTGTTACGAAATAGTTACTTCAAACCCAAACTTTAAGGTCAAACGTCTGGAAAGATAGCCAATTAACATAAAGATAAGGTAATTAACTTCAGTAGGAAAATACCTCCATACGCAAGAATTGAATCGGAAGAACTTGTTCGAGTGACATTTTGATAAATTATATAAAATATAATTTCAATATTATCTGCTGTCCAAGAAGTAGATGAAAAACGAAATGCTTTAAATCAAAAGCAGGAATACGATATCCTCGTTCTAAAGTTATGCTCGTTTTCGTTAATTGTATTCAGATGAAAAACTTCTTGTTTGGAACAAGAGGCTGATTCCTGGAAATTTATTTTCGTCAGTCTAATTTGAACGTCATAAAATCTAGGCAAAACGATTGTCTTGACGTAAATGAATTCTTAAACACTCTAGTCGCACTGATGCGTATCTTAAACGGTAGAACTATTTTAGGACAATGACTATATAAATTCAATAAAAATATGTATCCATACATAATGCCAACGTCAGATTTATATATGTATCTTTCGTATACTCGAAAATATAGGATCAGAAGAATCAGATCGTGTCGAAATAATCGAAGGCTGTAAATCTATGTGCAGAGAAGAAGATTCTGGTTGTTATAGTATGAAGTAAGAATTTTCGCTGAAGCGTGAATTCAATTAATAATAACTAGATATACACAAGTATATATATACATACAATAAATCGTCTATATTATAGCGACGTAATTAGTTACAGACTTATGGGTCACGCGATAAAGTTTATTTTAATGTCAGTCAAGTCATTTCACTGCAGTAATACATCCTACAAAAATTTATCACAAGTTATTAGATATTTCCGGCGCTATGTAGATTGAGGAAAAGTTTCCGATCGTGTTTACCCCAGCGTGAAAATTTATCTACACAAACAATAATAATTTGACCTCAATGTTGAATGGTTTTTCAAGTTTTTATTTATTTCTATACAAATTTCACTTCGTTCCAATAAATTTTGCCAACTTTAACAGCCAATTTGTTCAAGGCTTGCTAAAAATATTCGCGAACTTTTATATCGCAAATTTTACCACAAGCAAATTGTATACGCGTACTATGTATACATATATATATATGCATAGACAAACAGGGATAGTCGATAAATATGGAATAATTAATTTCTCTTCAGACAGTAATAAACCTTATGTTCGACGACGCTTGCAGAATTATATCAGCAAGCTGTTTCTAATAAAAGCATAATTATGCCAGTCACAAACGCGAGGTACGAATAAACGACGTGCGCGGCTCAGCTTTGCAGTTGCGATCAACGTTTTGCGCTAGCCCGCCTCTTGTTTAAACCGTGTACGAATTTTATTGGGATTATTGTGACTGGGGAATATGTGTAACTGAAGGATCTGGCTCAGAATTGAATTTTATTCTGATAATTTATGTTTCATAATATGTTGTTCTTCTTACAGTCCAAATTCAAACCTGGCGCATTACAACTTCAAAATTCGACACATTGGCTATTCCGCGGATGTATAATATAGAGTAGAAGGTAATTTACCGTTATTGCCCCGTAGCTAAAGACTGACATTAATAAGAAGAAGACTAGATTGAGTATAGGTAAGCTTTTAAGACAGGCTCTTCACTGCACCTTGTTTGACTGGTGGCCTTTCGTGTTAATATGACGTCACATGACCTGGTATCGAGAATCATTTAATACCTAAAACCACACGAATCTAGATGCATGCGATGGCGAAAATTAGGACAACGGACATATGACTGGCAAATTTTTTTTTTTTTTATTCAAGTTGCAGACCATGCGGCGAAGATGCTTTACAGGTGGCTTTTTAATTGTCAGGCTACGAGCCGCAGCGTCGGTGATATAGTGCGACGGGTGTATGAATTATTTGCCATTTCCTGTTATATCGAGACAAGACGAGAATGAAAAGTATCGTTAATTGAATCAATTACGTCATTTATTCGCAATGAAATGATCACTGGAGTTCACCGCTTCCGACTAGTTCCCTTGGATGCTTTTACGGAGGCGTTCGTGAAGTTGGAAAATTTCTTTCCATTCATTTTTCCGACAGTCCAGTTGTTTTACGGAGATAAGTTTAACTTCAGCTTATGTCTTTGAACTTTTTGTAGATTTTAGTAATCCAAAAAACTAAGTAAATTCGATCAGCAGGTTGCTGAGATCATCGACACTGCAGACTCTAACGGTGACTGGATTTTGAAAAACTTAATGACACTTTGCCTAAAATTGAAATCAGGTTGCAAAACTTTGTATCCTCGAGAATTGGATCGTCAAGAAGAAACGTCATAGCCCAAAATCGGAAAGATACTCTTTCTAGATACTTCATCTTGAATCGCCAACCATTCTGATTCCTATTTGGATCGATGAATGTTACAGACTGATGTATTCGGTGTCTTGGATTGCAGGTATGAAACAATTACAATTAAGGCACTTATAATTTTCAACGATGAACACATTTTTCCCGAAGTTTTATAATCGTTCAATGTTTACCCGTGAAATTAGGATAGCGAATTTAATTTCTCACTCTGTTTCGGCTCCCCGCGCATTATGCCGATTAAAATTGAACCGCACGTACGAGCTTAGCACACCTGTATAAATACAAAATATCCAACGTTGCGAAAGAATTTTTATTTTCATTCTCAGTGCCTGGGTACCTACGATGTGTTTTTTTGTTTCATTTGCACGTGGTGACTTGCACCACCCGGACTTGCGACAGCTCAAATAATACATTACGAAACGTTATACGAACCATTCATGAACTGCTAGAGAAAACGTTCTAAGGAATATACCTTCTCAGACCTGCGTAGGCCTATACCTAGACTAACGTCTCAACCGTGTCAAAGAATAAATCAATCGAAAAGAAAAAATGAAAGACACTAAGGAACAGGAATCGCGAACGAATCAGTTACGTTGCCAACTAATTGAATAATTATCAATACATTCAAGCTCTTGCCGCACGAGATTTGTCTGGAAGACCTGATGTCATGAATGGAAATCGAGAAATTGAATAGACAAAATTTTCATAGACGTACTACGATCGATTTTCCAAAAATTAAACACTTTTTTTCACTTATTTCCAAATGGCTCGACCTGGAAAGTAAAACTTTTAAATTTACTGGACTCGATTTATCGTCTGATATCACCTTTCGCGAAATGAACGAGTATTTCTATAGAATACTCATGCCTTTCGCGAGTGAAAGAGGTTTTCTGGGATCGTATAAAAGCAGAGAAAATCTGCGAACCGGAAATGCAGGAATTTGGCATATCTAGCGGACGACAGCAATGATGTGATACCTACTTTCATTGATTCATATTAATGAAGGAATATTATTTAAAACGTATAGCTGAAGGATGCAGTAGATACCAATAAGATCTCTGAAATTTGTTCAGAACAAATTTATCCTGACCACAAATTCCTGCTTACACAATCAGGATTAATTCAC